>OU443146.1:8177500-9377500 GCA_911622165.2 Bombus sylvestris | reverse complement strand
GTATAACGATATATAGCATGACGTTATAACGATTAACGTTATATAGCAGGTCAGTATAACGTATAACGTTATATAGCATATCAGTATAACGTATAACGTTCTATATAATATCAGGATAACGTATAACGGTATATAGCATATCCGGATAACGTCTAACGTTATATTGCATATCAGGGTAACGTATAACGTTATATAGCATATCAGTATAACGTATAACGTTATATATCATATCAGGATAACGTATAACGTTATATAGCATATCAGGATAACGTATAACGTTATGTAGCATAACAGGATAACGTATAACGTTATATAGCATATCAGTCTAACGTATAACGTTATATAACATACCAGTATAACGTATAACGTTATATAGGATATCAGTATAACGTATAACGTTACATAGTATTACGATATATAGCACATCTGTATAACGTATAACGTTATATAGCATATCAGTTTGACATATAACGTTATGCAGCATATCAGGATAACTTATATCGTTATACAGCAAATCGGGATAACGTATAACGTTATATAGCATATCAGTATAACGTATAACGTTTTATAGCATATCAGTATAACGTATAACGTTATATAGCATACCCGTATAACGTATAACGATATATAGGATATCAGTATAACGTAGAACGTTATATAGGATATCAGTATATCGTGTAACGTTATATAGTATTACGTTATAGCGTATAACGTCATATACCATATCAGTATAACGTATAACGTTATATAGCATATCAGGATAACGTGTAAAGTTATATAACATATCAGTATAACGTATAAAGTAATATAGCATATCAGTACAACGTATAACGTTATATGGTATTACGTTATAACGTATAACGATATATAGCATGACGTTATAACGATTAACGTTATATAGCATGTCAGTATAACGTATAACGTTATATAGCATATCAGTATAACGTATAACGTTATATAGCATATCAGTATAACGTATAACGTTATATAGCATATCAGTATAACGTATAAGGTTATATAGCATGTCAGTATAACGTATAACGTTATATGGTATTACGTTATAACGTATAACGATATATAGAATGTCAGTATAACGTATAACGATATATAGCATGACGTTATAACGATTAACGTTATATAGCATGTCAGTATAACGTATAACGTTATATAACATGTCAGTATAACGTATAACGTTATATAGCATATCAGTATGACGTAAAACGTTATATAACATATCAGTATAACGTATAACGTTATATAGCATATCAGTATGACGTAAAACGTTATATAACATATCAGTATAACGTATAACGTTATGTAGCATGCCAGTATAACGTATAACGTTATATAGGATATCAGTATAACGTATAACGTTATATAGTATTACGTTATATAGCACATCTTTATAACGTATAACGTTATATAGCATATCAGTTTGACGTATAACGTTATGCAGCATATCAGGATAACGTATAACGTTATACAGCTAATCAGGATAAAGTTTAACGTTATATAGCATATCAGTATAACGTATAACGTTATATAGCACACCAGTATAACGTATAACGTTATATAGGATATCAGTATATCGTGTAACGTTATATAGTATTACGTTATAGCGTATTTCGTTATATAGCACATCACTATTACGTATAACGTCATATAGCATATCAGGGTAACGCAGAACGTTATATAAGATATCAGTATATCGTACAACGTTATATAGTATTACGTTGTAGCGTAATACGTAATATAGCATATCAGTATAACGTAAAACGCTATATAGCATATCAGTATAACGTATAACGTTACATAGCATATCAGTGTAACATATAACACCATATATCATATCAGGATAACGTATAACGTTATATAGCAAATGAGGATAACGTATAACGTTATGTAGGATATCAGTATAACGTATAACGTTATATAGTATTACGTTGTAGCGTAATACGTAATATAGCATATCAGTACAACGTATAACGTTATATAGTATTACGTTATAACGTATAACGATATATAGCATGACGTTATAACGATTAACGTTATATAGCATGTCAGTATAACGTATAACGTTATATAGCATATCAGTATAACGTATAACGTTCTATATCATATCAGGATAACGTATAACGTTATATAGCATATCCGGATAACGTCTAACGTTATATTGCATATCAGGGTAACGTATAACGTTATATAGCATATCAGTATAACGTATAACGTTATATATCATATCAGGATAACGTATAACGTTATATAGCATATCAGGATAACGTATAACGTTATGTAGCATAACAGGATAACGTATAACGTTATATAGCATATCAGTCTAACGTATAACGTTATATAACATACCAGTATAACGTATAACGTTATATAGGATATCAGTATAACGTATAACGTTATATAGTATTACGATATATAGCACATCTGTATAACGTATAACGTTATATAGCATATCAGTTTGACATATAACGTTATGCAGCATATCAGGATAACTTATAACGTTATACAGCAAATCGGGATAACGTATAACGTTATATAGCATATCAGTATAACGTATAACGTTTTATAGCATATCAGTATAACGTATAACGTTATATAGCATACCCGTATAACGTATAACGATATATAGGATATCAGTATAGCGTAGAACGTTATATAGGATATCAGTATATCGTGTAACGTTATATAGTATTACGTTATAGCGTATAACGTCATATACCATATCAGTATAACGTATAGCGTTATATAGCATATCAGGATAACGTGTAAAGTTATATAAGATATCAGTATAACGTATAAAGTAATATAGCATATCAGTACAACGTATAACGTTATATGGTATTACGTTATAACGTATAACGATATATAGCATGACGTTATAACGATTAACGTTATATAGCATGTCAGTATAACGTATAACGTTATATAACATGTCAGTATAACGTATAACGTTATATAGCATATCAGTATGACGTAAAACGTTATATAACATATCAGTATAACGTATAACGTTATATAGCATATCAGTATAACGTATAACGTTATATGGTATTACGTTATAACGTATAACGATATATAGCATGTCAGTATAACGTATAACGATATATAGCATGACGTTATAACGATTAACGTTATATAGCATGTCAGTATAACGTATAACGTTATATAACATGTCAGTATAACGTATAACGTTATATAGCATATCAGTATGACGTAAAACGTTATATAACATATCAGTATAACGTATAACGTTATATAGCATATCAGTATGACGTAAAACGTTATATAACATATCAGTATAACGTATAACGTTATGTAGCATACCAGTATAACGTATAACGTTATATAGGATATCAGTATAACGTATAACGTTATATAGTATTACGTTATATAGCACATCTTTATAACGTATAACGTTATATAGCATATCAGTTTGACGTATAACGTTATGCAGCATATCAGGATAACGTATAACGTTATACAGCTAATCAGGATAAAGTTTAACGTTATATAGCATATCAGTATAACGTATAACGTTATATAGCACACCAGTATAACGTATAACGTTATATAGGATATCAGTATATCGTGTAACGTTATATAGTATTACGTTATAGCGTATTTCGTTATATAGCACATCACTATTACGTATAACGTCATATAGCATATCAGGGTAACGCAGAACGTTATATAAGATATCAGTATATCGTACAACGTTATATAGTATTACGTTGTAGCGTAATACGTAATATAGCATATCAGTTATACGTAAAACGCTATATAGCATATCAGTATAACGTATAACGTTACATAGCATATCAGTGTAACATATAACACCATATATCATATCAGGATAACGTATAACGTTATATAGCAAATGAGGATAACGTATAACGTTATGTAGGATATCAGTATAACGTATAACGTTATATAGTATTACGTTGTAGCGTAATACGTAATATAGCATATCAGTACAACGTATAACGTTATATAGTATTACGTTATAACGTATAACGATATATAGCATGACGTTATAACGTATAACGTTATATAGCATATCCGGATAACGTCTAACGTTATATTGCATATCAGGGTAACGTATAACGTTATATAGCATATCAGTATAACGTATAACGTTATATATCATATCAGGATAACGTATAACGTTATATAGCATATCAGGATAACGTATAACGTTATGTAGCATAACAGGATAACGTATAACGTTATATAGCATATCAGTCTAACGTATAACGTTATATAACATACCAGTATAACGTATAACGTTATATAGGATATCAGTATAACGTATAACGTTATATAGTATTACGATATATAGCACATCTGTATTACGTATAACGTTATATAGTATTACGATATATAGCACATCTGTATAACGTATAACGTTATATAGCATATCAGTTTGACATATAACGTTATGCAGCATATCAGGATAACTTATAACGTTATACAGCAAATCGGGATAACGTATAACGTTATATAGCATATCAGTATAACGTATAACGTTTTATAGCATATCAGTATAACGTATAACGTTATATAGCATACCCGTATAACGTATAACGATATATAGGATATCAGTATAACGTAGAACGTTATATAGGATATCAGTATATCGTGTAACGTTATATAGTATTACGTTATAGCGTATAACGTCATATACCATATCAGTATAACGTATAACGTTATATAGCATATCAGGATAACGTGTAAAGTTATATAACATATCAGTATAACGTATAAAGTAATATAGCATATCAGTACAACGTATAACGTTATATGGTATTACGTTATAACGTATAACGATATATAGCATGACGTTATAACGATTAACGTTATATAGCATGTCAGTATAACGTATAACGTTATATAGCATATCAGTATAACGTATAACGTTATATAGCATATCAGTATAACGTATAACGTTATATAGCATATCAGTATAACGTATAACGTTATATAGCATATCAGTATAACGTATAACGTTATATGGTATTACGTTATAACGTATAACGATATATAGCATGTCAGTATAACGTATAACGATATATAGCATGACGTTATAACGATTAACGTTATATAGCATGTCAGTATAACGTATAACGTTATATAACATGTCAGTATAACGTATAACGTTATATAGCATATCAGTATGACGTAAAACGTTATATAACATATCAGTATAACGTATAACGTTATATAGCATATCAGTATGACGTAAAACGTTATATAACATATCAGTATAACGTATAACGTTATGTAGCATACCAGTATAACGTATAACGTTATATAGGATATCAGTATAACGTATAACGTTATATAGTATTACGTTATATAGCACATCTTTATAACGTATAACGTTATATAGCATATCAGTTTGACGTATAACGTTATGCAGCATATCAGGATAACGTATAACGTTATACAGCTAATCAGGATAAAGTTTAACGTTATATAGCATATCAGTATAACGTATAACGTTATATAGCACACCAGTATAACGTATAACGTTATATGGGATATCAGTATATCGTGTAACGTTATATAGTATTACGTTATAGCGTATTTCGTTATATAGCACATCACTATTACGTATAACGTCATATAGCATATCAGGGTAACGCAGAACGTTATATAAGATATCAGTATATCGTACAACGTTATATAGTATTACGTTGTAGCGTAATACGTAATATAGCATATCAGTATAACGTAAAACGCTATATAGCATATCAGTATAACGTATAACGTTACATAGCATATCAGTGTAACATAGAACACCATATATCATATCAGGATAACGTATAACGTTATATAGCAAATGAGGATAACGTATAACGTTATGTAGGATATCAGTATAACGTATAACGTTATATAGTATTACGTTGTAGCGTAATACGTAATATAGCATATCAGTACAACGTATAACGTTATATAGTATTACGTTATAACGTATAACGATATATAGCATGACGTTATAACGATTAACGTTATATAGCATGTCAGTATAACGTATAACGTTATATAGCATATCAGTATAACGTATAACGTTCTATATCATATCAGGATAACGTATAACGTTATATAGCATATCCGGATAACGTCTAACGTTATATTGCATATCAGGGTAACGTATAACGTTATATAGCATATCAGTATAACGTATAACGTTATATATCATATCAGGATAACGTATAACGTTATATAGCATATCAGGATAACGTATAACGTTATGTAGCATAACAGGATAACGTATAACGTTATATAGTATTACGATATATAGCACATCTGTATAACGTATAACGTTATATAGCATATCAGTTTGACATATAACGTTATGCAGCATATCAGGATAACTTATAACGTTATACAGCAAATCGGGATAACGTATAACGTTATATAGCATATCAGTATAACGTATAACGTTTTATAGCATATCAGTATAACGTATAACGTTATATAGCATACCCGTATAACGTATAACGATATATAGGATATCAGTATAACGTAGAACGTTATATAGGATATCAGTATATCGTGTAACGTTATATAGTATTACGTTATAGCGTATAACGTCATATACCATATCAGTATAACGTATAGCGTTATATAGCATATCAGGATAACGTGTAAAGTTATATAAGATATCAGTATAACGTATAAAGTAATATAGCATATCAGTACAACGTATAACGTTATATGGTATTACGTTATAACGTATAACGATATATAGCATGACGTTATAACGATTAACGTTATATAGCATGACAGTATAACGTATAACGTTATATAACATGTCAGTATAACGTATAACGTTATATAGCATATCAGTATGACGTAAAACGTTATATAACATATCAGTATAACGTATAACGTTATATAGCATATCAGTATAACGTATAACGTTATATGGTATTACGTTATAACGTATAACGATATATAGCATGTCAGTATAACGTATAACGATATATAGCATGACGTTATAACGATTAACGTTATATAGCATGTCAGTATAACGTATAACGTTATATAACATGTCAGTATAACGTATAACGTTATATAGCATATCAGTATGACGTAAAACGTTATATAACATATCAGTATAACGTATAACGTTATATAGCATATCAGTATGACGTAAAACGTTATATAACATATCAGTATAACGTATAACGTTATGTAGCATACCAGTATAACGTATAACGTTATATAGGATATCAGTATAACGTATAACGTTATATAGTATTACGTTATATAGCACATCTTTATAACGTATAACGTTATATAGCATATCAGTTTGACGTATAACGTTATGCAGCATATCAGGATAACGTATAACGTTATACAGCTAATCAGGATAAAGTTTAACGTTATATAGCATATCAGTATAACGTATAACGTTATATAGCACACCAGTATAACGTATAACGTTATATAGGATATCAGTATATCGTGTAACGTTATATAGTATTACGTTATAGCGTATTTCGTTATATAGCACATCACTATTACGTATAACGTCATATAGCATATCAGGGTAACGCAGAACGTTATATAAGATATCAGTATATCGTACAACGTTATATAGTATTACGCTGTAGCGTAATACGTAATATAGCATATCAGTATAACGTAAAACGCTATATAGCATATCAGTATAACGTATAACGTTACATAGCATATCAGTGTAACATATAACACCATATATCATATCAGGATAACGTATAACGTTATATAGCAAATGAGGATAACGTATAACGTTATGTAGGATATCAGTATAACGTATAACGTTATATAGTATTACGTTGTAGCGTAATACGTAATATAGCATATCAGTACAACGTATAACGTTATATAGTATTACGTTATAACGTATAACGATATATAGCATGACGTCATAACGTATAACGTTATATAGCATATCCGGATAACGTCTAACGTTATATTGCATATCAGGGTAACGTATAACGTTATATAGCATATCAGTATAACGTATAACGTTATATATCATATCAGGATAACGTATAACGTTATATAGCATATCAGGATAACGTATAACGTTATGTAGCATAACAGGATAACGTATAACGTTATATAGCATATCAGTCTAACGTATAACGTTATATAACATACCAGTATAACGTATAACGTTATATAGGATATCAGTATAACGTATAACGTTATATAGTATTACGATATATAGCACATCTGTATAACGTATAACGTTATATAGCATATCAGTTTGACATATAACGTTATGCAGCATATCAGGATAACTTATAACGTTATACAGCAAATCGGGATAACGTATAACGTTATATAGCATATCAGTATAACGTATAACGTTTTATAGCATATCAGTATAACGTATAACGTTATATAGCATACCCGTATAACGTATAACGATATATAGGATATCAGTATAACGTAGAACGTTATATAGGATATCAGTATATCGTGTAACGTTATATAGTATTACGTTATAGCGTATAACGTCATATACCATATCAGTATAACGTATAGCGTTATATAGCATATCAGGATAACGTGTAAAGTTATATAAGATATCAGTATAACGTATAAAGTAATATAGCATATCAGTACAACGTATAACGTTATATGGTATTACGTTATAACGTATAACGATATATAGCATGACGTTATAACGATTAACGTTATATAGCATGTCAGTATAACGTATAACGTTATATAACATGTCAGTATAACGTATAACGTTATATAGCATATCAGTATGACGTAAAACGTTATATAAGATATCAGTATAACGTATAACGTAATATAGCATATCAGTATAACGTATAACGTTATATGGTATTACGTTATAACGTATAACGATATATAGCATGTCAGTACAACGTATAACGATATATAGCATGACGTTATAACGATTAACGTTATATAGCATGTCAGTATAACGTATAACGTTATATAACATGTCAGTATAACGTATAACGTTATATAGCATATCAGTATGACGTAAAACGTTATATAACATATCAGTATAACGTATAACGTTATATAGCATATCAGTATGACGTAAAACGTTATATAACATATCAGTATAACGTATAACGTTATGTAGCATACCAGTATAACGTATAACGTTATATAGGATATCAGTATAACGTATAACGTTATATAGTATTACGTTATATAGCACATCTTTATAACGTATAACGTTATATAGCATATCAGTTTGACGTATAACGTTATGCAGCATATCAGGATAACGTATAACGTTATACAGCTAATCAGGATAAAGTTTAACGTTATATAGCATATCAGTATAACGTACAACGTTATATAGCACACCAGTATAACGTATAACGTTATATAGGATATCAGTATATCGTGTAACGTTATATAGTATTACGTTATAGCGTATTTCGTTATATAGCACATCACTATTACGTATAACGTCATATAGCATATCAGGGTAACGCAGAACGTTATATAAGATATCAGTATATCGTACAACGTTATATAGTATTACGTTGTAGCGTAATACGTAATATAGCATATCAGTATAACGTAAAACGCTATATAGCATATCAGTATAACGTATAACGTTACATAGCATATCAGTGTAACATATAACACCATATATCATATCAGGATAACGTATAACGTTATATAGCAAATGAGGATAACGTATAACGTTATGTAGGATATCAGTATAACGTATAACGTTATATAGTATTACGTTGTAGCGTAATACGTAATATAGCATATCAGTACAACGTATAACGTTATATAGTATTACGTTATAACGTATAACGATATATAGCATGACGTTATAACGTATAACGTTATATAGCATATCCGGATAACGTCTAACGTTATATTGCATATCAGGGTAACGTATAACGTTATATAGCATATCAGTATAACGTATAACGTTATATATCATATCAGGATAACGTATAACGTTATATAGCATATCAGGATAACGTATAACGTTATGTAGCATAACAGGATAACGTATAACGTTATATAGCATATCAGTCTAACGTATAACGTTATATAACATACCAGTATAACGTATAACGTTATATAGGATATCAGTATTACGTATAACGTTATATAGTATTACGATATATAGCACATCTGTATAACGTATAACGTTATATAGCATATCAGTTTGACATATAACGTTATGCAGCATATCAGGATAACTTATAACGTTATACAGCAAATCGGGATAACGTATAACGTTATATAGCATATCAGTATAACGTATAACGTTTTATAGCATATCAGTATAACGTATAACGTTATATAGCATACCCGTATAACGTATAACGATATATAGGATATCAGTATAACGTTGAACGTTATATAGGATATCAGTATATCGTGTAACGTTATATAGTATTACGTTATAGCGTATAACGTCATATACCATATCAGTATAACGTATAGCGTTATACAGCATATCAGGATAACGTGTAAAGTAATATAGCATATCAGAACAACGTATAACGTTATATGGTATTACGTTATAACGTATAACGATATATAGCATGACGTTATAACGATTAACGTTATATAACATGTCAGTATAACGTATAACGTTATATAGCATATCAGTATAACGTATAACGTTATATAGCATATCAGTATAACGTATAACGTTATATGGTATTACGTTATAACGTATAACGATATATAGCATGTCAGTATAACGTATAACGATATATAGCATGACGTTATAACGATTAACGTTATATAGCATGTCAGTATAACGTATAACGTTATATAACATGTCAGTATAACGTATAACGTTATATAGCATATCAGTATGACGTAAAACGTAATATAACATATCAGTATAACGTATAACGTTATATAGCATATCAGTATGACGTAAAACGTTATATAACATATCAGTATAACGTATAACGTTATATAGCATATCAGTACAACGTATAACGTTATATGGTATTACGTTATAACGTATAACTATATATAGCATCACGTTATAACGATTAACGTTATATAGCATGTCAGTATAACGTATAACGTTATATAACATGTCAGTATAACGTATAACGTTATATAGCATATCAGTATAACGTAAAACGTTATATAGCACATCAAGATAACGTATAACGTTTTATAGCAAATCAAGACAACGTATAACATTATATAGCATATCAGGATAACGTATAACGTTATATAGCATATCAGGATAACGTATATCGTTATATAGCATATCAGGATAACGTATAACGTTATATAGCATATCAGGATAACGTATATTGCTATTTAGCTAATCAGTATGACGTATAACGATATGTAGCATTACGTTATAACGAATAACGTTATGTAGCATACCAACATAACGTATAACGTTATATAGCATACCAGTATAACGTATAACGTTGTATACTATATCACGATAACGTATAACGTTTTATAGCAAATCAGGACAACGTATAACATTATATAGCATATCAGGATAACGTATAACGTTATAAGGTATTACCTTATAGCGTATTACGTTATATAGCATATCAGTATAACGTATGACGTTATAAGGTATTACGTTATAGCGTATTACGTTATATAGCATATCAGTCTAACGTATAACGTTATATACTATATCAGGATAACGTATAACGTTGTATAGCATATCAGGATAACGTATAACGTTATATAGCATATCAGTATAACGTATAACGTTATATAGCATATCAGTATAACATATAACATTATACAGCATATCAGGATACCGTATAACAATATATAGCATATCAGGATAACGTATAACGTTATATAGCATATCAGGATAACGTATATCGTTATATAGCATATCAGGATAACGTATAACGTTATATATCATATCAGGATAACGTGTAAAGTTATATAACATATCAGCATAACGTATAAAGTAATATAGCATATCAGTACAACGTATAACGTTATATAGTATTACGTTATAACGTATAACGATATATAGCATGACGTTATAACGATTAACGTTATATAGCATGTCAGTATAACGTATAACGTTATTTAGGATATCAGTATAACGTATAACGTTATAAGGTATTACGTTAAAGCGTATTACGTTATATAGCATATCAGGATAACGTATAACGTTATATAGTATTATGTTATAGCCTATTACGTTATATAGCATATCCGGATAACGTATAACGTTATATAGCATATCAGGATAACGTATAACGTTATGTAGCATATCAGGATAACGTATAACGTTATATAGGATATCAGTATAACGTATAACGTTATATAGCATACCAGTATAACGTATAACGTTATATAGTATTACGTTATAGCGTATGACGTTATAGAGCATATGAGTATAACATATAACGTTATATAGCATATCAGGATAACGTATAACGTTATATTGCATATCAGGATAACGTATTACGTTATATAGTATTATGTTATAGCCTATTACGTTATATAGCATATCCGGATAACGTATAACGTTATATAGCATATCAGGATAACGTATAACGTTGTACAGCATATCAGGATAACGTATAACGTTATATAGCATATCAGTATAACGTATAAAGTTATATAGCATATCAGGATAACGTATATTGCTATTTAGCTAATCAGTATGACGTATAACGTTAAATACTATATCAGGATAACGTATAGCGTTGTATAGCATATCAGGATAACGTATAACGTTAGATAGCATATCAGTATAACGTATAACGTTATATAGCATATCAGTATAACGTATAACGTTATATAGCATATCAGTATAACGTAAAACGTTATATAGCATATCAGTCTAAGGTATATCGTTATATAGCATATCAGGATAACGTATAACCTTATATAGCATATCAGGATAACGTATATTGCTATTTAGCTAATCAGTATGACGTATAACGTTATATACTATATCAGAATAACGTATAGCGTTGTATAGCATACCAGGATAACGTATAACGATAGATAGCATATCAGTGTAACGTATAACGTTATATAGCATGTAAGTATATCGCATAACGTTATATAGCATATCAGTATAACGTATGACGTTATAAGGTATTACGTTATAGCGTATTACGTTATATAGCATATCAGTCTAACGTAGAACGTTATATAGGATATCAGTATATCGTGTAACGTTATATAGTATTACGTTATAGCGTATTACGTTACATCGCACATCACTATGACGTATAACGTCATATAGCATATCAGGATAACGTATAACCTTATATAGCATATCAGGATAACGTATAACCTTATATAGCATATCTGGATAACGAACATTGCTATTTAGCTAATCAGTATGACGTATAACGATATATAGCATGGTGTTATAAGGTATAACGTTATATAGCATATCAGGATAAGGTGTAAAGTTATATAGGATATCAGTATAACGTATAATGTTATAAGGTATTACGTTATTGCGTATTACGTTATATAGCATATCAGTATAACGTATGACGTTATAAGGTATTACGTTATAGCGTATTACGTTATATAGCATATCAGTCTAACGTATAACGTTATATACCATATCAGGATAACGTATAACGTTGTATAGCATATCAGGATAACGTATAACGTTATATAGCATATCGGTATAACGTATAACGTTATATAGCATATCAGTATAACGTAAAACGTTATATAGCATACCAATATAACGTATAACGTTACATAGCATATCAGTGTAACATATAACATCATATATCATATCAGGATAACGTATAACGTTATATGACATATCAGGATAACGTATAACGTTATGTAACATATCAGGATAACGTATAACGTATAACGTTATATAGTATTACGTTATATAGCATTCCCGTATAACGTATAACGTTATATAGCGTATCAGGATAACGTATAACGTTATGTAGTATTACGATCTAGCGCATTACGTTATATAGCATATCAGTATAACGCATAACGTAATATAGCATATCAGTATAACGTATAACGTTATATAGCATACCCGTATAACATATAACGTTATATAGCGTATCAGGATAACGTATAACGTTATGTAGCGTATCAGGATAACGTATAACGTTATGTAGTATTACGTTCTAGCGCATTACGTTATACAGCACATCAGTGTAACGCATAACGTAATATAGCATATCAGTATAACGTATAACGTTATATAGCATATCAGGATAACGTACAACGTTATATAGCATATCAGGATAACGTATAACGTTATATAGCTTATCAGTATAACGTACAACGTTATATAGCATACCAATATAACGTATAACGTTATATAGGATGTCAGTATAATGTATAACGTTATATAGTATTACGTTATAGCGTATTACGTTATAGAGCATATGAGTATAACATATAATGTTATATAGCATATCAGTATAACGTATAACGTTATGTAGCATATCAGGATAACGTACAACGTTATATAGCATATCAGTATAACGTATAACGTTATACAGCATACCAGTATAACGTATAACGTTATATAGTATATCAGTATAACGTATAACGTTATATAGTATTACGTTATATAGCACATCTGTATAACGTATAACGTTATATAGCATATCAGGATAACGTATAACGTTATATAGCATATCAAGATAACGTCTAACGTTATATTGCATATCAGGGTAACATATAACGTTATATAGCATATCAGTATAACGTATAACGTTATATATCATATCAGGATAACGTATAACGTTATATAGCATATCAGGATAACGTGTAACGTTATGTAGCATACCAGTATAACGTATAACGTTATATAGGATATCAGTATAACGTATAACGTTATATAGTATTACGATATATAGCACATCTGTATAACGTATAACGTTATATAGCATATCAGTTTGACGTATAACGTTATGCAGCATATCAGGATAACTTATAACGTTATACAGCAAATCGGGATAACGTATAACGTTATATAGCATATCAGTATAACGTATAACGTTATATAGGATATCAGTATAACGTATAACGTTATATAGCATACCCGTATTGCGTATAACGATATATAGGATATCAGTATAACGTAGAACGTTATATAGGATATCAGTATAACGTATAACGTTATATAGCATATCAGTATGACGTAAAACGTTATATAACATATCAGTATAACGTATAACGTTATATAGCTTATCAAGGATAACACACAACGTTATATAGCATATCAGGATGACGTATAACGTTATATAGCATATCGGTATAACGTATAACGTTATATAGCATATCAGTATAACGTATAACGTTATATAGCATACCCGTATAACGTATAACGTTATATAGCGTATCAGGATAACGTACAACGTTATATAGCATATCAGGATGACGTATAACGTTATATAGCATATCGGTATAACGTATAACGTTATATAACATGTCAGTATAACGTATAACGTTATATAGCATATCAGTATGACGTAAAACGTTATATAACATATCAGTATAACGTATAACGTTATATAGCATATCAGTATAACGTATAACGTTATATGGTATTACGTTATAACGTATAACGATATATAGCATGTCAGTATAACGTATAACGATATATAGCATGACGTTATAACGATTAACGTTATATAGCATGTCAGTATAACGTATAACGTTATATAACATGTCAGTATAACGTATAACGTTATATAGCATATCAGTATGACGTAAAACGTTATATAACATATCAGTATAACGTATAACGTTATATAGCATATCAGTATGACGTAAAACGTTATATAACATATCAGTATAACGTATAACGTTATATAGCATATCAGTACAACGTATAACGTTATATGGTATTACGTTATAACGTATAACGATATATAGCATCACGTTATAACGATTAACGTTATATAGCATGTCAGTATAACGTATAACATTATATAACATGTCAGTATTACGTATAACGTTATATAGCATATCAGTATGACGTAAAACGTTATATAACATATCAGTATAACGTATAACGTTATATAGCATATCAGTATAACGTATAACGTTATATAGCATATCAGTATAACGTGAAACGTTATATAGCATATCAAGATAACGTATAACGTTATATAGAATATCAGGATGACGTATAACGTTATATAGCATATCAGTATAACGTATAACGTGATTTAGCATACCCGTATAACGTGTAACGTTATATAGCATACCCGTATAACGTATAACGATATATAGGATATCAGTATAACGTAGAACGTTATATAGGATATCAGTATATCGTGTAACGTTATATAATATTACGTTATAGCGTATAACGTCATATAGCATATCAGTATAACGTATAACGTTATATAGCATATCAGGATAACGTGTAAAGTTATATAACATATCAGTGTAACGTATAAAGCAATATAGCATATCAGTACAACGTATAACGTTATATAGTATTACGTTATAACGTATAACGATATATAGCATGACGATATAACGATTAACGTTATATAGCATGTCAGTATAACGTATCACGTTATATAACATATCAGTATAACGTATAACGTTATATAGCATATCAGTATAACGTAAAACGTTATATAACATATCAGGATAACGTATAACGTTATGTAGCATATCAGGATAACGTATAACGTTATATAGCATACCAGTATAACGTATAACGTTATATAGTATTACGTTATATAGCACATCTGTATAACGTATAACGTTATATAGCATATCAGTTTGACGTATAACGTTATGCAGCATATCAGTATAACGTATAACGTTATATAGCATATCAGGATAACGTATAACGTTATGTAGCATATCAGGATAACGTATAACGTTATATAGCATATCAGTATAACGTATAACGTTATATAGGATATCAGTATAACGTATAACGTTATATAGCACATCAGTATAACGTACAACGTTAATTAGTATTACGTTATAGCGTATTACGTTATATAGCACATCACTATAGCGTATAACGTCATATAGCATATCAGGATAATGTAGAACGTAATATAGGATATCAGTATATCGTATAACGTTATATAGTATTACGTTGTAGCGTATTATGTTATATACCATATCAGTATAACGTATAACGTTATATGGCATATCAGTATAACGTATAACGTTATGTAGTATTACATTATAGCGAATTACGTTATATAGCACATCACCATAACGTATAACGTTATATAGCATATCACAATGACGAATAGCGTTATATAGCATACCAACATAACGTATAACGTTATATAGCATATCAGTAGAACGTATAACGTTATATAGCATATCAGTATAACATACAACGTTATTTAGTATTACGTTATAGCGTATTACGTTATATAGCACATCACTATAGCGAATAACGGCAAATAGCATATCAGGATAACGTATATAGTATGACGTTGTAGCGTATTACGTTATATAGCATATTAATAGAACGTATAACGTTATATAGCATATCAGTATAACGTACAACGTTATTTAGTATTACGTTATAGCGTATTACGTTATATAGCATATCAGTATAACGTATGACGTTATAAGGTGTTACGTTATAGCGAATTACGTTATATAGCATATCAGTATAACGTAAAACGCTATATAGCATATCAGTATAACGTATAACGTTATATAGTATTACGTTATAACGTATAACGATATATAGCATGACGTTATAACGATTAACGTTATATAGCATGTCAGTATAACGTATAACGTTATATAGGATATCAGTGTAACGTATAACATTATAAGGTATTACGTTATAGCGTACTACGTTATATAGCATATCAGTATAACGGATGACGTTATAAGGTATTACGTTACAGCGTATTACGTTATATAGCATATCAGTCTAACGTATAACGTTATATAGTATATCAGGATAACGTGTAACTTTGTATAGCATATCAGGATAACGTATAACGTTATATAACATATCAGTATAACGTATAACGTTATATAGCATATCAGTATAAAGTAAAACGTTATATAGCATATCAAGATAACGTATCACGTTATATAGCATATCAGGATAACGTAGAACGTTATATAGCTTATCAAGGATAACGTACAACGTTATATAGCATATCAGGATGACGTATAACGTTATATAGCATATCAGTATAACGTATAACGTTATATAGCATATCAGGATAGCGTATAACGTTATATAGCATATCAGGATAACGTATAACGTTATATAGCATATCAAGATAACGTCTAACGTTATATTGCATATCAGGGTAACGTATAACGTTATATAGCATATCAGAATCACGTATAACGTTATATAGCATATCAGTATAAGGTATAACGTTATATAGCATATCAGTATAACGTACAACGTTATTTAGTATTACGTTATAGCGTATTACGTTATATAGCACATCACTATAGCGTATAACGTCATATAGCATATCAAGATAACGTATAACGTTATATAGCATATCAGGATAACGTAGAACGTTATATAGCTTATCAAGGATAACGTATAACGTTATATAGCATATCAGGATAACGTAGAACGTTATGTAGCTTATCAAGGATAACGTACAACGTTATATAGCATATCAGGATAACGTATAACGTTATATAGCATATCAGTATAACGTATAACGTTATATAGCATACCAGTATAACGAATAACGTTATATAGGACATCAGTATAACGTTTATCGTCATATAGTATTACGTTATAACGTATAACGATATATAGCATGACGTTATAACGATTAGTGTTATACAGCATGTCAGTATAACGTATAACGTTATATAGGATATCAGTATAACGTATAACATTATGAAGCATATCAGGATAACGTATAACGTTATACAGCAAATCAGGATAACGCATAACGTTATATAGTGTATCAGTATAACGTATAACGATATATAGCATGACGTTATAACGATTAACGTTATATAGCATATCAGTAGAACGTATAACGTTATATAGCATATCAGTATATCGTGTAACGTTATATAGTATTATGTTATAGCGTATTACGTTATATAGCACATCACTATAGGGTATAACGTCATATAGCATATCAGGATAACGTAGAACGTTATATAGGATATCAGTATAACGTATAACATTATGAAGCATATCAGGATAACGTAGAACGTTATATAGCATATCACAATGACGAATAGCGTTATATAGCATACCAACATAACGTTTAACGTTATATAGCATATCAGTAGAACGTATAACGTTATATAGCATATCAGTATAACGTACAACGTTATTTAGTATTACGTTCTAGCGTATTACGTTATATAGCACATCACTATAGGGTATATCGTCATATAGCATATCAGGATAACGTAGAACGTTATATAGGATATCAGTAAATCTTATAACGTTATATAGTATGACGTTGTAGCGTATTACGTTATATAGCATATCAGTAGAACGTTTAACGTTATATAGCATATCAGTATAACGTAAAACGCTATATAGCATATCAAGATAACGTATAACGTTATGTAGCATATCAGGATAACGTAGAACGTTATACAGCTTATCAAGGATAACGAACAACGTTATATAGCGTATCAGGATGACGTATTACGTTATAGAGCATATCAGTATAACGTATAACGTTATATAGCATTTCAGGATAACGTATAACGTTATATAGCATATCAGGATAACGTATAACGTTATATAGCATATCAAGATTACGTATAACGTTATGTAGTATATCAGGATAACTTATAACGTTAT
Source organism: Bombus sylvestris (assembly GCA_911622165.2). Lineage (NCBI taxonomy): Eukaryota > Metazoa > Arthropoda > Insecta > Hymenoptera > Apidae > Bombus > Bombus sylvestris. The sequence continues at coordinate 9,357,744 of OU443146.1, read as the reverse complement.
ATAGCATATCAGTATAACGTATAACGTTATATAGCATACCAGTATAACGTGTAAAGTTATATAACATGTCAGTATAACGTATAAAGTAATATAGCATATCAGTACAACGTATAACGTTATATAGTATTACGTTATAACGTATAACGATATATAGCATAACGTTATAACGATTAACGTTGTATAGCATGTCAGTATAACGTGTAACGTTATATAGCATATCAGTATAACGTATAACGATATATATCATATCAGGATAACGTATAACGTTATATAGCATATCAGGATAACGTATAACGTTATGTAGTATATCAGGATAACTTATAACGTTATATAGCATATCAGTATAACGTATAACGTTATATAGCATACCAGTATAACGTATAACGTAATACAGGATATCAGTATATCGTATAACGTTATATAGTATTAAGTTGTATCGCACATCTGTATAACGCATAACGTTATATAGCATATCAGTTTGACGTATAACGTTATACAGCAAATCAGGATAACGTATAACGTTATATAGCGTATCAGTATAACGTATAACGTTATATAGCATACCCGTATAACGTATAACGTTATATAGGATATCAGTATAACGTAGAACGTTATATAGGATATCAGTATATCGTGTAACGTTATATAGTATTACGTTATAGCGTATTACGTTATATAGCACGTCACTATTACGTATAACGTTATACAGCATATCAGGATAACGTATAACGTTATATAGACTATCAGTATAACTTAAAACGTTATATAGCATATCAGTATAACGTAAAACGCTATATAGCATATCAGTATAACATATAACGTTACATAGCATATCAGTGTAACATATAACATCATATATCATATCAGGATAACGTATAACGCTATGTACCATATCAGGATAATGTATAACGTTATGTAGCATATCAGTATCACGTATAACGTTATATAGCATACCAGTAAAACGTATAACGTTATATAGCACATCACCATAACGTATAACGTTATATAGCATATCACAATGACGAATAGCGTTATATAGCATACCAACATAACGTTTAACGTTATATAGCATATCAGTAGAACGTATAACGTTATATAGCATATCAGTATAACGTACAACGTTATTTAGTATTACGTTCTAGCGTATTACGTTATATAGCACGTCACTATAGGGTATAACGTCATATAGCATATCAGGATAACGTAGAACGTTATATAGGATATCAGTATACCTTATAACGTTATATAGTATGACGTTGTAGCGTATTACGTTATATAGCATATCAGTAGAACGTATAACGTTATATAGCATATCAGTATAACGTAAAACGCTATATAGCATATCAAGATAACGTATAACGTTATATAGCATATCAGGATAACGTAGAACGTTATATAGCTTATCAAGGATAACGTGCAACGTTATATAGCATATCAGGATGACGTATTACGTTATAGAGCATATCAGTATAACGTATAACGTTATATAGCATTTCAGGATAACGTATAACGTTATATAGCATATCAGGATAACGTATAACGTTATATAGCATATCAAGATAACGTCTAACGTTATATTGCATATCAGGGTAACGTATAACGTTATATATCATATGAGTATCACGTATAACGTTATATAGCATACCAGTAAAACGTATAACGTTATGTAGCAAATCAGTATATCGTATAACGTTATACAGCATATCAGGATAACGTGTAAAGCTATATAGCACACCAGTATAACGTATAACGTTATAAAGCATACGGGATAACGTATAACGTTATATGCATATCAGTATAATGTATAACGTTATATAGCATACCAGTATAACGAATAATATTATGTAGCATATCAGGATGACGTATAACGTCATATAGCATACCAGTATAACGTATAACGTTATATAGGATATCAGTATAACGTATAACGTTATGTAGTATTACGTTCTAGCGCAATACTTTATATAGCACATCAGTATAACGCATAACGTTATATAGCATATCAGTATAACGTATAACGTTATATAGCATTTCAGGATACCGTATAACGTTATACAGCATATCAGGATAACGTATAACGTTATATAGCATATCAAGATAACGTCTAACGTTATATTGCATATCAGGGTAACGTATAACGTTATATAGCATATCAGTATCACGTATAACGTTATATAGCATACCAGTAAAACGTATAACGTTATGTAGCATATCAGTATATCGTATAACGTTATACAGCATATCAGGATAACGTGTAAAGTTATATAGCACACAAGTGTAACGAATAACGTTATATAGCATATCAGGATAACATCTAACGTTATATTGCATATCAGGGTAACGTATAACGTTATATAGCTTATCAAGGATAACGTGCAACGTTATATAGCATATCAGGATGACGTATTACGTTATAGAGCATATCAGTATAACGTATAACGTTATATAGCATTTCAGGATAACGTATAACGTTATATAGCATATCAGGATAACGTATAACGTTATATAGCATATCAAGATAACGTCTAACGTTATATTGCATATCAGGGTAACGTATAACGTTATATATCATATGAGTATCACGTATAACGTTATATAGCATACCAGTAAAACGTATAACGTTATGTAGCATATCAGTATATCGTATAACGTTATACAGCATATCAGGATAACGTGTAAAGCTATATAGCACACCAGTATAACGTATAACGTTATAAAGCATACGGGATAACGTATAACGTTATATGCATATCAGTATAATGTATAACGTTATATAGCATACCAGTATAACGAATAATATTATGTAGCATATCAGGATGACGTATAACGTCATATAGCATACCAGTATAACGTATAACGTTATATAGGATATCAGTATAACGTATAACGTTATGTAGTATTACGTTCTAGCGCAATACTTTATATAGCACATCAGTATAACGCATAACGTTATATAGCATATCAGTATAACGTATAACGTTATATAGCATTTCAGGATACCGTATAACGTTATACAGCATATCAGGATAACGTATAACGTTATATAGCATATCAAGATAACGTCTAACGTTATATTGCATATCAGGGTAACGTATAACGTTATATAGCATATCAGTATCACGTATAACGTTATATAGCATACCAGTAAAACGTATAACGTTATGTAGCATATCAGTATATCGTATAACGTTATACAGCATATCAGGATAACGTGTAATGTTATATAGCACACAAGTGTAACGAATAACGTTATATAGCATATCAGGATAACATCTAACGTTATATTGCATATCAGGGTAACGTATAACGTTATATAGCTTATCAAGGATAACGTGCAACGTTATATAGCATATCAGGATGACGTATTACGTTATAGAGCATATCAGTATAACGTATAACGTTATATAGCATTTCAGGATAACGTATAACGTTATATAGCATATCAGGATAACGTATAACGTTATATAGCATATCAAGATAACGTCTAACGTTATATTGCATATCAGGGTAACGTATAACGTTATATATCATATGAGTATAACGTATAACGTTATATAGCATACCAGTAAAACGTATAACGTTATGTAGCATATCAGTATATCGTATAACGTTATACAGCATATCAGGATAACGTGTAAAGCTATATAGCACACCAGTATAACGTATAACGTTATAAAGCATACGGGATAACGTATAACGTTATATGCATATCAGTATAATGTATAACGTTATATAGCATACCAGTATAACGAATAATATTATGTAGCATATCAGGATGACGTATAACGTCATATAGCATACCAGTATAACGTATAACGTTATATAGGATATCAGTATAACGTATAACGTTATGTAGTATTACGTTCTAGCGCAATACTTTATATAGCACATCAGTATAACGCATAACGTTATATAGCATATCAGTATAACGTATAACGTTATATAGCATTTCAGGATACCGTATAACGTTATACAGCATATCAGGATAACGTATAACGTTATATAGCATATCAAGATAACGTCTAACGTTATATTGCATATCAGGGTAACGTATAACGTTATATAGCATATCAGTATCACGTATAACGTTATATAGCATACCAGTAAAACGTATAACGTTATGTAGCATATCAGTATATCGTATAACGTTATACAGCATATCAGGATAACGTGTAAAGTTATATAGCACACAAGTGTAACGAATAACGTTATATAGCATATCAGGATAACATCTAACGTTATATTGCATATCAGGGTAACGTATAACGTTATATAGCATATCAGGATAACGTGTAAAGTTATATAGCACACCAGTGTAACGTATAACGTTATATAGCATATCAGGATAACGCATAACGTTATATAGCATATCAGTATAACGTATAACGTTATATAGCATACCGGTATAACGTATAACGTTATATAGGATATCAGTATAACGTATAACGTTATATAGCATATCAGTATAACGTACAACGTTATTTAGTATTACGTTATAGCGTATTACGTTATATAGCACATCACTATAGCGTATAACGTCATATTGCATATCAGGATAATATAGAACGTTATATAGGATATCAGTATATCGTATAACGTTATATAGTATTACGTTGTAGCGTATTACGTTATATACCATATCAGTATAACGCATAACGTTATATGGCATATCAGTATAACGTATAACGTTATATAGTATTACATTATAGCGAATTACGTTATATAGCACATCACCATAACGTATAACGTTATATAGCATATCACAATGACGAATAGCGTTATATAGCATACCAACATAACGTATAACGTTATATAGCATATCAGTAGAACGTATAACGTTATATAGCATATCAGTATAACGTACAACGTTATTTAGTATTACGTTATAGCGTATTACGTTATATAGCACATCACTATGGCGAATAACGTCAAATAGCATATCAGGATAACTTATAACGTTATATAGTATGACGTTGTAGCGTATTACGTTATATAGCATATCAATAGAACGTATAACGTTATATAGCATATCAGTATAACGTACAACGTTATTTAGTATTACGTTATAGCGTATTACGTTATATAGTACATCACTATAGCGTATAACGTCATATAGCATATCAGGATAACGTAGAACGTTATATAGGATATCAGTATATCGTATAACGCTGTATAGTATTACGTTGTAGCGTATTACGTTATATAGCATATCAGTATGACTTAAAACGTTATATAGCATATCAGTATAACGTAAAACGCTATATAGCTTATCAGTATAACGTATAACGTTATATAGTATTACGTTATAACGTATAACGATATATAGCATGACGTTATAGCGATTAACGTTATATAGTATGTCAGTATAACGTATAACGTTATATAGGATATCAGTGTAACGTATAACATTATAAGGTATTACGTTATAGCGTATTACGTTATATAGCATATCAGTATAACGTATGACGTTATAAGGTATTACGTTATAGCGTATTACGTTATATAGCATATCAGTCTAACGTATAACGTTATATAGTATATCAGGATAACGTATAACGTTGTATAGCATATCAGGATAACGTATAACGTTATATAACATATCAGTATAACGTATAACGTTATATAGCATATCAGTATAACGTAAAACGTTATATAGCATATCAGGATGACGTATTACGTTATAGAGCATATCAGTATAACGTATAACGTTATATAGCATTTCAGGATAACGTATAAAGCTATATAGCATATCAGGATAACGTATAACGTTATATAGCATATCAAGATAACGTCTAACGTTATATAGCATATCAGGATAACGTATAACGTTATATAGCATATCAGGATAACGTATAACGTTATACAGCAAATCAGGATAACGTATAACGTTATATAGTGTATCAGTATAACGTATAACGATATATAGCATGACGTTATAACGATTAACGTTATATAGCATATCAGTAGAACGTATAACGTTATATGACATATCAGTATAACGTATAACGTTATATAGTATTACGTTATAGCGAATTACGTTATATAGCACATCACCATGACGTATAACGTTATATAGCATACCAACATAACGTTTAACGTTATATAGCATATCAGTATAACGTACAACGTTATTTAGTATTACGTTCTAGCGTATTACGTTATATAGCACATCACCATGACGTATAACGTTATATAGCATATCACAATGACGAATAGCGTTATATAGCATACCAACATAACGTTTAACGTTATATAGCATATCAGTAGTACGTATAACGTCATATAGCATATCAGGATAACGTAGAACGTTATATAGGATATCAGTATATCTTATAACGTTATATAGTATGACGTTGTAGCGTATTACGTTATATAGCATATCAGTAGAACGTATAACGTTATATAGCATATCAGTATAACGTAAAACGCTATATAGCATATCAAGATAACGTATAACGTTATATAGCATATCAGGATACCGTAGAACGTTATATAGCTTATCAAGGATAACGTGCAACGTTATATAGCATATCAGGATGACGTATTACGTTATAGAGCATATCAGTATAACGTATAACGTTATATAGCATTTCAGGATAACGTATAACGTTATATAGCATATCAGGATAACGTATAACGTTATATAGCATATCAAGATAACGTCTAACGTTATATTGCATATCAGGGTAACGTATAACGTTATATATCATATGAGTATCACGTATAACGTTATATAGCATACCAGTAAAACGTATAACGTTATGTAGCAAATCAGTATATCGTATAACGTTATACAGCATATCAGGATAACGTGTAAAGCTATATAGCACACCAGTATAACGTATAACGTTATAAAGCATACGGGATAACGTATAACGTTATATGCATATCAGTATAATGTATAACGTTATATAGCATACCAGTATAACGAATAATATTATGTAGCATATCAGGATGACGTATAACGTCATATAGCATACCAGTATAACGTATAACGTTATATAGGATATCAGTATAACGTATAACGTTATGTAGTATTACGTTCTAGCGCAATACTTTATATAGCACATCAGTATAACGCATAACGTTATATAGCATATCAGTATAACGTATAACGTTATATAGCATTTCAGGATACCGTATAACGTTATACAGCATATCAGGATAACGTATAACGTTATATAGCATATCAAGATAACGTCTAACGTTATATTGCATATCAGGGTAACGTATAACGTTATATAGCATATCAGTATCACGTATAACGTTATATAGCATACCAGTAAAACGTATAACGTTATGTAGCATATCAGTATATCGTATAACGTTATACAGCATATCAGGATAACGTGTAAAGTTATATAGCACACAAGTGTAACGAATAACGTTATATAGCATATCAGGATAACATCTAACGTTATATTGCATATCAGGGTAACGTATAACGTTATATAGCTTATCAAGGATAACGTGCAACGTTATATAGCATATCAGGATGACGTATTACGTTATAGAGCATATCAGTATAACGTATAACGTTATATAGCATTTCAGGATAACGTATAACGTTATATAGCATATCAGGATAACGTATAACGTTATATAGCATATCAAGATAACGTCTAACGTTATATTGCATATCAGGGTAACGTATAACGTTATATATCATATGAGTATCACGTATAACGTTATATAGCATACCAGTAAAACGTATAACGTTATGTAGCATATCAGTATATCGTATAACGTTATACAGCATATCAGGATAACGTGTAAAGCTATATAGCACACCAGTATAACGTATAACGTTATAAAGCATACGGGATAACGTATAACGTTATATGCATATCAGTATAATGTATAACGTTATATAGCATACCAGTATAACGAATAATATTATGTAGCATATCAGGATGACGTATAACGTCATATAGCATACCAGTATAACGTATAACGTTATATAGGATATCAGTATAACGTATAACGTTATGTAGTATTACGTTCTAGCGCAATACTTTATATAGCACATCAGTATAACGCATAACGTTATATAGCATATCAGTATAACGTATAACGTTATATAGCATTTCAGGATACCGTATAACGTTATACAGCATATCAGGATAACGTATAACGTTATATAGCATATCAAGATAACGTCTAACGTTATATTGCATATCAGGGTAACGTATAACGTTATATAGCATATCAGTATCACGTATAACGTTATATAGCATACCAGTAAAACGTATAACGTTATGTAGCATATCAGTATATCGTATAACGTTATACAGCATATCAGGATAACGTGTAATGTTATATAGCACACAAGTGTAACGAATAACGTTATATAGCATATCAGGATAACATCTAACGTTATATTGCATATCAGGGTAACGTATAACGTTATATAGCTTATCAAGGATAACGTGCAACGTTATATAGCATATCAGGATGACGTATTACGTTATAGAGCATATCAGTATAACGTATAACGTTATATAGCATTTCAGGATAACGTATAACGTTATATAGCATATCAGGATAACGTATAACGTTATATAGCATATCAAGATAACGTCTAACGTTATATTGCATATCAGGGTAACGTATAACGTTATATATCATATGAGTATCACGTATAACGTTATATAGCATACCAGTAAAACGTATAACGTTATGTAGCATATCAGTATATCGTATAACGTTATACAGCATATCAGGATAACGTGTAAAGCTATATAGCACACCAGTATAACGTATAACGTTATAAAGCATACGGGATAACGTATAACGTTATATGCATATCAGTATAATGTATAACGTTATATAGCATACCAGTATAACGAATAATATTATGTAGCATATCAGGATGACGTATAACGTCATATAGCATACCAGTATAACGTATAACGTTATATAGGATATCAGTATAACGTATAACGTTATGTAGTATTACGTTCTAGCGCAATACTTTATATAGCACATCAGTATAACGCATAACGTTATATAGCATATCAGTATAACGTATAACGTTATATAGCATTTCAGGATACCGTATAACGTTATACAGCATATCAGGATAACGTATAACGTTATATAGCATATCAAGATAACGTCTAACGTTATATTGCATATCAGGGTAACGTATAACGTTATATAGCATATCAGTATCACGTATAACGTTATATAGCATACCAGTAAAACGTATAACGTTATGTAGCATATCAGTATATCGTATAACGTTATACAGCATATCAGGATAACGTGTAAAGTTATATAGCACACAAGTGTAACGAATAACGTTATATAGCATATCAGGATAACATCTAACGTTATATTGCATATCAGGGTAACGTATAACGTTATATAGCATATCAGGATAACGTGTAAAGTTATATAGCACACCAGTGTAACGTATAACGTTATATAGCATATCAGGATAACGCATAACGTTATATAGCATATCAGTATAACGTATAACGTTATATAGCATACCGGTATAACGTATAACGTTATATAGGATATCAGTATAACGTATAACGTTATATAGCATATCAGTATAACGTACAACGTTATTTAGTATTACGTTATAGCGTATTACGTTATATAGCACATCACTATAGCGTATAACGTCATATTGCATATCAGGATAATATAGAACGTTATATAGGATATCAGTATATCGTATAACGTTATATAGTATTACGTTGTAGCGTATTACGTTATATACCATATCAGTATAACGCATAACGTTATATGGCATATCAGTATAACGTATAACGTTATATAGTATTACATTATAGCGAATTACGTTATATAGCACATCACCATAACGTATAACGTTATATAGCATATCACAATGACGAATAGCGTTATATAGCATACCAACATAACGTATAACGTTATATAGCATATCAGTAGAACGTATAACGTTATATAGCATATCAGTATAACGTACAACGTTATTTAGTATTACGTTATAGCGTATTACGTTATATAGCACATCACTATGGCGAATAACGTCAAATAGCATATCAGGATAACTTATAACGTTATATAGTATGACGTTGTAGCGTATTACGTTATATAGCATATCAATAGAACGTATAACGTTATATAGCATATCAGTATAACGTACAACGTTATTTAGTATTACGTTATAGCGTATTACGTTATATAGTACATCACTATAGCGTATAACGTCATATAGCATATCAGGATAACGTAGAACGTTATATAGGATATCAGTATATCGTATAACGCTGTATAGTATTACGTTGTAGCGTATTACGTTATATAGCATATCAGTATGACTTAAAACGTTATATAGCATATCAGTATAACGTAAAACGCTATATAGCTTATCAGTATAACGTATAACGTTATATAGTATTACGTTATAACGTATAACGATATATAGCATGACGTTATAGCGATTAACGTTATATAGTATGTCAGTATAACGTATAACGTTATATAGGATATCAGTGTAACGTATAACATTATAAGGTATTACGTTATAGCGTATTACGTTATATAGCATATCAGTATAACGTATGACGTTATAAGGTATTACGTTATAGCGTATTACGTTATATAGCATATCAGTCTAACGTATAACGTTATATAGTATATCAGGATAACGTATAACGTTGTATAGCATATCAGGATAACGTATAACGTTATATAACATATCAGTATAACGTATAACGTTATATAGCATATCAGTATAACGTAAAACGTTATATAGCATATCAGGATGACGTATTACGTTATAGAGCATATCAGTATAACGTATAACGTTATATAGCATTTCAGGATAACGTATAAAGCTATATAGCATATCAGGATAACGTATAACGTTATATAGCATATCAAGATAACGTCTAACGTTATATAGCATATCAGGATAACGTATAACGTTATACAGCAAATCAGGATAACGCATAACGTTATATAGTGTATCAGTATAACGTATAACGATATATAGCATGACGTTATAACGATTAACGTTATATAGCATATCAGTAGAACGTATAACGTTATATGACATATCAGTATAACGTATAACGTTATATAGTATTACGTTATAGCGAATTACGTTATATAGCACATCACCATGACGTATAACGTTATATAGCATACCAACATAACGTTTAACGTTATATAGCATATCAGTATAACGTACAACGTTATTTAGTATTACGTTCTAGCGTATTACGTTATATAGCACATCACCATGACGTATAACGTTATATAGCATATCACAATGACGAATAGCGTTATATAGCATACCAACATAACGTTTAACGTTATATAGCATATCAGTAGTACGTATAACGTCATATAGCATATCAGGATAACGTAGAACGTTATATAGGATATCAGTATATCTTATAACGTTATATAGTATGACGTTGTAGCGTATTACGTTATATAGCATATCAGTAGAACGTATAACGTTATATAGCATATCAGTATAACGTAAAACGCTATATAGTATATCAAGATAACGTATAACGTTATATAGCATATCAGGATAACGTAGAACGTTATATAGCTTATCAAGGATAACGAACAACGTTATATAGCATATCAGGATGACGTATTACGTTATAGAGCATATCAGTATAACGTATAACGTTATATAGCATTTCAGGATAACGTATAAAGTTATATAGCATATCAGGATAACGTATAACGTTATATAGCATATCAGGATAACGTCTAACGTTATATAGCATATCAGGATAACGTGTAAAGTTATATAGCACACCAGTGTAACGTATAACGTTATATAGCATATCAGGATGACATCTAACGTTATATTGCATATCAGTATCACGCATAACGTTATATAGCATACCAGTAAAGCGTATAACGTTATGTAGCATATCAGTATATCGTATAACGTTATACAGCATATCAGGATAACGTGTAAAGTTATATAGCACACCAGTGTAACGTATAACGTTATATAGCATATCAGGATAACATCTAACGTTATATTGCATATCAGGGTAACGTATAACGTTATATAGCATATCAGGATAACGTGTAAAGTTATATAGCACACCAGTGTAACGAATAACGTTATATAGCATATCAGGATAACATCTAACGTTATATTGCATATCAGGGTAACGTATAACGTTATATAGCATACCAGTAAAACGTATAACGTTATGTAGCATATCAGTATATCGTAAAACGTTATACAGCATATCAGGATAACGTGTAAAGTTATATAGCACACCAGTATAACGTATAACGTTATATAGCATATCAGGATAACGCATAACGTTATATAGCATATCAGTATAACGTATAACGTTATATAGCATACCGGTATAACGTATAACGTTATATAGGATATCAGTATAACGTATAACGTTATATAGCATATCAGTATAACGTACAACGTTATTTAGTATTACGTTATAGCGTATTACGTTATATAGCACATCACTATAGCGTATAACGTCATATAGCATATCAGGATAATGTAGAACGTTATATAGGATATCAGTATATCGTATAACGTTATATAGTATTACGTTGTAGCGTATTACGTTATACCATATCAGTATAACGTATAACGTTATATGGCATATCAGTATAACGTATAACGTTATATAGTATTACTTTATAGCGAATTACGTTATATAGCACATCACCATAACGTATAACGTTATATAGCATATCACAATGACGAATAGCGTTATATAGCATACCAACATAACGTATAACGTTATACAGCATATCAGTAGAACGTATAACGTTATATAGCATATCAGTATAACGTACAACGTTATTTAGTATTACGTTATAGCGTATTACGTTATATAGCACATCACTATAGCGAATAACGTCAAATAGCATATCAGGATAACGTATAACGTTATATAGTATGACGTTGTAGCGTATTACGTTATATAGCATATCAATAGAACGTATAACGTTATATAGCATATCAGTATAACGTACATCGTTATTTAGTATTACGTTATAGCGTATTACGTTATATAGCACATCACTATAGCGTATAACGTCACATAGCATATCAGGATAACGTAGAACGTTATATAGGATATCAGTATATCGTATAACGTTGTATAGTATTACGTTGTAGCGTATTACGTTATATAGCATATCAGTATGACTTAAAACGTTATATAGCATATCAGTATAACGTAAAACGCTATATAGCATATCAGTATAACGTATGACGTTATATAGTATTACGTTATAACGTATAACGATATATAGCATGACGTTATAACGATTAGCGTTATATAGCATGTCAGTATAACGTATAACGATATATAGCATGACGTTATAACGATTAGCGTTATATAGCATGTCAGTATAACGTATAACGTTATAAAGCATACAGGATAACGTATAACGTTATATAGCATATCAGTATAACGTATAACGTTATATAGCATACCAGTATAACGAATAATATTATGTAGCATATCAGGATGACGTATTACGTCATATAGCATTCCAGTATAACGTATAACGTTATATGGGATATCAGTATAACGTATGACGTTATATAGTATTACGTTATAACGTATAACGATATATAGCATGACGTTATAACGATTAGCGTTATATAGCATGTCAGTATAACGTATAACGATATATAGCATGACGTTATAACGATTAGCGTTATATAGCATGTCAGTATAACGTATAACGTTATAAAGCATACAGGATAACGTATAACGTTATATAGCATATCAGGATAACATCTAACGTTGTATTGCATATCAGGGTAACGTATAACGTTATATAGCATATCAGTATAACGTATAACGTTATATAGCATATCAGTATAACGTACATCGTTATTTAGTATTACGTTATAGCGTATTACGTTATATAGCACATCACTATAGCGTATAACGTCACATAGCATATCAGGATAACGTATAACGTTATATAGCATATCAGTATAACGTATAACGTTATATAGCATATCAGTATAACGTAAAACGCTATATAGCATATCAAGATAACGTATAACGTTATATAGCATATCAGGATAACGTAGAACGTTATATAGCTTATCAAGGATAACGTGCAACGTTATATAGCATATCAGGATGACGTATTACGTTATAGAGCATATCAGTATAACGTATAACGTTATATAGCATTTCAGGATAACGTATAACGTTATATAGCATATCCGGATAACGTATAACGTTATATAGCATATCAAGATAACGTCTAACGTTATATTGCATATCAGGGTAACGTATAACGTTATATATCATATGAGTATCACGTATAACGTTATATAGCATACCAGTAAAACGTATAACGTTATGTAGCATATCAGTATATCGTATAACGTTATACAGCATATCAGGATAACGTGTAAAGCTATATAGCACACCAGTATAACGTATAACGTTATAAAGCATACGGGATAACGTATAACGTTATATGCATATCAGTATAATGTATAACGTTATATAGCATACCAGTATAACGAATAATATTATGTAGCATATCAGGATGACGTATAACGTCATATAGCATGCCAGTATAACGTATAACGTTATATAGGATATCAGTATAAGGTATAACGTTATGTAGTATTACGTTCTAGCGCAATACTTTATATAGCACATCAGTATAACGCATAACGTTATATAGCATATCAGTATAACGTATAACGTTATATAGCATTTCAGGATACCGTATAACGTTATACAGCATATCAGGATAACGTATAACGTTATATAGCATATCAAGATAACGTCTAACGTTATATTGCATATCAGGGTAACGTATAACGTTATATAGCATATCAGTATCACGTATAACGTTATATAGCATACCAGTAAAACGTATAACGTTATGTAGCATATCAGTATATCGTATAACGTTATACAGCATATCAGGATAACGTGTAAAGTTATATAGCACACAAGTGTAACGAATAACGTTATATAGCATATCAGGATAACATCTAACGTTATATTGCATATCAGGGTAACGTATAACGTTATATAGCATATCAGGATAACGTGTAAAGTTATATGGCACACCAGTGTAACGTATAACGTTATATAGCATATCAGGATAACGCATAACGTTATATAGCATATCAGTATAACGTATAACGTTATATAGCATACCGGTATAACGTATAACGTTATATAGGATATCAGTATAACGTATAACGTTATATAGCATATCAGTATAACGTACAACGTTATTTAGTATTACGTTATAGCGTATTACGTTATATAGCACATCACTATAGCGTATAACGTCATATTGCATATCAGGGTAATATAGAACGTTATATAGGATATCAGTATATCGTATAACGTTATATAGTATTACGTTGTAGCGTATTACGTTATATACCATATCAGTATAACGCATAACGTTATATGGCATATCAGTATAACGTATAACGTTATATAGTATTACATTATAGCGAATTACGTTATATAGCACATCACCATAACGTATAACGTTATATAGCATAGCAGTATAACGTACAACGTTATTTAGTATTACGTTATAGCGTATTACGTTATATAGCACATCACTATGGCGAATAACGTCAAATAGCATATCAGGATAACTTATAACGTTATATAGTATGACGTTGTAGCGTATTACGTTATATAGCATATCAATAGAACGTATAACGTTATATAGCATATCAGTATAACGTACAACGTTATTTAGTATTACGTTATAGCGTATTACGTTATATAGTACATCACTATAGCGTATAACGTCATATAGCATATCAGGATAACGTAGAACGTTATATAGGATATCAGTATATCGTATAACGTTGTATAGTATTACGTTGTAGCGTATTACGTTATATAGCATATCAGTATGACTTAAAACGTTATATAGCATATCAGTATAACGTAAAACGCTATATAGCTTATCAGTATAACGTATAACGTTATATAGTATTACGTTATAACGTATAACGATATATAGCATGACGTTATAGCGATTAACGTTATATAGTATGTCAGTATAACGTATAACGTTATATAGGATATCAGTGTAACGTATAACATTATAAGGTATTACGTTATAGCGTATTACGTTATATAGCATATCAGTATAACGTATGACGTTATAAGGTATTACGTTATAGCGTATTACGTTATATAGCATATCAGTCAAACGTATAACGTTATATAGTATATCAGGATAACGTATTACGTTGTATAGCATATCAGGATAACGTATAACGTTATATAACATATCAGTATAACGTATAACGTTATATAGCATATCAGTATAACGTAAAACGTTATATAGCATAGCAAGATAACGTATCACGTTATATAGCATATCAGGATAACGTAGAACGTTATATAGCTTATCAAGGATAACGTACAACGATATATAGCATATCAGGATGACGTATAACGTTATATAGCATATCAAGATAACGTCTAACGTTATATTGCATATCAGGGTAACGTATAACGTTATATAGCATATCAGTATCACGTATAACGTTATATAGCATACCAGTAAAACGTATAACGTTATGTAGCATATCAGTATATCGTATAACGTTATACAGCATATCAGGATAACGTGTAAAGTTATATAGCACACAAGTGTAACGAATAACGTTATATAGCATATCAGGATAACATCTAACGTTATATTGCATATCAGGGTAACGTATAACGTTATATAGCATATCAGGATAACGTGTAAAGTTATATGGCACACCAGTGTAACGTATAACGTTATATAGCATATCAGGATAACGCATAACGTTATATAGCATATCAGTATAACGTATAACGTTATATAGCATACCGGTATAACGTATAACGTTATATGGGATATCAGTATAACGTATAACGTTATATAGCATATCAGTATAACGTACAACGTTATTTAGTATTACGTTATAGCGTATTACGTTATATAGCACATCACTATAGCGTATAACGTCATATTGCATATCAGGGTAATATAGAACGTTATATAGGATATCAGTATATCGTATAACGTTATATAGTATTACGTTGTAGCGTATTACGTTATATACCATATCAGTATAACGCATAACGTTATATGGCATATCAGTATAACGTATAACGTTATATAGTATTACATTATAGCGAATTACGTTATATAGCACATCACCATAACGTATAACGTTATATAGCATATCAGTATAACGTACAACGTTATTTAGTATTACGTTATAGCGTATTACGTTATATAGCACATCACTATGGCGAATAACGTCAAATAGCATATCAGGATAACTTATAACGTTATATAGTATGACGTTGTAGCGTATTACGTTATATAGCATATCAATAGAACGTATAACGTTATATAGCATATCAGTATAACGTACAACGTTATTTAGTATTACGTTATAGCGTATTACGTTATATAGTACATCACTATAGCGTATAACGTCATATAGCATATCAGGATAACGTAGAACGTTATATAGGATATCAGTATATCGTATAACGTTGTATAGTATTACGTTGTAGCGTATTACGTTATATAGCATATCAGTATGACTTAAAACGTTATATAGCATATCAGTATAACGTAAAACGCTATATAGCTTATCAGTATAACGTATAACGTTATATAGTATTACGTTATAACGTATAACGATATATAGCATGACGTTATAGCGATTAACGTTATATAGTATGTCAGTATAACGTATAACGTTATATAGGATATCAGTGTAACGTATAACATTATAAGGTATTACGTTATAGCGTATTACGTTATATAGCATATCAGTATAACGTATGACGTTATAAGGTATTACGTTATAGCGTATTACGTTATATAGCATATCAGTATAACGTATAACGTTATATAGCATTCCAGTATAACGTATAACGTTATAAAGCATACAGGATAACGTATAACGTTATATAGCATCTCAGAATAACGTATAACGTTATATAGCATACCAGTATAACGAATAATATTATGTAGCATATCAGGATGACGTATTACGTCATATAGCATACCAGTATAACGTATAACGTTATATGGGATATCAGTATAACGTATGACGTTATAAGGTATTACGTTATAGCGTATTACGTTATATAGCATATCAGTAAAACGTATGGCGTTATAGGGTATTACGTTATAACGTATTACGTTATATAGCATATCAGTCTAACGTATAACGATATGTAGTATATCAGGATAACGTGTAAAGTTATATAGCACACCAGTATAACGTATAACGTTATATAGCATATCAAGATAACGTCTAACGTTATATTGCACATCAGGGTAACGTATAACGTTATATAGCATATCAGTATCACGTATAACGTTATATAGCATACCAGTAAAACGTATAACGTTATGTAGCATATCAGTATATCGTATAACGTTATACAGCATATCACGATAACGTGTAAAGTTATATAGCACACCAGTATAACGTATAACGTTATATAGCATATCAGGATAACATCTAACGTTGTATTGCATATCAGTATAACGTATAACGTTATATAGCATACCAGTATAACGTATAACGTTATAAAGCATACAGGATAACGTATAACGTTATATAGCATATCAGTATAACGTATAACGTTATATAGCATTTCAGAGTAGCGTAAAACGTTATATAGCATATCAAGATAACGTATAACGTTTTATAGCAAATCAAGATGACGTATAACATTATATTGCATATCAGGATAACGTATAACGTTATATAGCATATCAGTCTAACGCGTAACGTCATATAGTATATCAGGATAACGTATAACGTTGTATGGCATATCAGGATAACGTATAACGTTATATAGCATATCAGTATAACGTATAACGTTATATAGCATATCAGAATAGCGTAAAACGTTATATAGCATATCAAGATAACGTATAACGTTTTATAGCAAATCAAGATAACGTATAACATTATATTGCATATCAGGATAACGTATAACGTTATATAGCATATCAGGATAACGTGTAAAGTTATATAACATATCAGTATAACGTATAAAGTAATATAGCATATCAGTACAACGTATAACGTTATATAGTATTACGTTATAACGTATAACGATATATAGCATGACGTTTTAACGATTAACGTTTTATAGCATGTCAGTATAACGTATAACGTTATATAGGATATCAGTATAACGTATAACGTTATAAGGTATTACGTTATAGCGTATTACGTTATATAGCATATCAGTATAACGTATGACGTTATAAGGTATTACGTTACAGCGTATTACGCTATATAGCATATCAGTCTAACGTATAACGTCATATAGCATACCAGTATAACGTATAACGTTATATAGGGTATCAGTATAACGTATAACGTTATATAGCATACCAATATAACGTATAACGTTATATAGTATTACGTTATAGCGTATTACGTTATAGAGCATATGAGTATAACATATAACGTTATATAGCATATCAGGATAACGTATAACGTTATGTAGCATATCAGGGTAACGTATAACGTTATATAGCATATCAGTATAACGTATAACGTTATGTAGCATACGAGTATGACGTATAACGTTATATAGCATACAGGATAACGTATAACGTTATATACCATATCAGTATAACGTATAACGTTATATAGCATACCAGTATAACGAACAACGTTATATAGAATATCAGTATAACGTTTAACGTCATATAGTATTACGTTATATAGCACATCAGTATAACGTATAACGTTATATAGCATATCAGTATGACGTATAACGTTATATAGGATATCAGTATATCGTATAACGTTTTATAGTGTTACGTTATAACGTATAACGATATATAGCATGACGTTATAGCGATTAACGTTTTATAGAATGTCAGTATAACTTAAAACGTTATATAGCATATCAGTATAACGTATAACGTTATATAGTATTACGTTATAACGTATAACGCTATATAGCATGACGTTATAACGATTAACGTTATATAGCATGTCAGTATAACGTATAACGTTATATAGGATATCAAGATAGCGTCTAACGTTATATTGCATATCAGGGTAACGTACAACGTTATATAGCATATCAGTATCACGTATAACGTTATATAGCATACTAGTAAAACGTATAACGTTATGTAGCATATCAGTATATCGTATAACGTTATACAGCATATCAGTATAACGTAAGACGTTATAAGGTATTACGTTACAGCGTATTACGTTATATAGCATATCAGTCTAACGTATAACGTTATATAGTATATCAGGATAACGTATAACGTTATATAGCATATCAAGATAGCGTCTAACGTTATATTGCATATCAGGGTAACGTATAACGTTATATAGCATATCAGTATCACGTATAACGTTATATAGCATACCAGTAAAACGTATAACGTTATGTAGCATATCAGTATATCGTATAACGTTATACAGCATATCAGGATAACGTGTAAAGCTATATAGCACACCAGTATAACGTATAGCGTTATATAGCATATCAGGATAACGTCTAACGTTATATTGCATATCAGGGTAACGTATAACGTTATATAGCATATCAGTATAACGTATAACGTTATATAGGATATCAGTATAACGTATAACGTTATGTAGTATTACGTTCCAGCGCAATACTTTATATAGCACATCAGTATAACGCATAACGTTATATAGCATATCAGTATGACGTATAACGTTATATAGCATTTCAGGATACCGTATAACGTTATACAGCATATCAGGATAACGTATAACGTTATATAGCATATAAGTATAACGTATAACGTTATATAGCATATCAGAATAGCGTAAAACGTTATATAGCATACCAAGATAACGTATAACGTTTTATAGCAAATCAAGATAACGTATAACATTATATTGCATATCAGGATAACGTATAACGTTATATAGCATATCAGGATAACGTGTAAAGTTATATAACATATCAGTATAACGTATAAAGTAATATAGCATATCAGTACAACGTATAACGTTATATAGTATTACGTTATAACGTATAACGATATATAGCATGACGTTTTAACGATTAACGTTTTATAGCATGTCAGTATAACGTATAACGTTATTTAGGATATCAGTATAACGTATAACGTTATAAGGTATTACGTTATAGCGTATTACGTTATATAGCATATCAGTATAACGTATGACGTTATAAGGTATTACGTTACAGCGTATTACGCTATATAGCATATCAGTCTAACGTATAACGTCATATAGTATATCAGGATAACGTATAACGTTGTATAGCATATCAGGATAACGTATAACGTTATATAGCATATCAGTATAACGTAAAACGTTATATAGCATATCAAGATAACGTATAATGTTTTATTGCAAATCAAGATAACGTATAACATTATATAGCACATCAGGATAACGTATAACGATATATAGCATATCAGGATAACGTATATCGTTATATGGCATATCAGGATAACGCATAACGTTGTATAGCATATCAGGATAACGTATAACGTCATATAGCATACCAGTATAACGTATAACGTTATATAGGATATCAGTATAACGTATAACGTTATATAGCATATCAGTATAACGTAAAACGTTATATAGCATATCAAGATAACGTATAATGTTTTATTGCAAATCAAGATAACGTATAACGATATATAGCATATCAGGATAACGTATATCGTTATATGGCATATCAGGATAACGCATAACGTTATATAGCATATCAGTATAACGTACAACGTTATGTAGCATACGAGTATGACGTATAACGTTATATAGCATACAGGATAACGTATAACGTTATATACCATAACAGTATAACGTATAACGTTATATAGCATACCAGTATAACGAACAACGTTATATAGGATATCAGTATAACGTTTAACGTCATATAGTATTACGTTATATAGCACATCAGTATAACGTATAACGTTATATAGCATATCAGTATGACGTATAACGTTATACATCATATCAGGATAACGTATAACGTTATATAGGATATCAGTATATCGTATAACGTTTTATAGTATTACGTTATAACGTATAACGATATATAGCAGGACGTTATAGCGATTAACGTTTTATAGAATGTCAGTATAACTTAAAACGTTATATAGCATATCAGTATAACGTATAACATTATAAGGTATTACGTTATAGCGTATTACGTTATATAGCATATCAGTATAACGTAAGACGTTATAAGGTATTACGTTACAGCGTATTACGTTATATAGCATATCAGTCTAACGTATAACGTTATATAGTATATCAGGATAACGTATAACGTTGTATAGCATATCAGGATAACGTATAACGTTATATAACATATCAGTATAATGTATAACGTTATATAGCATATCATTATAACGTAAAGCGCTATATAGCATATCAAGACAACGTATAACGTTGTATAGCATATCAGGATAACGTAGAACGTTATATAGCTTATCAAGGATACCGTACAACGTTATATAGCATATCAGGATGACGTATTACGTTATATAGCATATCAGTATAACGTATAACGTTATATAGCATTTCAGGATAACGTATAACGTTGTATAGCATATCAGGATAACGTATAACGTTATATAGCATATCAAGATAACGTCTAACGTTATATTGCATATCAGGGTAACGTATAACGTTATATAGCATACCAGTATCACGTATAACGTTATATAGCATACCAGTAAAACGTATAACGTTATGTAGCATATCAGTATATCGTATAACGTTATATTGCATATCAGGGTAACGTATAACGTTATATAGCATATCAGTATAACGTATAACGTTATATAGCATACCAGTATAACGTATAACGTTATAAAGCATACAGGATAACGTATAACGTTATATAGCATATCAGTATAACGTATAACGTTATATAGCATACCAGTATAACGAATAATATTATGTAGCATATCAGGATGACGTATAACGTCATATAGCATACCAGTATAACGTATAACGTTATATAGGATATCAGTATAACGTATAATGTTATGTAGTATTACGTTCTAGCGCAATACTTTATATAGCACATCAGTATAACGCATAACGTTATGTAGCATATCAGTATAACGTATAACGTTATATAGCATTTCAGGATACCGTATAACGTTATATAGCATATCAGGATAACGTATAACGTTATATAGCATATCAAGATAACGTCTAACGTTATATTGCATATCAGGGTAACGTATAACGTTATATAGCATATCAGTATCACGTATTACGTTATATAGCATACCAGTAAAACGTATAACGTTATGTAGCATATCAGTATATCGTATAACGTTATATTGCATATCAGGGTAACGTATAACGTTATATAGCATATCAGTATAACGTATAACGTTATATAGCATACCAGTATAACGTATAACGTTATAAAGCATACAGGATAACGTATAACGTTATATAGCATATCAGTATAACGTATAACGTTATATAGCATACCAGTATAACGAATAATATTATGTAGCATATCAGGATGACGTATAACGTCATATAGCATACCAGTATAACGTATAACGTTATATAGGATATCAGTATAACGTATAATGTTATGTAGTATTACGTTCTAGCGCAATACTTTATATAGCACATCAGTATAACGCATAACGTTATGTAGCATATCAGTATAACGTATAACGTTATATAGCATTTCAGGATACCGTATAACGTTATATAGCATATCAGGATAACGTATAACGTTATATAGCATATCAAGATAACGTCTAACGTTATATTGCATATCAGGGTAACGTATAACGTTATATAGCATATCAGTATCACGTATTACGTTATATAGCATACCAGTAAAACGTATAACGTTATGTAGCATATCAGTATATCGTATAACGTTATATTGCATATCAGGGTAACGTATAACGTTATATAGCATATCAGTATAACGTATAACGTTATATAGCATACCAGTATAACGTATAACGTTATAAAGCATACAGGATAACGTATAACGTTATATAGGAGATCAGTATAACGTATAATGTTATGAAGTATTACGTTCTAGCGCAATACTTTATATAGCACATCAGTATAACGCATAACGTTATATAGCATATTAGTATAACGTATAACGTTATATAGCATTTCAGGATACCGTATAACGTTATATAGCATATCAGGATAACGTATAACGTTATATAGCATTTCAGGATACCGTATAACGTTATAAAGCATACAGGATAACGTATAACGTTATATAGGAGATCAGTATAACGTATAATGTTATGTAGTATTACGTTCTAGCGCAATACTTTATATAGCACATCAGTATAACGCATAACGTTATATAGCATATCAGTAAAACGTATAACGTTATGTAGCATATCAGTATATCGTATAACGTTATATTGCATATCAGGGTAACGTATAACGTTATATAGCATATCAGGATAACGAACAACGTTATATAGGATATCAGTATAACGTTTAACGTCATATAGTATTACGTTATATAGCACATCAGTATAACGTATAACGTTATATAGCATATCAGTATGACGTATAACGTTATACATCATATCAGGATAACGTATAACGTTATATAGCATATCAGGATAACGTATAACGTTGTATAGCATACCAATATAACGTATAACGTTATATAGTATTACGTTATAGCGTATTACGTTATAGAGCATATGAGTATAACATATAACGTTATATAGCACATCAGTATAACGTATAACGTTATATAGCATATCAGTATGACGTATAACGTTATACATCATATCAGGATAACGTATAACGTTATATAGCATATCAGGATAACGTATAACGTTGTATAGCATATCAGGATAACGTATAACGTTATATAGTATTACGTTATAACGTATAACGCTATATAGCATGACGTTATAACGATTAACGTTATATAGCATGGCAGTATAACGTATAACCTTATGTAGGATATCAGTGTAACGTATAACATTATAAGGTATTACGTTATAGCGTATTACGTTATATAGCATATCAGAATAACGTAAGACGTTATAAGGTATTACGTTACAGCGTATTACGTTATATAGCATATCAGTCTAACGTATAACGTTATATAGTATATCAGGATAACGTATAACGTTGTATAGCATATCAGGATAACGTATAACGTTATATAACTTATCAGTATAACGTATAACGTTATATAGGATATCAGTATAACGTATAACGTTATGTAGTATTACGTTCTAGCGCAATACTTTATATAGCACATCAGTATAACGCATAACGTTATATAACATATCAGTATAACGTATAACGTTATATAGCATTTCAGGATACCGTATAACGTTATATAGCATATCAGGATAACGTATAACGTTGTATAGCATATCAAGATAACGTCTAACGTTATATTGCATATCAGGGTAACGTATAACGTTATATAGCATATCAGTATCACGTATAACGTTATATAGCATACCAGTAAAACGTATAACGTTATGTAGCATATCAGTATATCGTATAACGTTATACAGCATATCAGGATAACGTGTAAAGTTATGTAGCACACCAGTATAACGTATAACGTTATATAGCATATCAGGATAACGTCTAACGTTATATTGCATATCAGGGTAACGTATAACGTTATATAGCATATCAGTATAACGTATAACGTTATATAGCATACCAGTATAACGTATAACGTTGTATAGCATATCCGGATAACGTATAACGTTGTATAGCATATCAGTCTAACGTGCAACGTCATATAGTATATCAGGATAACGTATAACGTTGTATAGCATATCAGTATAACGTATAACGTTATATAGCATGTCAGTATAACGTATAACGTTATATGGGATATCAGTATAACGTATGACGTTATAAGGTATTACGTTATAGCGTATTACGTTATAAAGCATATCCGGATAACGTATAACGTTATATAGCATATCAGGATAACGTATAACGTTATATAGCATATCAGGATAACGTAAAACGTTATATAGCATATCAAGATAACGTATAACGTTTCATAGCAAATCAAGATAACGTATAACATTATATCATATGAGGATAACGTATAACGTTATATAGCATATCATGATAACGTATATCGTTATATAGCATATCAGGATAACGTATAGCGTTATATAGCATATCAGGATAACGTATATTGCTATATAGCTAATCACTATGACCTATAACGATATATAGCATGACGTTATAACGTATAACATTATATAGCATGTCAGTATATCGAATAACGTTATATAGGATATCAGTATAACGTATAACGTTATATAGTATATCAGGAAAACGCATAACGTTTATATCATATCAGGATAACTTATAACGTCATATAGCATATCAGTATAACGTATAACGCTATATAGCATATCAGGATAACGTGTAAAGTTATACAACATATCAGTGTAACGTATGAAGTAAAATAGCATATCAGTACAACGTATAACGTTATATAGCATTACGTTATAACGTATAACGATATATAGCATGACGTTATAACGATTAACGCTATATTGCACGTCAGTTTGACGTATAACGTATAACGTTATATAGCATACCAATATAACGTATAACGTTATATAGTATTACGTTATAGCGTATTACATTATATAGCATATCAGTATAACGTATGACGTTATAAGGTATTACGTTATAGCGTATTACGTTATATAGCATATCAGTCTAACGTGTAACGTCATATAGTATATCAGGATAACGTATAACGTTGTATAGCATATCAGGATAACGTATAACGTTATATAGCATATCAGTATAACGTATAACGTTATATAGCATATCAGAATAGCGTAAAACGTTATATAGCATATCAAGATAACGTATAACGTTATATTGCATATCAGGGTAACGTATAACGTTATATAGCATATCAGTATCACGTATAACGTTATATAGCATACCAGTAAAACGTATAACGTTATGTAGCATATCAGTATATCGTATAACGTTATACAGCATATCAGTATAACGTAAGACGTTATAAGGTATTACGTTACAGCGTATTACGTTATATAGCATATCAGTCTAACGTATAACGTTATATAGTATATCAGGATAACGTATAACGTTATATAGGATATCAGTATAACGTATAACGTTATATAGCATACCAATATAACGTATAACGTTATATGGTATTACGTTATAGCGTATTACGTTATTGAGCATATGAGTATAACATATAACGTTATATAGCATATCAGGATAACGTATAACGTTATATAGCATATCAGGATAACGTATAACGTTATGTAGCATATCAGGGTAACGTATAACGTTATATAGCATATCAGTATAACGTATAACGTTATGTAGCATACGAGTATGACGTATAACGTTATATAGCATACAGGATAACGTATAACGTTATATACCATATCAGTATAACGTATAACGTTATATAGCATACCAGTATAACGAACAACGTTATATAGGATATCAGTATAACGTTTAACGTCATATAGTATTGCGTTATATAGCACATCAGTATAACGTATAACGTTATATAGCATATCAGTATGACGTATAACGTTATATAGGATATCAGTATATCGTTTAACGTCATATAGTATTACGTTATATAGCACATCAGTACAACGTATAACGTTATATAGCATATCAGTATGACGTATAACGTTATATAGTATATCAGGATAACGTATAACGTTATATAGCATATCAAGATAGGGTCTAACGTTATATTGCATATCAGGGTAACGTATAACGTTATATAGCATATCAGTATCACGTATAACGTTATATAGCATACCAGTAAAACGTATAACGTTATGTAGCATATCAGTATATCGTATAACGTTATACAGCATATCAGGATAACGTGTAAAGCTATATAGCACACCAGTATAACGTATAGCGTTATATAGCATATCAGGATAACGTCTAACGTTATATTGCATATCAGGGTAACGTATAACGTTATATAGCATATCAGTATAACGTATAACGTTATATAGCATACCAGTATAACGTATAACGTTATAAAGCATACAGGATAACGTATAACGTTATATGGCATATCAGTATAACGTATAACGTTATATAGCATACCAGTATAACGAATAATATTATGTAGCATATCAGGATGACGTATAACGTCATATAGCATACCAGTATAAAGTATAACGTTTTATAGGATATCAGTATAACGTATAACGTTATGTAGTATTACGTTCCAGCGCAATACTTTATATAGCACATCAGTATAACGCATAACGTTATATAGCATATCAGTATAACGTATAACGTTATATAGCATTTCAGGATACCGTATAACGTTATACAGCATATCAGGATAACGTATAACGTTATATAGCATATCAAGATAACGTCTAACGTTATATTGCATATCAGGGTACCGTATAACGTTATATAGCATATCAGTATCACGTATAACGTTATATAGCATACCAGTAAAACGTATAACGTTATGTAGCATATCAGTATATCGTATAACGTTATACAGCATATCAGGATAACGTGTAAAGTTATATAGCACACCAGTGTAACGTATAACGTTATATAGCATATCAGGATAACATCTAACGTTATATTGCATATCAGGGTAACGTATAACGTTATATAGCATATCATTATAACGTATAACGTTATATAGCATACCAGTATAACGTATAACGTTATAAAGCATACAGGATAACGTATAACGTTATATAGCATATCAGTATAACGTATTACGTTATATAGCATACCAGTATAACGAATAATATTATGTAGCATATCAGGATGACGTATAACGTCATATAGCATACCAGTATAAAGTATAACGTTATATAGGATATCAGTATAACGTATAACGTTATGTAGTATTACGTTCCAGCGCAATACTTTATATAGCACATCAGTATAACGCATAACGTTATATAGCATATCAGTATAACGTATAACGTTATATAGCATTTCAGGATACCGTATAACGTTATACAGCATATCAGGATAACGTATAACGTTATATAGCATATCAAGATAACGTCTAACGTTATATTGCATATCAGGGTAACGTATAACCTTATATAGCATATCAGTATAACGTATAACGTTATATAGCATACCAGTATAACGTATAACGTTATAAAGCATACAGGATAACGTATAACGTTATATGGCATATCAGTCTAACGTGTAACGTCATATAGTATTGCGTTATATAGCACATCAGTATAACGTATAACGTTATATAGCATATCAGTATGACGTATAACGTTATATAGGATATCAGTATATCGTTTAACGTCATATAGTATTACGTTATATAGCACATCAGTATAACGTATAACGTTATATAGCATATCAGTATGACGTATAACGTTATATAGTATATCAGGATAACGTATAACGTTATATAGCATATCAAGATAGGGTCTAACGTTATATTGCATATCAGGGTAACGTATAACGTTATATAGCATATCAGTATCACGTATAACGTTATATAGCATACCAGTAAAACGTATAACGTTATGTAGCATATCAGTATATCGTATAACGTTATACAGCATATCAGGATAACGTGTAAAGCTATATAGCACACCAGTATAACGTATAGCGTTATATAGCATATCAGGATAACGTCTAACGTTATATTGCATATCAGGGTAACGTATAACGTTATATAGCATATCAGTATAACGTATAACGTTATATAGCATACCAGTATAACGTATAACGTTATAAAGCATACAGGATAACGTATAACGTTATATGGCATATCAGTATAACGTATAACGTTATATAGCATACCAGTATAACGAATAATATTATGTAGCATATCAGGATGACGTATAACGTCATATAGCATACCAGTATAAAGTATAACGTTTTATAGGATATCAGTATAACGTATAACGTTATGTAGTATTACGTTCCAGCGCAATACTTTATATAGCACATCAGTATAACGCATAACGTTATATAGCATATCAGTATAACGTATAACGTTATATAGCATTTCAGGATACCGTATAACGTTATACAGCATATCAGGATAACGTATAACGTTATATAGCATATCAAGATAACGTCTAACGTTATATTGCATATCAGGGTACCGTATAACGTTATATAGCATATCAGTATCACGTATAACGTTATATAGCATACCAGTAAAACGTATAACGTTATGTAGCATATCAGTATATCGTATAACGTTATACAGCATATCAGGATAACGTGTAAAGTTATATAGCACACCAGTGTAACGTATAACGTTATATAGCATATCAGGATAACATCTAACGTTATATTGCATATCAGGGTAACGTATAACGTTATATAGCATATCATTATAACGTATAACGTTATATAGCATACCAGTATAACGTATAACGTTATAAAGCATACAGGATAACGTATAACGTTATATAGCATATCAGTATAACGTATTACGTTATATAGCATACCAGTATAACGAATAATATTATGTAGCATATCAGGATGACGTATAACGTCATATAGCATACGAGTATAAAGTATAACGTTATATAGGATGTCAGTATAACGTATAACGTTATGTAGTATTACGTTCCAGCGCAATACTTTATATAGCACATCAGTATAACGCATAACGTTATATAGCATATCAGTATAACGTATAACGTTATATAGCATTTCAGGATACCGTATAACGTTATACAGCATATCAGGATAACGTATAACGTTTTATAGCATATCAAGATAACGTCTAACGTTATATTGCATATCAGGGTAACGTATAACCTTATATAGCATATCAGTATAACGTATAACGTTATATAGCATACCAGTATAACGTATAACGTTATAAAGCATACAGGATAACGTATAACGTTATATGGCATATCAGTCTAACGTGTAACGTCATATAGTATATCAGGATAACGTATAACGTTGTATAGCATATCAGGATAACGTATAACGTTATATAGCATATCAGTATAACGTATAACGTTATATAGCATTTCAGAGTAGCGTAAAACGTTATATAGCATATCAAGATAACGTATAACGTTTTATAGCAAATCAAGATAACGTATAACATTATATTGCATATCAGGATAACGTATAACGTTATATAGCATATAAGTCTAACGCGTAACGTCATATAGTGTATCAGGATAACGTATAACGTTGTATAGCATATCAGGATAACGTATAACGTTATATAGCATATCAGTATAACGTATAACGTTATATAGCATATCAGAATAGCGTAAAACGTTATATAGCATATCAAGATAACGTATAACGTTTTATAGCAAATCAAGATAACGTATAACATTATATTGCATATCAGGATAACGTATAACGTTATATAGCATATCAGGATAACGTGTAAAGTTATATAACATATCAGTATAACGTATAAAGTAATATAGCATATCAGTACAACGTATAACGTTATATAGTATTACGTTATAACGTATAACGATATATAGCATGACGTTTTAACGATTAACGTTTTATAGCATGTCAGTATAACGTATAACGTTATATAGGATATCAGTATAACGTATGACGCTATAAGGTATTACGTTATAGCGTATTACGTTATATAGCATATCAGTATAACGTATGACGTTACAAGGTATTACGTTACAGCGTATTACGCTATATAGCATATCAGTCTAACGTATAACGTCATATAGTATATCAGGATAACGTATAACGTTGTATAGCATATCAGGATAACGTATAACGTTATATAGCATATCAGTATAACGTAAAACGTTATATAGCATATCAAGATAACGTATAATGTTTTATTGCAAATCAAGATAACGTATAACATTATATAGCACATCAGGATAACGTATAACGATATATAGCATATCAGGATAACGTATATCGTTATATGGCATATCAGGATAACGCATAACGTTATATAGCATATCAGGATAACGTATAACGTCATATAGCATACCAGTATAACGTATAACGTTATATAGGATATCAGTATAACGTATAACGTTATATAGCATACCAATATAACGTATAACGTTATATAGTATTACGTTATAGCGTATTACGTTATAGAGCATATGAGTATAACATATAACGTTATATAGCATATCAGGATAACGTATAACGTTATATAGCATATCAGGATAACGTATAACGTTATGTAGCATATCAGGGTAACGTATAACGTTATATAGCATATCAGTATAACGTATAACGTTATGTAGCATACGAGTATGACGTATAACGTTATATAGCATACAGGATAACGTATAACGTTATATACTATATCAGTATAACGTATAACGTTATATAGCATACCAGTATAACGAACAACGTTATATAGCATATCAAGATAACGTATAATGTTTTATTGCAAATCAAGATAACGTATAACATTATATAGCACATCAGGATAACGTATAACGTTATATACCATATCAGTATAACGTATAACGTTATATAGCATATCAGTATGACGTATAACGTTATATAGGATATCAGTATATCGTATAACGTTTTATAGTATTACGTTATAACGTATAACGATATATAGCATGACGTTATAGCGATTAAAGTTTTATAGAATGTCAGTATAACTTAAAACGTTATATAGCATATCAGTATAACGTATAACGTTATATAGTATTACGTTATAACGTATAACGCTATATAGCATGACGTTATAACGATTAACGTTATATAGCATGTCAGTATAACGTATAACGTTATATAGGATATCAAGATAGCGTCTAACGTTATATTGCATATCAGGGTAACGTATAACGTTATATAGCATATCAGTATCACGTATAACGTTATATAGCATACCAGTAAAACGTATAACGTTATGTAGCATATCAGTATATCGTATAACGTTATACAGCATATCAGTATAACGTAAGACGTTATAAGGTATTACGTTACAGCGTATTACGTTATATAGCATATCAGTCTAACGTATAACGTTATATAGTATATCAGGATAACGTATAACGTTATATAGCATATCAAGATAGCGTCTAACGTTATATTACATATCAGGGTAACGTATAACGTTATATAGCATATCAGTATCACGTATAACGTTATATAGCATACCAGTAAAACGTATAACGTTATGTAGCATATCAGTATATCGTATAACGTTATACAGCATATCAGGATAACGTGTAAAGCTATATAGCACACCAGTATAACGTATAGCGTTATATAGCATATCAGGATAACGTCTAACGTTATATTGCATATCAGGGTAACGTATAACGTTATATAGCATATCAGTATAACGTATAACGTTATATAGCATACCAGTATAACGTATAACGTTATAAAGCATGCAGGATAACGTATAACGTTATATGGCATATCAGTATAACGTATAACGTTATATAGCATACCAGTATAACGAATAATATTATGTAGCATATCAGGATGACGTATAACGTCATATAGCATACCAGTATAAAGTATAACGTTATATAGGATATCAGTATAACGTATAACGTTATGTAGTATTACGTGCCAGCGCAATACTTTATATAGCACATCAGTATAACGCATAACGTTATATAGCATATCAGTATAACGTATAACGTTATATAGCATACCAGTATAACGTATAACGTTATAAAGCATGCAGGATAACGTATAACGTTATATGGCATATCAGTATAACGTATAACGTTATATAGCATACCAGTATAACGAATAATATTATGTAGCATATCAGGATGACGTATAACGTCATATAGCATACCAGTATAAAGTATAACGTTATATAGGATATCAGTATAACGTATAACGTTATGTAGTATTACGTGCCAGCGCAATACTTTATATAGCACATCAGTATAACGCATAACGTTATATAGCATATCAGTATAACATATAACGTTATATAGCATTTCAGGATACCGTATAACGTTATACAGCATATCAGGATAACGTATAACGTTATATAGCATATCAAGATAACGTCTAACGTTATATTGCATATCAGGGTAACGTATAACGTTATATAGCATATCAGTATCACGTATAACGTTATATAGCATACCAGTAAAACGTATAACGTTATGTAGCATATCAGTATATCGTATAACGTTATACAGCATATCAGGATAACGTGTAACGTTATAAAGCATACAGGATAACGTATAACGTTATATAGCATATCAGTATAACGTATAACGTTATATAGCATATCAGGATAACATCTAACGTTATATTGCATATCAGGGTAACGTATAACGTTATATAGCATATCATTATAACGTATAACGTTATATAGCATACCAGTATAACGTATAACGTTATAAAGCATACAGGATAACGTATAACGTTATATAGCATATCAGTATAACGTATAACGTTATATAGCATACCAGTATAACGAATAATATTATGTAGCATATCAGGATGACGTATTACGTCATATAGCATACCAGTATAACGTATATCGTTATATGGGATATCAGTATAACGTATGACGTTATAAGGTATTACGTTATAGCGTATTACGTTATATAGCATATCAGTATAACGTATGGCGTTATAGGGTATTACGTTATAACGTATTACGTTATATAGCATATCAGTCTAACGTATAACGCTATGTAGTATATCAGGATAACGTGTAAAGTTATATAGCACACCAGTATAACGTATAACGTTATATAGCATATCAAGATAACGTCTAACGTTATATTGCATATCAGGGTAACGTATAACGTTATATAGCATATCAGGATAACGTGTAAAGATATATAGCACACCAGTATAACGTATAACGTCATATAGCATACCAGTATAACGTATAACGTTATATAGCATATCAGTATAACGTATGACGTTATAAGGTATTACGTTATAGCGTATTACGTTATATAGCATATCAGTCTAACGTGTAACGTCATATAGTATATCAGGATAACGTATAACGTTGTATAGCATATCAGGATAACGTATAACGTTATATAGCATATCAGTATAACGTATAACGTTATATAGCATATCAGAATAGCGTAAAACGTTATATAGCATATCAAGATAACGTATAACGTTTTATAGCAAATCAAGATAACGTATAACATTATATTGCATATCAGGATAACGTATAACGTTATATAGCATATCAGACTAACGCGTAACGTCATATAGTATATCAGGATAACGTATAACGTTGTATAGCATATCAGGATAACGTATAACGTTATATAGCATATCAGTATAACGTATAACGTTATATAGCATATCAGAATAGCGTAAAACGTTATATAGCATATCAAGATAACGTATAACGTTTTATAGCAAATCAAGATAACGTATAACATTATATTGCATATCAGGATAACGTATAACGTTATATAGCATATCAGTCTAACGCGTAACGTCATATAGTATATCAGGATAACGTATAACGTTGTATAGCATATCAGGATAACGTATAACGTTATATAGCATATCAGTATAACGTATAACGTTATATAGCATATCAGAATAGCGTAAAACGTTATATAGCATATCAAGATAACGTATAAAGTTTTATAGCAAATCAAGATAACGTATAACATTATATTGCATATCAGGATAACGTATAACGTTATATAGCATATCAGGATAACGTGTAAAGTTATATAACATATCAGTATAACGTATAAAGTAATATAGCATATCAGTACAACGTATAACGTTATATAGTATTACGTTATAACGTATAACGATATATAGCATGACGTTTTAACGATTAACGTTTTATAGCATGTCAGTATAACGTATAACGTTATATAGGATATCAGTATAACGTATAACGTTATAAGGTATTACGTTATAGCGTATTACGTTATATAGCATATCAGTATAACGTATGACGTTATAAGGTATTACGTTACAGCGTATTACGCTATATAGCATATCAGTCTAACGTATAACGTCGTATAGTGTATCAGGATAACGTATAACGTTGTATAGCATATCAGGATAACGTATAACGTTATATAGCATATCAGTATAACGTAAAACGTTATATAGCATATAAAGATAACGTATAATGTTTTATTGCAAATCAAGATAACGTATAACATTATATAGCACATCAGGATAACGTATAACGATATATAGCATATCAGGATAACGTATATCGTTATATGGCATATCAGGATAACGCATAACGTTATATAGCATATCGGGATAACGTATAACGTCATATAGCATACCAGTATAACGTATAACGTTATATAGGATATCAGTATAACGTATAACGTTATATAGCATACCAATATAACGTATAACGTTATATAGTATTACGTTATAGCGTATTACGTTATAGAGCATATGAGTATTACACATAACGTTATATAGCATATCAGGATAACGTATAACGTTTTATAGCATATTAGGATAACGTATAACGTTATGTAGCATATCAGGGTAACGTATAACGTTATATAGCATATCAGTATAACGTATAACGTTTTGTAGCATACGAGTATGACGTATAACGTTATATAGCATACAGGATAACGTATAACGTTATATACCATATCAGTATAACGTATAACGTTATATAGCATACCAGTATAACGAACAACGTTATATAGGATATCAGTATAACGTTTAACGTCATATAGTATTACGTTATATAGCACATCAGTATAACGTATAACGTTATATAGCATATCAGTATGACGTATAACGTTATACATCATATCAGGATAACGTATAACGTTATATAGCACATCAAGATAACGTCTAACGTTATAATGCATATCAGGGTAACGTATAACGTTATATAGCATATCAGGATAACATGTACAGTTATATAGCACATCAGTATAACTTAAAACGTTATATAGCATATCAGTATAACGTATAACGTTATATAGTATTACGTTATAACGTATAACGCTATATAGCATGACGTTATAACGATTAACGTTATGTAGCATGTCAGTATAACGTATAACGTTATATAGGATATCAGTGTAACGTATAACATTATAAGGTATTACGTTATAGCGTATTACGTTATATAGCATATCAGTATAACGTAAGACGTTATAAGGTATTACGTTACAGCGTATTACGTTATATAGCATATCAGTCTAACGTATAACGTTATATAGTATATCAGGATAACGTATAACGTTGTATAGCATATCAGGATAACGTATGACGTTATATAACATATCAGTATAACGTATAACGTTATATAGCATATCATTATAACGTAAGGCGCTATATAGCATATCAAGACAACGTATAACGTTGTATAGCATATCAGGATAACGTAGAACGTTATATAGCTTATCAAGGATAACGTACAACGTTATATAGCATATCAGGATGACGTATTACGTTATATAGCATATTAGTATAACGTATAACGTTATATAGCATTTCAGGATAACGTATAACGTTGTATAGCATATCAGGATAACGTATAACGTTATATAGCATATCAAGATAACGTCTAACGTTATATTGCATATCAGGGTAACGTATAACGTTATATAGCATATCAGTATCACGTATAACGTTATATAGCATACCAGTAAAACGTATAACGTTATGTAGTATTACGTTCCAGCGCAATACTTTATATAGCACATCAGTATAACGCATAACGTTATATAGCATATCAGTATAACGTATAACGTTATATAGCATTTCAGGATACCGTATAACGTTATACAGCATATCAGGATAACGTATAACGTTATATAGCATATCAAGATAACGTCTAACGTTATATTGCATATCAGGGTAACGTATAACGTTATATAGCATATCAGTATCACGTATAACGTTATATAGCATACCAGTAAAACGTATAACGTTATGTAGCATATCAGTATATCGTATAACGTTATACAGCATATCAGGATAACGTGTAAAGTTATATAGCACACCAGTGTAACGTATAACGTTATATAGCATATCAGGATAACATCTAACGTTATATTGCATATCAGGGTAACGTATAACGTTATATAGCATATCATTATAACGTATAACGTTGTATAGCATACCAGTATAACGTATAACGTTATAAAGCATACAGGATAACGTATAACGTTATATAGCATATCAGTATAACGTATAACGTTATATAGCATACCAGTATAACGAATAATATTATGTAGCATATCAGGATGACGTATTACGTCATATAGCATACCAGTATAACGTATATCGTTATATGGGATATCAGTATAACGTATGACGTTATAAGGTATTACGTTATAGCGTATTACGTTATATAGCATATCAGTATAACGTATGGCGTTATAGGGTATTACGTTATAACGTATTACGTTATATAGCATATCAGTCTAACGTATAACGCTATGTAGTATATCAGGATAACGTGTAAAGTTATATAGCACACCAGTATAACGTATAACGTTATATAGCATATCAAGATAACGTCTAACGTTATATTGCACATCAGGATAACGTATAACGATATATAGCATATCAGGATAACGTATATCGTTATATGGCATATCAGGATAACGCATAACGTTATATAGCATATCAGGATAACGTATAACGTCATATAGCATACCAGTATAACGTATAACGTTATATAGGATATCAGTATAACGTATAACGTTATATAGCATACCAATATAACGTATAACGTTATATAGTATTACGTTATAGCGTATTACGTTATAGAGCATATGAGTATTACACATAACGTTATATAGCATATCAGGATAACGTATAACGTTTTATAGCATATCAGGATAACGTATAACGTTATGTAGCATATCAGAGTAACGTATAACGTTATATAGCATATCAGTATAACGTATAACGTTATATAGTATTACGTTATAACGTATAACGCTATATAGCATGACGTTATAACGATTAACGTTATATAGCATGTCAGTATAACGTATAACGTTATATAGGATATCAGTGTAACGTATAACATTATAAGGTATTACGTTATAGCGTATTACGTTATATAGCATATCAGTATAACGTAAGACGTTATAAGGTATTACGTTACAGCGTATTACGTTATATGGCATATCAGTCTAACGTATAACGTTATATAGTATATCAGGATAACGTATAACGTTGTATAGCATAGCAGGATAACGTATGACGTTGTATAACATATCAGTATAACGTATAACGTTATATAGCATATCATTATAACGTAAAGCGCTATATAGCATATCAAGACAACGTATAACGTTGTATAGCATATCAGGATAACGTAGAACGTTATATAGCTTATCAAGGATAACGTACAACGTTATATAGCATATCAGGATGACGTATTACGTTATATAGCATATTAGTATAACGTATAACGTTATATAGCATTTCAGGATAACGTATAACGTTGTATAGCATATCAGGATAACGTATAACGATATATAGCATATCAAGATAACGTCTAACGTTATATTGCATATCAGGGTAACGTATAACGTTATATAGCATATCAGTATCACGTATAACGTTATATAGCATACCAGTAAAACGTATAACGTTATGTAGTATTACGTTCCAGCGCAATACTTTATATAGCACATCAGTATAACGCATAACGTTATATAGCATATCAGTATAACGTATAACGTTATATAGCATTTCAGGATACCGTATAACGTTATACAGCATATCAGGATAACGTATAACGTTATATAGCATATCAAGATAACCTCTAACGTTATATTGCATATCAGGGTAACGTATAACGTTATATAGCATATCAGTATCACGTATAACGTTATATAGCATACCAGTAAAACGTATAACGTTATGTAGCGTATCAGTATATCGTATAACGTTATACAGCATATCAGGATAACGTGTAAAGTTATATAGCACACCAGTGTAACGTATAACGTTATATAGCATATCAGGATAACATCTAGCGTTATA
Source organism: Bombus sylvestris (assembly GCA_911622165.2). Taxonomy (NCBI): domain Eukaryota; kingdom Metazoa; phylum Arthropoda; class Insecta; order Hymenoptera; family Apidae; genus Bombus; species Bombus sylvestris. The sequence continues at coordinate 9,317,792 of OU443146.1, read as the reverse complement.
TTGCATATCAGGGTAACGTATAACGTTATATAGCATATCATTATAACGTATAACGTTGTATAGCATACCAGTATAACGTATAACGTTATAAAGCATACAGGATAACGTATAACGTTATATAGCATATCAGTATAACGTATAACGTTATATAGCATACCAGTATAACGAATAATATTATGTAGCATATCAGGATGACGTATTACGTCATATAGCATACCAGTATAACGTATATCGTTATATGGGATATCAGTATAACGTATGACGTTATAAGGTATTACGTTATAGCGTATTACGTTATATAGCATATCAGTATAACGTATGGCGTTATAGGGTATTACGTTATAACGTATTACGTTATATAGCATATCAGTATCACGTATAACGTTATATAGCATATCAGTCTAACGCGTAACGTCATATGGTATATCAGCATAACGTATAACGTTGTATAGCATATCAGGATAACGTATAACGTTATATAGCATATCAGTATAACGTATAACGTTATATAGCATATCAGAATAGCGTAAAACGTTATATAGCATATCAAGATAACGTATAACGTTTTATAGCAAATCAAGATAACGTATAACATTATATTGCATATCAGGATAACGTATAACGTTATATAGCATATCAGTCTAACGCGTAACGTCATATAGTATATCAGGATAACGTATAACGTTGTATAGCATATCAGGATAACGTATAACGTTATATAGCATATCAGTATAACGTATAACGTTATATAGCATATCAGAATAGCGTAAAACGTTATATAGCATATCAAGATAACGTATAACGTTTTATAGCAAATCAAGATAACGTATAACATTATATTGCATATCAGGATAACGTATAACGTTATATAGCATATCAGGATAAAGTGTAAAGTTATATAACATATCAGTATAACGTATAAAGTAATATAGCATATCAGTACAACGTATAACGTTATATAGTATTACGTTATAACGTATAACGATATATAGCATGACGTTTTAACGATTAACGTTTTATAGCATGTCAGTATAACGTACAACGTTATATAGGATATCAGTATAACGTATAACGTTATAAGGTATTACGTTATAGCGTATTACGTTATATAGCATATCAGTATAACGTATGACGTTATAAGGTATTACGTTACAGCGTATTACGCTATATAGCATATCAGTCTAACGTATAACGTCATATAGTATATCAGGATAACGTATAACGTTGTATAGCATATCAGGATAACGTATAACGTTATATAGCATACCAGTATAACGTATATCGTTATATGGGATATCAGTATAACGTATGACGTTATAAGGTATTACGTTATAGCGTATTACGTTATATAGCATATCAGTATAACGTATGGCGTTATAGGGTATTACGTTATAACGTATTACGTTATATAGCATATCAGTCTAACGTATAACGCTATGTAGTATATCAGGATAACGTGTAAAGTTATATAGCACACCAGTATAACGTATAACGTTATATAGCATATCAAGATAACGTCTAACGTTATATTGCATATCAGGGTAACGTATAACGTTATATAGCATATCAGTATAACGTATAACGTTATATAGCATATCAGAATAGCGTAAAACGTTATATAGCATATCAAGATAACGTATAACGTTTTATAGCAAATCAAGATAACGTATAACATTATATTGCATATCAGGATAACGTATAACGTTATATAGCATATCAGGATAAAGTGTAAAGTTATATAACATATCAGTATAACGTATAAAGTAATATAGCATATCAGTACAACGTATAACGTTATATAGTATTACGTTATAACGTATAACGATATATAGCATGACGTTTTAACGATTAACGTTTTATAGCATGTCAGTATAACGTACAACGTTATATAGGATATCAGTATAACGTATAACATTATAAGGTATTACGATATAGCGTATTACGTTATATAGCATATCAGTATAACGTATGACGTTATAAGGTATTACGTTACAGCGTATTACGCTATATAGCATATCAGTCTAACGTATAACGTCATATAGTATATCAGGATAACGTATAACGTTGTATAGCATATCAGGATAACGTATAACGTTATATAGCATACCAGTATAACGTATATCGTTATATGGGATATCAGTATAACGTATGACGTTATAAGGTATTACGTTATAGCGTATTACGTTATATAGCATATCAGTATAACGTATGGCGTTATAGGGTATTACGTTATAACGTATTACGTTATATAGCATATCAGTCTAACGTATAACGCTATGTAGTATATCAGGATAACGTGTAAAGTTATATAGCACACCAGTATAACGTATAACGTTATATAGCATATCAAGATAACGTCTAACGTTATATTGCATATCAGGGTAACGTATAACGTTATATAGCATATCAGTATCACGTATAACGTTATATAGCATATCAGTCTAACGCGTAACGTCATATAGTATATCAGCATAACGTATAACGTTGTATAGCATATCAGGATAACGTATAACGTTATATAGCATATCAGTATAACGTATAACGTTATATAGCATATCAGAATAGCGTAAAACGTTATATAGCACATCAGTATAACGTATAACGTTATATAGGATATCAGTATATCGTATAACGTTTTATAGTATTACGTTATAACGTATAACGATATATAGCATGACGTTATAGCGATTAACGTTTTATAGAATGTCAGTATAACTTAAAACGTTATATAGCATATCAGTATAACGTATAACGTTATATAGTATTACGTTATAACGTATAACGCTATATAGCATGACGTTATAACGATTAACGTTATATGGCATGTCAGTATAACGTATAACATTATATAGTATATCAGGATAACGTATAACGTTATATAGCATATCATTATAACGTAAAGCGCTATATACCATATCAAGACAACGTCTAACGTTATATTGCATACCAGGGTAACGTATAACGTTATATAGCATATCAGTATCACGTATAACGTTATATAGCATACCAGTAATACGTATAACGTTATGTAGCATATCAGTATATCGTATAACGTTATATTGCATATCAGGGTAACGTATAACGTTATATAGCATATCAGTATAACGTATAACGTTATATAGCATACCAGTATAACGTATAACGTTATAAAGCATACAGGATAACGTATAACGTTATATAGCATATCAGTATAACGTATAACGTTATATAGCATACCAGTATAACGAATAATATTATGTAGCATATCAGGATGACGTATAACGTCATATAGCATACCAGTATAACGTATAACGTTATATAGGATATCAGTATAACGTATAATGTTATGTAGTATTACGTTCTAGCGCAATACTTTATATAGCACATCAGTATAACGCATAACGTTATGTAGCATATCAGTATAACGTATAACGTTATATAGCATTTCAGGATACCGTATAACGTTATATAGCATATCAGGATAACGTATAACGTTATATAGCATATCAAGATAACGTCTAACGTTATATTGTATATCAGGGTAACGTATAACGTTATATAGCATATCAGTATCACGTATTACGTTATATAGCATACCAGTAAAACGTACAACGTTATGTAGCATATCAGTATATCGTATAACGTTATATTGCATATCAGGGTAACGTATAACGTTATAAAGCATACAGGATAACGTATAACGTTATATAGCATATCAGGATAACGTAGAACGTTATATAGCTTATCAAGAATAACGTACAACGTTATATAGCATATCAGGATGACGTATTACGTTATATAGCATATCAGAATAACGTATAACGTTATACAGCATTTCAGGATAACGTATAACGTTGTATAGCATGTCAGGATAACGTATAACGTTCTATAGCATATCAAGATAACGTATAACGTTATATAGCATACCAGTAAAACGTATAACGTTATGTAGCATATCAGTATATCGTATAACGTTATATTGCATATCAGGATCTCGTATAACATTATATAGCATATCAGTATAACGTATAACGTTATATAGCATACCAGTATAACGAATAATATTATGTAGCATATCAGGATGACGTATAACGTCATATAGTATACCAGTATAACGTATAACGTTATATAGGATATCAGTATAACGTAAAACGCTATATAGCATATCAAGACAACGTATAACGTTGTATAGCATATCAGGATAACGCAGAACGTTATATAGCTTATCAAGGATAACGTACAACGTTATATAGCATATCAGGATGACGTATTACGTTATATAGCATATCAGTATAACGTATAACGTTATATAGCATTTCAGGATAACGTATAACGTTGTATAGCATATCAGGATAACGTATAACGTTATATAGCATATCAGTATAACGTATAACGTTATAAAGCATACAGGATAACGTATAACGTTATATAGCATATCAGTATAACGTATAACGTTATATAGCATATCAGGATAACGTATAACGTCATATAGCATACCAGTAAAACGTATAACGTTATGTAGCATATCAGTATATCGTATAACGTTATACAGCATATCAGGATAACGTGTAAAGTTATATAGCACACCAGTATAACGTATAACGTTATATAGCATATCAGGATAACGTCTAACGTTATATTGCATATCAGGGTAACGTATAACGTTATATAGCATATCAGTATAACGTATAACGTTATATAGCATACCAGTATAACGTATAACGTTATAAAGCATACAGGATAACGTATAACGTTATATAGCATATCAGTATAACGTATAAAGTTATATAGCATATCACGATAACGTATAACGTCATATAGCATACCAGTATAGCGTTTAACGTTATATAGGATATCAGTATAACGTATAACGTTATATAGCATACCAATATAACGTATAACGTTATATAGTATTACGTTATAGCGTATTACGTTATAGAGCATATGAGTATAACATATAACGTTATATAGCATATCAGGATAACGTGTAAAGTTATATAACATATCAGTATAACGTATAAAGTAATATAGCATATCAGTACAACGTATAACGTTATATAGTATTACGTTATAACGTATAACGATATATAGCATGACGTTTTAGCGATTAACGTTTTATAGCATGTCAGTATAACGTATAACGTTATATAGGATATCAGTATAACGTATAACGTTATAAGGTATTACGTTATAGCGTATTACGTTATATAGCATATCAGTATAACGTAAGACGTTATAAGGTATTACGTTACAGCGTATTACGTTATATAGCATATCAGTCTAACGTATAACGTTATATAGTATATCAGGATAACGTATAACGTTGTATAGCATATCAGGGTAACGTATAACGTTATATAGCATATCAGTATAACGTATAACGTTATATAGCATATCAGGATAACGTAGAACGTTATATAGCTTATCAAGGATAACGTACAACGTTATATAGTATATCAGGATGACGTATTACGTTATATAGCATATCAGTATAACGTATAACGTTATATAGCATTTCAGGATAACGTATAACGTTGTATAGCATATCAGGATAACGTATAACGTTATATAGCATATCAAGATAACGTCTAACGTTATATTGCATATCAGGGTAACGTATAACGTTATATAGCATATCAGTATCACGTATAACGTTATATAGCATACCAGTAAAACGTATAACGTTATGTAGCATATCAGTATATCGTATAACGTTATATTGCATATCAGGGTAACGTATAACGTTATATAGCATATCAGTATAACGTATAACGTTATATAGCATACCAGTATAACGTATAACGTTATAAAGCATACAGGATAACGTATAACGTTATATAGCATATCAGTATAACGTATAACGTTATATAGCATACCAGTATAACGAATAATATTATGTAGCATATCAGGATGACGTATAACGTCATATAGCATACCAGTATAACGTATAACGTTATATAGGATATCAGTATAACGTATAATGTTATGTAGTATTACGTTCTAGCGCAATACTTTATATAGCACATCAGTATAACGCATAACGTTATATAGCATATCAGTATAACGTATAACGTTATATAGCATTTCAGGATACCGTATAACGTTATATAGCATATCAGGATAACGTATAACGTTATATAGCATTTCAGGATAACGTATAACGTTGTATAGCATATCAGGATAACGTATAACGTTATATAGCATATCAAGATAACGTCTAACGTTATATTGCATATCAGGGTAACGTATAACGTTATATAGCATATCAGTATCACGTATAACGTTATATAGCATACCAGTAAAACGTATAACGTTATGTAGCATATCAGTATATCGTCTAACGTTATATTGCATATCAGGGTAACGTATAACGTTATATAGCATATCAGGATAACGTAGAACGTTATATAGCTTATCAAGGATAACGTACAACGTTGTATAGCATATCAGGATGACGTATTACGTTATATAGCATATCAGTATAACGTATAACGTTATATAGCATTTCAGGATAACGTATAACGTTGTATAGCATATCAGGATAACGTATAACGTTATATAGCATATCAAGATAACGTCTAACGTTATATTGCATATCAGGGTAACGTATAACGTTATATAGCATATCAGTATCACGTATAACGTTATATAGCATACCAGTAAAACGTATAACGTTATGTAGCATATCAGTATATCGTATAACGTTATATTGCATATCAGGGTAACGTATAACGTTATATAGCATATCAGTATAACGTATAACGTTATATAGCATACCAGTATAACGTATAACGTTATAAAGCATACAGGATAACGTATAACGTTATATAGCATATCAGTATAACGTATAACGTTATATAGCATACCAGTATAACGAATAATATTATGTAGCATATCAGGATGACGTATAACGTCATATAGCATACCAGTATAACGTATAACGTTATATAGGATATCAGTATAACGTATAATGTTATGTAGTATTACGTTCTAGCGCAATACTTTATATAGCACATCAGTATAACGCATAACGTTATATAGCATATCAGTATAACGTATAACGTTATATAGCATTTCAGGATACCGTATAACGTTATATAGCATATCAGGATAACGTATAACGTTTTATAGCATATCAAGATAACGTCTAACGTTATATTGCATATCAGGGTAACGTATAACGTTATATAGCATATCAGTATCACGTATTACGTTATATAGCATACCAGTAAAACGTATAACGTTATGTAGCATATCAGTATATCGTATAACGTTATATTGCATATCAGGGTAACGTATAACGTTATAAAGCATACAGGATAACGTATAACGTTATATAGCATATCAGTATAAGGTATAACGTTATATAGCATACCAGTATAACGAATAATATTATGTAGCATATCAGGATGACGTATAACGTCATATAGCATACCAGTATAACGTATAACATTATATAGGATATCAGTATAACGTAAAACGCTATATAGCATATCAAGACAACGTATAACGTTGTATAGCATATCAGGATAACGCAGAACGTTATATAGCTTATCAAGGATAACGTACAACGTTATATAGCATATCAGGATGACGTATTACGTTATATAGCATATCAGTATAACGTATAACGTAGTATAGCATTTCAGGATAACGTATAGCGTTGTATAGCATATCAGGATAACGTATAACGTTATATAGCATATCAAGATAACGTCTAACGTTATACTGCATATCAGGGTAACGTATAACGTTATATAGCATATCAGTATCACGTATAACGTTATATAGCATACCAGTAAAACGTATAACGTTATGTAGCATATCAGTATATCGTATAACGTTATATTGCATATCAGGGTAACGTATAACGTTATATAGCATATCAGTATAACGTATAACGTTATATAGCATACCAGTATAACGTATAACGTTATAAAGCATACAGGATAACGTATAACGTTATATAGCATGTCAGTATAACGTATAACGTTATATAGCATACCAGTATAACGAATAACATTATGTAGCATATCAGGATGACGTATAACGTCATATAGCATACCAGTATAACGTATAACGTTATATAGGAGATCAGTATAACGTATAATGTTATGTAGTATTACGTTCCAGCGCAATACTTTATATAGCACATCAGTATAACGCATAACGTTATATAGCATATCAGTATAACGTATAACGTTATATAGCATTTCAGGATACCGTATAACGTTATATAGCATATCAGGATAACGTATAACGTTATATAGCATATCAAGATAACGTCTAACGTTATATTGCATATCAGGGTAACGTATAACGTTATATAGCATATCAGTATCACGTATAACGTTATATAGCATACCAGTAAAACGTATAACGTTATGTAGCATATCAGTATATCGTATAACGTTATACAGCATATCAGGATAACGTGTAAAGTTATATAGCATATCAGTATAACGTATAACGTTATATAGCATACCAGTATAACGAATAATATTATGTAGCATATCAGGATGACGTATAACGTCATATAGCATACCAGTATAACGTATAACGTTATATAGGATATCAGTATAACGTATAATGTTATGTAGTATTACGTTCTAGCGCAATACTTTATATAGCACATCAGTACAACGCATAACGTTATATAGCATATCAGTATAACGTATAACGTTATATAGCATTTCAGGATACCGTATAACGTTATATAGCATATCAGGATAACGTATAACGTTATATAGCATATCAAGATAACGTCTAACGTTATATTGCATATCAGGGTAACGTATAACGTTATATAGCATATCAGTATCACGTATTACGTTATATAGCATACCAGTAAAACGTATAACGTTATGTAGCATATCAGTATATCGATAACGTTATATTGCATATCAGGGTAACGTATAACGTTATAAAGCATACAGGATAACGTATAACGTTATATAGCATATCAGTATAACGTATAACGTTATATAGCATACCAGTATAACGAATAATATTATGTAGCATATCAGGATAACGTATAACGTCATATAGCATACCAGTATAACGTATAACGTTATATAGGGTATCAGTATAACGTAAAACGCTATATAGCATATCAAGACAACGTATAACGTTGTATAGCATATCAGGATAACGCAGAACGTTATATAGCTTATCAAGGATAACGTACAACGTTATATAGCATATCAGGATGACGTATTACGTTATATAGCATATCAGTATAACGTATAACGTTATATAGCATTTCAGGATAACGTATAACGTTGTATAGCATATCAGGATAACGTATAACGTTATATAGCATATCAAGATAACGTCTAACGTTATATTGCATATCAGGGTAACGTATAACGTTATATAGCATATCAGTATCACGTATAACGTTATATAGCATACCAGTAAAACGTATAACGTTATGTGGCATATCAGTATATCGTATAACGTTATATTGCATATCAGGGTAACGTATAACGTTATATAGCATATCAGTATAACGTATAACGTTATATAGCATACCAGTATAACGTATAACGTTATAAAGCATACAGGATAACGTATAACGTTATATAGCATATCAGTATAACGTATAACGTTATATAGCATATCAGGATAACGCATAACGTCATATAGCATACCAGTAAAACGTATAACGTTATGTAGCATATTAGTATATCGTATAACGTTATACAGCATATCAGGATAACGTGTAAAGTTATATAGCACACCAGTATAACGTATAACGTTATATAGCATATCAGTATAACGTCTAACGTTATATTGCATATCAGGGTAACGTATAACGTTATATAGCATATCAGTATAACGTATAACGTTATATAGCATACCAGTATAACGTATAACGTTATAAAGCATACAGGATAACGTATAACGTTATATAGCATATCAGTATAACGTATAACGTTATATAGCATATCAGGATAACGTATAACGTCATATAGCATACCAGTATAGCGTATAACGTTATATAGGATATCAGTATAACGTATAACGTTATATAGCATACCAATATAACGTATAACGTTATATAGTATTACGTTATAGCGTATTACGTTATAGAGCATATGAGTATAACATATAACGTTATATAGCATATCAGGATAACGTATAACGTTATATAGCATATCAGGATAACGTATAACGTTATGTAGCATATCAGGGTAACGTATAACGTTATATAGCATATCAGTATAACGTATAACGTTATATAGCATACCAGTATAACGTATAACGTTATAAAGCATACAGGATAACGTATAACGTTATATGGCATATCAGTATAACGTATAACGTTATATTGCATACCAGTATAATGAATAATATTATGTAGCATATCAGGATGACGTATAACGTCATATAGCATACCAGTATAACGTATAACGTTATATAGGATATCAGTATAACGTATAATGTTATGTAGTATTACGTTCTAGCGCAATACTTTATATAGCACATCAGTATAACGCATAACGTTATATAGCATATCAGTATAACGTATAACGTTATATAGCATTTCAGGATACCGTATAACGTTATATAGCATATCAGGATAACGTATAACGTTATATAGCATATCAAGATAACGTCTAACGTTATATTGCATATCAGGGTAACGTATAACGTTATATAGCATATCAGTATCACATATAACGTTATATTGCATATCAGGGTAACGTATAACGTTATATAGCATATCAGTATAACGTATAACGTTATATAGCATACCAGTATAACGTATAACGTTATAAAGCATACAGGATAACGTATAACGTTATATAGCATATCAGTATAACGTATAACGTTATATAGCATATCAGGATAACGTATAACGTCATATAGCATACCAGTAAAACGTATAACGTTATGTAGCATATTAGTATATCGTATAACGTTATACAGCATATCAGGATAACGTGTAAAGTTATATAGCACACCAGTATAACGTATAACGTTATATAGCATATCAGGATAACGTCTAACGTTATATTGCATATCAGGGTAACGTATAACGTTATATAGCATATCAGTATAACGTATAACGTTATGTAGCATACCAGTATGACGTATAACGTTATGTAGCATACAGGATAACGTATAACGTTATATAGCATATCAGTATAACGTATAACGTTATATAGCATACCAGTATAACGAACAACGTTATATAGGATATCAGTATAACGTTTAACGTCATATAGTATTACGTTATATAGCACATCAGTATAACGTATAACGTTATATAGCATATCAGTATGACGTATAACGTTATACATCATATCAGGATAACGTATAACGTTATATAACATATCAGTATAACGTATAACGTTATATAGCATATCAGTATAACGTAAAACGCTATATAGCATATCAAGACAACGTATAACGTTGTATAGCATATCAGGATAACGTAGAACGTTATATAGCATATCAGTATAACGTATAACGTTATATAGCATACAGGATAACGTATAACGTTATATAGCATATCAGTATAACGTATAACGTTATATAGCATATCAGGATAACGTATAACGTCATATAGCATACCAGTAAAACGAATAACGTTATGTAGCATATTAGTATATCGTATAACGTTATACAGCATATCAGGATAACGTGTAAAGTTATATAGCACACCAGTATAACGTATAACGTTATATAGCATATCAGGATAACGTCTAACGTTATATTGCATATCAGGGTAACGTGTAACGTTATATAGCATATCAGTATAACGTATAACGTTATATGGCATACCAGTATAACGTATAACGTTATAAAGCATACAGGATAACGTATAACGTTATATAGCATATCAGTATAACGTATAACGTTATATAGCATATCAGGATAACGTATAACGTCATATAGCATACCAGTATAGCGTATAACGTTATATAGGATATCAGTATAACGTATAACGTTATATAGCATACCAATATAACGTATAACGTTATATAGTATTACGTTATAGCGTATTACGTTATAGAGCATATGAGTATAACATATAACGTTATATAGCATATCAGGATAACGTATAACGTTATATAGCATATCAGGATAACGTATAACGTTATGTAGCATATCAGGGTAACGTGTAACGTTATATAGCATATCAGTATAACGTATAACGTTATATAGCATACCAGTATAACGTATAACGTTATAAAGCATACAGGATAACGTATAACGTTATATAGCATATCAGTATAACGTATAACGTTATATAGCATATCAGGATAACGTATAACGTTATATAGCATATCAAGATAACGTCTAACGTTATATTGCATATCAGGGTAACGTATAACGTTATATAGCATATCAGTATCACGTATAACGTTATATTGCATACCAGTATAATGAATAATATTATGTAGCATATCAGGATGACGTATAACGTCATATAGCATACCAGTATAACGTATAACGTTATATAGGATATCAGTATAACGTATAATGTTATGTAGTATTACGTTCTAGCGCAATACTTTATATAGCACATCAGTATAACGCATAACGTTATATAGCATATCAGTATAACGTATAACGTTATATAGCATTTCAGGATACCGTATAACGTTATATAGCATATCAGGATAACGTATAACGTTATATAGCATATCAAGATAACGTCTAACGTTATATTGCATATCAGGGTAACGTATAACGTTATATAGCATATCAGTATCACATATAACGTTATATTGCATATCAGGGTAACGTATAACGTTATATAGCATATCAGTATAACGTATAACGTTATATAGCATACCAGTATAACGTATAACGTTATAAAGCATACAGGATAACGTATAACGTTATATAGCATATCAGTATAACGTATAACGTTATATAGCATATCAGGATAACGTATAACGTCATATAGCATACCAGTAAAACGTATAACGTTATGTAGCATATTAGTATATCGTATAACGTTATACAGCATATCAGGATAACGTGTAAAGTTATATAGCACACCAGTATAACGTATAACGTTATATAGCATATCAGGATAACGTCTAACGTTATATTGCATATCAGGGTAACGTATAACGTTATATAGCATATCAGTATAACGTATAACGTTATGTAGCATACCAGTATGACGTATAACGTTATGTAGCATACAGGATAACGTATAACGTTATATAGCATATCAGTATAACGTATAACGTTATATAGCATACCAGTATAACGAACAACGTTATATAGGATATCAGTATAACGTTTAACGTCATATAGTATTACGTTATATAGCACATCAGTATAACGTATAACGTTATATAGCATATCAGTATGACGTATAACGTTATACATCATATCAGGATAACGTATAACGTTATATAACATATCAGTATAACGTATAACGTTATATAGCATATCAGTATAACGTAAAACGCTATATAGCATATCAAGACAACGTATAACGTTGTATAGCATATCAGGATAACGTAGAACGTTATATAGCATATCAGTATAACGTATAACGTTATATAGCATACAGGATAACGTATAACGTTATATAGCATATCAGTATAACGTATAACGTTATATAGCATATCAGGATAACGTATAACGTCATATAGCATACCAGTAAAACGAATAACGTTATGTAGCATATTAGTATATCGTATAACGTTATACAGCATATCAGGATAACGTGTAAAGTTATATAGCACACCAGTATAACGTATAACGTTATATAGCATATCAGGATAACGTCTAACGTTATATTGCATATCAGGGTAACGTGTAACGTTATATAGCATATCAGTATAACGTATAACGTTATATGGCATACCAGTATAACGTATAACGTTATAAAGCATACAGGATAACGTATAACGTTATATAGCATATCAGTATAACGTATAACGTTATATAGCATATCAGGATAACGTATAACGTCATATAGCATACCAGTATAACGTATAACGTTATATAGGATATCAGTATAACGTATAACGTTATATAGCATACCAATATAACGTATAACGTTATATAGTATTACGTTATAGCGTATTACGTTATAGAGCATATGAGTATAACATATAACGTTATATAGCATATCAGGATAACGTATAACGTTATATAGCATATCAGGATAACGTATAACGTTATGTAGCATATCAGGGTAACGTGTAACGTTATATAGCATATCAGTATAACGTATAACGTTATATAGCATACCAGTATAACGTATAACGTTATAAAGCATACAGGATAACGTATAACGTTATATAGCATATCAGTATAACGTATAACGTTATATAGCATATCAGGATAACGTATAACGTTATATAGCATATCAAGATAACGTCTAACGTTATATTGCATATCAGGGTAACGTATAACGTTATATAGCATATCAGTATCACGTATAACGTTATATAGCATACCAGTAAAACGTATAACGTTATGTAGCATATCAGTATATCGTATAACGTTATACAGCATATCAGGATAACGTGTAAAGTTATATAGCACACCAGTATAACGTATAACGTTATATAGCATATCAGGATAACGTCTAACGTTATATTGCATATCAGGGTAACGTATAACGTTATATAGCATATCAGTATAACGTATAACGTTATATAGCATACCAGTATAACGTATAACGTTATAAAGCATACAGGATAACGTATAACGTTATATAGCATATCAGTATAACATATAACGTTATATAGCATATCAGGATAACGTATAACGTTATGTAGCATATCAGGGTAACGTATAACGTTATATAGCATATCAGTATAACGTATAACGTTATGTAGCATACCAGTATGACGTATAACGTTATGTAGCATACAGGATAACGTATAACGTTATATAGCATATCAGTATAACGTATAACGTTATATAGCATACCAGTATAACGTATAACGTTATAAAGCATACAGGATAACGTATAACGTTATATGGCATATCAGTATAACGTATAACGTTATATTGCATACCAGTATAATGAATAATATTATGTAGCATATCAGGATGACGTATAACGTCATATAGCATACCAGTATAACGTATAACGTTATATAGGATATCAGTATAACGTATAATGTTATGTAGTATTACGTTCTAGCGCAATACTTTATATAGCACATCAGTATAACGCATAACGTTATATAGCATATCAGTATAACGTATAACGTTATATAGCATTTCAGGATACCGTATAACGTTATATAGCATATCAGGATAACGTATAACGTTATATAGCATATCAAGATAACGTCTAACGTTATATTGCATATCAGGGTAACGTATAACGTTATATAGCATATCAGTATCACGTATAACGTTATATAGCATACCAGTAAAACGTATAACGTTATGTAGCATATCAGTATATCGTATAACGTTATACAGCATATCAGGATAACGTGTAAAGTTATATAGCACACCAGTATAACGTATAACGTTATATAGCATATCAGGATAACGTCTAACGTTATATTGCATATCAGGGTAACGTATAACGTTATATAGCATATCAGTATAACGTATAACGTTATATAGCATACCAGTATAACGTATAACGTTATGTAGCATATTAGTATATCGTATAACGTTATACAGCATATCAGGATAACGTGTAAAGTTATATAGCACACCAGTATAACGTATAACGTTATATAGCATATCAGGATAACGTCTAACGTTATATTGCATATCAGGGTAACGTATAACGTTATATAGCATATCAGTATCACGTATAACGTTATATAGCATACCAGTAAAACGTATAACGTTATGTAGCATATCAGTATATCGTATAACGTTATACAGCATATCAGGATAACGTGTAAAGTTATATAGCACACCAGTATAACGTATAACGTTATATAGCATATCAGTATAACGTAAAACGCTATATAGCATATCAAGACAACGTATAACGTTGTATAGCATATCAGGATAACGTAGAACGTTATATAGCATATCAGTATAACGTATAACGTTATATAGCATACAGGATAACGTATAACGTTATATAGCATATCAGTATAACGTATAACGTTATATAGCATATCAGGATAACGTATAACGTCATATAGCATACCAGTAAAACGAATAACGTTATGTAGCATATTAGTATATCGTATAACGTTATACAGCATATCAGGATAACGTGTAAAGTTATATAGCACACCAGTATAACGTATAACGTTATATAGCATATCAGGATAACGTCTAACGTTATATTGCATATCAGGGTAACGTGTAACGTTATATAGCATATCAGTATAACGTATAACGTTATATGGCATACCAGTATAACGTATAACGTTATAAAGCATACAGGATAACGTATAACGTTATATAGCATATCAGTATAACGTATAACGTTATATAGCATATCAGGATAACGTATAACGTCATATAGCATACCAGTATAGCGTATAACGTTATATAGGATATCAGTATAACGTATAACGTTATATAGCATACCAATATAACGTATAACGTTATATAGTATTACGTTATAGCGTATTACGTTATAGAGCATATGAGTATAACATATAACGTTATATAGCATATCAGGATAACGTATAACGTTATATAGCATATCAGGATAACGTATAACGTTATGTAGCATATCAGGGTAACGTGTAACGTTATATAGCATATCAGTATAACGTATAACGTTATATAGCATACCAGTATAACGTATAACGTTATAAAGCATACAGGATAACGTATAACGTTATATAGCATATCAGTATAACGTATAACGTTATATAGCATATCAGGATAACGTATAACGTTATATAGCATATCAAGATAACGTCTAACGTTATATTGCATATCAGGGTAACGTATAACGTTATATAGCATATCAGTATCACGTATAACGTTATATTGCATACCAGTATAATGAATAATATTATGTAGCATATCAGGATGACGTATAACGTCATATAGCATACCAGTATAACGTATAACGTTATATAGGATATCAGTATAACGTATAATGTTATGTAGTATTACGTTCTAGCGCAATACTTTATATAGCACATCAGTATAACGCATAACGTTATATAGCATATCAGTATAACGTATAACGTTATATAGCATTTCAGGATACCGTATAACGTTATATAGCATATCAGGATAACGTATAACGTTATATAGCATATCAAGATAACGTCTAACGTTATATTGCATATCAGGGTAACGTATAACGTTATATAGCATATCAGTATCACATATAACGTTATATTGCATATCAGGGTAACGTATAACGTTATATAGCATATCAGTATAACGTATAACGTTATATAGCATACCAGTATAACGTATAACGTTATAAAGCATACAGGATAACGTATAACGTTATATAGCATATCAGTATAACGTATAACGTTATATAGCATATCAGGATAACGTATAACGTCATATAGCATACCAGTAAAACGTATAACGTTATGTAGCATATTAGTATATCGTATAACGTTATACAGCATATCAGGATAACGTGTAAAGTTATATAGCACACCAGTATAACGTATAACGTTATATAGCATATCAGGATAACGTCTAACGTTATATTGCATATCAGGGTAACGTATAACGTTATATAGCATATCAGTATAACGTATAACGTTATGTAGCATACCAGTATGACGTATAACGTTATGTAGCATACAGGATAACGTATAACGTTATATAGCATATCAGTATAACGTATAACGTTATATAGCATACCAGTATAACGAACAACGTTATATAGGATATCAGTATAACGTTTAACGTCATATAGTATTACGTTATATAGCACATCAGTATAACGTATAACGTTATATAGCATATCAGTATGACGTATAACGTTATACATCATATCAGGATAACGTATAACGTTATATAACATATCAGTATAACGTATAACGTTATATAGCATATCAGTATAACGTAAAACGCTATATAGCATATCAAGACAACGTATAACGTTGTATAGCATATCAGGATAACGTAGAACGTTATATAGCATATCAGTATAACGTATAACGTTATATAGCATACAGGATAACGTATAACGTTATATAGCATATCAGTATAACGTATAACGTTATATAGCATATCAGGATAACGTATAACGTCATATAGCATACCAGTAAAACGAATAACGTTATGTAGCATATTAGTATATCGTATAACGTTATACAGCATATCAGGATAACGTGTAAAGTTATATAGCACACCAGTATAACGTATAACGTTATATATCATATCAGGATAACGTCTAACGTTATATTGCATATCAGGGTAACGTGTAACGTTATATAGCATATCAGTATAACGTATAACGTTATATGGCATACCAGTATAACGTATAACGTTATAAAGCATACAGGATAACGTATAACGTTATATAGCATATCAGTATAACGTATAACGTTATATAGCATATCAGGATAACGTATAACGTCATATAGCATACCAGTATAGCGTATAACGTTATATAGGATATCAGTATAACGTATAACGTTATATAGCATACCAATATAACGTATAACGTTATATAGTATTACGTTATAGCGTATTACGTTATAGAGCATATGAGTATAACATATAACGTTATATAGCATATCAGGATAACGTATAACGTTATATAGCATATCAGGATAACGTATAACGTTATGTAGCATATCAGGGTAACGTGTAACGTTATATAGCATATCAGTATAACGTATAACGTTATATAGCATACCAGTATAACGTATAACGTTATAAAGCATACAGGATAACGTATAACGTTATATAGCATATCAGTATAACGTATAACGTTATATAGCATATCAGGATAACGTATAACGTTATATAGCATATCAAGATAACGTCTAACGTTATATTGCATATCAGGGTAACGTATAACGTTATATAGCATATCAGTATCACGTATAACGTTATATAGCATACCAGTAAAACGTATAACGTTATGTAGCATATCAGTATATCGTATAACGTTATACAGCATATCAGGATAACGTGTAAAGTTATATAGCACACCAGTATAACGTATAACGTTATATAGCATATCAGGATAACGTCTAACGTTATATTGCATATCAGGGTAACGTATAACGTTATATAGCATATCAGTATAACGTATAACGTTATATAGCATACCAGTATAACGTATAACGTTATAAAGCATACAGGATAACGTATAACGTTATATAGCATATCAGTATAACATATAACGTTATATAGCATATCAGGATAACGTATAACGTTATGTAGCATATCAGGGTAACGTATAACGTTATATAGCATATCAGTATAACGTATAACGTTATGTAGCATACCAGTATGACGTATAACGTTATGTAGCATACAGGATAACGTATAACGTTATATAGCATATCAGTATAACGTATAACGTTATATAGCATACCAGTATAACGTATAACGTTATAAAGCATACAGGATAACGTATAACGTTATATGGCATATCAGTATAACGTATAACGTTATATTGCATACCAGTATAATGAATAATATTATGTAGCATATCAGGATGACGTATAACGTCATATAGCATACCAGTATAACGTATAACGTTATATAGGATATCAGTATAACGTATAATGTTATGTAGTATTACGTTCTAGCGCAATACTTTATATAGCACATCAGTATAACGCATAACGTTATATAGCATATCAGTATAACGTATAACGTTATATAGCATTTCAGGATACCGTATAACGTTATATAGCATATCAGGATAACGTATAACGTTATATAGCATATCAAGATAACGTCTAACGTTATATTGCATATCAGGGTAACGTATAACGTTATATAGCATATCAGTATCACGTATAACGTTATATAGCATACCAGTAAAACGTATAACGTTATGTAGCATATCAGTATATCGTATAACGTTATACAGCATATCAGGATAACGTGTAAAGTTATATAGCACACCAGTATAACGTATAACGTTATATAGCATATCAGGATAACGTCTAACGTTATATTGCATATCAGGGTAACGTATAACGTTATATAGCATATCAGTATAACGTATAACGTTATATAGCATACCAGTATAACGTATAACGTTATAAAGCATACAGGATAACGTATAACGTTATATAGCATATCAGTATAACGTATAACGTTATATAGCATATCAGGATAACGTATAACGTCATATAGCATACCAGTAAAACGTATAACGTTATGTAGCATATTAGTATATCGTATAACGTTATACAGCATATCAGGATAACGTGTAAAGTTATATAGCACACCAGTATAACGTATAACGTTATATAGCATATCAGGATAACGTCTAACGTTATATTGCATATCAGGGTAACGTATAACGTTATATAGCATATCAGTATAACGTATAACGTTATATAGCATACCAGTATAACGTATAACGTTATAAAGCATACAGGATAACGTATAACGTTATATAGCATATCAGTATAACGTATAACGTTATATAGCATATCAGGATAACGTATAACGTCATATAGCATACCAGTATAGCGTATAACGTTATATAGGATATCAGTATAACGTATAACGTTATATAGCATACCAATATAACGTATAACGTTATATAGTATTACGTTATAGCGTATTACGTTATAGAGCATATGAGTATAACATATAACGTTATATAGCATATCAGGATAACGTTTAACGTTATATAGCATATCAGGATAACGTATAACGTTATGTAGCATATCAGGGTAACGTATAACGTTATATAGCATATCAGTATAACGTATAACGTTATATAGCATACCAGTATAACGTATAACGTTATAAAGCATACAGGATAACGTATAACGTTATATGGCATATCAGTATAACGTATAACGTTATATTGCATACCAGTATAATGAATAATATTATGTAGCATATCAGGATGACGTATAACGTCATATAGCATACCAGTATAACGTATAACGTTATATAGGATATCAGTATAACGTATAATGTTATGTAGTATTACGTTCTAGCGCAATACTTTATATAGCACATCAGTATAACGCATAACGTTATATAGCATATCAGTATAACGTATAACGTTATATAGCATTTCAGGATACCGTATAACGTTATATAGCATATCAGGATAACGTATAACGTTATATAGCATATCAAGATAACGTCTAACGTTATATTGCATATCAGGGTAACGTATAACGTTATATAGCATATCAGTATCACGTATAACGTTATATAGCATACCAGTAAAACGTATAACGTTATGTAGCATATCAGTATATCGTATAACGTTATACAGCATATCAGGATAACGTGTAAAGTTATATAGCACACCAGTATAACGTATAACGTTATATAGCATATCAGGATAACGTGTTAACGTTATATTGCATATCAGGGTAACGTATAACGTTATATAGCATATCAGTATAACGTATAACGTTATATAGCATACCAGTATAACGTATAACGTTATAAAGCATACAGGATAACGTATAACGTTATATAGCATATCAGTATAACGTATAACGTTATATAGCATATCAGGATAACGTATAACGTCATATAGCATACCAGTAAAACGTATAACGTTATGTAGCATATTAGTATATCGTATAACGTTATACAGCATATCAGGATAACGTGTAAAGTTATATAGCACACCAGTATAACGTATAACGTTATATAGCATATCAGGATAACGTCTAACGTTATATTGCATATCAGGGTAACGTATAACGTTATATAGCATATCAGTATAACGTATAACGTTATATAGCATACCAGTATAACGTATAACGTTATAAAGCATACAGGATAACGTATAACGTTATATAGCATATCAGTATAACGTATAACGTTATATAGCATATCAGGATAACGTATAACGTCATATAGCATACCAGTATAGCGTATAACGTTATATAGGATATCAGTATAACGTATAACGTTATATAGCATACCAATATAACGTATAACGTTATATAGTATTACGTTATAGCGTATTACGTTATAGAGCATATGAGTATAACATATAACGTTATATAGCATATCAGGATAACGTATAACGTTATATGGCATATCAGGATAACGTATAACGTTATGTAGCATATCAGGGTAACGTATAACGTTATATAGCATATCAGTATAACGTATAACGTTATATAGCATACCAGTATAACGTATAACGTTATAAAGCATACAGGATAACGTATAACGTTATATGGCATTTCAGTATAACGTATAACGTTATATTGCATACCAGTATAATGAATAATATTATGTAGCATATCAGGATGACGTATAACGTCATATAGCATACCAGTATAACGTATAACGTTATATAGGATATCAGTATAACGTATAATGTTATGTAGTATTACGTTCTAGCGCAATACTTTATATAGCACATCAGTATAACGCATAACGTTATATAGCATATCAGTATAACGTATAACGTTATATAGCATTTCAGGATACCGTATAACGTTATATAGCATATCAGGATAACGTATAACGTTATATAGCATATCAAGATAACGTCTAACGTTATATTGCATATCAGGGTAACGTATAACGTTATATAGCATATCAGTATCACGTATAACGTTATATAGCATACCAGTAAAACGTATAACGTTATGTAGCATATCAGTATATCGTATAACGTTATACAGCATATCAGGATAACGTGTAAAGTTATATAGCACACCAGTATAACGTATAACGTTATATAGCATATCAGGATAACGTCTAACGTTATATTGCATATCAGGGTAACGTATAACGTTATATAGCATATCAGTATAACGTATAACGTTATATAGCATACCAGTATAACGTATAACGTTATAAAGCATACAGGATAACGTATAACGTTATATAGCATATCAGTATAACATATAACGTTATATAGCATATCAGGATAACGTATAACGTTATGTAGCATATCAGTATAACGTATAACGTTATAAAGCATACAGGATAACGTATAACGTTATATAGCATATCAGTATAACATATAACGTTATATAGCATATCAGGATAACGTATAACGTTATGTAGCATATCAGGGTAACGTATAACGTTATATAGCATATCAGTATAACGTATAACGTTATGTAGCATACCAGTATGACGTATAACGTTATGTAGCATACAGGATAACGTATAACGTTATATAGCATATCAGGATAACGTATAACGTTGTATAGCATATCAGGATAACGTATAACGTTATATAGTATTACGTTATAACGTATAACGCTATATAGCATGACGTTATAACGATTAACGTTATATAGCATGTCAGTATAACGTATAACCTTATGTAGGATATCAGTGTAACGTATAACATTATAAGGTATTACGTTATAGCGTATTACGTTATATAGCATATCAGTATAACGTAAGACGTTATAAGGTATTACGTTACAGCGTGTTACGTTATATAGCATATCAGTCTAACGTATAACGTTATATAGTATATCAGTGATAACGTATAACGTTGTATAGCATATCAGGATAACGTATAACGTTATATAACATATCAGTATAACGTATAACGTTATATAGCATATCAGTATAACGTAAAACGCTATATAGCATATCAAGACAACGTATAACGTTGTATAGCATATCAGGATAACGTAGAACGTTATATAGCTTATCAAGGATAACGTACAACGTTATATAGCATATCAGGATGACGTATTACGTTATATAGCATATCAAGATAACGTCTAACGTTATATTGCATATCAGGGTAACGTATAACGTTGTATAGCATATCAGTATCACGTATAACGTTATATAGCATACCAGTAAAACGTATAACGTTATGTAGCATATCAGTATATCGTATAACGTTATATTGCATATCAGGGTAACGTATAACGTTATATAGCATATCAGTATAACGTATAACGTTATATAGCAAACCAGTATAACGTATAACGTTATAAAGCATACAGCATAACGTATAACGTTATATAGCATATCAGTATGACGTATAACGTCATATAGCATACCAGTATAACGAATAATATTATGTAGCATATCAGGATGACGTATAACGTCATATAGCATACCAGTATAACGTATAACGTTATATAGGATATCAGTATAACGTATAACGTTATGTAGTATTACGTTCTAGCGCAATACTTTATATAGCACATCAGTATAACGCATAACGTTATATAGCATATCAGTATAACGTATAACGTTATATAGCATTTCAGGATACCGTATAACGTTATATAGCATATCAGGATAACGTATAACGTTATATAGCATATCAAGATAACGTCTAACGTTATATATCATATCAGGGTAACGTATAACGTTATATAGCATATCAGTATCACGTATAACGTTATATAGCATATCAGTATAACGTATAACGTTATATAGCATACCAGTATAGCGTATAACGTTATATAGGATATCAGTATAACGTATAACGTTATATAGCATACCAATATAACGTATAACGTTATATAGTATTACGTTATAGCGTATTACGTTATAGAGCATATGAGTATAACATATAACGTTATATAGCATATCAGGATAACGTATAACGTTATATAACATATCAGGATAACGTATAACGTTATGTAGCATATCAGGGTAACGTATAACGTTATATAGCATATCAGTATAACGTATAACGTTATATAGCATACCAGTATAACGTATAACGTTATAAAGCATACAGGATAACGTATAACGTTATATGGCATATCAGTATAACGTATAACGTTATATTGCATACCAGTATAATGAATAATATTATGTAGCATATCAGGATGACGTATAACGTCATATAGCATACCAGTATAACGTATAACGTTATATAGGATATCAGTATAACGTATAATGTTATGTAGTATTACGTTCTAGCGCAATACTTTATATAGCACATCAGTATAACGCATAACGTTATATAGCATATCAGTATAACGTATAACGTTATATAGCATTTCTGGATACCGTATAACGTTATATAGCAAATCAGGATAACGTATAACGTTATATAGCATATCAAGATAACGTCTAACGTTATATTGCATATCAGGGTAACGTATAACGTTATATAGCATATCAGTATCACGTATAACGTTATATAGCATACCAGTAAAACGTATAACGTTATGTAGCATATCAGTATATCGTATAACGTTATACAGCATATCAGGATAACGTGTAAAGTTATATAGCACACCAGTATAACGTATAACGTTATATAGCATATCAGGATAACGTCTAACGTTATATTGCATATCAGGGTAACGTATAACGTTATATAGCATATCAGTATAACGTATAACGTTATATAGCATATCAGTATGACGTATAACGTTATACATCATATCAGGATAACGTATAACGTTATATAACATATCAGTATAACGTATAACGTTATATAGCATATCAGGGTAACGTATAACGTTATATAGCATATCAGTATAACGTATAACGTTATGTAGCATACCAGTATGACGTATAACGTTATGTAGCATACAGGATAACGTATAACGTTATATAGCATATCAGTATCACGTATAACGTTATATAGCATACCAGTAAAACGTATAACGTTATGTAGCATATCAGTATATCGTATAACGTTATACAGCATATCAGGATAACGTGTAAAGTTATATAGCACACCAGTATAACGTATAACGTTATATAGCATATCAGGATAACGTCTAACGTTATATTGCATATCAGGGTAACGTATAACGTTATATAGCATATCAGTATAACGTATAACGTTATATAGCATACCAGTATGACGTATAACGTTATAAAGCATACAGGATAACGTATAACGTTATATAGCATATCAGTATAACATATAACGTTATATAGCATATCAGGATAACGTATAACGTTATGTAGCATATCAGGGTAACGTATAACGTTATATAGCATATCAGTATAACGTATAACGTTATGTAGCATACCAGTATGACGTATAACGTTATGTAGCATACAGGATAACGTATAACGTTATATAGCATATCAGTATAACGTATAACGTTATATAGCATACCAGTATAACGAACAACGTTATATAGGATATCAGTATAACGTTTAACGTCATATAGTATTACGTTATATAGCACATCAGCATAACGTATAACGTTATATAGCATATCAGTATGACGTATAACGTTATACATCATATCAGGATAACGTATAACGTTATATAACATATCAGTATAACGTATAACGTTATATAGCATATCAGTATAACGTAAAACGCTATATAGCATATCAAGACAACGTATAACGTTGTATAGCATATCAGGATAACGTAGAACGTTATATAGCATATCAGTATAACGTATAACGTTATATAGCATACAGGATAACGTATAACGTTATATAGCATATCAGTATAACGTATAACGTTATATAGCTTATCAGGATAACGTATAACGTCATAAAGCATACCAGTAAAACGAATAACGTTATGTAGCATATTACTATATCGTATAACGTTATACAGCATATCAGGATAACGTGTAAAGTTATATAGCACACCAGTATAACGTATAACGTTATATAGCATATCAGGATAACGTCTAACGTTATATTGCATATCAGGGTAACGTATAACGTTATATAGCATATCAGTATAACGTATAACGTTATATAGCATACCAGTATAACGTATAACGTTATAAAGCATACAGGATAACGTATAACGTTATATAGCATATCAGTATAACGTATAACGTTATATAGCAAATCAGGATAACGTATAACGTCATATAGCATACCAGTATAGCGTATAACGTTATATAGGATATCAGTATAACGTATAACGTTATATAGCATACCAATATAACGTATAACGTTATATAGTATTACGTTATAGCGTATTACGTTATAGAGCATATGAGTATAACATATAACGTTATATAGCATATCAGGATAACGTATAACGTTATATAGCATATCAGGATAACGTATAACGTTATGTAGCATATCAGGGTAACGTATAACGTTATATAGCATATCAGTATAACGTATAACGTTATATAGCATACCAGTATAACGTATAACGTTATAAAGCATACAGGATAACGTATAACGTTATATGGCATATCAGTATAACGTATAACGTTATATTGCATACCAGTATAATGAATAATATTATGTAGCATATCAGGATGACGTATAACGTCATATAGCATACCAGTATAACGTATAACGTTATATAGGATATCAGTATAACGTATAATGTTATGTAGTATTACGTTCTAGCGCAATACTTTATATAGCACATCAGTATAACGCATAACGTTATATAGCATATCAGTATAACGTATAACGTTATATAGCATTTCAGGATACCGTATAACGTTATATAGCATATCAGGATAACGTATAACGTTATATAGCATATCAAGATAACGTCTAACGTTATATTGCATATCAGGGTAACGTATAACGTTATATAGCATATCAGTATCACGTATAACGTTATATAGCATAACAGTAAAACGTATAACGTTATGTAGCATATCAGTATATCGTATAACGTTATACAGCATATCAGGATAACGTGTAAAGTTATATAGCACACCAGTATAACGTATAACGTTATATAGCATATCAGGATAACGTCTAACGTTATATTGCATATCAGGGTAACGTATAACGTTATATAGCATATCAGTATAACGTATAACGTTATATAGCATACCAGTATAACGTATAACGTTATAAAGCATACAGGATAACGTATAACGTTATATAGCATATCAGTATAACATATAACGTTATATAGCATATCAGGATAACGTATAACGTTATGTAGCATATCAGGGTAACGTATAACGTTATATAGCATATCAGTATAACGTATAACGTTATGTAGCATACCAGTATGACGTATAACGTTATGTAGCATACAGGATAACGTATAACGTTATATAGCATATCAGTATAACGTATAACGTTATATAGCATACCAGTATAACGAACAACGTTATATAGGATATCAGTATAACGTTTAACGTCATATAGTATTACGTTATATAGCACATCAGTATAACGTATAACGTTATATAGCATATCAGTATGACGTATAACGTTATACATCATATCAGGATAACGTATAACGTTATATAGCATATCAGGATAACGTATAACGTTGTATAGCATATCAGGATAACGTATAACGTTATATAGTATTACGTTATAACGTATAACGCTATATAGCATGACGTTATAACGATTAACGTTATATAGCATGTCAGTATAACGTGTAACCTTATGTAGGATATCAGTGTAACGTATAACATTATAAGGTATTACGTTATAGCGTATTACGTTATATAGCATATCAGTATAACGTAAGACGTTATAAGGTATTACGTTACAGCGTGTTACGTTATATAGCATATCAGTCTAACGTATAACGTTATATAGTATATCAGGATAACGTATAACGTTGTATAGCATATCAGGATAACGTATAACGTTATATAACATATCAGTATAACGTATAACGTTATATAGCATATCAGTATAACGTAAAACGCTATATAGCATATCAAGACAACGTATAACGTTGTATAGCATATCAGGATAACGTAGAACGTTATATAGCTTATCAAGGATAACGTACAACGTTATATAGCATATCAGGATGACGTATTACGTTACATAGCATATCAGTATAACGTATAACGTTATATAGCATTTCAGGATAACGTATAATGTTGTATAGCATATCAGGATAACGTATAACGTTATATAGCATATCAAGATAACGTCTAACGTTATATTGCATATCAGGGTAACGTATAACGTTATATAGCATATCAGTATCACGTATAACGTTATATAGCATACCAGTAAAACGTATAACGTTATGTAGCATATCAGTATATCGTACAACGTTATATTGCATATCAGGGTAACGTATAACGTTATATAGCATATCAGTATAACGTATAACGTTATATAGCAAACCAGTATAACGTATAACGTTATAAAGCATACAGCATAACGTATAACGTTATATAGCATATCAGTATGACGTATAACGTCATATAGCATACCAGTATAACGAATAATATTATGTAGCATATCAGGATGACGTATAACGTCATATAGCATACCAGTATAACGTATAACGTTATATAGGATATCAGTATAACGTATAACGTTATGTAGTATTACGTTCTAGCGCAATACTTTATATAGCACATCAGTATAACGCATAACGTTATATAGCATATCAGTATAACGTATAACGTTATATAGCATTTCAGGATACCGTATAACGTTATATAGCATATCAGGATAAAGTATAACGTTATATAGCATATCAAGATAACGTCTAACGTTATATATCATATCAGGGTAACGTATAACGTTATATAGCATATCAGTATCACGTATAACGTTATATAGCATACCAGTAAAACGTATAACGTTATGTAGCATATCAGTATATCGTATAACGTTATACAGCATATCAGGATAACGTGTAAAGTTATGTAGCACACCAGTATAACGTATAACGTTATATAGCATATCAGGATAACGTCTAACGTTATATTGCATATCAGGGTAACGTATAACGTTATATAGCATATCAGTATAACGTATAACGTTATATAGCATACCAGTATAACGTATAACGTTGTATAGCATATCCGGATAACGTATAACGTTGTATAGCATATCAGTCTAACGTGCAACGTCATATAGTATATCAGGATAACGTATAACGTTGTATAGCATATCAGTATAACGTATAACGTTATATAGCATGTCAGTATAACGTATAACGTTATATGGGATATCAGTATAACGTATGACGTTATAAGGTATTACGTTATAGCGTATTACGTTATAAAGCATATCAGTATAACGTATGACGTTATAAGGTATTACGTCATAACGTATTACGTTATATAGCATATCAGTATAACGTATGACGTTATAAGGTATTACGTTATAACGTATTACGTTATATAGCATATCAGTCTAACGTATAACGATATATAGTATATCAGTATAACGTATAACGTTGTATAGCATATCCGGATAACGTATAACGTTATATAGCATATCAGGATAACGTATAACGTTATATAGCATATCAGGATAACGTAAAACGTTATATAGCATATCAAGATAACGTATAACGTTTCATAGCAAATCAAGATAACGTATAACATTATATCATATGAGGATAACGTATAACGTTACATAGCATATCATGATAACGTATATCGTTATATAGCATATCAGGATAACGTATAGCGTTATATAGCATATCAGTATAACGTATAACGTTATATAGCATATCAGTATAACGTATAACGTTATATAGCATTTCAGGATACCGTATAACGTTATATAGCATATCAGGATAACGTATAACGTTATATAGCATATCAAGATAACGTCTAACGTTATATATCATATCAGGGTAACGTATAACGTTATATAGCATATCAGTATAACGTATAACGTTATATAGCATTTCAGGATAACGTATAATGTTGTATAGCATATCAGGATAACGTATAACGTTATATAGCATATCAAGATAACGTCTAACGTTATATTGCATATCAGGGTAACGTATAACGTTATATAGCATATCAGTATCACGTATAACGTTATATAGCATACCAGTAAAACGTATAACGTTATGTAGCATATCAGTATATCGTATAACGTTATATTGCATATCAGGGTAACGTATAACGTTATATAGCATATCAGTATAACGTATAACGTTATATAGCAAACCAGTATAACGTATAACGTTATAAAGCATACAGCATAACGTATAACGTTATATAGCATATCAGTATGACGTATAACGTCATATAGCATACCAGTATAACGAATAATATTATGTAGCATATCAGGATGACGTATAACGTCATATAGCATACCAGTATAACGTATAACGTTATATAGGATATCAGTATAACGTATAACGTTATGTAGTATTACGTTCTAGCGCAATACTTTATATAGCACATCAGTATAACGCATAACGTTATATAGCATATCAGTATAACGTATAACGTTATATAGCATTTCAGGATACCGTATAACGTTATATAGCATATCAGGATAACGTATAACGTTATATAGCATATCAAGATAACGTCTAACGTTATATATCATATCAGGGTAACGTATAACGTTATATAGCATATCAGTATCACGTATAACGTTATATAGCATACCAGTAAAACGTATAACGTTATGTAGCATATCAGTATATCGTATAACGTTATACAGCATATCAGGATAACGTGTAAAGTTATGTAGCACACCAGTATAACGTATAACGTTATATAGCATATCAGGATAACGTCTAACGTTATATTGCATATCAGGGTAACGTATAACGTTATATAGCATATCAGTATAACGTATAACGTTATATAGCATACCAGTATAACGTATAACGTTGTATAGCATATCCGGATAACGTATAACGTTGTATAGCATATCAGTCTAACGTGCAACGTCATATAGTATATCAGGATAACGTATAACGTTGTATAGCATATCAGTATAACGTATAACGTTATATAGCATGTCAGTATAACGTATAACGTTATATGGGATATCAGTATAACGTATGACGTTATAAGGTATTACGTTATAGCGTATTACGTTATAAAGCATATCAGTATAACGTATGACGTTATAAGGTATTACGTCATAACGTATTACGTTATATAGCATATCAGTATAACGTATGACGTTATAAGGTATTACGTTATAACGTATTACGTTATATAGCATATCAGTCTAACGTATAACGATATATAGTATATCAGTATAACGTATAACGTTGTATAGCATATCCGGATAACGTATAACGTTATATAGCATATCAGGATAACGTATAACGTTATATAGCATATCAGGATAACGTAAAACGTTATATAGCATATCAAGATAACGTATAACGTTTCATAGCAAATCAAGATAACGTATAACATTATATCATATGAGGATAACGTATAACGTTATATAGCATATCATGATAACGTATATCGTTATATAGCATATCAGGATAACGTATAGCGTTATATAGCATATCAGGATAACGTATATTGCTATATAGCTAATCACTATGACCTATAACGATATATAGCATGACGTTATAACGTATAAAATTATATAGCATGTCAGTATATCGAATAACGTTATATAGGATATCAGTATAACGTATAACGTTATATAGTATATCAGGAAAACGCATAACGTTTATATCACATCAGGATAACTTATAACGTCATATAGCATATCAGTATAACGTATAACGTTATATAGCATATCAGGGTAACGTATAACGTTATAAAGCATACAGGATAACGTATAACGTTATATAGCATATCAGTATAACGTATAACGTTATATAGCATTTCAGGATAACGTATAACGTTGTATAGCATATCAGGATAACGTATAACGTTATATAGCATATCAAGATAACGTCTAACGTTATATTGCATATCAGCGTAACGTATAACGTTATATAGCATATCAGTATCACGTATAACGTTATATAGCATACCAGTAAAACGTATAACGTTATGTAGCATATCAGTATATCGTATAACGTTATATTGCATATCAGGGTAACGTATAACGTTATAAAGCATACAGGATAACGTATAACGTTATATAGCATATCAGTATAACGTATAACGTTATATAGCATACCAGTATAACGAGTAATATTATGTAGCATATCAGGATGACGTATAACGTCATATAGCATACCAGTATAACGTATAACGTTATATAGGATATCAGTATAACGTAAAACGCTATATAGCATATCAAGACAACGTATAACGTTGTATAGCATATCAGGATAACGCAGAACGTTATATAGCTTATCAAGGATAACGTACAACGTTATATAGCATATCAGGATGACGTATTACGTTATATAGCATATCAGTATAACGTATAACGTTATATAGCATTTCAGGATAACGTATAACGTTGTATAGCATATCAGGATAACGTATAACGTTATATAGCATATCAAGATAACGTCTAACGTTATATTGCATATCAGGGTAACGTATAACGTTATATAGCATATCAGTATCACGTATAACGTTATATAGCATACCAGTAAAACGTATAACGTTATGTAGCATATCAGTATATCGTATAACGTTATATTGCATATCAGGGTAACGTATAACGTTATATAGCATATCAGTATAACGTATAACGTTATATAGCATACCAGTATAACGTATAACGTTATAAAGCATACAGGATAACGTATAACGTTATATAGCATATCAGTATAACGTATAACGTTATATAGCATACCAGTATAACGAATAATATTATGTAGCATATCAGGATGACGTATAACGTCATATAGCATACCAGTATAACGTATAACGTTATATAGGAGATCAGTATAACGTATAATGTTAAGTAGTATTACGTTCTAGCGCAATACTTTATATAGCACATCAGTATAACGCATAACGTTATATAGCATATCAGTATAACGTATAACGATTTATAGCATTTCAGGATACCGTATAACGTTATATAGCATATCAGGATAACGTATAACGTTATATAGCATATCAAGATAACGTCTAACGTTATATTGCATATCAGGGTAACGTATAACGTTATATAGCATATCAGTATCACGTATAACGTTATATAGCATACCAGTAAAACATATAACGTTATGTAGCATATCAGTATATCGTATAACGTTATACAGCATATCAGGATAACGTGTAAAGTTATATAGCACACCAGTATAACGTATAACGTTATATAGCATATCAGGATAACGTCTAACGTTATATTGCATATCAGGGTAACGTATAACGTTATATAGCATATCAGTATAACGTATAACGTTATATAGCATACCAGTATAACGTATAACGTTATAAAGCATACAGGATAACGTATAACGTTATATAGCATATCAGTATAACGTATAACGTTATATAGCATATCAGGATAACGTATAACGTCATATAGCATACCAGTAAAACGTATAACGTTATGTAGCATATTAGTATATCGTATAACGTTATACAGCATATCAGGATAACGTGTAAAGTTATACAGCACACCAGTATAACGTATAACGTTATATAGCATATCAGGATAACGTCTAACGTTATATTGCATATCAGGGTAACGTATAACGTTATATAGCATATCAGTATAACGTATAACGTTATATAGCATACCAGTATAACGTATAACGTTATAAAGCATACAGGATAACGTATAACGTTATATAGCATATCAGTATAACGTATAACGTTATATAGCATATCAGGATAACGTATAACGTCATATAGCATACCAGTATAGCGTATAACGTTATATAGGATATCAGTATAACGTATAACGTTATATAGCATACCAATATAACGTATAACGTTATATAGTATTACGTTATAGCGTATTACGTTATAGAGCATATGAGTATAACATATAACGTTATATAGCATATCAGGAAAACGT
Organism: Bombus sylvestris; assembly: GCA_911622165.2. Lineage (NCBI taxonomy): Eukaryota > Metazoa > Arthropoda > Insecta > Hymenoptera > Apidae > Bombus > Bombus sylvestris. The sequence continues at coordinate 9,283,226 of OU443146.1, read as the reverse complement.
ATAACGTTATATAGCATATCAGGATAACGTATAACGTTATATAGCATATCAGGGTAACGTATAACGTTATATAGCATATCAGTATAACGTATAACGTTATATAGCATACCAGTATAACGTATAACGTTATAAAGCATACAGGATAACGTATAACGTTATATGGCATATCAGTATAACGTATAACGTTATATTGCATACCAGTATAACGAATAATATTATGTAGCATATCAGGATGACGTCTAACGTCATATAGCATACCAGTATAACGTATAACGTTGTATAGGAAATCAGTATAACGTATAATGTTATGTAGTATTACGTTCTAGCGCAATACTTTATATAGCACATCAGTATAACGCATAACGTTATATAGCATATCAGTATAACGTATAACGTTATATAGCATTTCAGGATACCGTATAACGTTGTATAGCATATCAGTCTAACGTGCAACGTCATATAGTATATCAGGATAACGTATAACGTTGTATAGCATATCAGTATAACGTATAACGTTATATAGCATGTCAGTATAACGTATAACGTTATATGGGATATCAGTATAACGTATGACGTTATAAGGTATTACGTTATAGCGTATTACGTTATAAAGCATATCAGTATAACGTATGACGTTATAAGGTATTACGTCATAACGTATTGCGTTATATAGCATATCAGTATAACGTATGACGTTATAAGGTATTACGTTATAACGTATTACGTTATATAGCATATCAGTCTAACGTATAACGATATATAGTATATCAGTATAACGTATAACGTTGTATAGCATATCCGGATAACGTATAACGTTATATAGCATATCAGGATAACGTATAACGTTATATAGCATATCAGGATAACGTAAAACGTTATATAGCATATCAAGATAACGTATAACGTTTCATAGCAAATCAAGATAACGTATAACATTATATCATATGAGGATAACGTATAACGTTATATAGCATATCATGATAACGTATATCGTTATATAGCATATCAGGATAACGTATAGCGTTATATAGCATATCAGGATAACGTATATTGCTATATAGCTAATCACTATGACCTATAACGATATATAGCATGACGTTATAACGTATAACATTATATAGCATGTCAGTATATCGAATAACGTTATATAGGATATCAGTATAACGTATAACGTTATATAGTATATCAGGAAAACGCATAACGTTTATATCATATCAGGATAACTTATAACGTCATATAGCATATCAGTATAACGTATAACGTTATATAGCATATCAGTATCACGTATTACGTTATATAGCATACCAGTAAAACGTATAACGTTATGTAGCATATCAGTATATCGTATAACGTTATATTGCATATCAGGGTAACGTATAACGTTATATAGCATATCAGTATAACGTATAACGTTATATAGCATATCAGGATAACGTATAACGTAATATAGCATGCCAGTAAAACGTATAACGTTATGTAGCATATTAGTATATCGTATAACGTTATGCAGCATATCAGGATAACGTGTAAAGTTATATAGCACACCAGTATAACGTATAACGTTATATAGCATATCAGGATAACGTCTAACGTTATATTGCATATCAGGGTAACGTATAACGTTATATAGCATATCAGTATAACGTATAACGTTATATAGCATACCAGTATAACGTATAACGTTATAAAGCATACAGGATAACGTATAACGTTATATAGCATATCAGTATAACGTATAACGTTATATAGCATATCAGGATAACGTATAACGTCATATAGCATACCAATATAACGTATAACGTTATATAGTATTACGTTATAGCGTATTACGTTATAGAGCATATGAGTATAACATATAACGTTATATAGCATATCAGGATAACGTATAACGTTATATAGCATATCAGGATAACGTATAACGTTATGTAGCATATCAGGGTAACGTATAACGTTATATAGCATATCAGTATAACGTATAACGTTATATAGCATACCAGTATAACGTATAACGTTATAAAGCATACAGGATAACGTATAACGTTATATGGTATATCAGTATAACGTATAACGTTATATTGCATACCAGTATAACGAATAATATTATGTAGCATATCAGGATGACGTATAACGTCATATAGCATACCAGTATAACGTATAACGTTATATAGGAAATCAGTATAACGTATAATGTTATGTAGTATTACGTTCTAGCGCAATACTTTATATAGCACATCAGTATAACGCATAACGTTATATAGCATATCAGTATAACGTATAACGTTATATAGCATTTCAGGATACCGTATAACGTTATATAGCATATCAGGATAACGTATAACGTTATATAGCATATCAAGATAACGTCTAACGTTATATTGCATATCAGGGTAACGTATAACGTTATATAGCATATCAGTATCACGTATAACGTTATATAGCATACCAGTAAAACGTATAACGTTATGTAGCATATCAGTATATCGTATAACGTTATACAGCATATCAGGATAACGTGTAAAGTTATATAGCACACCAGTATAACGTATAACGTTATATAGCATATCAGGATAACGTCTAACGTTATATTGCATATCAGGGTAACGTATAACGTTATATAGCATATCAGTATAACGTATAACGTTATATAGCATACCAGTATAACGTATAACGTTATAAAGCATACAGGATAACGTATAACGTTATATAGCATATCAGTATAACGTATAACGTTATATAGCATATCAGGATAACGTATAACGTCATATATCATACCAGTATAGCGTATAACGTTATATAGGATATCAGTATAACGTATAACGTTATATAGCATACCAATATAACGTATAACGTTATATAGTATTACGTTATAGCGTATTACGTTATAGAGCATATGAGTATAACATATAACGTTATATAGCATATCAGGATAACGTATAACGTTATGTAGCATACCAGTATGACGTATAACGTTATGTAGCATACAGGATAACGTATAACGTTATATAGCATATCAGTATAACGTATAACGTTATATAGCATACCAGTATAACGAACAACGTTATATAGGATATCAGTATAACGTTTAACGTCATATAGTATTACGTTATATAGCACATCAGTATAACGTATAACGTTATATAGCATATCAGTATGACGTATAACGTTATACATCATATCAGGATAACGTATAACGTTATATAGCATATCAGGATAACGTATAACGTTGTATTGCATATCAGGATAACGTATAACGTTATATAGTATTACGTTATAACGTATAACGTTATATAGCATATCAGTATAACGTAAGACGCTATATAGCATATCAAGACAACGTATAACGTTGTATAGCATATCAGGATAACGTATAACGTTATATAGCATATCAGGATAACGTATAACGTTATATAGCATATCAAGATAACGTCTAACGTTATATTGCATATCAGGGTAACGTATAACGTTATATAGCATATCAGTATCACGTATAACGTTATATAGCATACCAGTAAAACGTATAACGTTATATAGTATTACGTTCTAGCGCAATACGTTATTTAGCACATCAGTATAACGCATAACGTAATATAGCTTATCAGTATAACGTACAACGTTATACAGCATATCAGGATAACGTATAACGTTATGTAGCATATCAGGATAACGTATAACGTCATATAGCATACCAATGTAACGTATAACGTTATATAGGATATCAGTATAACGTATAACGTTATATAGTATTACGTTATAACGTATAACGTTATATAGCATGTCAGTATAACGTATGACGTCTATATAGGATATCAGTATAACGTATAATGTTATAAGGTATTACGTTATAGCGTATTACGTTATATAGCATATCAGTATAACGTATGACGTTATAAGGTATTACGTTATAGCGTATTACGTTATATAGCATATCAGTATAACGTATAACGTCATATAGTATATCAGGATAACGTATAACGTTGTATAGCATATCAGGATAACGTATAACGTTATATAGCACATCAGTATAACGTAAAACGTTATATAGCATATCAAGATAACGTATAATGTTTTATTGCAAATCAAGATAACGTATAACATTATATAGCACATCAGGATAACGTACAACGATATATAGCATATCAGGATAACGTATATCGTTATATAGCATATCAGGATAACGCATAACGTTATATAGCATATCAAGATAACGTATAACGTTTTATAGCAAATCAAGATAACGTATAACATTATATTGCATATCCGGATAACGTATAACGTTATATAGCATATCAGGATAACGTGTAAAGTTATATAACATATCAGTATAACGTATAAAGTAATATAGCATATCAGTACAACGTATAACGTTATATAGTATTACGTTATAACGTATAACGATATATAGCATGACGTTATAACGATTAACGTTTCATAGCATGTCAGTATAACGTATAACGTTATATAGGATATCAGTATAACGTATAACGTTATAAGGTATTACGTGACAGCGTATTACGCTATATAGCATATCAGTCTAACGTATAACGTCATATAGTATATCAGGATAACGTATAACGTTGTATAGCTTATCAGGATAACGTATAACGTTATATAGCATATCAGTATAACGTAAAACGTTATATAGCATATCAAGATAACGTATAATGTTTTATTGCAAATCAAGATAACGTATAACATTATATAGCACATCAGGATAACGTATAACGATATATAGCATATCAGGATAACGTATATCGTTATATAGCATATCAGGATAACGCATAACGTTATATAGCATATCAGGATAACGCATAACGTTATATAGCATAACAGGATAACGTATAACGTCATATAGCATACCAGTATAACGTATAACGTTATATAGGATATCAGTATAACGTATAACGTTATATAGCATACCAATATAACGTATAACGTTATATAGTATTACGTTATAGCGTATTACGTTATAGAGCATATGAGTATAACGTATAACGTTATATAGCATTTCAGGATAACGTATAACGTTGTATAGCATATCAGGATAACGTATATCGTTATATAGCATATCAGGATAACGCATAACGTTAAGTAGCATATCAGGATAACGCATAACGTTATATAGCATAACAGGATAACGTATAACGTCATATAGCATACCAGTATAACGTATAACGTTATATAGGATATCAGTATAACGTATAACGTTATATAGTATTACGTTCTAGCGCAATACGTTATTTAGCACATCAGTATAACGCATAACGTAATATAGCTTATCAGTATAACGTACAACGTTATACAGCATATCAGGATAACGTATAACGTTATATAGCATGTCAGTATAACGTATAACGTCTATATAGGATATCAGTATAACGTATAATGTTATAAGGTATTACGTTATAGCGTATTACGTTATATAGCATATCAGTATAACGTATGACGTTATAAGGTATTACGTTATAGCGTATTACGTTATATAGCATATCAGTATAACGTATAACGTTATATACTACATCAGGATAACGTATAACATTGTATAGCATATCAGGATAACGTATAACGTTATATAGCATATCAGTATAACGTATAACGTTATATAGCATATCAGGATAACGTACAACGTTATATAGCATATCAGGATAACGTATATTGCTATTTAGCTAATCAGTATGAAGTATAACGATATGTAGCATTACGTTATAACGTATAACGTTTTGTAGCATACCAACGTAACGTATAACGTTATATAGCATACCAGTATAACGTATAACGTTATATACTATTACGTTATAGCGTATTACGTTATAGAGAATATTAGTATATCATATAACGTTATATAGCATATCAGTATAACGTATAACGTCATATAGCATATCAGGATATCGTATAACGTTATATAGCATATCAGGATAACGTGTAAAGTTATATAACATATCAGTACAACGTATCACGTTATATAGTATTACGTTATAACGTATAACGCTATATAGCATGACGTTATAACGATTAACGTTATATAGCATGTCAGTATAACGTATAACGTTATATAGCATATCAGTATAACGTATAACGTTATGTATTATACCAGTATAACGTATAACGTTATAAAGAATACAGGATAACGTATAACGTTATATAGCATATCAGAATAACGTATAACGTTATATAGCATACCAGTATAACGAATAATATTATGTAGCATATCAGGATGACGTATAACGTCATATAGCATACCAGTATAACGTATAACGTTATATAGGATATCAGTATAACGTATAACGTTATGTAGTATTACGTTCTAGCGCAATACTTTATATAGCACATCAGTATAACGCATAACGTTATATAGCATATCAGTATAACGTATAACGTTATATAGCATTTCAGTATAACGTATAACGTTATATAGCATATCAGAATAACGTATAACGTTATATAGCATACCAGTATAACGAATAATATTATGTAGCATATCAGGATAACGTCTAACGTTATATTGCATATCAGGGTAACGTATAACGTTATATAGCATATCAGGGTAACGTATAACGTTATATAGCATACCAGTAAAACGTATAACGTTATGTAGCATATCAGTATATCGTATAACGTTATACAGCATATCAGGATAACGTGTAAATTTATATAGCACACCAGTATAACGTATAACGTTATATAGCATATCAGGATAACGTCTAACGTTATATTGCATATCAGGGTAACGTATAACGTTATATAGCATATCAGTATAACGTATAACGTTATATAGCATACCAGTATAACGTATAACGTTATAAAGCATACAGGATAACGTATAACGTTATATAGCATATCAGTATAACGTATAACGTTATATAGCATATCAGGATAACGTATAACGTCATATATCATACCAGTATAGCGTATAACGTTATATAGGATATCAGTATAACGTATAACGTTATATAGCATACCAATATAACGTATAACGTTATATAGTATTACGTTATAGCGTATTACGTTATAGAGCATATGAGTATAACATATAACGTTATATAGCATATCAGGATAACGTATAACGTTATGTAGCATACCAGTATGACGTATAACGTTATGTAGCATACAGGATAACGTATAACGTTATATAGCATATCAGTATAACGTATAACGTTATATAGCATACCAGTATAACGAACAACGTTATATAGGATATCAGTATAACGTTTAACGTCATATAGTATTACGTTATATAGCACATCAGTATAACGTATAACGTTATATAGCATATCAGTATGACGTATAACGTTATACATCATATCAGGATAACGTATAACGTTATATAGCATATCAGGATAACGTATAACGTTGTATTGCATATCAGGATAACGTATAACGTTATATAGTATTACGTTATAACGTATAACGTTATATAGCATATCAGTATAACGTAAGACGCTATATAGCATATCAAGACAACGTATAACGTTGTATAGCATATCAGGATAACGTATAACGTTATATAGCATATCAGGATAACGTATAACGTTATATAGCATATCAGGATAACGTCTAACGTTATATTGCATATCAGGGTAACGTATAACGTTATATAGCATATCAGTATCACGTATAACGTTATATAGCATACCAGTAAAACGTATAACGTTATATAGTATTACGTTCTAGCGCAATACGTTATTTAGCACATCAGTATAACGCATAACGTAATATAGCTTATCAGTATAACGTACAACGTTATACAGCATATCAGGATAACGTATAACGTTATGTAGCATATCAGGATAACGTATAACGTCATATAGCATACCAATGTAACGTATAACGTTATATAGGATATCAGTATAACGTATAACGTTATATAGTATTACGTTATAACGTATAACGTTATATAGCATGTCAGTATAACGTATGACGTCTATATAGGATATCAGTATAACGTATAATGTTATAAGGTATTACGTTATAGCGTATTACGTTATATAGCATATCAGTATAACGTATGACGTTATAAGGTATTACGTTATAGCGTATTACGTTATATAGCATATCAGTATAACGTATAACGTCATATAGTATATCAGGATAACGTATAACGTTGTATAGCATATCAGGATAACGTATAACGTTATATAGCACATCAGTATAACGTAAAACGTTATATAGCATATCAAGATAACGTATAATGTTTTATTGCAAATCAAGATAACGTATAACATTATATAGCACATCAGGATAACGTACAACGATATATAGCATATCAGGATAACGTATATCGTTATATAGCATATCAGGATAACGCATAACGTTATATAGCATATCAAGATAACGTATAACGTTTTATAGCAAATCAAGATAACGTATAACATTATATTGCATATCCGGATAACGTATAACGTTATATAGCATATCAGGATAACGTGTAAAGTTATATAACATATCAGTATAACGTATAAAGTAATATAGCATATCAGTACAACGTATAACGTTATATAGTATTACGTTATAACGTATAACGATATATAGCATGACGTTATAACGATTAACGTTTCATAGCATGTCAGTATAACGTATAACGTTATATAGGATATCAGTATAACGTATAACGTTATAAGGTATTACGTGACAGCGTATTACGCTATATAGCATATCAGTCTAACGTATAACGTCATATAGTATATCAGGATAACGTATAACGTTGTATAGCTTATCAGGATAACGTATAACGTTATATAGCATATCAGTATAACGTAAAACGTTATATAGCATATCAAGATAACGTATAATGTTTTATTGCAAATCAAGATAACGTATAACATTATATAGCACATCAGGATAACGTATAACGATATATAGCATATCAGGATAACGTATATCGTTATATAGCATATCAGGATAACGCATAACGTTATATAGCATATCAGGATAACGCATAACGTTATATAGCATAACAGGATAACGTATAACGTCATATAGCATACCAGTATAACGTATAACGTTATATAGGATATCAGTATAACGTATAACGTTATATAGCATACCAATATAACGTATAACGTTATATAGTATTACGTTATAGCGTATTACGTTATAGAGCATATGAGTATAACGTATAACGTTATATAGCATTTCAGGATAACGTATAACGTTGTATAGCATATCAGGATAACGTATATCGTTATATAGCATATCAGGATAACGCATAACGTTAAGTAGCATATCAGGATAACGCATAACGTTATATAGCATAACAGGATAACGTATAACGTCATATAGCATACCAGTATAACGTATAACGTTATATAGGATATCAGTATAACGTATAACGTTATATAGTATTACGTTCTAGCGCAATACGTTATTTAGCACATCAGTATAACGCATAACGTAATATAGCTTATCAGTATAACGTACAACGTTATACAGCATATCAGGATAACGTATAACGTTATATAGCATGTCAGTATAACGTATAACGTCTATATAGGATATCAGTATAACGTATAATGTTATAAGGTATTACGTTATAGCGTATTACGTTATATAGCATATCAGTATAACGTATGACGTTATAAGGTATTACGTTATAGCGTATTACGTTATATAGCATATCAGTATAACGTATAACGTTATATACTACATCAGGATAACGTATAACATTGTATAGCATATCAGGATAACGTATAACGTTATATAGCATATCAGTATAACGTATAACGTTATATAGCATATCAGGATAACGTACAACGTTATATAGCATATCAGGATAACGTATATTGCTATTTAGCTAATCAGTATGAAGTATAACGATATGTAGCATTACGTTATAACGTATAACGTTTTGTAGCATACCAACGTAACGTATAACGTTATATAGCATACCAGTATAACGTATAACGTTATATACTATTACGTTATAGCGTATTACGTTATAGAGAATATTAGTATATCATATAACGTTATATAGCATATCAGTATAACGTATAACGTCATATAGCATATCAGGATATCGTATAACGTTATATAGCATATCAGGATAACGTGTAAAGTTATATAACATATCAGTACAACGTATCACGTTATATAGTATTACGTTATAACGTATAACGCTATATAGCATGACGTTATAACGATTAACGTTATATAGCATGTCAGTATAACGTATAACGTTATATAGCATATCAGTATAACGTATAACGTTATGTATTATACCAGTATAACGTATAACGTTATAAAGAATACAGGATAACGTATAACGTTATATAGCATATCAGAATAACGTATAACGTTATATAGCATACCAGTATAACGAATAATATTATGTAGCATATCAGGATGACGTATAACGTCATATAGCATACCAGTATAACGTATAACGTTATATAGGATATCAGTATAACGTATAACGTTATGTAGTATTACGTTCTAGCGCAATACTTTATATAGCACATCAGTATAACGCATAACGTTATATAGCATATCAGTATAACGTATAACGTTATATAGCATTTCAGTATAACGTATAACGTTATATAGCATATCAGAATAACGTATAACGTTATATAGCATACCAGTATAACGAATAATATTATGTAGCATATCAGGATAACGTCTAACGTTATATTGCATATCAGGGTAACGTATAACGTTATATAGCATATCAGGGTAACGTATAACGTTATATAGCATACCAGTAAAACGTATAACGTTATGTAGCATATCAGTATATCGTATAACGTTATACAGCATATCAGGATAACGTGTAAATTTATATAGCACACCAGTATAACGTATAACGTTATATAGCATATCAGGATAACGTCTAACGTTATATTGCATATCAGGGTAACGTATAACGTTATATAGCATATCAGTATAACGTATAACGTTATATAGCATATCAGTATAACGTATAACGTTATATAGCATATCAGTATAACGTATAACGTTATATAGCATATCAGTATAACGTATGACGTTATAAGGTATTACGTTATAGCGTATTACGTTATATAGCATATCAGTATAACGTATGACGTTATAAGGTATTACGTTATAACGTCTAACGTTATATAGCACATTAGTCTAACGTATAACGATATATATCATATCAGTATAACGTATAACGTTGTATAGCATATCCGGATAACGTATAACGTTATATAGCATGTCAGTATAACGTATAACGTTATATGGAATATCAGTATAACGTATGACGTTATAAGGTATTACGTTATAGCGTATTACGTTATATAGCATATCAGTATAACGTATGACGTTATAAGGTATTACGCTATAACGTATTACGTTATATAGCATATCAGTATAACGTATGACGTTATAAGGTATTACGTTATAAAGTATTACGTTATATAGCATATCAGGCTAACGTATAACGATATATAGTATATCAGCATAACGTATAACGTTGTATAGCATATCCGGATAACGTATAACGTTATATAGCATATCAGGATAACGTATAACGTTATATAGCATATCAAGATAACGTATAACGTTATATAGCATATCAGAATAGCGTAAAACGTTATATAGCATACCAATATAACGTATAACGTTGTATAGCATATCCGGATAACGTATAACGTTATATAGCATATCAGGATAACGTATAACGTTATATAGCATATCAGGATAACGTAAAACGTTATATAGCATATCAAGATAACGTATAACGTTATATAGCATATCAGGATAACGTATAACGTTATATAGCATATCAGGATAACGTAAAACGTTATATAGCATATCAAGATAACGTATAACGTTATATAGCATATCAGTATAACGTATAACGTTATATAGCATACCAGTATAACGAATAATATTATGTAGCATATCAGGATGACGTATAACGTCATATAGCATACCAGTATAACGTATAACGTTATATAGGATATCAGTATAACGTATAACGTTATGTAGTATTACGTTCTAGCGCAATACTTTATATAGCACATCAGTATAACGCATAACGTTATATAGCATATCAGTATAACGTATAACGTTATATAGCATTTCAGGATACCGTATAACGTTATATAGCATATCAGGATAACGTATAACGTTATATAGCATATCAAGATAACGTCTAACGTTATATTGCATATCAGGGTAACGTATAACGTTATATAGCATATCAGTATCACGTATAAGGTTATATAGCATACCAGTAAAACGTATAACGTTATGTAGCATATCAGTATATCGTATAACGTTATACAGCATATCAGGATAACGTGTAAATTTATATAGCACACCAGTATAACGTATAACGTTATATAGCATATCAGGATAACGTCTAACGTTATATTGCATATCAGGGTAACGTATAACATTATATAGCACATCAGGATAACGTACAACGATATATAGCATATCAGGATAACGTATATCGTTATATAGCATATCAGGATAACGCATAACGTTATATAGCATATCAAGATAACGTATAACGTTTTATGGCAAATCAAGATAATGTATAACATTATATTGCATATCCGGATAACGTATAACGTTATATAGCATATCAGGATAACGTGTAAAGTTATATAACATATCAGTATAACGTATAAAGTAATATAGCATATCAGTACAACGTATAACGTTATATAGTATTACGTTATAACGCATAACGATATGTAGCATGACGTTATAACGATTAACGTTTCATAGCATGTCAGTATAACGTATAACGTTATATAGGATATCAGTATAACGTATAACGTTATAAGGTATTACGTGACAGCGTATTACGCTTTATAGCATATCAGTCTAACGTATAACGTCATATAGTATGTCAGGATAACGTATAACGTTGTATAGCATATCAGGATAACGTATAACGTTATATAGCATATCAGTATAACGTAAAACGTAATATAGCATATCAAGATAACGTATAATGTTTTATTGCAAATCAAGATAACGTATAACATTATATAGCACATCAGGATAACGTATAACGATATATAGCATATCAGGATAACGTAAAACGTTATATAGCATATCAAGATAACGTATAACGTTATATAGCATATCAGTATAACGTATAACGTTATATAGCATACCAGTATAACGAATAATATTATGTAGCATATCAGGATGACGTATAACGTCATATAGCATACCAGTATAACGTATAACGTTATATAGGATATCAGTATAACGTATAACGTTATGTAGTATTACGTTCTAGCGCAATACTTTATATAGCACATCAGTATAACGCATAACGTTATATAGCATATCAGTATAACGTATAACGTTATATAGCATTTCAGGATACCGTATAACGTTATATAGCATATCAGGATAACGTATAACGTTATATAGCATATCAAGATAACGTCTAACGTTATATTGCATATCAGGGTAACGTATAACGTTATATAGCATATCAGTATCACGTATAAGGTTATATAGCATACCAGTAAAACGTATAACGTTATGTAGCATATCAGTATATCGTATAACGTTATACAGCATATCAGGATAACGTGTAAATTTATATAGCACACCAGTATAACGTATAACGTTATATAGCATATCAGGATAACGTCTAACGTTATATTGCATATCAGGGTAACGTATAACATTATATAGCACATCAGGATAACGTACAACGATATATAGCATATCAGGATAACGTATATCGTTATATAGCATATCAGGATAACGCATAACGTTATATAGCATATCAAGATAACGTATAACGTTTTATAGCAAATCAAGATAATGTATAACATTATATTGCATATCCGGATAACGTATAACGTTATATAGCATATCAGGATAACGTGTAAAGTTATATAACATATCAGTATAACGTATAAAGTAATATAGCATATCAGTACAACGTATAACGTTATATAGTATTACGTTATAACGCATAACGATATGTAGCATGACGTTATAACGATTAACGTTTCATAGCATGTCAGTATAACGTATAACGTTATATAGGATATCAGTATAACGTATAACGTTATAAGGTATTACGTGACAGCGTATTACGCTTTATAGCATATCAGTCTAACGTATAACGTCATATAGTATGTCAGGATAACGTATAACGTTGTATAGCATATCAGGATAACGTATAACGTTATATAGCATATCAGTATAACGTAAAACGTAATATAGCATATCAAGATAACGTATAATGTTTTATTGCAAATCAAGATAACGTATAACATTATATAGCACATCAGGATAACGTATAACGATATATAGCATATCAGGATAACGTATATCGTTATATAGCATATCAGGATAACGCATAACGTTATATAGCATATCAGGATAACGCATAACGTTATATAGCATAACAGGATAACGTATAACGTCATATAGCATACCAGTATAACGTATAACGTTATATAGGATATCAGTATAACGTATAACGTTATATAGCATACCAATATAACGTATAACGTTATATAGTATTACGTTATAGCGTATTACGTTATAGAGCATATGAGTATAACGTATAACGTTATATAGCATTTCAGGATAACGTATAACGTTGTATAGCATATCAGGATAACGTATATCGTTATATAGCATATCAGGATAACGCATAACGTTATATAGCATATCAGGATAACGCATAACGTTATATAGCATAACAGGATAACGTATTACGTCATATAGCATACCAGTATAACGTATAACGTTATATAGGATATCAGTATAACGTATAACGTTATATAGTATTACGTTCTAGCGCAATACGTTATTTAGCACATCAGTATAACGCATAACGTAATATAGCTTATCAGTATAACGTACAACGTTATACAGCATATCAGGATAACGTATAACGTTATATAGCATGTCAGTATAACGTATAACGTCTATATAGGATATCAGTATAACGTATAATGTTATAAGGTATTACGTTATAGCGTATTACGTTATATAGCATATCAGTATAACGTATGACGTTATAAGGTATTACGTTATAGCGTATTACGTTATATAGCATATCAGTATAACGTATAACGTTATATACTACATCAGGATAACGTATAACGTTGTATAGCATATCAGGATAACGTATAACGTTATATAGCATATCAGTATAACGTATAACGTTATATAGCATATCAGTATAACGTATAACGTTATATAGCATATCAGTATAACGTAAAACGTTATATAGCATATCACGATAACGTATAACGTTTTATAGCAAATCAAGATAACGTATAACATTATATAGCATATCAGGATAACGTATAACGTTATATAGCATTTCAGGATAACGTATATCGTTATATAGCATATCAGGATAACGTACAACGTTATATAGCATATCAGGATAACGTATATTGCTATTTAGCTAATCAGTATGAAGTATAACGATATGTAGCATTACGTTATAACGTACAACGTTATGTAGCATACCAACGTAACGTATAACGTTATATAGCATACCAGTATAACGTATAACGTTATATACTATTACGTTATAGCGTATTACGTTATAGAGAATATTAGTATATCATATAACGTTATATAGCATATCAGGATAACGTATAACGTTATATAGCATATCAGCAAACGTATAACGTTATGTAGCATATCAGGATAACGTATAACCTTATATATAGTATATCAGTATAACGTATAACGTTGTATAGCATATCCGGATAACGTATAACGTTATATAGTATTACGTTCTAGCGCAATACGTTATTTAGCACATCAGTATAACGCATAACGTAATATGGCATATCAGTATAACGTATAACGTTATACAGAATATCAGGATAATATATAACGTTATGTAGCAGATCAGGATAACGTATAACGTCATATAGCATACCAATGAAACGTATAACGTTATATAGGATATCAGTATAACGTATAACGTTATATAGTATTACGTTATAACGTATAATGTTATATAGCATGTCAGTATAACGTATAACGTCATATAGCATATCAGGATATCGTATAACGTTATATAGCATATCAGGATAACGTGTAAAGTTATATAACATATCAGTACAACGTATCACGTTATATAGTATTACGTTATAACGTATAACGCTATATAGCATGACGTTATAACGATTAACGTTATATAGCATGTCAGTATAACGTATAACGTTATATAGCATATCAGTATAACGTATAACGTTATATAGCATACCAGTATAACGTATAACGTTATAAAGCATACAGGATAACGTATAACGTTATATAGCATATCAGAATAACGTATAACGTTATATAGCATACCAGTATAACGAATAATATTATGTAGCATATCAGGATGACGTATAACGTCATATAGCATACCAGTATAACGTATAACGTTATATAGGATATCAGTATAACGTATAACGTTATGTACTATTACGTTCTAGCGCAATACTTTATATAGCACATCAGTATAACGCATAACGTTATATAGCATATCAGTATAACGTATAACGTTATATAGCATTTCAGGATACCGTATATCGTTATATAGCATATCAGGATAACGTATAACGTTATATAGCATATCAAGATAACGTCTAACGTTATATTGCATATCAGGGTAACGTATAACGTTATATAGCATATCAGTATCACGTATAAGGTTATATAGCATACCAGTAAAACGTATAACGTTATGTAGCATATCAGTATATCGTATAACGTTATACAGCATATCAGGATAACGTGTAAATTTATATAGCACACCAGTATAACGTATAACGTTATATAGCATATCAGGATAACGTCTAACGTTATATTGCATATCAGGGTAACGTATAACGTTATATAGCATATCAGTATAACGTATAACGTTATATAGCATATCAGTATAACGTATAACGTTATATAGCATATCAGTATAACGTATGATGTTATAAGGTATTACGTTATAGCGTATTACGTTATATAGCATATCAGTATAACGTATGACGTTATAAGGTATTACGTTATAACGTCTAACGTTATATAGCACATCAGTCTAACGTATAACGATATATATCATATCAGTATAACGTATAACGTTGTATAGCATATCCGGATAACGTATAACGTTATATAGCATATCAGTCTAGAGTGTAACGTCATATAGTATATCAGGATAACGTATAACGTTGTATAGCATATCAGGATAACGTATAACGTTATATAGCATGTCAGTATAACGTATAACGTTATATGGAATATCAGTATAACGTATGACGTTATAAGGTATTACGTTATAGCGTGTTACGTTATATAGCATATCAGTATAACGTATGACGTTATAAGGTATTACGCTATAACGTATTACGTTATATAGCATATCAGTATAACGTATGACGTTATAAGGTATTACGTTATAACGTATTACGTTATATAGCATATCAGTCTAACGTATAACGATATATAGTATATCAGCATAACGTATAACGTTGTATAGCATATCCGGATAACGTATAACGTTATATAGCATATCAGGATAACGTATAACGTTATATAGCATATCAGGATAACGTAAAACGTTATATAGCATATCAAGATAACGTATAACGTTATATAGCATATCAGAATAGCGTAAAACGTTATATAGCATACCAATATAACGTATAACGTTGTATAGCATATCCGGATAACGTATAACGTTATATAGCATATCAGGATAACGTATAACGTTATATAGCATATCAGGATAACGTAAAACGTTATATAGCATATCAAGATAACGTATAACGTTATATAGCATATCAGGATAACGTATAACGTTATATAGCATATCAGGATAACGTAAAACGTTATATAGCATATCAAGATAACGTATAACGTTATATAGCATATCAGTATAACGTATAACGTTATATAGCATACCAGTATAACGAATAATATTATGTAGCATATCAGGATGACGTATAACGTCATATAGCATACCAGTATAACGTATAACGTTATATAGGATATCAGTATAACGTATAACGTTATGTAGTATTACGTTCTAGCGCAATACTTTATATAGCACATCAGTATAACGCATAACGTTATATAGCATATCAGTATAACGTATAACGTTATATAGCATTTCAGGATACCGTATAACGTTATATAGCATATCAGGATAACGTATAACGTTATATAGCATATCAAGATAACGTCTAACGTTATATTGCATATCAGGGTAACGTATAACGTTATATAGCATATCAGTATCACGTATAAGGTTATATAGCATACCAGTAAAACGTATAACGTTATGTAGCATATCAGTATATCGTATAACGTTATACAGCATATCAGGATAACGTGTAAATTTATATAGCACACCAGTATAACGTATAACGTTATATAGCATATCAGGATAACGTCTAACGTTATATTGCATATCAGGGTATCGTATAACGCTATATAGCATATCAGTATAACGTATAACGTTATATAGCATATCAGTATAACGTCTAACGTTATATAGCATATCAGTATAACGTATGACGTTATAAGGTATTACGTTATAGCGTATTACGTTATACAGCATATCAGTATAACGTATAACGTTATAAGGTATTACGTTATAACGTCTAACGTTATATAGCACATCAGTCTAACGTATAACGATATATATCATATCAGTATAACGTATAACGTTGTATAGCATATCCGGATAACGTATAACGTTATATAGCATGTCAGTATAACGTATAACGTTATATGGAATATCAGTATAACGTATGACGTTATAAGGTATTACGTTATAGCGTATTACGTTATATAGCATATCAGTATAACGTATGACGTTATAACGTATTACGCTATAACGTATTACGTTATATAGCATATCAGTATATTGTATGACGTTATAAGGTATTACGTTATAACGTATTACGTTATATAGCATATCAGTCTAACGTATAACGATATATAGTATATCAGCAATAACGTATAACGTTGTATAGCATATCCGGATAACGTATAACGTTATATAGCATATCAGGATAACGTATAACGTTATATAGCATATCAGGATAACGTAAAACGTTATATAGCATATCAAGATAACGTATAACGTTATATAGCATATCAGAATAGCGTAAAACGTTATATAGCATACCAATATAACGTATAACGTTGTATAGCATATCCGGATAACGTATAACGTTATATAGCATATCAGGATAACGTATAACGTTATATAGCATATCAGGATAACGTAAAACGTTATATAGCATATCAAGATAACGTATAACGTTATATAGCATATCAGAATAGCGTAAAACGTTATATAGCATACCAATATAACGTATAACGTTATATAGTATTACGTTATAGCGTATTACGTTATATAGCATATCAGTATAACGTATGACGTTATAAGTTATTACGTTATACCGTATTACGTTATATAGCATATCAGTCTAACGTGTAACGTCATTTAGTATATCAGGATAACGTATAACGTTGTATAGCTTATCAGGATAACGTATAACGTTATATAGCATATCAGTATAACGTATAACGTTATATAGCATATCAGAATAGCGTAAAACGTTATATAGCATATCAAGATAACGTATAACGTTTTATAGCAAATCAAGATAACGTATAACATTATATTGCATATCAGGATAACGTATAACGTTATATAGCATATTAGTCTAACGTGTAACGTCACATAGTATATCAGTATAACGTATAACGTTATGTAGTATTACGTTCTAGCGCAATACTTTATATAGCACATCAGTATAACGCATAACGTTATATAGCATATCAGTATAACGTATAACGTTATATAGCATTTCAGGATACCGTATAACGTTATATAGCATATCAAGATAACGTATAACGTTATATAGCATATCAGAATAGCGTAAAACGTTATATAGCATACCAATATAACGTATAACGTTATATAGTATTACGTTATAGCGTATTACGTTATATAGCATATCAGTATAACGTATGACGTTATATAGCATATCAGGATAACGTATAACGTTATATAGCATATCCGTATAACGTATAACGTTATATAGCATATCAGGAAAACGTATAACGTTATGTAGCATATCAGGATAACGTATAACGTCATATAGCATACCAATGTAACGTATAACGTTATATAGGATATCAGTATAACGTATAACGTTATATAGTATTACGTTATAACGTATAACGTTATATAGCATGTACGTATAACGTATAACGTTATATAGTATTACGTTATAACGTATAACGTTATATAGCATGTCAGTATAACGTATAACGTTATATAGCATATCAGCATAACGTATAACGTTATATAGTATTGCGTTCTAGCGCATTACGTTATATAGCACATCAGTATTGCGCATAACGTAATATAGCATATCAGTATAACATATAAAGTAATATTCCATATCAGTACAACGTATAACGTTATATAGTATTACGTTATCACGTATAACGATATATAGCATGACGTTATAACGAGTAACGTTATATAGCATATCAGCATAACGTATAACGTTATATAGTATTGCGTTCTAGCGCATTACGTTATATAGCACATCAGTATTGCGCATAACGTAATATAGCATATCAGTATAACGTATAACGTTATACAGCATATCAGGATAACGTATAAGGTTATGTAGCATATCAGGATAACGTATAACGTCATATAGCATACCAATGTAACGTATAACGTTATATAGGATATCAGTATAACGTATAACGTTATATAGTATTACGTTATAACGCAAAACGTTATATAGCATGTCAGTATAACGTATAACGTCATATAGCATATCAGGATATCGTATAACGTTATATAGTATTACGTTATAACGTATAACGATATATACATAGACGTTATAACGATTAACGTTATATAGCATGTGAGTATAACGTATAACGTTATATAGGATATCAGTATAACGTATAATGTTATAAGGTAGTACGTTATAGCGTATTACGTTATATAGCATATCAGTATAACGTATGACGTTATAAGGTATTACGTTATAGCGTATTACGATATATAGCATATCAGTCTAACGTATAACGTTATATACTATATCAGGATAACGTATAACGTTGTATAGCATATCAGGATAACGTATAACGTTATATAGCATATCGGTATAACGTATAACGTTATATAGCATATCAGTATAACGTATAACGTTATATAGCATATCAGTATAACGTAAAACGTTATATAGCATATCACGATAACGTATAACGTTTTATAGCAAATCAAGGTAACGTATAACATTATATAGCATATCAGGATAACGTATAACGTTATATAGCATATCAGGGTAACGTATATCGTTATATAGCATATCAGGATAACGTATAACTTTATATAGCATATCAGGATAACGTATATTGCTATTTAGCTAATCAGTATGACGTATAACTATATGTAGCATTACGTTATAACGTATAACGTTATGTAGCATACCAACATAACGCATAACGTTATATAGCATACCAGTATAACGTATAACGTTATATACTATTACGTTATAGCGTATTACGTTATAGAGAATATTAGTATAACATGTAACGTTATATAGCATATCAGGATAACGTATAACGTTATACAGCATATCAGCAAACGTATAACGTTATGTAGCATATCAGGATAACGTATAACCTTATGTAGCGTATCAGGATGACGTATAACGTCATATAGCATACCAGTATAACGTATAACGTTATATAGGATATCAGTATAACGTATAACGTTATATAGTATTACGTTCTAGCGCAATACGTTATTTAGCACATCAGTATAACGTATAACGCTATACAGCATATCAGGATAATGTATAACGTTATGTTGCATATCAGGATAACGTATAACGTCATATAGCATACCAATGTAACGTATAACGTTATATAGGATATCAGTATAACGTATAACGTTATATAGTATTACGTTATAACGTATAATATTATATAGCATGTCAGTGTATCGTATAAAGTCATATAGCATATCAGGATATCGTATCACGTTATATAGCATATCAGGATAACGTGTAAAGTTATATAACATATCAGTATAACGTATAAAGTAATGTAGCATATCAGAACAACGTATAACGTTATATAGTATTACGTTATAACGTATAACGATATATAGCATGACGTTATAACGATTAACGTTATATAGCATGTCAGTATAACGTATAACGTTATAGAGGATATCAGTATAACGTATAATGTTATAAGGTATTACGTTATAGCGTATTACGTTATATAGCATATCAGTATAACGTATGACGTTATAAGGTATTACGTTATAGCGTATTACGTTATATAGCATATCAGTCTAACGTATAACGTTATATACTATATCAGGATAACGTATAACGTTGTATAGCATATCAGGATAACGTATAACGTTATATAGCATATCAGTATAACGTATAACGTTATATAGCATATCAGTATAACGTATAACGTTATATAGCATATCAGTATAACGTATAACGTTATATAGCATTTCAGTATAACGTAAAACGTTATATAGCATATCACGATAACGTCTAACGTTATATAGCATACCAGTATAACGTATAACGTTATATAGTATTACGTTATAGCGTATAACGTTATAGAGAATATGAGTATAACATATAACGTTACATAGCATATCAGGATAACGTATAACGTTATATAGCATATCAGGATAACGTATAACGTTATATAGCATACCAGTATAACGTATAACGTTATATAGTATTACGTTATAGCGTATAACGTTATAGAGAATATGAGTATAACATATAACGTTACATAGCATATCAGGATAACGTATAACGTTATATAGCATATCAGGATAACGTATAACGTTATATAGCATATCAGGATAACGTATAACGTTATATAGCATATCAGTATAACGTATAACCTTATATAGCAAACCAATATAACATATAACGTTATATAGCATATCAGGATAACGTATAACGTTATATAGCATATCAGGATATCGTATAGCGTTATGTAGCATATCAGGATAACGTATAACGTCATATAGCATACCAATGTAACGTATAACGTTATATAGGATATCAGTATAACGTATAACGTTATATAGTATAACGTTATAACGTATAACATTTTATAGCATGTCAGTATACCGTATAACGTCATATAGCATATCAGGATATCGTATAACGTTATATAGCATATCAGGATAACGTATAAAGTTATATAACATATCAGTATAACGTATAAAGTAATATAGCGTATCAGCACAACGTATAACGTTATAAGGTATTGCGTTATAGCGTATTACGTTATATAGCATATCAGTCTAACGTATAACGTTATATACTATATCAGGATAACGTATAACATTGTATAGCATATCAGGATAACGTATAACGTTATATATTATATCAGTATAACGTATAACGTTATATAGCATATCAGGATAACGTTTATTGCTATTAAGCTAATCAGTATGACGTATAACGATATATAGCATTACGTTATAACGTATAACGTTATGTAGCATACCAATATAACGTATAACGTTATATAGCATACCAGTATAACGTATAACGTTATATAGCATATCAGGATAACGTATAACGTTATATAGTATTACGTTATAGCGTATTACGTTGTAGAGCATATGAGTATAACATATAACGTTATATAGCATATCAGGATAACGTATAACGTTATATAGCATATCAGGATATCGTATAGCGTTATGTAGCATATCAGGATAACGTATAACGTCATATAGCATACCAATGTAACGTATAACGTTATATAGGATATCAGTATAACGTATAACGTTATATAGTGTAACGTTATAAAGTATAACATTATATAGCATGTCACTATAACGTATAACGTCATATAGCATATCAGGATATCGTATAACGTTATATAGCATATCAGGATAACGTATAAAGTTATATAACATATCAGTATAACGTATAAAGTAATATAGCATATCAGCACATCGTATAACGTTATAAGGTATTGCGTTATAGCGTATTACGTTATATAGCATATCAGTCTAACGTATAACGTTATATACTATATCAGGATAACGTATAACATTGTATAGCATATCAGGATAACGTATAACGTTATATATTATATCAGTATAACGTATAACGTTATATAGCATATCAGGATAACGTTTATTGCTATTAAGCTAATCAGTATGACGTATAACGATATATAGCATTACGTTATAACGTATAACGTTATGTAGCATACCAATATAACGTATAACGTTATATAGCATACCAGTATAACGTATAACGTTATATAGCATACCAGTATAACGTATAACGTTATACAGCATATCAGGATAACGTGTAAATTTATATAGCACACCAGTATAACGTATAACGTTATATAGCATATCAGGATAACGTCTAACGTTATATTGCATATCAGGGTAACGTATAACGTTATATAGCATATCAGTATAACGTATAACGTTATATAGCATATCAGTATAACGTATAACGTTATATAGCATATCAGTATAACGTATGATGTTATAAGGTATTACGTTATAGCGTATTACGTTATATAGCATATCAGTATAACGTATGACGTTATAAGGTATTACGTTATAACGTCTAACGTTATATAGCACATCAGTCTAACGTATAACGATATATATCATATCAGTATAACGTATAACGTTGTATAGCATATCCGGATAACGTATAACGTTATATAGCATATCAGTCTAGAGTGTAACGTCATATAGTATATCAGGATAACGTATAACGTTGTATAGCATATCAGGATAACGTATAACGTTATATAGCATGTCAGTATAACGTATAACGTTATATGGAATATCAGTATAACGTATGACGTTATAAGGTATTACGTTATAGCGTGTTACGTTATATAGCATATCAGTATAACGTATGACGTTATAAGGTATTACGCTATAACGTATTACGTTATATAGCATATCAGTATAACGTATGACGTTATAAGGTATTACGTTATAACGTATTACGTTATATAGCATATCAGTCTAACGTATAACGATATATAGTATATCAGCATAACGTATAACGTTGTATAGCATATCAGGATAACGTATAACGTTATATAGCATATCAGGATAACGTAAAACGTTATATAGCATATCAAGATAACGTATAACGTTATATAGCATATCAGTATAACGTATAACGTTATATAGCATACCAGTATAACGAATAATATTATGTAGCATATCAGGATGACGTATAACGTCATATAGCATACCAGTATAACGTATAACGTTATATAGGATATCAGTATAACGTATAACGTTATGTAGTATTACGTTCTAGCGCAATACTTTATATAGCACATCAGTATAACGCATAACGTTATATAGCATATCAGTATAACGTATAACGTTATATAGCATTTCAGGATACCGTATAACGTTATATAGCATATCAGGATAACGTATAACGTTATATAGCATATCAAGATAACGTCTAACGTTATATTGCATATCAGGGTAACGTATAACGTTATATAGCATATCAGTATCACGTATAAGGTTATATAGCATACCAGTAAAACGTATAACGTTATGTAGCATATCAGTATATCGTATAACGTTATACAGCATATCAGGATAACGTGTAAATTTATATAGCACACCAGTATAACGTATAACGTTATATAGCATATCAGGATAACGTCTAACGTTATATTGCATATCAGGGTATCGTATAACGTTATATAGCATATCAGTATAACGTATAACGTTATATAGCATATCAGTATAACGTCTAACGTTATATAGCATATCAGTATAACGTATGACGTTATAAGGTATTACGTTATAGCGTATTACGTTATACAGCATATCAGTATAACGTATAACGTTATAAGGTATTACGTTATAACGTCTAACGTTATATAGCACATCAGTCTAACGTATAACGATATATATCATATCAGTATAACGTATAACGTTGTATAGCATATCCGGATAACGTATAACGTTATATAGCATGTCAGTATAACGTATAACGTTATATGGAATATCAGTATAACGTATGACGTTATAAGGTATTACGTTATAGCGTATTACGTTATATAGCATATCAGTATAACGTATGACGTTATAACGTATTACGCTATAACGTATTACGTTATATAGCATATCAGTATATTGTATGACGTTATAAGGTATTACGTTATAACGTATTACGTTATATAGCATATCAGTCTAACGTATAACGATATATAGTATATCAGCAATAACGTATAACGTTGTATAGCATATCCGGATAACGTATAACGTTATATAGCATATCAGGATAACGTATAACGTTATATAGCATATCAGGATAACGTAAAACGTTATATAGCATATCAAGATAACGTATAACGTTATATAGCATATCAGAATAGCGTAAAACGTTATATAGCATACCAATATAACGTATAACGTTGTATAGCATATCCGGATAACGTATAACGTTATATAGCATATCAGGATAACGTATAACGTTATATAGCATATCAGGATAACGTAAAACGTTATATAGCATATCAAGATAACGTATAACGTTATATAGCATATCAGAATAGCGTAAAACGTTATATAGCATACCAATATAACGTATAACGTTATATAGTATTACGTTATAGCGTATTACGTTATATAGCATATCAGTATAACGTATGACGTTATAAGTTATTACGTTATACCGTATTACGTTATATAGCATATCAGTCTAACGTGTAACGTCATTTAGTATATCAGGATAACGTATAACGTTGTATAGCTTATCAGGATAACGTATAACGTTATATAGCATATCAGTATAACGTATAACGTTATATAGCATATCAGAATAGCGTAAAACGTTATATAGCATATCAAGATAACGTATAACGTTTTATAGCAAATCAAGATAACGTATAACATTATATTGCATATCAGGATAACGTATAACGTTATATAGCATATTAGTCTAACGTGTAACGTCACATAGTATATCAGTATAACGTATAACGTTATGTAGTATTACGTTCTAGCGCAATACTTTATATAGCACATCAGTATAACGCATAACGTTATATAGCATATCAGTATAACGTATAACGTTATATAGCATTTCAGGATACCGTATAACGTTATATAGCATATCAAGATAACGTATAACGTTATATAGCATATCAGAATAGCGTAAAACGTTATATAGCATACCAATATAACGTATAACGTTATATAGTATTACGTTATAGCGTATTACGTTATATAGCATATCAGTATAACGTATGACGTTATATAGCATATCAGGATAACGTATAACGTTATATAGCATATCCGTATAACGTATAACGTTATATAGCATATCAGGAAAACGTATAACGTTATGTAGCATATCAGGATAACGTATAACGTCATATAGCATACCAATGTAACGTATAACGTTATATAGGATATCAGTATAACGTATAACGTTATATAGTATTACGTTATAACGTATAACGTTATATAGCATGTACGTATAACGTATAACGTTATATAGTATTACGTTATAACGTATAACGTTATATAGCATGTCAGTATAACGTATAACGTTATATAGCATATCAGCATAACGTATAACGTTATATAGTATTGCGTTCTAGCGCATTACGTTATATAGCACATCAGTATTGCGCATAACGTAATATAGCATATCAGTATAACATATAAAGTAATATTCCATATCAGTACAACGTATAACGTTATATAGTATTACGTTATCACGTATAACGATATATAGCATGACGTTATAACGAGTAACGTTATATAGCATATCAGCATAACGTATAACGTTATATAGTATTGCGTTCTAGCGCATTACGTTATATAGCACATCAGTATTGCGCATAACGTAATATAGCATATCAGTATAACGTATAACGTTATACAGCATATCAGGATAACGTATAAGGTTATGTAGCATATCAGGATAACGTATAACGTCATATAGCATACCAATGTAACGTATAACGTTATATAGGATATCAGTATAACGTATAACGTTATATAGTATTACGTTATAACGCAAAACGTTATATAGCATGTCAGTATAACGTATAACGTCATATAGCATATCAGGATATCGTATAACGTTATATAGTATTACGTTATAACGTATAACGATATATACATAGACGTTATAACGATTAACGTTATATAGCATGTGAGTATAACGTATAACGTTATATAGGATATCAGTATAACGTATAATGTTATAAGGTAGTACGTTATAGCGTATTACGTTATATAGCATATCAGTATAACGTATGACGTTATAAGGTATTACGTTATAGCGTATTACGATATATAGCATATCAGTCTAACGTATAACGTTATATACTATATCAGGATAACGTATAACGTTGTATAGCATATCAGGATAACGTATAACGTTATATAGCATATCGGTATAACGTATAACGTTATATAGCATATCAGTATAACGTATAACGTTATATAGCATATCAGTATAACGTAAAACGTTATATAGCATATCACGATAACGTATAACGTTTTATAGCAAATCAAGGTAACGTATAACATTATATAGCATATCAGGATAACGTATAACGTTATATAGCATATCAGGGTAACGTATATCGTTATATAGCATATCAGGATAACGTATAACTTTATATAGCATATCAGGATAACGTATATTGCTATTTAGCTAATCAGTATGACGTATAACTATATGTAGCATTACGTTATAACGTATAACGTTATGTAGCATACCAACATAACGCATAACGTTATATAGCATACCAGTATAACGTATAACGTTATATACTATTACGTTATAGCGTATTACGTTATAGAGAATATTAGTATAACATGTAACGTTATATAGCATATCAGGATAACGTATAACGTTATACAGCATATCAGCAAACGTATAACGTTATGTAGCATATCAGGATAACGTATAACCTTATGTAGCGTATCAGGATGACGTATAACGTCATATAGCATACCAGTATAACGTATAACGTTATATAGGATATCAGTATAACGTATAACGTTATATAGTATTACGTTCTAGCGCAATACGTTATTTAGCACATCAGTATAACGTATAACGCTATACAGCATATCAGGATAATGTATAACGTTATGTTGCATATCAGGATAACGTATAACGTCATATAGCATACCAATGTAACGTATAACGTTATATAGGATATCAGTATAACGTATAACGTTATATAGTATTACGTTATAACGTATAATATTATATAGCATGTCAGTGTATCGTATAAAGTCATATAGCATATCAGGATATCGTATCACGTTATATAGCATATCAGGATAACGTGTAAAGTTATATAACATATCAGTATAACGTATAAAGTAATGTAGCATATCAGAACAACGTATAACGTTATATAGTATTACGTTATAACGTATAACGATATATAGCATGACGTTATAACGATTAACGTTATATAGCATGTCAGTATAACGTATAACGTTATAGAGGATATCAGTATAACGTATAATGTTATAAGGTATTACGTTATAGCGTATTACGTTATATAGCATATCAGTATAACGTATGACGTTATAAGGTATTACGTTATAGCGTATTACGTTATATAGCATATCAGTCTAACGTATAACGTTATATACTATATCAGGATAACGTATAACGTTGTATAGCATATCAGGATAACGTATAACGTTATATAGCATATCAGTATAACGTATAACGTTATATAGCATATCAGTATAACGTATAACGTTATATAGCATATCAGTATAACGTATAACGTTATATAGCATTTCAGTATAACGTAAAACGTTATATAGCATATCACGATAACGTCTAACGTTATATAGCATACCAGTATAACGTATAACGTTATATAGTATTACGTTATAGCGTATAACGTTATAGAGAATATGAGTATAACGTTACATAGCATATCAGGATAACGTATAACGTTATATAGCATATCAGGATAACGTATAACGTTATATAGCATACCAGTATAACGTATAACGTTATATAGTATTACGTTATAGCGTATAACGTTATAGAGAATATGAGTATAACATATAACGTTACATAGCATATCAGGATAACGTATAACGTTATATAGCATATCAGGATAACGTATAACGTTATATAGCATATCAGGATAACGTATAACGTTATATAGCATATCAGTATAACGTATAACCTTATATAGCAAACCAATATAACATATAACGTTATATAGCATATCAGGATAACGTATAACGTTATATAGCATATCAGGATATCGTATAGCGTTATGTAGCATATCAGGATAACGTATAACGTCATATAGCATACCAATGTAACGTATAACGTTATATAGGATATCAGTATAACGTATAACGTTATATAGTATAACGTTATAACGTATAACATTTTATAGCATGTCAGTATACCGTATAACGTCATATAGCATATCAGGATATCGTATAACGTTATATAGCATATCAGGATAACGTATAAAGTTATATAACATATCAGTATAACGTATAAAGTAATATAGCGTATCAGCACAACGTATAACGTTATAAGGTATTGCGTTATAGCGTATTACGTTATATAGCATATCAGTCTAACGTATAACGTTATATACTATATCAGGATAACGTATAACATTGTATAGCATATCAGGATAACGTATAACGTTATATATTATATCAGTATAACGTATAACGTTATAAAGCATATCAGGATAACGTTTATTGCTATTAAGCTAATCAGTATGACGTATAACGATATATAGCATTACGTTATAACGTATAACGTTATGTAGCATACCAATATAACGTATAACGTTATATAGCATACCAGTATAACGTATAACGTTATATAGCATATCAGGATAACGTATAACGTTATATAGTATTACGTTATAGCGTATTACGTTGTAGAGCATATGAGTATAACATATAACGTTATATAGCATATCAGGATAACGTATAACGTTATATAGCATATCAGGATATCGTATAGCGTTATGTAGCATATCAGGATAACGTATAACGTCATATAGCATACCAATGTAACGTATAACGTTATATAGGATATCAGTATAACGTATAACGTTATATAGTGTAACGTTATAAAGTATAACATTATATAGCATGTCACTATAACGTATAACGTCATATAGCATATCAGGATATCGTATAACGTTATATAGCATATCAGGATAACGTATAAAGTTATATAACATATCAGTATAACGTATAAAGTAATATAGCATATCAGCACATCGTATAACGTTATAAGGTATTGCGTTATAGCGTATTACGTTATATAGCATATCAGTCTAACGTATAACGTTATATACTATATCAGGATAACGTATAACATTGTATAGCATATCAGGATAACGTATAACGTTATATATTATATCAGTATAACGTATAACGTTATATAGCATATCAGGATAACGTTTATTGCTATTAAGCTAATCAGTATGACGTATAACGATATATAGCATTACGTTATAACGTATAACGTTATGTAGCATACCAATATAACGTATAACGTTATATAGCATACCAGTATAACGTATAACGTTATATAGCATACCAGTATAACGTATAACGTTATATAGTATTACGTTATAGCGTATAACGGTATAGAGAATATGAGTATAACATATAACGTTATATAGCATATCAGGATAACGTATAACGTTATATAGCATATCAGGATAACGTGTAAAGTTATATAACATATCAGTATAACGTATAAAGTAATATACCATATCAGTACAACGTATAACGTTATATAGTATTACGTTATAACGTATAACGATATATAGCATACCAGTATAACGTATAACGTTATATAGTATTACGTTATAGCGTATAACGTTATATAGCATACCAGTATAACGTATAACGTTATATTGCATACCAGTATAACGTATAACGTTATATAGCATATCAGGATAACGTATAACGTTATATAGCATACCACTATAACGTATAACGTTATATAGCATACCAGTATAACGTATAACGTTATATAGTATTACGTTATAGCGTATAACGTTATATAGCATATCAGTCTAACGTATAACGTTATATACTATATCAGGATAACGTGTAACGTTGTATAGCATATCAGGATAACGTATAACGTTATATAGCATATCAGTATAACGTATAACGTTATATAGCATATCAGGATAGCGTATATTGCTATTTAGCTAATCAGTATGACGTATAACGATATATAGCATACCAGTATAACGTATAACGTTATATAGTATTACGTTATAGCGTATAACGTTATAGAGAATATGAGTATAACATATAACGTTATATAGCATATCAGGATAACATATAACGTTATATAGCATATCAGGATAACGTA
The DNA here is from genome assembly GCA_911622165.2 of Bombus sylvestris. Classification (NCBI taxonomy): domain Eukaryota; kingdom Metazoa; phylum Arthropoda; class Insecta; order Hymenoptera; family Apidae; genus Bombus; species Bombus sylvestris. Next base: position 9,250,839 of record OU443146.1, on the reverse strand, counting down.
TAACGTTATATAGCATACCAGTATAACTTATAACGTTATATAGTATTACGTTATAGCGTATAACGTTATAGAGAATATGAGTATAACATATAACGTTATATAGCATATCAGGTTAACGTATAACGTTATATAGCATATCAGGATAACGTATAACGTTATATAGCATATCAGGATAACGTATAACGTTATATAGCATATCAGGATAACGTATAACGTTATATAGCATATCAGGATAACGTATAACGTTATATAGTATTACGTTATAACGTATAACGATATATAGCATGACGTTATAACGCATAACGTTATATAGCATACCAGTATAACGTATAACGTTATATAGCATATCAGGATAACGTATAACGTCATATAGCATACCAGTGTAACGTATAACGTTATATAGGATATCAGTATAACGTATAACGTTATATGGTATTATGTTACAGCGTATAATGTTATAGAGAATATGAGTATAACATATAACGTTATATAGCATATCAGGATAACATATAACGTTATATAGCATACCAGTATAACGTATAACGTTATATAGCATACCAGTATAACGTATAACGTTATATAGGATACCAGTATAACGTATGACGTTATATAGTATTACGTTATAGCGTATAACGTTATAGAGAATATGAGTATAACATATAGCGTTATATAGCATATCAGGATAACGTATAACGTTATATAGCATACCAGTATAACGTATAACGTTATATAGTATTACGTTATAGCGTATAACGTTATAGAGAATATGAGTATAACATATAACGTTATATAGCATATCAGGATAACGTATAACGTTATATAGCATATCAGTATAACGTATAACGTTATATAGCATATCAGGATAACGTATAACGTTATATAGCATATCAGTATAACGTATAACGTTATATAGCATATCAGGATAACGTATAACGTCATATAGCATACCAGTGTAACGTATAACGTTATATATTATATCAGTATAACGTATAACGTTATATAGCATATCAGGATAACGTTTATTGCTATTAAGCTAATCAGTATGACGTATAACGATATATAGCATTACGTTATAACGTATAACGTTATGTAGCATACCAATATAACGTATAACGTTATATAGCATACCAGTATAACGTATAACGTTATATAGCATATCAGGTTAACGTATAACGTTATATAGTATTACGTTATAGCGTATTACGTTGTAGAGCATATGAGTATAACATATAACGTTATATAGCATATCAGGATAACGTATAACGTTATATAGCATATCAGGATATCGTATAGCGTTATGTAGCATATCAGGATAACGTATAACGTCATATAGCATACCAATGTAACGTATAACGTCATATAGGATATCAGTATAACGTATAACGTTATATAGTGTAACGTTATAACGTATAACATTATATAGCATGTCAGTATAACGTATAACGTCATATAGCATATCAGGATATCGTATAACGTTATATAGCATATCAGGATAACGTATAAAGTTATATAACATATCAGTATAACGTATAAAGTAATATAGCATATCAGCACAACGTATAACGTTATAAGGTATTGCGTTATAGCGTATTACGTTATATAGCATATCAGTCTAACGTATAACGTTATATACTATATCAGGATAACGTATAACATTGTATAGCATATCAGGATAACGTATAACGTTATATATTATATCAGTATAACGTATAACGTTATATAGCATATCAGGATAACGTTTATTGCTATTAAGCTAATCAGTATGACGTATAACGATATATAGCATTACGTTATAACGTATAACGTTATGTAGCATACCAATATAACGTTTAACGTTATATAGCATACCAGTATAACGTATAACGTTATATAGCATACCAGTATAACGTATAACGTTATATAGTATTACGTTATAGCGTATAACGGTATAGAGAACATGAGTATAACATATAACGTTATATAGCATATCAGGATAACGTATAACGTTATATAGCATATCAGGATAACGTGTAAAGTTATATAACATATCAGTATAACGTATAAAGTAATATACCATATCAGTACAACGTATAACGTTATATAGTATTACGTTATAACGTATAACGATATATAGCATACCAGTATAACGTATAACGTTATATAGTATTACGTTATAGCGTATAACGTTATATAGCATACCAGTATAACGTATAACGTTATATTGCATACCAGTATAACGTATAACGTTATATAGCATATCAGGATAACGTATAACGTTATATAGCATACCACTATAACGTATAACGTTATATAGCATACCAGTATAACGTATAACGTTATATAGTATTACGTTATAGCGTATAACGTTATAGAGAATATGAGTATAACATATAACGTTATATAGCATATCAGGATAACATATAACGTTATATAGCATATCAGGATAACGTATAACGTTATATAGCATACCAGTATAACTTATAACGTTATATAGTATTACGTTATAGCGTATAACGTTATAGAGAATATGAGTATAACATATAACGTTATATAGCATATCAGGTTAACGTATAACGTTATATAGCATATCAGGATACCGGATAACGTTATATAGCATATCAGGATAACGTATAACGTTATATAGCATATCAGGATAACGTATAACGTTATATAGCATATCAGGATAACGTATAACGTTATATAGTATTACGTTATAACGTATAACGATATATAGCATGACGTTATAACGCATAACGTTATATAGCATACCAGTATAACGTATAACGTTATATAGCATATCAGGATAACGTATAACGTCATATAGCATACCAGTGTAACGTATAACGTTATATAGGATATCAGTATAACGTATAACGTTATATGGTATTATGTTACAGCGTATAATGTTATAGAGAATATGAGTATAACATATAACGTTATATAGCATATCAGGATAACATATAACGTTATATAGCATACCAGTATAACGTATAACGTTATATAGCATACCAGTATAACGTATAACGTTATATAGGATACCAGTATAACGTATGACGTTATATAGTATTACGTTATAGCGTATAACGTTATAGAGAATATGAGTATAACATATAACGTTATATAGCATATCAGGATAACGTATAACGTTATATAGCATACCAGTATAACGTATAACGTTATATAGTATTACGTTATAGCGTATAACGTTATAGAGAATATGAGTATAACATATAACGTTATATAGCATATCAGGATAACGTATAACGTTATATAGCATATCAGTATAACGTATAACGTTATATAGCATATCAGGATAACGTATAACGTTATATAGCATATCAGTATAACGTATAACGTTATATAGCATATCAGGATAACGTATAACGTCATATAGCATACCAGTGTAACGTATAACGTTATATAGGATATCAGTATAACGTCTAACGTTATATGGTATTATGTTATAGCCTATTACGTTATACAGCATATGAGTATAACATATAACGTTATATACCATATCCGGATAACGATTAACGTTATATAGCCTGTCAGTATAACGTATAACGTTATGTAGCATACCAATATAACGTATAACGTTATATAGCATACCAGTATAACGTATAACGTTATATTGCATACCAGTATAACGTATAACGTTATATAGCATATCAGGATAACGTATAACGTTATATAGCATACCAGTATAACGTATAACGTTATATAGCATACCAGTATAACGTATAACGTTATATAGAATTACGTTATAGCGTATAACGTTATAGAGAATATGAGTATAACATATAACGTTACATAGCATATCAGGATAACGTATAACGTTATATAGTATATCAGGATAACGTATAACGTTATATAGTATTACGTTATAGCGTATAACGTTATAGAGAATATGAGTATAACATATAACGTTATATAGCATATCAGGATAACGTATAACGTTATATAGCATACCAGTATAACGTATAACGTTATATAGTATTACGTTATAGCGTATAATGTTATAGAGAATATGAGTATAACATATAACGTTATATAGCATATCAGGATAACATATAACGTTATATAGCATATCAGGATAACGTATAACGTTATATAGCATACCAGTATAACTTATAACGTTATATAGTATTACGTTATAGCGTATAACGTTATAGAGAATATGAGTATAACATATAACGTTATATAGCATATCAGGATAACGTATAACGTTATATAGCATATCAGGATAACGTATAACGTTATATAGCATATCAGGATAACGTATAACGTTATATAGCATATCAGGATAACGTATAACGTTATATAGCATATCAGGATAACGTATAACGTTATATAGTATTACGTTATAACGTATAACGATATATAGCATGACGTTATAACGTATAACGTTATATAGCATACCAGTATAACGTATAACGTTATATAGCATATCAGGGTAACGTATAACGTCATATAGCATACCAGTGTAACGTATAACGTTATATAGGATATCAGTATAACGTATAACGTTATATGGTATTATGTTACAGCGTATAATGTTATAGAGAATATGAGTATAACATATAATGTTATATAGCATATCAGGATAACATATAACGTTATATAGCATACCAGTATAACGTATAACGTTATATAGCATACCAGTATAACGTATAACGTTATATAGGATACCAGTATAACGTATAACGTTATATAGTATTACGTTATAGCGTATAACGTTATAGAGAATATGAGTATAACATATAACGTTATATACCATATCAGGATAACGTATAACGTTATATAGCATACCAGTATAACGTATAACGTTATATAGTATTACGTTATAGCGTATAACGTTATAGAGAATATGAGTATAACATATAACGTTATATAGCATATCAGGATAACGTATAACGTTATATAGCATATCAGTATAACGTATAACGTTATATAGCATATCAGGATAACGTATAACGTTATATAGCATATCAGTATAACGTATAACGTTATATAGCATATCAGGATAACGTATAACGTCATATAGCATACCAGTGTAACGTATAACGTTATATAGGATATCAGTATAACGTATAACGTTATATGGTATTATGTTATAGCCTATTACGTTATACAGCATATGAGTATAACATATAACGTTATATACCATATCCGGATAACGATTAACGTTATATAGCCTGTCAGTATAACGTGTAACGTTATGTAGCATACCAATATAACGTATAACGTTATATAGCATACCAGTATAACGTATAACGTTATATTGCATACCAGTATAACGTATAACGTTATATAGCATATCAGGATAACGTATAACGTTATATAGCATATCAGGATAACGTATAACGTTATATAGCATACCAGTATAACGTATAACGTTATATAGAATTACGTTATAGCGTATAACGTTATAGAGAATATGAGTATAACATATAACGTTACATAGCATATCAGGATAACGTATAACGTTATATAGTGTATCAGGATAACGTATAACGTTATATAGCATATCTGGATAACGTATAACGTTATATATCATATCAGGATACCGTATAACGTTATATAGCATACCAGTATAACGTATAACGTTATGTAGCATACCAATATAACGTATAACGTTATATAGCATACCAGTATAGCGTATAACGTTATATAGTATTACGTTATAACGTATAACGTTGTATAGCATATCAGGATAACGTATAACACTATATAGCATACCAGTATAACGTATAACGTTATATAGCATATCAGGATAACGGATAACGTTATATAGCATATCAGGATAACGTATAACGTTATAAAGCATATCAGGATAACGTATAACGTTATATAGCATATCAGGATAACATATAACGTTATATAGTATTACGTTATAACGTATAACGTTATATAGCATGTCAGGATATCGTATAACGTTATATTGGATATCAGTATAACGTATAACGTTGTATAGCATATCAGGATAACGTATAACACTATATAGCATACCAGTATAACGTATAACGTTACATAGTATATCAGGAAAACGCATAACGTTTATAGCATATCAGGATAACTTATAACGTCATATAGCATATCAGTATAACGTATAACGTTATATAGCATATCAGGATAACGTATAACGTCATATAGCATACCAGTGTAACGTATAACGTTATATAGGATATCAGTATAACGTATAACGTTATATGGTATTATGTTATAGCCTATTACGTTATACAGCATATGAGTATAACATATAACGTTATATACCATATCCGGATAACGATTAACGTTATATAGCCTGTCAGTATAACGTATAACGTTATGTAGCATACCAATATAACGTATAACGTTATATAGCATACCAGTATAACGTATAACGTTATATTGCATACCAGTATAACGTATAACGTTATATAGCATATCAGGATAACGTATAACGTTATATAGCATACCAGTATAACGTATAACGTTATATAGCATACCAGTATAACGTATAACGTTATATAGTATTACGTTATAGCGTATAACGTTATAGAGAATATGAGTATAACATATAACGTTACATAGCATATCAGGATAACGTATAACGTTATATAGCATATCAGGATAACGTATAACGTTATATAGCATATCTGGATAACGTATAACGTTATATATCATATCAGGATAACGTATAACGTTATATAACATATCAGGATAACGTATAACGTTATATAGCATATCAGGATAACGTATAACGTTATATAGTATTACGTTATAACGTATACCGTTATATAGCATGTCAGTATATCGTATAACGTTATATAGGATATCAGTATAACGTATAACGTTATATAGTATATCAGGAAAACGCATAACGTTTATAGCATATCAGGATAACTTATAACGTCATATAGCATATCAGTATAACGTATAACGTTATATAGCATATCAGGATAACGTATAACGTCATATAGCATACCAGTGTAACGTATAACGTTATATAGGATATCAGTATAACGTATAACGTTATATGTTATTATGTTATAGCCTATTACGTTATACAGCATATGGGTATAACATCTAACGTTATATACCATATCCGGATAACGTATAACGTTATATAGCATATCTGGATAACGTATAACGTTATATATCATATCAGGATACCGTATAACGTTATATAGCATACCAGTATAACGTATAACGTTATGTAGCATACCAATATAACGTATAACGTTATATAGCATACCAGTATAGCGTATAACGTTATATAGTATTACGTTATAACGTATAACGTTGTATAGCATATCAGGATAACGTATAACACTATATAGCATACCAGTATAACGTATAACGTTATATAGCATATCAGGATAACGGATAACGTTATATAGCATATCAGGATAACGTATAACGTTATAAAGCATATCAGGATAACGTATAACGTTATATAGCATATCAGGATAACATATAACGTTATATAGTATTACGTTATAACGTATAACGTTATATAGCATGTCAGGATGTCGTATAACGTTATATTGGATATCAGTATAACGTATAACGTTGTATAGCATATCAGGATAACGTATAACACTATATAGCATACCAGTATAACGTATAACGTTACATAGCATATCAGGAAAACGCATAACGTTTATAGCATATCAGGATAACTTATAACGTCATATAGCATATCAGTATAACGTATAACGTTATATAGCATATCAGGATAACGTATAACGTCATATAGCATACCAGTGTAACGTATAACGTTATATAGGATATCAGTATAACGTATAACGTTATATGGTATTATGTTATAGCCTATTACGTTATACAGCATATGAGTATAACATATAACGTTATATACCATATCCGGATAACGATTAACGTTATATAGCCTGTCAGTATAACGTATAACGTTATGTAGCATACCAATATAACGTATAACGTTATATAGCATACCAGTATAACGTATAACGTTATATTGCATACCAGTATAACGTATAACGTTATATAGCATATCAGGATAACGTATAACGTTATATAGCATACCAGTATAACGTATAACGTTATATAGCATACCAGTATAACGTATAACGTTATATAGTATTACGTTATAGCGTATAACGTTATAGAGAATATGAGTATAACATATAACGTTACATAGCATATCAGGATAACGTATAACGTTATATAGCATATCAGGATAACGTATAACGTTATATAGCATATCTGGATAACGTATAACGTTATATATCATATCAGGATAACGTATAACGTTATATAACATATCAGGATAACGTATAACGTTATATAGCATATCAGGATAACGTATAACGTTATATAGTATTACGTTATAACGTATACCGTTATATAGCATGTCAGTATATCGTATAACGTTATATAGGATATCAGTATAACGTATAACGTTATATAGTATATCAGGAAAACGCATAACGTTTATAGCATATCAGGATAACTTATAACGTCATATAGCATATCAGTATAACGTATAACGTTATATAGCATATCAGGATAACGTATAACGTCATATAGCATACCAGTGTAACGTATAACGTTATATAGGATATCAGTATAACGTATAACGTTATATGTTATTATGTTATAGCCTATTACGTTATACAGCATATGGGTATAACATCTAACGTTATATACCATATCCGGATAACGTATAACGTTATATAGCATATCAGGATAACGTATAACGTTATGTAGCATATCAGGATAACGTATAACGTCATATAGCATACCAGTATAACGTATAACGTTATATAGGATATCAGTATAACGTATAACGTTATATAGCATATCAGGATAACGTATAACGTTATATAGTATGTCAGTATATCGTATGACGTTATAAGGTATTACGTTATAGCGTATTACGTTATATAGCATATCAGTCTAACGTATAACGTTATATACTATATCAGGATAACGTATAACGTTGTATAGCATAGCAGGATAACGTGTAACGTTGTGTAACATATCAGGATAACGTATATCGTTATATAGCATACCAGCATAACGTATAACGTTATATAGCATATCAGGATAACGTATAACGTTATATAGCATATCAGGATAACGTATAACGTTATATAGTATATCAGGAAAACGCATAACGTCTATAGCATATCAGGATAACTTATAACGTCATAAAGCATATCAGTATAACATATAACGTTATATAGCATATCAGGATAACGTGTAAAGTTATATAACATATCAGTATAACGTATGAAGTAAAATAGCATATCAGTACAAAGAATAACGTTATATAGTATTACGTTATAACGTATAACGATATATAGCATGACGTTATAACGATTAACGTTATATAGCCTGTCAGTATAACGTATAACGTTATGTAGCATACCAATATAACGTATAACGTTATATAGCATACCAGTATAACGTATAACGTTATATTGCATACCAGTATAACGTATAACGTTATATAGCATATCAGGATAACGTATAACGTTATATAGCATACCAGTATAACGTATAACGTTATATAGCATACCAGTATAACGTATAACGTTATATAGCATATCAGGATAACGTATAACGTTATATAGTATGTCAGTATATCGTATGACGTTATAAGGTATTACGTTATAGCGTATTACGTTATATAGCATATCAGTCTAACGTATAACGTTATATACTATATCAGGATAACGTATAACGTTGTATAGCATAGCAGGATAACGTGTAACGTTGTATAACATATCAGGATAACGTATAACGTTATATAGCATACCAGTATAACGTATAACGTTATATAGCATATCAGGATAACGTATAACGTTATATAGCATATCAGGATAACGTATAACGTTATATAGTATATCAGGAAAACGCATAACGTTTGTAGCATATCAGGATAACTTATAACGTCATAAAGCATATCAGTATAACATATAACGTTATGTAGCATATCAGGATAACGTGTAAAGTTATATAACATATCAGTATAACGTATGAAGTAAAATAGCATATCAGTACAAAGAATAACGTTATATAGTATTACGTTATAACGTATAACGATATATAGCATGACGTTATAACGATTAACGTTATATAGCCTGTCAGTATAAATTATAACGTTATGTTGGATATCAGTATAACGTATAACGTTATAAGGTAATGCGTTATAGCGTATTACGTTAATAGCATATCAGTATAGCGTATGACGCTATAAGGTATTACGTTATAGCGTATTACGTTATATAGCATATCAGTCTAACGTATAACGTTATATAGTATATCAGGATAACGTATAACGTTGTATAGCATATCAGTATAAGGTATAACGTTATATAGCATATCAGTATATCGTATAACGTTATATAGTATATCAGGATAACGTATAACGTTATACAGCATATCACGATAACGTATAACGTTATATAGAATATCAGTATAACTTTAAACGTTATATAGCACATCAGTATAACGTAAAACGCTATATAGCATATCAGTATAACGTATAACGTTATATAGTATTACGTTATAGCGTATTACGTTTTATAGCATATGAGAATAACATATAACGTCATATAGCATATCAGGATAACGTATAACGTTATACAGCATATCACGATAACGTATAACGTTATATAGAATATCAGTATAACTTAAAACGTTATATAGCACATCAGTATAACGTAAAACGCTATATAGCATATCAGTATAACGTATAACGTTATATAGTATTACGTTATAGCGTATTACGTTATATAGCATACCAGTATAACGTATAACGTTATATAGCATACCAGTATAACGTATAACGTTATATAGTATTACGTTATAGCGTATAACGGTATAGAGAATATGAGTATAACATATAACGTTATATAGCATATCAGGATAACGTATAACGTTATATAGCATATTAAGAAACGTGTAAAGTTATATAACATATCAGTATAACGTATAAAGTAATATACCATATCAGTACAACGTATAACGTTATATAGTATTACGTTATAACGTATAACGATATATAGCATACCAGTATAACGTATAACGTTATATAGTATTACGTTATAGCGTATAACGTTATATAGCATACCAGTATAACGTATAACGTTATATTGCATACCAGTATAACGTATAACGTTATATAGCATATCAGGATAACGTATAACGTTATATAGCATACCACTATAACGTATAACGTTATATAGCATACCAGTATAACGTATAACGTTATATAGTATTACGTTATAGCGTATAACGTTATATAGCATATCAGTCTAACGTATAACGTTATATACAATATCAGGATAACGTGTAACGTTGTATAGCATATCAGGATAACGTATAACGTTATATAGCATATCAGTATAACGTATAACGTTATATAGCATATCAGGATAGCGTATATTGCTATTTAGCTAATCAGTATGACGTATAACGATATATAGCATACCAGTATAACGTATAACGTTATATAGTATTACGTTATAGCGTATAACGTTATAGAGAATATGAGTATAACATATAACGTTATATAGCATATCAGGATAACGTATAACTTTATATAGCATACCAGTATAACGTATAACGTTATATAGTATTACGTTATAGCGTATAATGTTATAGAGAATATGAGTATAACATATAACGTTATATAGCATATCAGTCTAACGTATAACGTTATATACTATATCAGGATAACGTGTAACGTTGTATAGCATATCAGGATAACGTATAACGTTATATAGCATATCAGTATAACGTATAACGTTATATAGCATATCAGGATAGCGTATATTGCTATTTAGCTAATCAGTATGACGTATAACGATATATAGCATACCAGTATAACGTGTAACGTTATATAGTATTACGTTATAGCGTATAACGTTATAGAGAATATGAGTATAACATATAACGTTATATAGCATATCAGGATAACATATAACGTTATATAGCATATCAGGATAACGTATAACGCTATATAGCATACCAGTATAACTTATAACGTTATATAGTATTACGTTATAGCGTATAACGTTATAGAGAATATGAGTATAACATATAACGTTATATAGCATATCAGGATAACCTATAACGTTATATAGCACATCAGGATAACGTATAACGTTATATAGCATATCAGGATAACGTATAACGTTATATAGCATATCAGGATAACGTATAACGTTATATAGCATATCAGGATAACGTATAACGTTATATAGTATTACGTTATAACGTATAACGATGTATAGCATGACGTTATAACGTATAACGTTATATAGCATACCAGTATAACGTATAACGTTATATAGCATATCAGGATAACGTATAACGTCATATAGCATACCAGTGTAACGTATAACGTTATATAGGATATCAGTATAACGTATAACGTTATATGGTATTATGTTACAGCGTATAATGTTATAGAGAATATGAGTATAACATATAACGTTATATAGCATATCAGGATAACATATAACGTTATATAGCATACCAGTATAACGTATAACGTTATATAGCATACCAGTATAACGTATAACGTTATATAGGATACCAGTATAACGTATAACGTTATATAGTATTACGTTATAGCGTATAACGTTATAGAGAATATGAGTATAACATATAACGTTATATAGCATATCAGGATAACGTATAACGTTATATAGCATACCAGTATAACGTATAACGTTATATAGTATTACGTTATAGCGTATAACGTTATAGAGAATATGAGTATAACATATAACGTTATATAGCATATCAGGATAACGTATAACGTTATATAGCATATCAGTATAACGTATAACGTTATATAGCATATCAGGATAACGTATAACGTTATATAGCATATCAGTATAACGTATAACGTTATATAGCATATCAGGATAACGTATAACGTCATATAGCATACCAGTGTAACGTATAACGTTATATAGGATATCAGTATAACGTATAACGTTATATGGTATTATGTTACAGCCTATTACGTTATACAGCATATGAGTATAGCATATAACGTTATATACCATATCCGGATAACGATTAACGTTATATAGCCTGTCAGTATAACGTATAACGTTATGTAGCATACCAATATAACGTATAACGTTATATAGCATACCAGTATAACGTATAACGTTATATTGCATACCAGTATAACGTATAACGTTATATAGCATATCAGGATAACGTATAACGTTATATAGCATACCAGTATAACGTATAACGTTATATAGCATACCAGTATAACGTATAACGTTATATAGAATTACGTTATAGCGTATAACGTTATAGAGAATATGAGTATAACATATAACGTTACATAGCATATCAGGATAACGTATAACGTTATATAGTATATCAGGATAACGTATAACGTTATATAGCATATCTGGATAACGTATAACGTTATATATCATATCAGGATACCGTATAACGTTATATAGCATATCAGGATAACGTATAACGTTATAAAGCATATCAGGATAACGTATAACGTTATATAGCATATCAGGATAACATATAACGTTATATAGTATTACGTTATAACGTATAACGTTATATAGCATGTCAGGATATCGTATAACGTTATATTGGATATCAGTATAACGTATAACGTTGTATAGCATATCAGGATAACGTATAACACTATATAGCATACCAGTATAACGTATAACGTTACATAGTATATCAGGAAAACGCATAACGTTTATAGCATATCAGGATAACTTATAACGTCATATAGCATATCAGTATAACGTATAACGTTATATAGCATATCAGGATAACGTATAACGTTATATAGCATACCAGTATAACGTATAACGTTATATAGCATACCAGTATAACGTATAACGTTATATAGTATTACGTTATAGCGTATAACGTTATAGAGAATATGAGTATAACATATAACGTTACATAGCATATCAGGATAACGTATAACGTTATATAGCATATCAGGATAACGTATAACGTTATATAGCATATCTGGATAACGTATAACGTTATATATCATATCAGGATAACGTATAACGTTATATAACATATCAGGATAACGTATAACGTTATATAGCATATCAGGATAACGTATAACGTTATATAGTATTACGTTATAACGTATACCGTTATATAGCATGTCAGTATATCGTATAACGTTATATAGGATATCAGTATAACGTATAACGTTATATAGTATATCAGGAAAACGCATAACGTTTATAGCATATCAGGATAACTTATAACGTCATATAGCATATCAGTATAACATATAACGTTATATAGCATATCAGGATAACGTATAACGTCATATAGCATACCAGTGTAACGTATAACGTTATATAGGATATCAGTATAACGTATAACGTTATATGGTATTATGTTATAGCCTATTACGTTATACAGCATATGGGTATAACATCTAACGTTATATACCATATCCGGATAACGTATAACGTTATATAGCATATCAGGATAGCGTATAACGTTATGTAGCATATCAGGATAACGTATAACGTCATATAGCATACCAGTATAACGTATAACGTTATATAGGATATCAGTATAACGTATAACGTTATATAGCATATCAGGATAACGTATTACGTTATATAGTATGTCAGTATATCGTATGACGTTATAAGGTATTACGTTATAGCGTATTACGTTATATAGCATATCAGTCTAACGTATAACGTTATATACTATATCAGGATAACGTATAACGTTGTATAGCATAGCAGGATAACGTGTAACGTTGTATAACATATCAGGATAACGTATAACGTTATATAGCATACCAGTATAACGTATAACGTTATATAGCATGACGTTATAACGATTAACGTTATATAGCCTGTCAGTATAAATTATAACGTTATGTTGGATATCAGTATAACGTATAACGTTATAAGGTATTGCGTTATAGCGTATTACGTTAATAGCATATCAGTATAGCGTATGACGTTATAAGGTATTACGTTATAGCGTATTACGTTATATAGCATATCAGTCTAACGTATAACGTTATATAGTATATCAGGATAACGTATAACGTTGTATAGCATATCAGTATAAGGTATAACGTTATATAGCATATCAGTATAGCGTATAACGTTATATAGTATATCAGTATAACGTATAACGTTATATAGAATATCAGTATAACTTAAAACGTTATATAGCACATCAGTATAACGTAAAACGCTATATAGCATGTCAGTATAACGTATAACGTTATATAGTATTACGTTATAGCGTATTACGTTATATAGCATATGAGAATAACATATAACGTCATATAGCATATCAGGATAACGTATAAAGTTATATAGCATATCAGGATAACGTATATCGATATATAGCATACCAATATAACGTATAACGTTATATAGCATACCAGTATAACGTATAACGTTATATAGCATACCAGTATGACGTATAACGTTATATAGTATTACGTTATAGCGTATTACGTTATATAGCATATGAGAATAACATATAACGTCATATAGCATATCAGGATAACGTATACCGTTATATAGCATATCAGGATAACGTGTAAAGTTATATAACATATCAGTATAACGTATAAAGTAATATACCATATCAGTACAACGTATAACGTTATATAGTATTACGTTATAACGTATAACGATATATAGCATACCAGTATAACGTATAACGTTATATAGTATTACGTTATAGCGTATAACGTTATATAGCATACCAGTATAACGTATAACGTTATATTGCATACCAGTATAACGTATAACGTTATATAGCATATCAGGATAACGTATAACGTTATGTAGCATACCAGTATAACGTATAACGTTATATAGCATACCAGTATAACGTATAACGTTATATAGTATTACGTTATAGCGTATAACGTTATATAGCATATCAGTCTAACGTATAACGTTATATACTATATCAGGATAACGTGTAACGTTGTATAGCATATCAGGATAACGTATAACGTTATATAGCATATCAGTATAACGTATAACGTTATATAGCATATCAGGACAGCGTATATTGCTATTTAGCTAATCAGTATGACGTATAACGATATATAGCATACCAGTATAACGTATAACGTTATATAGTATTACGTTATAGCGTATAACGTTATATAGCATACCAGTATAACGTATAACGTTATATTGCATACCAGTATAACATATAACGTTACATAGCATATCAGGATAACGTATAACGTTATATAGCATATCAGGATAACGTATAACGTTATATAACATATCTGGATAACGTATAACGTTATATAGCATATCAGGATAACGTATAACGTTATATAACATATCAGGATAACGTATAACGTTATATAGCATATCAGGATAACGTATAACGTTATATAGTATTACGTTATAACGTATAACGTTATATAGCATGTCAGTATATCGTATAACGTTATATAGGATATCAGTATAACGTATAACGTTATATAGTATATCAGGAAAACGCATAACGTTTATAGCATATCAGGATAACTTATAACGTCATATAGCATATCAGTATAACGTATAACGTTATATAGCATATCAGGATAACGTACAACGTCTTATAGCATACCAGTGTAACGTAAAACGCTATATAGCATATCAGTATAACGTATAACGTTATATAGTATTACGTTATAGCGTATTACGTTATATAGCATATGAGAATAACATATAACGTCATATAGCATATCAGGATAACGTATAAAGTTATATAGCATATCAGGATAACGTATATCGATATATAGCATATCAGGATAACGTATAACGTTATATAGCATATCAGGATAACGTATATTGCTATTTAGCTAATCAGTATGACGTATAACGATATATAGCATTACGTTATAACGTATAACGTTATGTAGCATACCAATATAACGTATAACGTTATATAGCATACCAGTATAACGTATAACGTTATATAGCATACCAGTATAACGTATAACGGTATATAGTGTTACTTTATAGCGTATAACGTTATAGTGAATATGAGTATAACATATAACGTTATATAGCATATCAGGATAACGTATAACGTTATATAGCATATCAGGATAACGTGTAAAGTTATATAACATATCAGTATAACGTATAAAGTAATATACCATATCAGTACAACGTATAACGTTATATAGTATTACGTTATAACGTATAACGATATATAGCATGACGTTATAACGATTAACGTTATAGAGCATGTCAGTATAACGTATAACGTTATATAGGATATCAGTATAACGTATGACGTTATAAGGTATTACGTTACAGCGTATTACATTATATAGCATATCAGTCTAACGTATAACGTCATATAGCATGTCAGTATAACGTATAACGTCATATAGCATATCAGGATATCGTATAAAGTAATATACCATATCAGTACAACGTATAACGTTATATAGTATTACGTTATAACGTATAACGATATATAGCATGACGTTATAACGATTAACGTTATAGAGCATGTCAGTATAACGTATAACGTTATATAGGATATCAGTATAACGTATGACGTTATAAGGTATTACGTTACAGCGTATTACATTATATAGCATATCAGTCTAACGTATAACGTCATATAGCATGTCAGTATAACGTATAACGTCATATAGCATATCAGGATATCGTATAACGTTATATAGCATACCAGTATAACGTATAACGTTATATAGCATATCAGGATAGCGTATATTGCTATTTAGCTAATCAGTATGACGTATAACGATATATAGCATTACGTTATAACATATAACGTTATGTAGCATACCAATATAACGTATAACGTTATATAGCATACCAGTATAACGTATAACGTTATATAGCATTACGTTATAGCGTATAACGTTAAAGAGAATATGAGTATAACATATAATGTTATATAGCATATCAGGATAACGTATAACGTTATATAGCATATCAGGATAACGTATAACGTTATATAGCATATCAGGTTAACGTATAACGTTATATAGCATATCAGGATAACGTATAACGTTATATAGTATTACGTTATAACGTATAACGATATATAGCATGACGTTATAACGATTAACGTTATATAGCCTGTCAGTATAACGTATAACGTTATGTAGCATACCAATATAACGTATAACGTTATATAGCATACCAGTATAACGTATAACGTTATATAGCATACCAGTATAACGTATAACGTTATATAGCATATCAGGATAACGTATAACGTTATATAGCATACCAGTATAACGTATATCGTTATATAGCATATCAGGATAACGTATAACGTTATATAGCATATCGGGATAACGTATAACGTTATATAGCATATCAGGATAACGTATAACGTTATATAGTATTACGTTATAACGTATAACGATATATAGCATGACGTTATAACGTATAACGTTATATAGCATACCAGTATAACGTATAACGTTATATAGCATACCAGTATAACGTATAACGTTATATAGTATTACGTTATAGCGTATAACGTTTTAGAGAATATGAGTATAACATATAACGTTATATAGCATATCAGGATGACGTATAACGTTGTATAGCATATCAGGATAACGTATAACGTTATATAGCATATCAGGTTAACGTATAACGTTATATAGCATATCAGGATAACGTATAACGTTATATAGTATTACGTTATAACGTATAACGATATATAGCATGACGTTATAACGATTAACGTTATATAGCCTGTCAGTATAACTTATAACGTTATGTAGCATACCAATATAACGTATAACGTTATATAGCATACCAGTATAACGTATAACGTTATATAGCACACCAGTATAACGTATAACGTTATATAGCATATCAGGATAACGTATAACGTTATATAGCATACCAGTATAACGTATATCGTTATATAGCATACCAGTATAACGTATAACGTTATATAGTATTACGTTATAGCGTATAACGTTATAGAGAATATGAGTATAACATATAACGTTATATAGCATATCAGGATAACGTATAACGTTATATAGCATATCGGGATAACGTATAACGTTATATAGCATATCAGGATAACGTATAACGTTATATAGTATTACGTTATAACGTATAACGATATATAGCATGACGTTATAACGTATAACGTTATATAGCATACCAGTATAACGTATAACGTTATATAGTATTACGTTATAGCGTATAACGTTATAGAGAATATGAGTATAACATATAACGTTATATAGCATACCAGTATAACGTATAACGTTATATAGCATACCAGTATAAACGTATAACGTTATATAGTATTACGTTATAACGTATAACGTTATAGAGAATATGAGTATAACATGTAACGTTATATAGCATATCAGGATAACGTATAACGTTATATAGCATACCAGTATAGCGTATCACGTTATATAGTATTACGTTATAGCGGATAACGTTATAGAGAATATGAGTATAACATATAACGTTATATAGCATATCAGGATAACGTATAACGTTATATAGCATATCAGTATAACGTATAACGTTATATAGCATATCAGGATAACGTGTAAAGTTATATAACATATCACTATAACGTATGAAGTAAAATAGCATATCAGTACAACGTATAACGTTATATAGTATTACGTTATAACGTATAACGATATATAGCATGACGTTATAACGATTAACGTTATATAGCCTGTCAGTATAACGTATAACGTTATGTAGCATACCAATATAACGTATAACGTTATATAGCATACCAGTATAACGTATAACGTTATATAGCATATCAGGATAACGTATAACGTTATATAGTATTACGTTATAACGTATAACGATATATAGCATGACGTTATAACGTATAACGTTATATAGCATACCAGTATAACGTATAACGTTATATAGCATACCAGTATAACGTATAACGTTATATAGCATATCAGGATAACGTATAACGTTATATAGCATATCAGGATAACGTATAACGTTATATAGCATATCAGGATAACGTATAACGCTATATAGTATTTCGTTATAAGGTATAACGGTATATAAAGCATGACGTTGTAACGTATAACGTTATATAGCATACCAGTATAACGTATAACGTTATATAGCATATCAGGATAACGTATAACGTTATATAGCATATCAGGATAACGTATAACGTTATATAGCATATCAGGATAACGTATAACGTTATATAGCATATCAGGATAACGTATAACGTTATATAGTATTACGTTATAACGTATAACGATATATAGCGTGACGTTATAGCGTATAACGTTATATAGCATACCAGTATGACGTATAACGTTATATAGCATATCAGGATAACGTATAACGTTATATAGCATATCAGGATAACGTATAACGTTATATAGCATATCAGGATAACGTATAACGTTATATAGCATATCAGGATAACGTATAACGTTATATAGCATACCAGTATAACGTATAACGTTATATAGTATTACGTTATAGCGTATAACGTTATACAGTATTACGATATAGCGTATAACGTTATAGAGAATATGAGTATAACATATAACGTTATATAGCATATCAGGATAACGTATAACGTTATATAGCATATCAGGATAACGTATAACGTTATATAGCATATCAGGATAACGTATAACTTTATATAGCATATCAGGATAACGTATAACGTTATATAGTATTACGTTATAACGTATAACGTTATATAGCATGTCATTATATCGTATAACGTTATATAGGATATCAGTATAACGTATAACGTTATATAGTATATCAGGAAAACGCATAACGTTTATAGCATATCAGGATAACTTATAACGTCATATAGCATATCAGTATAACGTATAACGTTATATAGCATATCAGGATAACGTGTAAAGTTATATAACATATCAGTATAACGTATAAAGTAATATAGTATATCAGTACAACGTATAACGTTATATAGTATTACGTTATAACGTATAACGATATATAGCATGACGTTATAACGATTAACGTTATATAGCATGTCAGGATAACGTATAACGTTATATAGCATATCAGTATAACGTATAACGTTATATAGTATTACGTTATAGCGTATTACGTTATATAGCATATGAGTATAACATATAACGTCATATAGCATATCAGGATAACGTATAACGTTATATAGCATACCAGTATAACGTATAACGTTATATAGCATACCAGTATAACGTATAACGTTATATAGTATTACGTTATAGCGCATTACGTTATATAGCATATGAGTATTACATATAACGTCATATAGCATATCAGGATAACGTATAACGTTATATAGCATATCAGGATAACGTATAACGTTATATAGCATACCAGTATAACGTATAAAGTTATATAGTATTACGTTATAGCGTATAACGTTATAGAGAATATGAGTATAACATATAACGTTATATAGCATATCAGGATAACGTATAACGTTATATAGCATACCAGTATAACGTATAACGTTATATAGTATTACGTTATAGCGTATAACGTTATAGAGAATATGAGTATAACATATAACGTTATATAGCATATCAGGATAACGTATAACGCTATATAGCATATCAGGATAACGTATAACGTTATATAGCATGTCAGTATATCGTATAACTTTATATAGCATATCAGGATAACGTATAACGTTATATAGCATGTCAGTATATCGTATAACGTTATATAGTATATCAGGATAACGTATAACGTTATATAGCATATCAGGATAACGTATAACGTTATATAGCATATCAGTCTAACGTATAACGTTATAGAGCATATGAGGATAACGTATAACGTTATATAGTATATCACTATAACGTATAACGTTGTATAGCATATCAGGATAACGTATAACGTTATATAGCATATCAGGATAACGTATAACGTTATATAGTATTACGTAATAACGTATAACGATATATAGCATGACGTTATAACGATTAACGTTATATAGCCTGTCAGTATAACGTATAACGTTATATAGGATATCAGTATAACGTATAACGTTATAAGGTATTACGTTATAGCGTATTACGTTATATAGCATATCAGTATAACGTATAACGTTATTTAGCATATCAGTATAACGTAAAATGTTATATAGCATATCAAGGTAACGTATAACGTTTTGTAGCAAATCAGGATAACGTATAACATTATATAGTATATCAGGATAACGTATAACGTTATATAGCATATCAGGATAACGTATATCGTTATATATGATATCAGGATAACGGAGAACGTTGTATAGCACTTCAGGATAACGTATATTGCTATTTAGCTAATCAGTATGACGTATAACGATATATAGTATTACGTTATAACGTATAACGATATATAGCACGACGTCATAACGATTAACGTTATATAGCCTGTCAGTATAACGTATTACGTTATATAGCATGTCAGTACATCGTATAACGTTATATAGGATATCAGTATAACTTATAACGTTATAAGTTATTACGTTATAGCGTATTACGTTATATAGCGTATCAGTATTACGTATAACGTTATATAGTATATCAGGATTACGCATAACGTTGTCTAGCATATCAGGATAACGTGTAAAGTTATATGGCACACCAGTATAAGGTATAACGTTATATAGCATATCAGTATAGCGTATAACGTTATATTAAATATCAGGATAACGTATAACGTTATATAGCATATCAGTATAACGTAAAACGCTATATAGCATATCAGTATAACGTATAACGTTATATAGTATTACGTTATAGCGTATTACGTTATATAGCATATGAGTATAACATATAACGTCATATAGCATATCAGGATAGCGTATTACGTTGTAGAGCATATGAGTATAACATATAACGTCATATAGCATATCAGTATAGCGTATAACGTTATATTGCATATCAGGATAACGTATAACGTTATACAGCATACCCCTATAACGTATAACGTTATATAGAATATCAGTATAACTTAAAACGTTATATAGCATATCAGTATAACGTAAAACGCTATATTGCATATCAGTATAACGTATAACGTTATATAGTATTACGTTATAACGTATAACGGTATATAGCATGACGTTATAACGTATAACGTTATATAGCATACCACTATAACGTATAACGTTATATAGCATACCAGTATAACGTATACCGTTATATAGCATATCGGGATAACGTATAACGTTATATAGCATATGAGTATAACATATAACGTCATATAGCATATCAGGATAGCGTATTACGTTGTAGAGCATATGAGTATAACATATAACGTCATATAGCATATCAGTATAGCGTATAACGTTATATTGCATATCAGGATAACGTATAACGTTATACAGCATACCCCTATAACGTATAACGTTATATAGAATATCAGTATAACTTAAAACGTTATATAGCATATCAGTATAACGTAAAACGCTATATTGCATATCAGTATAACGTATAACGTTATATAGTATTACGTTATAACGTATAACGGTATATAGCATGACGTTATAACGTATAACGTTATATAGCATACCAGTATAACGTATAACGTTATATAGCATACCAGTATAACGTATACCGTTATATAGCATATCGGGATAACGTATAACGTTATATAGCATATCAGGATAACGTATAACGTTATATAGCATATCAGGATAACGTATAACGTTATATAGTATTACGTTATAACGTATAACGATATATAGCATGACGTTATAACGATTAACGTTATATAGCCTGTCAGTATAACGTATAACGTTATGTAGCATACCAATATAACGTATAACGTTATATAGCATACCAGTATAACGTATACCGTTATATAGCATACCAGTATAACGTATAACGTTATATAGCATATCAGGATAACGTATAACGTTATATAGCATACCAGTATAACGTATAACGTTATATAGCATACCAGTATAACGTATAACGTTATATAGTATTACGTTATAGCGTATAACGTTATAGAGAATATGAGTATAACATATAACGTTATATAGCATATCAGGATAACGTATAACGTTATATAGCATATCAGGAAAACGTATAACGTTATATAGCATATCAGGATAACGTATAACGTTATATAGTATTACGTTATAGCGTATAACGTTATAGAGAATATGAGTATAACATATAACGTTATATAGCATACCAGTATAACGTATAACGTTATATAGCATACCAGTATAAACGTATAACGTTATATAGTATTACGTTATAGCGTATAACGTTATAGAGAATATGAGTATAACATATAACGTTATATAGCATATCAGGATAACGTATAACGTTATATAGCATACCAGTATAACGTATACCGTTATATAGCATACCAGTATAACGTATAACGTTATATAGTATATCAGGATAACGCATAACGTTGTCTAGCATATCAGGATAACGTGTAAAGTTATATAGCACACCAGTATAAGGTATAACATTATATAGCATATCAGTATAGCGTATAACGTTATATTGCATATCAGGATAACGTATAACGTTATACAGCATATGGCTATAACGTATAACGTTATATAGAATATCAGTATAACTTAAAACGTTATATAGCATATCAGTATAACGTAAAACGCTATATTGCATATCAGTATAACGTATAACGTTATATAGTATTACGTTATAACGTATAACGGTATATAGCATGACGTTATAACGTATAACGTTATATAGCATACCAGTATAACGTATAACGTTATATAGCATACCAGTATAACGTATACCGTTATATAGCATATCAGGATAACGTATAACGTTATATAGCATATCAGGATAACGTATAACGTTATATAGCATATCAGGATAACGTATAACGTTATATAGTATTACGTTATAACGTATAACGATATATAGCATGACGTTATAACGTATAACGTTATATAGCATACCAGTATAACGTATACCGTTATATAGCATATCAGGATAACGTATAACGTTATATAGCATATCAGGATAACGTATAACGTTATATAGCATATCAGGATAACGTATAACGTTATATAGTATTACGTTATAACGTATAACGATATATAGCATGACGTTATAACGTATAACGTTATATAGCATACCAGTATAACGTATAACTTTATATAGTATTACGTTATAGCGTATAACGTTATAGAGAATATGAGTATAACATATAACGTTATATATCATATCAGGCTAACGTATAACGTTATATAGCATACCAGTATAACGTATAACGTTATTTAGTATTACGTTATAGCGTATAACGTTATAGAGAATAAGAGTATAACATATAACGTTACATAGCATATCAGGATAACGTATAACTTTATATAGCATATCAGTATAACGTATCACGTTATATAGCATATCAGGATAACGTGTAAAGTTATATAACATATCAGTATAACGTATGAAGTACAAGAGCACATCAGTGCAACGTATAACGTTATATAGTATTACGTTATAACGTATAACGACATATAGCATGACGTTATAACGATTAACGTTATATAGCCTGTCAGTATAACGTATAACGTTATATAGCATATCAGGATAACGTATAACGTTATATAGTATTACGTTATAGCGTATAACGTATATAGAGAATATGAGTATAACATATAACGTTATATAGCATATCAGGATAACGTATAACGTTATATAGG
This sequence comes from Bombus sylvestris, assembly GCA_911622165.2. NCBI lineage: Eukaryota > Metazoa > Arthropoda > Insecta > Hymenoptera > Apidae > Bombus > Bombus sylvestris. The sequence continues at coordinate 9,225,183 of OU443146.1, read as the reverse complement.
ATATCAGGATAACGTATAACGTTATATAGGATATCAGTATAACGTATAACGTTACAAGGTATTACGTTATAGCGTATTACGTTATATAGCATATCAGTATAACGTATGACGTTATAAGGTATTACGTTATAGCGTATTACGTTATATAGCATATCAGTAAAACGTATAACGTTATATAACATATCAGGATAACGTGTAAAGTTATATAACAGATCAGTATAACGTATGAAGTAATATAGCATATCAGTACAACGTATAACGTTATATAGTATTACGTTATAACGTATAACGATATATAGCATGACGTTATAACGATTAACGTTATATAGCATGTCAGGATAACGTATAACGTTATATAGTATATCAGGATAACGCATAACGTTGTCTAGCATATCAGGATAACGTGTAAAGTTATATAGCACACCAGTATAAGGTATAACATTATATAGCATATCAGTATAGCGTATAACGTTATATTGCATATCAGGATAACGTATAACGTTATACAGCATATCGCTATAACGTATAACGTTATATAGAATATCAGTATAACTTAAAACGTTATATAGCATATCAGTATAACGTAAAACGCTATATTGCATATCAGTATAACGTATAACGTTATATACTATTACGTTATAACGTATAACGGTATATAGCATGACGTTATAACGTATAACGTTATATAGCATACCAGTATAACGTATAACGTTATATAGCATACCAGTATAACGTATACCGTTATATAGCATATCAGGATAACGTATAACGTTATATAGCATATCAGGATAACGTATAACGTTATATAGCATATCAGGATAACGTATAACGTTATATAGTATTACGTTATAACGTATAACGATATATAGCATGACGTTATAACGTATAACGTTATATAGCATACCAGTATAACGTATAACGTTATATAGCATACCAGTATAACGTATAACGTTATATAGCATACCAGTATAACGTATAACTTTATATAGTATTACGTTATAGCGTATAACGTTATAGAGAATATGAGTATAACATATAACTTTATATATCATATCAGGATAACGTATAACGTTATATAGCATACCAGTATAACGTATAACTTTATATAGTATTACGTTATAGCGTATAACGTATATAGAGAATATGTGTATAACATATAACGTTATATAACATATCAGTATAACGTATGAAGTAATATAGCATATCAGTACAACGTATAACGTTATATAGTATTACCTTATAGCGTATAACGTTATAGAGAATATGAGTATAACATATAACGTTATATAGCATATCAATATAACGTATAACGTTATATAGTATTACGTTATAGCGTATAACGTATATAGAGAATATGAGTATAACATATAACGTTATATAGCATATCAGGATAACGTATAACGTTATATAGCATATCAGTATAACGTATAACGTTATATAGTATTACGTTATAGCGTATTACGTTATATAGCATATGAGTATAACGTATAACGTCATAGAGCATATCAGGATAACGTATAACGTTATATGGCATATCAGGATAACGTGTAATGTTATATAACATATCAGTATAACGTATGAAGTAAAATAGCATATCGCTATAACGTATAACGTTATATAGAATATCAGTATAACTTAAAACGTTATATAGCATATCAGTATAACGTAAAACGCTATATTGCATATCAGTATAACTTATAACGTTATATAGTATTACCTTATAACGTATAACGGTATATAGCATGACGTTATAACGTATAACGTTATATAGCATACCAGTATAACGTATAACGTTATATAGCATACCAGTATAACGTATACCGTTATATAGCATATCAGGATAACGTATAACGTTATATAGCATATCAGGATAACGTATAACGTTATATAGCATATCAGGATAACGTATAACGTTATATAGTATTACGTTATAACGTATAACGATATATAGCATGACGTTATAACGTATAACGTTATATAGCATACCAGTATAACGTATAACGTTATATAGCATACCAGTATAACGTATAACGTTATATAGCATACCAGTATAACGTATAACTTTATATAGTATTATGTTATAGCGTATAACGTTATAGAGAATATGAGTATAACATATAACGTTATATATCATATCAGGATAACGTATAACGTTATATAGCATACCAGTATAACGTATAACGTTATTTAGTATTACGTTATAGCGTATAACGTTATAGAGAATAAGATTATAACATATAACGTTACATAGCATATCAGGATAACGTATAACGTTATATAGCATATCAGGATAACGTATAACGTTATATAGTATTACGTTATAACGTATAACGATATATAGCATGACGTTATAACGTATAACGTTATATAGCATATCAGGATAACATATAACGTTATATAGCATATCAGGATAACGTATAACGTTATATAGCATATCAGGATAACGTATAACGTTATATAGGATATCAGTATAACGTATAACGTTACAAGGTATTACGTTATAGTGTATTACGTTATATAGCATATCAGTATAACGTATGACGTTATAAGGTATTACGTTATAGCGTATTACGTTATATAGCATATCAGTAAAACGTATAACGTTATATAACATATCAGGATAACGTGTAAAGTTATATAACATATCAGGATAACGTGTAAAGTTATATAGCATACCAGTATAACGTATACCGTTATATAGCATATCAGGATAACGTATAACGTTATATAGCATATCAGGATAACGTATAACGTTATATAGCATATCAGGATAACGTATAACGTTATATAGTATTACGTTATAACGTATAACGATATATAGCATGACGTTATAACGTATAACGTTATATAGCATACCAATATAACGTATAACGTTATATAGCATGCCAGTATAACGTATAACGTTATATAGCATATCAGGATAACGTATAACGTTATATAGCATATCAGGATAACGTATAACGCTATATAGGATATCAGTATAACGTATAACGTTACAAGGTATTACGTTATAGCGTATTACGTTATATAGCATGCCAGTATAACGTATAACGTTATATAGCATATCAGGATAACGTATACCGTTATATAGCATATCAGGATAACGTATAACGTTATATAGCATATCAGTATAACGTATAACGTTATATAGTATTACGTTATAGCGTATTACGTTATATAGCATACGAGTATAACGTATAACGTCATAGAGCATATCAGGATAACGTATAACGTTATATGGCATATCAGGATAACGTGTAAAGTTATATAACATATCAGTATAACGTATGAAGTAAAATAGCATATCAGTACAACGTATAACGTTATATAGTATTACGTTATAACGTATAACGATATATAGCATGACGTTATAACGATTAACGTTATATAGCATGTCAGTATAACGTATAACGTTATATAGGATATCAGTATAACGTATAATGTTATAAGGTATTACGTTGTAGCGTATTACGTTATATAGCATATCAGAATAACGTATGACGTTATAAGGTATTACGTTATAGCGTATTACGATATATAGCATATCAGGATAACGCATATCGTTATATAGCATATCAGGATAACGTATAACTTTATATAGCATATCAGGATAACGTATATTGCTATTTAGCTAATCAGTATGACGTATAACTATATGTAGCATTACGTTATAACGTATAACGTTATGTAGCATACCAACATATCGTATAACGTTATATAGCATACCAGTATAACGTATAACGTTATAGAGAATATTAGTAATAACATGTAACGTTATATAGCATATCAGGATAACGTATAACGTTATACAGCATATCAGCAAACGTATAACGTTATGAAACATATCAGGATAACGTATAACCTTATGTAGCGTATCAGGATGACGTTTAACGTCATATAGCATGCCAGTACAACGTATAACGTTATATAGGATATCAGTATAACGTATAACGTTATATAGTATTACGTTCTAGCGCTATACGTTATTTAACACATCAGTATAACGCATAACGTAATATAGCATATCAGTATAACGTATAACGTTATACAGCATATCAGGATAATGTATAACGTTATGTAGCATATCAGGATAACGTATAACGTCATATAGCATGCCAATGTAACGTATAGCGTTATATACGATATCAGTATAACGTATAACGTTATATAGTATTACGATATAACGTATAATATTATATAGCATGTCAGTATATCGTATAAAGTCATATAGCATATCAGGATATCGTATCACGTTATATAGCATATCAGGATAACGTGTAAAGTTATATAACATATCAGTATAACGTATAAAGTAATGTAGCATATCAGTACAACGTATAACGTTATATAGTATTACGTTATAACGTATAACGATATATAGCACGACGTTATAACGATTAACGTTATATAGCATGTCAGTATAACGTATAACGTTATATAGGATATCAGTATAACGTATAACGTTATATAGTATTACGTTCTAGCGCTATACGTTATTTAACACATCAGTATAACGCATAACGTAATATAGCATATCAGTATAACGTATAACGTTATACAGCATATCAGGATAATGTATAACGTTATATACTATATCAGGATAACGTATAACGTTGTATTGCATATCAGGATAACGTATAACGTTATATAGCATATCAGTATAACGTATAACGTTATACAGCATATCAGGATAACGTATAACGGTATATAGCATACCAGTATAACGTATAACGTTATATAGCATACCAGAATAACGTATAACGTTATATAGCATATCACGATAACGTCTAACGTTATATAGCATACCAGTATAACGTATAACGTTATATAGTATTACGTTATAACGTATAACGATATATAGCACGACGTTATAACGATTAACGTTATATAGCATGTCAGTATAACGTATAACGTTATATAGGATATCAGTATAACGTATAACGTTATATAGTATTACGTTCTAGCGCTATACGTTATTTAACACATCAGTATAACGTATAACGTTATATAGCATTTCAGTATAACGTAACACGTTATATAGCATATCACGATAACGTCTAACGTTATATAGCATACCAGTATAACGTATAACGTTATATAGTATTACGTTATAACGTATAACGTTATGTAGCATACCAATATAACGTATAACGTTATATAGCATACCAGTATAACGTATAACGTTATACAGCATATCAGGATAACGTATAACGGTATATAGCATACCAGTATAACGTATAACGTTATATAGCATACCAGAATAACGTATAACGTTATATAGTATTAAGTTATAGCGTATAACGTTGTAGAGAATATGAGTATAACATATAACGTTACATAGCATATCAGGATAACGTATAACGTTATATAGCATATCAGGATAACGTATAACGTTATATAGCATATCTGGATAACGTATAACGTTATATAACATATCAGGATAACGTATAATGTTATATAGTATTACGTTATAACGTATAACGATATATAGCATGACGTTATAACGATTAACGTTATATAGCCTGTCAGTATAACGTATAACGTTATGTAGCATACCAATATAACGTATAACGTTATATCGCATACCAGTATAACGTATAACGTTATATAGCATATCAGGGTAACGTATAACGTTATATAGCATACCAGTATAACGTATAACGTTATATAGCATACCAGTATAACGTGTAACGTTATATAGTATTACGTTATAGCGTATAACGTTATAAAGAATATGAGTATAACATATAACGTTACATAGCATATCAGGATAACGTATAACGTTATATAGCATATCAGGATAACGTATAACGTTATATAGCATATCTGGATAACGTATAACGTTATATAGCATATCAGGATAACGTATAACGTTATATAGCATATCAGGATAACGTATAACGTTATATAGCATATCAGGATAACGTATAACGTTATATAGCATATCAGGATAACGTATAACGTTATAGAGCATATCAGGATAACGTATAACGTTATATAGCATATCAGGATAACGTATAACGTTATATAGCATATCAGGATAACGTATAACGTTATATAGCATATCAGGATAACGTATAACGTTATATAGCATATCAGGATAACGTATAACGTTATATAGCATATCAGGATAACGTATAACGTTATATAGTATTACGTTATAGCGTATAACGTTATAGAGAATATGAGTATAACATATAACGTTACATAGCATATCAGGATAACGTATAACGTTATATAGCATATCAGGATAACGTATAACGTTATATAGCATATCTGGATAACGTATAACGTTATATAGCATATCAGGATAACGTATAACGTTATATAGCATATCAGGATAACATATAACGTTATATAGCATATCAGGATAACGTATAACGTTATATAGCATATCAGGATAACGTATAACGTTATAGAGAATATCAGGATAACGTATAACGTTATGTAGCATACCAATATAACGTATAACGTTATATAGCATACCAGTATAACGTATAACGTTATATAGCATACCAGGATAACGTATAACGTTATATAGCATATCAGGATAACGTATAACGTTATATAGCATACCAGTATAACGTATAACGTTATATAGTATTACGTTATAGCGTATAATGTTATAGAGAATATGAATATAACATATAACGTTATATAGCATATCAGGATATCATATAACGTTATATAGCATATCAGGATAACGTATAACGATATATAGCATACCAGTATAACGTATAACGTTATATAGTATTACGTTATAGCGTATAACGTTATAGAGAATATGAGTATAACATATAACGTTATATAGCATATCAGGATAACGTATAACGTTATATATCATATCAGGATAACGTATAACGTTATATAGCATATCAGGATAACGTATAACGTTATATAGCATATCAGGATAACGTATAACGTTATATAGCATATCAGGATAACGTATAACGTTATATAGCATACCAGTATAACGTATAACGTTATATAGTATTACGTTATAGCGTATAACGTTATAGAGAATATGAGTATAACATATAACGTTATATAGCATATCAGGATAACGTATAACGTTATATAGCATATCAGGATAACGTATAACGTTATATAGCATATCAGGATAACCTATAACGTTATATAGCATATCAGGATAACGTATAACGTTATATAGTATTACGTTATAACGTATAACGATATATAGCATGACGTTATAACGTATAACGTTATATAGCATACCAGTATAACGTATAACGTTATATAGCATATCAGGATAACGTATAACGTCATATAGCATACCAGTGTGACGTATAACGTTATATAGGATATCAGTATAACGTATAACGTTATATGGTATTATGTTATAGCGTATAATGTTATAGAGAATATGAGTATAACATATAACGTTATATAGCATATCAGGATAACATATAACGTTATATAGCATACCAGTATAACGTATAACGTTATATAGCATACCAGTATAACGTATAACGTTATATAGCATACCAGTATAACGTATAACGTTATATAGTATTACGTTATAGCGTATAACGTTATAGAGAATATGAGTATAACATATAACGTTATATAGCATATCAGGATAACGTATAACGTTATATAGCATACCAGTATAACGTATAACGTTATATAGTATTACGTTATAACGTATAACGTTATGTAGCATACCAATATAACGTATAACGTTATATAGCATACCAGTATAACGTATAACGTTATACAGCATATCAGGATAACGTATAACGGTATATAGCATACCAGTATAACGTATAACGTTATATAGCATACCAGTATAACGTATAACGTTATATAGTATTAAGTTATAGCGTATAACGTTATAGAGAATATGAGTATAACATATAACGTTACATAGCATATCAGGATAACGTATAACGTTATATAGCATATCAGGATAACGTATAACGTTATATAGCATATCTGGATAACGTATAACGTTATATAACATATCAGGATAACGTATAATGTTATATAGTATTACGTTATAACGTATAACGATATATAGCATGACGTTATAACGATTAACGTTATATAGCCTGTCAGTATAACGTATAACGTTATGTAGCATACCAATATAACGTATAACGTTATATAGCATACCAGTATAACGTATAACGTTATATAGCATATCAGGGTAACGTATAACGTTATATAGCATACCAGTATAACGTATAACGTTATATAGCATACCAGTATAACGTGTAACGTTATATAGTATTACGTTATAGCGTATAACGTTATAAAGAATATGAGTATAACATATAACGTTACATAGCATATCAGGATAACGTATAACGTTATATAGCATATCAGGATAACGTATAACGTTATATAGCATATCTGGATAACGTATAACGTTATATAGCATATCAGGATAACGTATAACGTTATATAGCATATCAGGATAACGTATAACGTTATATAGCATATCAGGATAACGTATAACGTTATATAGCATATCAGGATAACGTATAACGTTATAGAGCATATCAGGATAACGTATAACGTTATATAGCATATCAGGATAACGTATAACGTTATATAGCATATCAGGATAACGTATAACGTTATATAGCATATCAGGATAACGTATAACGTTATATAGCATATCAGGATAACGTATAACGTTATATAGCATATCAGGATAACGTATAACGTTATATAGTATTACGTTATAGCGTATAACGTTATAGAGAATATGAGTATAACATATAACGTTACATAGCATATCAGGATAACGTATAACGTTATATAGCATATCAGGATAACGTATAACGTTATATAGCATATCTGGATAACGTATAACGTTATATAGCATATCAGGATAACGTATAACGTTATATAGCATATCAGGATAACGTATAACGTTATATAGCATATCAGGATAACGTATAACGTTATATAGCATATCAGTCTAACGTATAACGTTATATACTATATCAGGATAACGTATAACGTTGTATAGCATAGCAGGATAACGTATAACGTTGTATAACATATCAGGATAACGTATAACGTTATATAGCATACCAGTATAACGTATAACGTTATATAGCATATCAGGATAACGTATAACGTTATATAGCATATCAGGATAACGTGTAAAGTTATATAACATATCAGTATAACGTATGAAGTAAAATAGCATATCAGTACAACGAATAACGTTATGTAGTATTACGTTATAACGTATAACGATATATAGCATGACGTTATAACGATTAACGTTATATAGCCTGTCAGTATAAATTATAACGTTATGTTGGATATCAGTATAACGTATAACGTTATAAGGTATTGCGTTATAGCGTATTACGTTAATAGCATATCAGTATAGCGTATGACGTTATAAGGTATTACGTTATAGCGTATTACGTTATATAGCATATCAGTCTAACGTATAACGTTATATAGTATATCAGGATAACGTATAACGTTGTATAGCATATCAGTATAAGGTATAACGTTATATAGCATATCAGTATAGCGTATAACGTTATATAGTATATCAGGATAACGTATAACGTTATACAGCATATCACGATAACGTATAACGTTATATAGAATATCAGTATAACTTAAAACGTTATATAGCACATCAGTATAACGTAAAACGCTATATAGCATATCAGTATAACGTATAACGTTATATAGTATTACGTTATAGCGTATTACGTTTTATAGCATATGAGAATAACATATAACGTCATATAGCATATCAGGATAACGTATAACGTTATACAGCATATCACGATAACGTATAACGTTATATAGAATATCAGTATAACTTAAAACCTTATATAGCACATCAGTATAACGTAAAACGCTATATAGCATATCAGTATAACGTATAACGTTATATAGTATTACGTTATAGCGTATTACGTTATATAGCATATGAGAATAACATATAACGTCATATAGCATATCAGGATAACGTATAAAGTTATATAGCATATCAGGATAACGTATATCGATATATAGCATATCAGGATAACGTATAACGTATTATAGCATATCAGGATAACGTATATTGCTATTTAGCTAATCAGTATGACGTATAACGGTATATAGCATTACGTTATAACGTATAACGTTACATAGCATGTCAGTATATCGTATAACGTTATATAGGATATCAGTATAACGTATAACGTTATATAGTATATCAGGAAAACGCATAACGTTTATAGCATATCAGGATAACTTATAACGTCATATAGCATATCAGTATAACGTATAACGTTATAAAGCATATCAGGATAACGTATAACGTCTTATAGCATACCAGTGTAACGTAAAACGCTATATAGCATATCAGTATAACGTATAACGTTATATAGTATTACGTTATAGCGTATTACGTTATATAGCATATGAGAATAACATATAACGTCATATAGCATATCAGGATAACGTATAAAGTTATATAGCATATCAGGATAACGTATATCGATATATAGCATATCAGGATAACGTATAACGTTATATAGCATATCAGGATAACGTATATTGCTATTTAGATAATCAGTATGACGTATAACGATATATAGCATTACGTTATAACGTATAACGTTATGTAGCATACCAATATAACGTATAACGTTATATAGCATACCAGTATAACGTATAACGTTATATAGCATACCAGTATAACGTATAACGGTATATAGTATTACGTTATAGCGTATAACGTTATAGAGAATATGAGTATAACATATAACGTTATATAGCATATCAGGATAACGTATAACGTTATATAGCATATCAGGATAATGTGTAAAGTTATATAACATATCAGTATAACGTATAAAGTAATATACCATATCAGTACAACGTATAACGTTATATAGCATTACGTTATAACGTATAACGATATATAGCATGACGTTATAACGATTAACGTTATAGAGCATGTCAGTATAACGTATAACGTTATATAGGATATCAGTATAACGTATAACGTCATATAGCATGTCAGTATAACGTATAACGTCATATAGCATATCAGGATATCGTATAAAGTAATATACCATATCAGTACAACGTATAACGTTATATAGTATTACGTTATAACGTATAACGATATATAGCATGACGTTATAACGATTAACGTTATAGAGCATGTCAGTATAACGTATAACGTTATATAGGATATCAGTATAACGTATGACGTTATAAGGTATTACGTTACAGCGTATTACATTATATAGCATATCAGTCTAACGTATAACGTCATATAGCATGTCAGTATAACGTATAACGTCATATAGCATATCAGGATATCGTATAACGTTATATAGCATACCAGTATAACGTATAACGTTATATAGTATTACGTTATAACGTATAACGATATATATAGCATGACGTTATAACGATTAACGTTATATAGCATGTCAGTATAACGTATAACGTTATATAGGATATCAGTATAACGTATAATGTTATAAGGTATTACGTTATAGCGTAATACGTTATATAGCATATCAGTATAACGTATGACGTTATAAGGTATTACGTTATAGCGTCTTACGTTACATAGCATATCAGTCTAACGTATAACGTTATATACTATATCAGGATAACGTGTAACGTTGTATAGCATATCAGGATAACGTATAACGTTGTATAGCATATCAGTATAACGTATAACGTTATATAGCATATCAGGATAGCGTATATTGCTATTTAGCTAATCAGTATAACGTATAACGATATATAGCATTACGTTATAACGTATAACGTTATGTAGCATACCAATATAACGTATAACGTTATATAGCATACCAGTATAACGTATAACGTTATATAGTATTACGTTATAGCGTATAACGTTAAAGAGAATATGAGTATAACATATAATGTTATATAGCATATCAGGATAACGTATAACGTTATATAGCATATCAGGATAACGTATAACGTTATATAGCATATCAGGTTAACGTATAACGTTATATAGCATATCAGGATAACGTATAACGTTATATAGTATTACGTTATAACGTATAACGATATATAGCATGACGTTATAACGATTAACGTTATATAGCCTGTCAGTATAACGTATAACGTTATAGAGAATATGAGTATAACATATAACGTTATATATCTTATCAGGATAACGTATAACGTTATATAGCATATCAGTATAACGTATAACGTTATATAGCATATCAGGATAACGTGTAAAGTTATATAACATATCAGTATAACGTATGAAGTAAAACAGCATATCAGTACAACGTATAACGTTATATAGCATATCAGGATAACGTATAACGTTATATAGCATATCAGTATAACGTGTAACGTTATACAGTATTACGTTATAGCGTATAACGTTATAGAGAATATGAGTATAACATATAACGTTATATAGCATATCAGGATAACGTATAACGTTATATAGCATATCAGGATAACGTATAACGTTATATAGCATATCAGGATAACGTATAACTTTATATAGCATATCAGGATAACTTATAACGTTATATAGTATTACGTTATAACGTATAACGTTATATAGCATGTCATTATATCGTATAACGTTATATAGGATATCAGTATAACGTATAACGTTATATAGTATATCAGGAAAACGCATAACGTTTATAGCATATCAGGATAACTTATAACGTCATATAGCATATCAGTATAACGTATAACGTTATATAGCATATCAGGATAACGTGTAAAGTTATATAACATATCAGTATAACGTATAAAGTAATATAGTATATCAGTACAACGTATAACGTTATATAGTATTACGTTATAACGTATAACGATATATAGCATGACGTTATAACGATTAACGTTATATAGCATGTCAGGATAACGTATAACGTTATATAGCATATCAGTATAACGTATAACGTTATATAGTATTACGTTATAGCGTGTTACGTTATATAGCATATGAGTATAACATATAACGTCATATAGCATATCAGGATAACGTATAACGTTATATAGCATATCAGGATAACGTATAACGTTATATAGCATACCAGTATAACGTATAACGTTATATAGCATACCAGTATAACGTATAACGTTATATAGTATTACGTTATAGCGTATTACGTTATATAGCATATGAGTATTACATATAACGTCATATAGCATATCAGGATAACGTATAACGTTATATAGCATATCAGGATAACGTATAACGTTATATAGCATATGAGGATAACGTATAACGTTATATAGTATTACGTTATAGCGTATAACGTTATAGAGAATATGAGTATAACATATAACGTTATATAGCATATCAGGATAACGTATAACGCTATATAGCATATCAGGATAACGTATAACGTTACATAGCATGTCAGTATATCGTATAACGTTATATAGCATATCAGGATAACGTATAACGTTATATAGCATGTCAGTATATCGTATAACGTTATATAGCATATCAGTCTAACGTATAACGTTATATAGCATATCAGGATAACGTATAACGTTATATAGCATATCAGGATAACGTATAACGTTATATAGCATATGAGGATAACGTATAACGTTATATAGCATATCAGGATAACGTATAACGTTATATAGTATTACGTTATAACGTATAACGATATATAGCATGACGTTATAACGATTAACGTTATATAGCCTGTCAGTATAACGTATAACGTTATATAGGATATCAGTATAACGGATAACGTTATAAGGTATTACGTTATAGCGTATTACGATATATAGCATATCAGTATAACGTATGACGTTATAAGGTATTACGTCATAGCGTATTACGTTATATAGCATATCAGTCTAACGTATAACGTTATATAGTATATCAGGATAACGTATAACGTTGTATAGCATATCAGGATAACGTATAAGGTTATATAGCATATCAGTATAACGTATAACGTTATATAGTATATCAGTCTAACGTATAACGTTATATAGTATATCACTATAACGTATAACGTTGTATAGCATATCAGGATAACGTATAACGTTATACAGCATATCAGGATAATGTATAACGTTATATAGCATATCAGGATAACGTATAACGTTATATGGTATTACGTAATAACGTATAACGATATATAGCATGACGTTATAACGATTAACGTTATATAGCCTGTCAGTATAACGTATAACGTTATATAGGATATCAGTATAACGTATAACGTTATAAGGTATTACGTTATAGCGTATTACGTTATATAGCATATCAGTATAACGTATAACGTTTTTTAGCATATCAGTATAACGTAAAACGTTATATAGCATATCAAGATAACGTATAACGTTTTGTAGCAAATCAGGATAACGTATAACATTATATAGTATATCAGGATAACGTATAACGTTATATAGCATATCAGGATAACGTATATCGTTATATTTCATATCAGGATAACGCAGAACGTTATACAGCATATCGCGATAACGTATAACGTTATATAGAATATCAGTATTACTTAAAACGTTATATAGCATATCAGTATAACGTAAAACGCTATATAGCATATCAGTATAACGTATAACGTTATATAGTATTACGTTATAGCGTATTACGTTATATAGCATATGAGTATAACATATAACGTCATATAGCATATCAGGATAGCGTATTACGTTGTAGAGCATATGAGTATAACATATAACGTCATATAGCATATCAGGATAACGTATAACGTTATATAGCATATCAGGATAACGTATATCGTTATATAGCATATCAGGATAACGTATAACGTTATATAGTATATCAGGATAACGCATAACGTTGTCTAGCATATCAGGATAACGTGTAAAGTTATATAGCACACCAGTATAAGGTAAAACATTATATAGCATATCAGTATAGCGTATAACGTTATATTGCATATCAGGATAACGTATAACGTTATACAGCATATCGCTATAACGTATAACGTTATATAGAATATCAGTATAACTTAAAACGTTATATAGCATATCAGTATAACGTAAAACGCTATATTGCATATCAGTATAACGTATAACGTTATATAGTATTACGTTATAACGTATAACGGTATATAGCATGACGTTATAACGTATAACGTTATATAGCATACCAGTATAACGTATAACGTTATATAGCATACCAGTATAACGTATACCGTTATACAGCATATCAGGATAACGTATAACGTTATATAGCATATCAGGATAACGTATAACGTTATATAGCATATCAGGATAACGTATAACGTTATATAGTATTACGTTATAACGTATAACGATATATAGCATGACGTTATAACGATTAACGTTATATAGCCTGTCTGTATAACGTATAACGTTATGTAGCATACCAATATAACGTATAACGTTATATAGCATACCAGTATAACGTATAACGTTATATAGCATACCAGTATAACGTATAACCTTATATAGCATATCAGGATAACGTATAACGTTATATAGCATACCAGTATAACGTATATCGTTATATAGCATACCAGTATAACGTATAACGTTATATAGTATTACGTTATAGCGTATAACGTTATAGAGAATATGAGTATAACATATAACGTTATATAGCATATCAGGATAACGTATAACGTTATATAGCATATCAGGAAAACGTATAACGTTATATAGCATATCAGGATAACGTATAACGTTATATAGCATATCAGGATAACTTATAACGTTATATAGCATATCAGGATAACGTATAACGTTATATAGTATTACGTTATAGCGTATAACGTTATAGAGAATATGAGTATAACATATAACGTTATATAGCATACCAGTATAACGTATAACGTTATATAGCATACCAGTATAAACGTATAACGTTATATAGTATTACGTTATAGCGTATAACGTTATAGAGAATATGAGTATAACATATAACGTTATATAGCATATCAGGATAACGTATGACGTTATATAGCATACCAGTATAGCGTATCACGTTATATAGTATTACGTTATAGCGTATAACGTTATAGAGAATATGAGTATAACATATAACGTTATATAGCATATCAGGATAACGTATAACGTTATATAGCATATCAGTATAACGTATAACGTTATATAGCATATCAGGATAACGTGTAAAGTTATATAACATATCAGTATAACGTATGAAGTAAAATAGCATATCAGTACAACGTATAACGTTATATAGCATATCAGGATAACGTATAACGTTATATAGCATATGAGGATAACGTATAACGTTATATAGCATATCAGGATAACGTATAACGTTATATAGTATTACGTTATAACGTATAACGATATATAGCATGACGTTATGACGATTAACGTTATATAGCCTGTCAGTATAACGTATAACGTTATATAGGATATCAGTATAACGGATAACGTTATAAGGTATTACGTTATAGCGTATTACGTTATATAGCATATCAGTATAACGTATGACGTTATAAGGTATTACGTCATAGCGTATTACGTTATATAGCATATCAGTCTAACGTATAACGTTATATAGTATATCAGGATAACGTATAACGTTGTATAGCATATCAGGATAACGTATAACGTTATATAGCATATCAGTCTAACGTATAACGTTATATAGTATATCAGTCTAACGTATAACGTTATATAGTATATCACTATAACGTATAACGTTGTATAGCATATCAGGATAACGTATAACGTTATATAGCATATCAGGATAACGTATAACGTTATATAGTATTACGTAATAACGTATAACGATATATAGCATGACGTTATAACGATTAACGTTATATAGCCTGTCAGTATAACGTATAACGTTATATAGGATATCAGTATAACGTATAACGTTATAAGGTATTACGTTATAGCGTATTACGTTATATAGCATATCAGTATAACGTATAACGTTATTTAGCATATCAGTATAACGTAAAACGTTATATAGCATATCAAGATAACGTATAACGTTTTGTAGCAAATCAGGATAACGTATAACATTATATAGTATATCAGGATAACGTATAACGTTATATAGCATATCAGGATAACGTATATCGTTATATATCATATCAGGATAACGGAGAACGTTGTATAGCACTTCAGGATAACGTATATTGCTATTTAGCTAATCAGTATGACGTATAACGATATATAGTATTTCGTTATAACGTATAACGATATATAGCACGACGTTATAACGATTAACGTTATATAGCCTGTCAGTATAACGTATTACGTTATGTAGCATGTCAGTACATCGTATAACGTTATATAGGATATCAGTATAACTTATAACGTTATAAGTTATTACGTTATAGCGTATTACGTTATATAGCGTATCAGTATTACGTATAACGTTATATAGTATTACGTTATAGCGTATTACGTTATATAGCATATGAGTATAACATATAACGTCATATAGCATATCGGGATAACGTATAACGTTATATAGCATATCAGGATAACGTATAACGTTATATAGTATTACGTTATAACGCATAACGATATATAGCATGACGTTATAACGTATAACGTTATATAGCATACCAGTATAACGTATAACGTTATATAGCATACCAGTATAACGTATAACGTTATATAGTATTACGTTATAGCGTATAACGTTATAGAGAATATGAGTATAACATATAACGTTATATAGCATATCAGGATAACGTATAACGTTATATAGCATATCAGGAAAACGTATAACGTTATATAGCATATCAGGATAACGTATAACGTTATATAGCATATCAGGATAACTTATAACGTTATATAGCATATCAGGATAACGTATAACGTTATATAGTATTACGTTATAGCGTATAACGTTATAGAGAATATGAGTATAACATATAACGTTATATAGCATACCAGTATAACGTATAACGTTATATAGCATACCAGTATAAACGTATAACGTTATATAGTATTACGTTATAGCGTATAACGTTATAGAGAATATGAGTATAACATATAACGTTATATAGCATATCAGGATAACGTATGACGTTATATAGCATACCAGTATAGCGTATCACGTTATATAGTATTACGTTATAGCGTATAACGTTATAGAGAATATGAGTATAACATATAACGTTATATAGCATATCAGGATAACGTATAACGTTATATAGCATATCAGTATAACGTATAACGTTATATAGCATATCAGGATAACGTGTAAAGTTATATAACATATCAGTATAACGTATGAAGTAAAATAGCATATCAGTACAACGTATAACGTTATATAGCATATCAGGATAACGTATAACGTTATATAGCATATGAGGATAACGTATAACGTTATATAGCATATCAGGATAACGTATAACGTTATATAGTATTACGTTATAACGTATAACGATATATAGCATGACGTTATGACGATTAACGTTATATAGCCTGTCAGTATAACGTATAACGTTATATAGGATATCAGTATAACGGATAACGTTATAAGGTATTACGTTATAGCGTATTACGTTATATAGCATATCAGTATAACGTATGACGTTATAAGGTATTACGTCATAGCGTATTACGTTATATAGCATATCAGTCTAACGTATAACGTTATATAGTATATCAGGATAACGTATAACGTTGTATAGCATATCAGGATAACGTATAACGTTATATAGCATATCAGTCTAACGTATAACGTTATATAGTATATCAGTCTAACGTATAACGTTATATAGTATATCACTATAACGTATAACGTTGTATAGCATATCAGGATAACGTATAACGTTATATAGCATATCAGGATAACGTATAACGTTATATAGTATTACGTAATAACGTATAACGATATATAGCATGACGTTATAACGATTAACGTTATATAGCCTGTCAGTATAACGTATAACGTTATATAGGATATCAGTATAACGTATAACGTTATAAGGTATTACGTTATAGCGTATTACGTTATATAGCATATCAGTATAACGTATAACGTTATTTAGCATATCAGTATAACGTAAAACGTTATATAGCATATCAAGATAACGTATAACGTTTTGTAGCAAATCAGGATAACGTATAACATTATATAGTATATCAGGATAACGTATAACGTTATATAGCATATCAGGATAACGTATATCGTTATATATCATATCAGGATAACGGAGAACGTTGTATAGCACTTCAGGATAACGTATATTGCTATTTAGCTAATCAGTATGACGTATAACGATATATAGTATTTCGTTATAACGTATAACGATATATAGCACGACGTTATAACGATTAACGTTATATAGCCTGTCAGTATAACGTATTACGTTATGTAGCATGTCAGTACATCGTATAACGTTATATAGGATATCAGTATAACTTATAACGTTATAAGTTATTACGTTATAGCGTATTACGTTATATAGCGTATCAGTATTACGTATAACGTTATATAGTATTACGTTATAGCGTATTACGTTATATAGCATATGAGTATAACATATAACGTCATATAGCATATCAGGATAGCGTATTACGTTGTAGAGCATATGAGTATAACATATAACGTCATATAGCATATCAGGATAACGTATAACGTTATATAGCATATCAGGATAACGTATATCGTTATATAGCATATCAGGATAACGTATAACGTTATATAGCATATCAGGATAACGTATAACGTTATATAGTATTACGTTATAACGTATAACGATATATAGCGTCCCAGTATAACGTATAACGTTATATAGCATACCAGTATAACGTATAACGTTATATAGCATACCAGTATAACGTATAACTTTATATAGTATTACGTTATAGCGTATAACGTTATAGAGAATATGAGTATAACATATAACGTTATATATCATATCAGGATAACGTATAAGGTTATATAGCATACCAGTATAACGTATAACGTTATATAGCATATCAGGATAACGTATAACGTTATATAGCATATCAGGATAACGTATAACGTTATATAGCATATCAGGATAACGTATAACGTTATATAGTATTACGTTATAACGTATAACGATATATAGCATGACGTTATAACGTATAACGTTATATAGCATACCAGTATAACGTATAACGTTATATAGCATACCAGTATAACGTATAACGTTATATAGCATATCAGGATAACGTATAACGTTATATAGTATTACGTTATAACGTATAACGATATATAGCATGACGTTATAACGTATAACGTTATATAGCATACCAGTATAACGTATAACGTTATATAGCATACCAGTATAACGTATACCGTTATATAGCATATCAGGATAACGTATAACGTTATATAGCATATCAGGATAACGTATAACGTTATATAGCATATCAGGATAACGTATAACGTTATATAGTATTACGTTATAACGTATAACGATATATAGCATGACGTTATAACGTATAACGATATATAGCGTCCCAGTATAACGTATAACGTTATATAGCATACCAGTATAACGTATAACGTTATATAGCATACCAGTATAACGTATAACTTTATATAGTATTACGTTATAGCGTATAACGTTATAGAGAATATGAGTATAACATATAACGTTATATATCATATCAGGATAACGTATAAGGTTATATAGCATACCAGTATAACGTATAACGTTATATAGCATATCAGGATAACGTATAACGTTATATAGCATATCAGGATAACGTATAACGTTATATAGCATATCAGGATAACGTATAACGTTATATAGTATTACGTTATAACGTATAACGATATATAGCATGACGTTATAACGTATAACGTTATATAGCATACCAGTATAACGTATAACGTTATATAGCATACCAGTATAACGTATAACGTTATATAGCATATCAGGATAACGTATAACGTTATATAGTATTACGTTATAACGTATAACGATATATAGCATGACGTTATAACGTATAACGTTATATAGCATATCAGGATAACGTATAACGTTATATAATATTACGTTATAGCGTATAACGTATATAGAGAATATGAGTATAACATATAACGTTATATAGCATATCAGGATAACGTATAACGTTATATAGCATATCAGGATAACGTATAACGTTATATAGGATATCAGTATAACGTATAACGTTACAAGGTATTACGTTATAGCGTATTAGGTTATATAGCATATCAGTATAACGTATGACGTTATAAGGTATTACGTTATAGCGTATTACGTTATATAGCATATCAGTAAAACGTATAACGTTATATAACATATCAGGATAACGTGTAAAGTTATATAACATATCAGTATAACGTATGAAGTAATATAGCATATCAGTACAACGTATAACGTTATATAGTATTACGTTATAGCGTATAACGTTACATAGCATATCAGGATAACGTATAACGTTATATAGCATGTCAGTATATCGTATAACGTTATATAGCATATCACTCTAACGTATAACGTTATATAGTATATCAGGATAACGTATAACGTTGTATAGCATATCAGTATAACGTATGAAGTAAAATAGCATATCAGTACATCGTATAACGTTATATAGTATTACGTTATAACGTATAACGATATATAGCATGACGTTATAACGATTAACGTTATATAGCCTGTCAGTATAACGTATAACGTTATGTAGCATACCAATATAACGTATAACGTTGTACAGCATACCAGTATAACGTATAACGTTTTATAGCATACCAGTATAACGTATAACGTTATATAGTATTACGTTATAGCGTATAACGTTATAGAGAATATGAGTATAACATATAACGTTATATAGCATATCAGGATAACGTATAACGTTATATAGCATATCAGTATAACGTATAACGTTATATAGTATTACGTTATAACGTATAACGTTATATAGCATGTCAGTATATCGTATAACGTTATATAGGATATCAGTATAACGTATAACGTTATATAGGATATCAGTATAACGTATAACGTTATGTAGTATATCAGGAAAGCGCATAACGTTTATAGCATATCAGGATAACGTATAACGTCATATAGCATATCAGTATAACGTATAACGTTATATAGCATATCAGGATAACGTGTAAAGTTATATAACATATCAGTATAACGTATGAAGTAAAATAGCATGTCAGTACAACGTATAACGTTATATAGTATTACGTTATAACGTATAACGATATATAGCATGACGTTATAACGATTAACGTTATATAGCATGTCAGGATAACGTATAACGTTATATAGTATTACGTTATAGCGTATAACGTATATAGAGAATATGAGTATAACATATAACGTTATATAGCATATCAGTATAACGTATAACGTTATATAGTATTACGTAATAGCGTATTACGTTATATAGCATATGAGTATAACGTATAACGTCATAGAGCATATCAGGATAACGTATAACGTTATATGGCATATCAGGATAACGTGTAAAGTTATATAACATATCAGTATAACGTATGAAGTAAAATAGCATATCGCTATAACGTATAACGTTATATAGCATACCAGTATAACGTATACCGTTATATAGCATATCAGGATAACGTATAACGTTATATAGCATATCAGGATAACGTATAACGTTATATAGCATATCAGGATAACGTATAACGTTATATAGTATTACGTTATAACGTATAACGATATATAGCATGACGTTATAACGTATAACGTTATATAGCATACCAGTATAACGTATAACGTTATATAGCATACCAGTATAACGTATAACTTTATATAGTATTATGTTATAGCGTATAACGTTATAGAGAATATGAGTATAACATATAACGTTACATAGCATATCAGGATAACGTATAACGTTATATAGCATATCAGGATAACGTATAACGTTATATAGTATTACGTTATAACGTATAACGATATATAGCATGACGTTATAACGTATAACGTTATATAGCATATCAGGATAACGTATAACGTTATATAATATTACGTTATAGCGTATAACGTATATAGAGAATATGAGTATAACATATAACGTTATATAGCATATCAGGATAACGTATAACGTTATATAGCATATCAGGATAACGTATAACGTTATATAGGATATCAGTATAACGTATAACGTTATATAGTATTACGTTATAACGTATAACGACATATAGCATGACGTTATAATGATTAACGTTATATAGCCTGTCAGTATAACGTATAACGTTATATAGCATATCAGGATAACGTATAACGTTATATAATATTACGTTATAGCGTATAACGTATATAGAGAATATGAGTATAACATATAACGTTACATAGCATATCAGGATAACGTATAACGTTATATAGCATATCAGTATAACGTATAACGTTATATAGCATTACGTTATAGCGTATAACGTTATAGAGAATATGAGTATATCATATAACGTTATATAGCATATCAGGATAACGTATAACGTTATATAGTATTACGTTATAGCGTATAACGTATATAGAGAATATGAGTATAACATATAACGTTATATAACATATCAGTATAACGTATGAAGT
Source organism: Bombus sylvestris (assembly GCA_911622165.2). Taxonomy (NCBI): domain Eukaryota; kingdom Metazoa; phylum Arthropoda; class Insecta; order Hymenoptera; family Apidae; genus Bombus; species Bombus sylvestris. The sequence goes on along the minus strand of OU443146.1, from coordinate 9,201,664 downwards.
AATATAGCATATCAGTACAACGTATAACGTTATATAGTATTACGTTATAGCGTATAACGTTATAGAGAATATGAGTATAACATATAACGTTATATAGCATATCAGGATAACGTATAACGTTATGTAGCATACCAATATAACGTATAACGTTATATAGCATACCAGTATAACGTATAACGTTATATAGCATATCAGGATAACGTATAACGTTACATAGCATATCAGGATAACGTATTACGTTATATAGCATGTCAGTATATCGTATAACGTTATATAGCATATCAGGATAACGTATAACGTTATATAGTATTACGTTATAACGTATAACGATATATAGCATGACGTTATAACGTATAACGTTATATAGCATACCAGTATAACGTATAACGTTATATAGCATACCAGTATAACGTATAACTTTATATAGTATTATGTTATAGCGTATAACGTTATAGAGAATATGAGTATAACATATAACGTTATATATCATATCAGGATAACGTATAACGTTATATAGCATACCAGTATAACGTATAACGTTATTTAGTATTACGTTATAGCGTATAACGTTATAGAGAATAAGAGTATAACATATAACGTTACATAGCATATCAGGATAACGTATAACGTTATATAGCATATCAGGATAACGTATAACGTTATATAGTATTACGTTATAACGTATAACGATATATAGCATGACGTTATAACGTATAACGTTATATAGCATATCAGGATAACGTATAACGTTATATAGCATATCAGGATAACGTATAACGTTATATAGGATATCAGTATAACGTATAACGTTACAAGGTATTACGTTATAGCGTATTAGGTTATATAGCATATCAGTATAACGTATGACGTTATAAGGTATTACGTTATAGCGTATTACGTTATATAGCATATCAGTAAAACGTATAACGTTATATAACATATCAGGATAACGTGTAAAGTTATATAACATATCAGTATAACGTATGAAGTAATATAGCATATCAGTACAACGTATAACGTTATATAGTATTACGTTATAACGTATAACGTTATAGAGAATATGAGTATAACATATAACGTCATATAGCATATCAGGATAACGTATAACGTTATATAGTAATACGTTATAGCGTATAACGTATATAGAGAATATGAGTATAACATATAACGTTATATAGCATATCAGGATAACGTATAACGTTATATAGCATATCAGTATAACGTATAACGTTATATAGTATTACGTTATAGCGTATAACGTTATATAGTATTACGTTATAGCGTATAACGTTATAGAGAATATGAGTATATCATATAACGTTATATAGCATATCAGGATAACGTATAACGTTATATAGTATTACGTTATAGCGTATAACGTATATAGAGAATATGAGTATAACATATAACGTTATATAACATATCAGTATAACGTATGAAGTAATATAGCATATCAGTACAACGTATAACGTTATATAGTATTACGTTATAGCGTATAACGTTATAGAGAATATGAGTATAACATATAACGTTATATAGCATATCAGGATAACGTATAACGTTATGTAGCATACCAATATAACGTATAACGTTATATAGCATACCAGTATAACGTATAACGTTATATAGCATATCAGGATAACGTATAACGTTACATAGCATATCAGGATAACGTATAATGTTATATAGCATGTCAGTATATCGTATAACGTTATATAGCATATCACTCTAACGTATAACGTTATATAGTATATCAGGATAACGTATAACGTTGTATAGCATATCAGTATAACGTATGAAGTTAAATAGCATATCAGTACATCGTATAACGTTATATAGTATTACGTTATAACGTATAACGATATATAGCATGACGTTATAACGATTAACGATATATAGCCTGTCAGTATAACGTATAACGTTATGTAGCATACCAATATAACGTATAACGTTGTATAGCATACCAGTATAACGTATAACGTTTTATAGCATACCAGTATAACGTATAACGTTATATAGTATTACGTTATAGCGTATAACGTTATAGAGAATATGAGTATAACATATAACGTTATATAGCATATCAGGATAACGTATAACGTTATATAGCATATCAGGATAACGTATAACGTTATATAGTATTACGTTATAACGTATAACGTTATATAGCATGTCAGTATATCGTATAACGTTATATAGGATATCAGTATAACGTATAACGTTATATAGGATATCAGTATAACGTACTACGTTATGTAGTATATCAGGAAAGCGCATAACGTTTATAGCATATCAGGATAACGTATAACGTCATATAGCATATCAGTATAACGTATAACGTTATATAGCATATCAGGATAACGTGTAAAGTTATATAACATATCAGTATAACGTATGAAGTAAAATAGCATGTCAGTACAACGTATAACGTTATATAGTATTACGTTATAACGTATAACGATATATAGCATGACGTTATAACGATTAACGTTATATAGCCTGTCAGTATAACGTTTAACGTTATGTAGCATACCAATATAACGTATAACGTTATATAGCATGCCTGTATAACGTATAACGTTATATAGCATATCAGGATAACGTATAACGTTATATAGCATATCAGGATAACGTATAACGTTATATAGCATGTCAGTATATCGTATAACGTTATATAACATATCAGTCTAACGTATAACGTTATATAGTATATCAGGATAACGTATAACGTTGTATAGCATATCAGGATAACTTATAACGTCATATAGCATATCAGTATAACGTATAACGTTGTATAGCATATCAGGATAACGCGTAAAGTTATATAACATATCAGTATAACGTATGAAGTAAAATAGCATATCAGTACAACGTATAACGTTATATAGTATTACGTTATAACGTATAACGATATATAGCATGACGTAATAACGATTAACGTTATATAGCCTGTCAGTATAACGTATAACGTTATGTAGCATACCAATATAACGTATAACGTTATATAGCATACCAGTATAACGTATAACGTTATATAGCATATCAGGATAACGTATAACGTTATATAGTATTACGATATAACGTATAACGATATATAGCTTGACGTTATAACGATTAACATTATATAGCCTGTCAGTATAACGTATAACGTTATATAGGATATCAGTATAACGTATAACGTTATAAGGTATTACGTTATAGCGTATTACGTTATATAGCATATCAGTATAACGTATAACGTTATATAGCATATCAGGATAACGTGTAAAGTTATATAACATATCAGTATGACGTAGGAAGTAAAATAGCATATCAGTACAACGTATAACGTTATACAGTATTACGTTATAACGTATAACGATATATAGCATAACGTTATAACGATTAACGTTATATAGCCTGTCAGTATAACGTATAACGTTATGTAGCATACCAATATAACGTATAACGTTATATAGCATACCAGTATAACGTATAACGTTATATAGTATTACGTTATAGCGTATAACGTTATAGAGAATATGAGTATAACATATAACGTCATATAGCATATCAGGATAACGTATTACGTTATATAGTATTACGTTATAGCGTATAACGTTATAGAGAATATGAGTATAACATATAACGTTATATAGCATATCAGGATAACGTATAACGTTATATAGCATATCAGGATAACGTATAACGTTATATAGTATTACGTTATAGCGTATAACGTTATAGAGAATATGAGTATAACATATAACGTTATATAGCATATCAGGATAACGTATAACGTTATATAGCATATCAGGATAACGTATAACGTTATATAGGATATCAGTATAACGTATAACGTTATAAGGTATTACGTTATAGCGTATTACGTTATATAGCATATCAGTATAACGTATGACGTTATAAGGTATTACGTTATAGCGTATTACGTTATATAGCATATCAGTAAAACGTATAACGTTATATAGCATATCAGGATAACGTGTAAAGTTATATAACATATCAGTATAACGTATGAAGTAATATAGCATATCAGTACAACGTATAACGTTATATAGTATTACGTTATAACGTATAACGATATATAGCATGACGTTATAACGATTAACGTTATATAGCCTGTCAGTATAACGTATAACGTTATGTAGCATACCAATATAACGTTATACGTTATAAGGTATTACGTTATAGCGTATTACGTTATATAGCATATCAGTATAACGTATGACGTTATAAGGTATTACGTTATAGCGTATTACGTTATATAGCATATCAGTAAAACGTATAACGTTATATAGCATATCAGGATAACGTGTAAAGTTATATAACATATCAGTATAACGTATGAAGTAATATAGCATATCAGTACAACGTATAACGTTATATAGTATTACGTTATAACGTATAACGATATATAGCATGACGTTATAACGATTAACGTTATATAGCATGTCAGGATAACGTATAACGTTATATAGCATATCAGTATAACGTATAATAATATATAGTATTACGTTATAGCGTATTACGTTATATAGCATATGAGTATAACATATAATGTCATATAGCATATCAGGATAACGTATAACGTTATATAGCATATCAGGATAACGTGAAAAGTTATATAACATATCAGTATAACGTATGAAGTAAAGTAGCATATCAGTACAACGTATAACGTTATATAGTATTACGTTATAACGTATAACGATATATACCATGACGCTATAACGATTAACGTTATATAGCCTGTCAGTATAACGTATAACGTTATGTAGCATACCAATATAACGTATAACGTTATATAGCATACCTGTATAACGTATAACGTTATATAGCATATCAGGATAACGTATAACGTTATATAGCATATCAGGATAACGTATAACGTTATATAGCATATCAGGATAACGTATAACGTTATATAGCATGTCAGTATATCGTATAACGTTATATAGCATTTCAGTCTAACGTATAACGTTATATAGTATATCAGGATAGCGTATAACGTTGTATAGCATATCAGGATAACTTATAACGTCATATGGCATATCAGTATAACGTATAACGTTGTATAGCATATCAGGATAACGCGTAAAGTTATATAACATATCAGTATAACGTATAAAGTAAAATAGCATATCAGTACAACGTATAACGTTATATAGTATTACGTTATAACGTATAACGATATATAGCATGACGTTATAACGATTAACGTTATATAGCCTGTCAGTATAACGTATAACGTTATGTAGCATACCATTATAACGTATAACGTTATATAGCATACCAGTATAACGTATAACGTTATATAGTATTACGATATAACGTATAACGATATATAGCATGACGTTATAACGATTAACGTTATATAGCCTGTCAGTATAACGTATAACGTTATATAGGATATCAGTATAACGTATAACGTTATAAGGTATTACGTTATAACGTATAACGTTATATAGCATACCAGTATAACGTATAACGTTATGTAGCATACCAGTATAACGTATAACGATATATAGCATACCAGTATAACGTATAACGTTATGTAGCATACCAGTATAACGTATAACGTTATATAGCATACCAGTATAACGTATAACGTTATATAGCATTACGTTATAGCGTATAACGTTATAGAGAATATGAGTATAAAATATAACGTTATATAGCATATCAGGATAACGTATAACGTTATATAGCATATCAGTATAACGTATAACGTTGTATAGCATATCAGGATGACTTATAACGTCATATAGCATATCAGTATAACGTATAACGTTGTATAGCATATCAGGATAACGCGTAAAGTTATATAACATATCAGTATAACGTATGAAGTAAAATAGCAAATCAGTACAACGTATAACGTTATATAGTATTACGTTATAACGTATAACGATATATAGTATTACGTTATAGCGTATTACGTTATATAGCATGTCAGTATATCGTATAACGTTATATAGGATATCAGTATAACGTATAACGTTATATAGGATATCAGTATAACGTATAACGTTATGTAGTATATCAGTATAACGTATAACGTTATATAGCATATCAGGATAACGTGTAAAGTTATATAACATATCAGTATAACGTATGATGTAAAATAGCATGTCAGTACAACGTATAACGTTATATACTATTACCTTATAACGTATAACGATATATAGCATGACGTTATAACGTATAACGTTACATAGCATACCAGTATAACGTATAACGTTATATAGCATACCAGTATAACGTATAACGTTATATAGCATATCAGGATAACGTATAACGTTATATAGCATATCAGGATAACGTATAACGTTATATAGCATATCAGGATAACGTATAACGTTATATAGTATTACGTTATAACGTATAACGATATATAGCATGACGTTATAACGTATAACGTTGTATAGCATACCAGTATAACGAATAACGTTATATAGCATACCAGTATAACGTATAACGTTATATAGCATACCAGTATAACGTATAACGTTATATAGTATTACGTTATAGCGTATAACGTTATAGAGAATATGAGTATAACATATAACGTTATATAGCATATCAGGATAACGTATAACGTTATATAGTATTACGTTATAGCGTATAACGTTATAGAGAATATGAGTATAACATATAACGTTATATAGCATATCAGGATAACGAATAACGTTATATAGCATATCAGGATAACGTATAACGTTATATAGGATATCAGTATAACGTATAACGTTATAAGGTATTACGTTATAGCGTATTACGTTATATAGCATATGAATATAACATATAATGTCATATAGCATATCACGATAACGTATAATGTTATATAGCATATCAGGATAACGTGAAAAGTTATATAATATATCAGTATAACGTATGAAGTAAAATAGCATATCAGTACAACGTATAACGTTATATAGTATTACGTTATAACGTATAACGATATGTAGCATGACGTTATAACGATTAACGTTATATAGCCTGTCAGTATAACGTATAACGTTATGTAGCATACCAATATAACGTATAACGTTATATAGCATACCAGTATAACGTATAACGTTATATAGCATGTCAGTATATCGTATAACGTTATATAGCATATCAGTCTAACGTATAACGTTATATAGTATATCAGGATAACGTATAACGTTGTATAGCATATCAGGATAACTTATAACGTCATATAGCATATCAGTATATCGTATAACGTTGTACAGCATATCAGGATAACTTATAACGTCATATAGCATATCAGTATAACGTATAACGTTGTATAGCATATCAGGATAACGCATAAAGTTATATAACATATCAGTATAACGTATGAAGTAGAATAGCAAATCAGTACAACGTATAACGTTATATAGTATTACATTATAACGTATAACGATATATGGCATGGCGTTTTAACGATTAACGTTATATAGCCTGTCAGGATAGCGTGTAAAGTTATATAACATATCAGTATAACGTAGGAAGTAAAATAGCATATCAGTACAACGTATAACGTTATATAGTATTACGTTATAACGTATAACGATATATAGCATGACGTTATAACGATTAACGTTATATAGCCTGTCAGTATAACGTATAACGTTATGTAGCATACCAATATAACGTATAACGTTATATAGCATACCAGTATAACGTATAACGTTATATAGCATATCAGGATAACGTATAACGTTATATAGTATTACGTTATAACGTATAACGATATATAGCATGACGTTATAACGTATAACGTTATATAGCATACCAGTATAACGTATAACGTTATATAGCATACCAGTATAACGTACAACGTTATATAGCATATCAGGATAACGAATAACGTTATATAGCATATCAGGATAACGTATAACGTTATATAGTATTACGTTATTACGGATAACGATATATAGCAAGACGTTATAACGTATAACGTTATATAGCATACCAGTATCACGTATAACGTTATATAGCATACCAGTATAACGTATAACGTTATATAGCATATCAGGATAACGTATAACGTTATATAGTATTACGTTATAGCGTATAACGTTATAGAGAATATGAGTATAACATAGAACGTTATATAGCATATCAGGATAACGAATAACGTTATATAGCATATCAGGATAACGTATAACGTTATATAGCATATCAGGATAACGTATAACGTTATATAGTATTACGTTATAGCGTATAACGTTATAGAGTACATGAGTATAACATATAACGTTATATAGCATATCAGGATAACGAATAACGTTATATAGCATATCAGGATAACGTATAACGTTATATAGGATATCAGTATAACGTATAACGTTATAAGGTATTACGTTATAGCGTATTATGTTATATAGCATATCAGTATAACGTATGACGTTATAAGGTATTACGTTATAGCGTATTACGTTATATAGCATATCAGTAAAACGTATAACGTTATATAGCATATCAGGATAACGTGTAAAGTTATATAACATATCAGTATAACGTATGAAGTAATATAGCATATCAGTACAACGTATAACGCTATATAGTATTACGTTATAACGTATAACGATATATAGCATGACGTTATAACGATTAACGTTATATAGCCTGTCAGTATAACGTATAACGTTATGTAGCATACCAATATAACGTATAACGTTATATAGCATACCAGTATAACGTATAACGTTATATAGCATATCAGGATAACGTATAACGTTATATAGTATTACGTTATAACGTATAACGATATATAGCATATCAGGATAACGTATAACGTTATATAGCATATCAGGATAACGTATAACGTTATATAGTATTACGTTATAACGTATAACGATATATAGCATGACGTTATAACGTATAACGTTGTATAGCATACCAGTATAACGAATAACGTTATATAGCATACCAGTATAACGTATAACGTTATATAGTATTACGTTATAGCGTATAACGTTATAGAGAATATGAGTATAACATATAACGTTATATAGCATATCAGGATAACGTATAACGTTATATAGCATACCAGTATAACGTATAACGTTATTTAGTATTACGTTATAGCGTATAACGTTATAGAGAATAAGAGTATAACATATAACGTTATATAGCATATCAGGATAACGTATAACGTTATATAGCATATCAGTATAACGTATAACGTTATATAGCATATCAGGATAATGTGTAAAGTTATATAACATATCAGTATAACGCATGAAGTAAAATAGCATATCAGTGCAACGTATAACGTTATATAGTATTACGTTATAACGTATAACGATAGATAGCATGACGTTATAACGATTAACGTTATATAGCCTGTCAGTATAACGTATAACGTTATATAGCATACCAGTATAACGTATAACGTTATATAGCATATCAGGATAACGTATAACGTTATATAGTATTACGTTATAACGTATAACGATATATAGCATGACGTTATAACGATTAACGTTATATAGCCTGTCAGTATAACGTATAACGTTATGTAGCATACCAGTATAACGTATAACGTTATATAGCATACCAGTATAACGTATAACGTTATATAGTATTACGTTATAGCGTATAACGTTATAGAGAATATGAGTATAACATATAACGTTATATAGCATATCAGGATAACGTATAACGTTATATAGTATTACGTTATAGCGTATAACGTTATAGAGAATATGAGTATAACATATAACGTTATATAGCATATCAGGATAACGAATAACGTTATATAGCATATCAGGATAAGGTATAACGTTATATAGGATATCAGTATAACGTATAACGTTATAAGGTATTACGTTATAGCGTATTACGTTATATAGCATATGAATATAACATATAATGTCATATAGCATATCACGATAACGTATAATGTTATATAGCATATCAGGATAACGTGAAAAGTTATATAATATATCAGAATAACGTATGAAGTAAAATAGCATATCAGTACAGCGTATAACGTTATATAGTATTACGTTATAACGTATAACGATATATAGCATGACGTTATAACGATTAACGTTATATAGCCTGTCAGTATAACGTATAACGTTATGTAGCATACCAATATAACGTATAACGTTATATAGCATACCAGTATAACGTATAACGTTATATAGCATGTCAGTATATCGTATAACGTTATATAGCATATCAGTCTAACGTATAACGTCATATAGCATATCAGTATATCGTATAACGTTGTACAGCATATCAGGATAGCTTATAACGTCATATAGCATATCAGTATAACGTATAACGTTGTATAGCATATCAGGATAACGCATAAAGTTATATAACATATCAGTATAACGTATGAAGTAAAATAGCAAATCAGTACAACGTATAACGTTATATAGTATTACATTATAACGTATAACGATATATAGCATGGCGTTTTAACGATTAACGTTATATAGCCTGTCAGTATAACGTATAACGTTATGTAGCATACCAATATAACGTATAACGTTATATAGCATACCAGTATAACGTATAACGTTAGATAGCATATCAGGATAACGTATAACGTTATATAGTATTACGATATAACGTATAACGATATATAGCATGACGTTATAACGATTAACGTTATATAGCCTGTCAGTATAACGTATAACGTTATAAGGTATTACGTTATAGCGTATTACGTTATATAGCATATCAGTATAACGTATAACGTTATATAGCATATCAGGATAACGTGTAAAGTTATATAACATATCAGTATAACGTAGGAAGTAAAATAGCATATCAGTACAACGTATAACGTTATATAGTATTACGTTATAACGTATAACGATATATAGCATGACGTTATAACGATTAACGTTATATAGCCTGTCAGTATAACGTATAACGTTATGTAGCATACCAATATAACGTATAACGTTATATAGCATACCAGTATAACGTATAACGTTATATAGCATATCAGGATAACGTATAACGTTATATAGTATTACGTTATAACGTATAACGATATATAGCATGACGTTATAACGTATAACGTTATATAGCATACCAGTATAACGTATAACGTTATATAGCATACCAGTATAACGTACAACGTTATATAGCATATCAGGATAACGAATAACGTTATATAGCATATCAGGATAACGTATAACGTTATATAGTATTACGTTATTACGGATAACGATATATAGCAAGACGTTATAACGTATAACGTTATATAGCATACCAGTATCACGTATAACGTTATATAGCATACCAGTATAACGTATAACGTTATATAGCATATCAGGATAACGTATAACGTTATATAGTATTACGTTATAGCGTATAACGTTATAGAGAATATGAGTATAACATATAACGTTATATAGCATATCAGGATAACGAATAACGTTATATAGCATATCAGGATAACGTATAACGTTATATAGCATATCAGGATAACGTATAACGTTATATAGTATTACGTTATAGCGTATAACGTTATAGAGTATATGAGTATAACATATAACGTTATATAGCATATCAGGATAACGAATAACGTTATATAGCATATCAGGATAACGTATAACGTTATATAGGATATCAGTATAACGTATAACGTTATAAGGTATTACGTTATAGCGTATTATGTTATATAGCATATCAGTATAACGTATGACGTTATAAGGTATTACGTTATAGCGTATTACGTTATATAGCATATCAGTAAAACGTATAACGTTATATAGCATATCAGGATAACGTGTAACGTTATATAGTATTACGTTATTACGGATAACGATATATAGCAAGACGTTATAACGTATAACGTTATATAGCATACCAGTATAACGTATAACGTTATATAGCATACCAGTATAACGTATAACGTTATATAGCATATCAGGATAACGCATAAAGTTATATAACATATCAGTATAACGTATGAAGTAAAATAGCAAATCAGTACAACGTATAACGTTATATAGTATTACATTATAACGTATAACGATATATAGCATGGCGTTTTAACGATTAACGTTATATAGCCTGTCAGTATAACGTATAACGTTATGTAGCATACCAATATAACGTATAACGTTATATAGCATACCAGTATAACGTATAACGTTAGATAGCATATCAGGATAACGTATAACGTTATATAGTATTACGATATAACGTATAACGATATATAGCATGACGTTATAACGATTAACGTTATATAGCCTGTCAGTATAACGTATAACGTTATAAGGTATTACGTTATAGCGTATTACGTTATATAGCATATCAGTATAACGTATAACGTTATATAGCATATCAGGATAACGTGTAAAGTTATATAACATATCAGTATAACGTAGGAAGTAAAATAGCATATCAGTACAACGTATAACGTTATATAGTATTACGTTATAACGTATAACGATATATAGCATGACGTTATAACGATTAACGTTATATAGCCTGTCAGTATAACGTATAACGTTATGTAGCATACCAATATAACGTATAACGTTATATAGCATACCAGTATAACGTATAACGTTATATAGCATATCAGGATAACGTATAACGTTATATAGTATTACGTTATAACGTATAACGATATATAGCATGACGTTATAACGTATAACGTTATATAGCATACCAGTATAACGTATAACGTTATATAGCATACCAGTATAACGTACAACATTATATAGCATATCAGGATAACGAATAACGTTATATAGCATATCAGGATAACGTATAACGTTATATAGTATTACGTTATTACGGATAACGATATATAGCAAGACGTTATAACGTATAACGTTATATAGCATACCAGTATCACGTATAACGTTATATAGCATACCAGTATAACGTATAACGTTATATAGCATATCAGGATAACGTATAACGTTATATAGTATTACGTTATAGCGTATAACGTTATAGAGAATATGAGTATAACATATAACGTTATATAGCATATCAGGATAACGAATAACGTTATATAGCATATCAGGATAACGTATAACGTTATATAGCATATCAGGATAACGTATAACGTTATATAGTATTACGTTATAGCGTATAACGTTATAGAGTATATGAGTATAACATATAACGTTATATAGCATATCAGGATAACGAATAACGTTATATAGCATATCAGGATAACGTATAACGTTATATAGGATATCAGTATAACGTATAACGTTATAAGGTATTACGTTATAGCGTATTATGTTATATAGCATATCAGTATAACGTATGACGTTATAAGGTATTACGTTATAGCGTATTACGTTATATAGCATATCAGTAAAACGTATAACGTTATATAGCATATCAGGATAACGTGTAACGTTATATAGTATTACGTTATTACGGATAACGATATATAGCAAGACGTTATAACGTATAACGTTATATAGCATACCAGTATAACGTATAACGTTATATAGCATACCAGTATAACGTATAACGTTATATAGCATATCAGGATAACGTATAACGTTATATAGTATTACGTTATAGCGTATAACGTTATAGAGAATATGAGTATAACATATAAAGTTATATAGCATATCAGGATAACGAATAACGTTATATAGCATATCAGGATAACGTATAACGTTATATAGCATATCAGGATAACGTATAACGTTATATAGTATTACGTTATAGCGTATAACGTTATAGAGTATATGAGTATAACATATAACGTTATATAGCATATCAGGATAACGAATAACGTTATATAGCATATCAGGATAACGTATAACGTTATATAGGATATCAGTATAACGTATAACGTTATAAGGTATTACGTTATAGCGTATTACGTTATATAGCATATCAGTATAACGTATGACGTTATAAGGTATTACGTTATAGCGTATTACGTTATATAGCATATCAGTAAAACGTATAACGTTATATAGCATATCAGGATAACGTGTAAAGTTATATAACATATCAGTATAACGTATGAAGTTATATAGCATATCAGTACAACGTATAACGCTATATAGTATTACGTTATAACGTATAACGATATATAGCATGACGTTATAACGATTAACGTTATATAGCATGTCAGGATAACGTATAACGTTATATAGCATATCAGTATAACGTATAACGTTATATAGTATTACGTTATAGCGTATTACGTTATATAGCATATGAGTATAACATATAATGTCATATAGCATATCAGGATAACGTATAATATTATATAGCATATCAGGATGACGTGAAAAGTTATATAATATATCAGTATAACGTATGTAGTAAAATAGCATATCAGTACAACGTATAACGTTATATAGTATTACGTTATAACGTATAACGATATATAGCATGACGTTATAACGATTAACGTTATATAGCCTGTCAGTATAACGTATAACGTTATATAGCATACCAGTATAACGTATAACGTTATATAGCATATCAGGATAACGTATAACGTTATATAGTATTACGTTATAACGTATAACGATATATAGCATGACGTTATAACGATTAACGTTATATAGCCTGTCAGTATAACGTATAACGTTATGTAGCATACCAGTATAACGTATAACGTTATATAGCATACCAGTATAACGTATAACGTTATATAGTATTACGTTATAGCGTATAACGTTATAGAGAATATGAGTATAACATATAACGTTATATAGCATACCAGTATAACGTATAACGTTATATAGTATTACGTTATAGCGTATAACGTTATAGAGAATATGAGTATAACATATAACGTTATATAGCATATCAGGATAACGTATAACGTTATATAGTATTACGTTATAGCGTATAACGTTATAGAGAATATGAGTATAACATATAACGTTATATAGCATATCAGGATAACGAATAACGTTATATAGCATATTAGGATAACGTATAACGTTATATAGGATATCAGTATAACGTATAGCGTTATAAGGTATTACGTTATAGCGTATTACGTTATATAGCATATGAATATAACATATAATGTCATATAGCATATCACGATAACGTATAATGTTATATAGCATATCAGGATAACGTGAAAAGTTATATAATATATCAGTATAACGTATGAAGTAAAATAGCATATCAGTACAACGTATAACGTTATATAGTATTACGTTATAACGTATAACGATATATAGCATGACGTTATAACGATTAACGTTATATAGCCTGTCAGTATAACGTATAACGTTATGTAGCATACCAATATAACGTATAACGTTATATAGCATACCAGTGTAACGTATAACGTTATATAGCATGTCAGTATATCGTATAACGTTATATAGCATATCAGTCTAACGTATAACGTTATATAGTATATCAGGATAACGTTTAACGTTGTATAGCATATCAGGATAACTTATAACGTCATATAGCATATCAGTATATCGTATAACGTTGTACAGCATATCAGGATAACTTATAACGTCATATAGCATATCAGTATAACGTATAACGTTGTATAGCATATCAGGATAACGCATAAAGTTATATAACATATCAGTATAACGTATGAAGTAAAATAGCAAATCAGTACAACGTATAACGTTATATAGTATTACATTATAACGTATAACGATATATAGCATGGCGTTTTAACGATTAACGTTATATAGCCTGTCAGTATAACGTATAACGTTATGTAGCATACCAATATAACGTATAACGTTATATAGCATACCAGTATAACGTATAACGTTATATAGCATATCAGGATAACGTATAACGTTATATAGTATATCAGGATAACGTATAACGTTGTATAGCATATCAGGATAACATATAACGTCATATAGCATATCAGTATATCGTATAACGTTGTACAGCATATCAGGATAACTTATAACGTCATATAGCATATCAGTATAACGTATAACGTTGTATAGCATATCAGGATAACGCATAAAGTTATATAACATATCAGTATAACGTATGAAGCAAAATAGCAAATCAGTACAACGTATAACGTTATATAGTATTACATTATAACGTATAAAGATATATAGCATTGCGTTTTAACGATTAACGTTATATAGCCTGTCAGTATAACGTATAACGTTATGTAGCATACCAATATAACGTATAACGTTATATAGCATACCAGTATAACGTATAACGTTATATAGCATATCAGGATAACGTATAACGTTATATAGTATTACGATATAACGTATAACGATATATAGCATGACGTTATAACGATTAACGTTATATAGCCTGTCAGTATAACGTATAACGTTATAAGGTATTACGTTATAGCGTATTACGTTATATAGCATATCAGTATAACGTATAACGTTATATAGCATATCAGGATAACGTGTAAAGTTATATAACATATCAGTATAACGTAGGAAGTAAAATAGCATATCAGTACAACGTATAACGTTATATAGTATTACGTTATAACGTATAACGATATATAGCATGACGTTATAACGATTAACGTTATATAGCCTGTCAGTATAACGTATAACGTTATGTAGCATACCAATATAACGTATAACGTTATATAGCATACCAGTATAACGTATAACGTTATATAGCATATCAGGATAACGTATAACGTTATATAGTATTACGTTATAACGTATAACGATATATAGCATGACGTTATAACGTATAACGTTATATAGCATACCAGTATAACGTATAACGTTATATAGCATACCAGTATAACGTTTAACGTTATATAGCATATCAGGATAACGTATAACGTTAAATAGTATTACGTTATAGCGTATAACGTTATAGAGAATATGAGTATGACATATAACGTTATATAGCATATCAGGATAACGAATAACGTTATATAGCATATCAGGATAACGTATAACGTTATATAGCATATCAGGATAACGTATAACGTTATATAGTATTACGTTATAGCGTATAACGTTATAGAGTATATGAGTATAACATATAACGTTATATAGCATATCAGGATAACGAATAACGTTATATAGCATATCAGGATAACGTATAACGTTATATAGGATATCAGTATAACGTATAACGTTATAAGGTATTACGTTATAGCGTATTACGTTATATAGCATATCAGTATAACGTATGACGTTATAAGGTACTACGTTATAGCGTATTACGTTATATAGCATATCAGTAAAACGTATAACGTTATATAGCATATCAGGATAACGTGTAAAGTTATATAACATATCAGTATAACGTATGAAGTAATATAGCATATCAGTACAACGTATAACGCTATATAGTATTACGTTATAACGTATAACGATATATAGCATGACGTTATAACGATTAACGTTATATAGCCTGTCAGTATAACGTATAACGTTATGTAGCATACCAATATAACGTATAACGTTATATAGCATACCAGTATAACGTATAACGTTATATAGCATATCAGGATAACGTATAACGTTATATAGTATTACGTTATAACGTATAACGATATATAGCATGACGTTATAACGTATAACGTTATATAGCATACCAGTATAACGTATAACGTTATATAGCATACCAGTATAACGTATAACGTTGTATAGCATGTCAGGATAACGTATAACGTTATATAGCATATCAGGATAACGTATAACGTTATATAGTATTACGTTATTACGGATAACGATATATAGCAAGACGTTATAACGTATAACGTTATATAGCATACCAGTATAACGTATAACGTTATATAGCATACCAGTATAACGTATAACGTTATATAGCATATCAGGATAACGTATAACGTTATATAGTATTACGTTATAGCGTATAACGTTATAGAGAATATGAGTATAACATATAACGTTATATAGCATATCAGGATAACGAATAACGTTATATAGCATATCAGGATAACGTATAACGTTATATAGCATATCAGGATAACGTATAACGTTATATAGTATTACGTTATAGCGTATAACGTTATAGAGTATATGAGTATAACATATAACGTTATATAGCATATCAGGATAACGAATAACGTTATATAGCATATCAGGATAACGTATAACGTTATATAGGATATCAGTATAACGTATAACGTTATAAGGTATTACGTTATAGCGTATTACGTTATATAGCATATCAGTACAACGTATAACGTTATATAGTATTACGTTATAACGTATAACGATATATAGCATGACGTTATAACGATTAACGTTATATAGCCTGTCAGTATAACGTATAACGTTATGTAGCATACCAATATAACGTATAACGTTATATAGCATACCAGTATAACGTATAACGTTATATAGCATATCAGTATAACGTATAACGTTATATAGCATATCAGGATAATGTGTAAAGTTATATAACATATCAGTATAACGCATGAAGTAAAATAGCATATCAGTGCAACGTATAACGTTATATAGTATTACGTTATAACGTATAACGATATATAGCATGACGTTATAACGATTAACGTTATATAGCCTGTCAGTATAACGTATAACGTTATATAGCATACCAGTATAACGTATAACGTTATATAGCATATCAGGATAACGTATAACGTTATATAGTATTACGTTATAACGTATAACGATATATAGCATGACGTTATAACGATTAACGTTATATAGCCTGTCAGTATAACGTATAACGTTATGTAGCATACCAGTATAACGTATAACGTTATATTGCATACCAGTATAACGTATAACGTTATATAGTATTACGTTATAGCGTATAACGTTATAGAGAATATGAGTATAACATATAACGTTATATAGCATATCAGGATAACGTATAACGTTATATAGTATTACGTTATGGCGTATAACGTTATAGAGAATATGAGTATAACATATAACGTTATATAGCATATCAGGATAACGAATAACGTTATATAGCATATCAGGATAACGTATAACGTTATATAGGATATCAGTATAACGTATAACGTTATAAGGTATTACGTTATAGCGTATTACGTTATATAGCATATCAGTATAACGTATGACGTTATAAGGTATTACGTTATAGCGTATTACGTTATATAGCATATCAGTAAAACGTATAACGTTATATAGCATATCAGGATAACGTGTAAAGTTATATAACATATCAGTATAACGTATGAAGTAATATAGCATATCAGTACAACGTATAACGCTATATAGTATTACGTTATAACGTATAACGATATATAGCATGACGTTATAACGATTAACGTTATATAGCCTGTCAGTATAACGTATAACGTTATGTAGCATACCAATATAACGTATAACGTTATATAGCATACCAGTATAACGTATAACGTTATATAGCATATCAGGATAACGTATAACGTTATATAGCATACCAGTATAACGTATAACGTTATATAGCATATCAGGATAACGTATAACGTTATATAGCATATCAGGATAACGTATAACGTTATATAGCATGTCAGTATATCGTATAACGTTATATAGCATATCAGTCTGACGTATAACGTTATATTGTATATCAGGATAACGTATAACGTTGTATAGCATATCAGGATAACTTATAACGTCATATAGCATATCAGTATATCGTATAACGTTGTACAGCATATCAGGATAACTTATAACGTCATATAGCATATCAGTATAACGTATAACGTTGTATAGCATATCAGGATAACGCATAAAGTTATATAACATATCAGTATAACGTATGAAGTAAAATAGCAAATCAGTACAACGTATAACGTTATATAGTATTACGTTATAACGTATAACGATATATAGCATGGCGTTATAACGATTAACGTTATATAGCCTGTCAGTATAACGTATAACGTTATGTAGCATACCAATATAACGTATAACGTTATATAGCATACCAGTATAACGTATAACGTTATATAGCATATCAGGATAACGTATAACGTTATATAGTATTACGATATAACGTATAACGATATATAGCATGACGTTATAACGATTAACGTTATATAGCCTGTCAGTATAACGTATAACGTTATAAGGTATTACGTTATAGCGTATTACGTTATATAGCATATCAGTATAACGTATAACGTTATATAGCATATCAGGATAACGTGTAAAGTTATATAACATATCAGTATAACGTAGGAAGTAAAATAGCATATCAGTACAACGTATAACGCTATATAGTATTACGTTATAACGTATAACGATATATAGCATGACGTTATAACGATTAACGTTATATAGCCTGTCAGTATAACGTATAACGTTATGTAGCATACCAATATAACGTATAACGTTATATAGCATACCAGTATAACGTATAACGTTATATAGCATATCAGGATAACGTATAACGTTATATAGTATTACGTTATAACGTATAACGATATATAGCATGACGTTATAACGTATAACGTTATATAGCATACCAGTATAACGTATAACGTTATATAGCATACCAGTATAACGTATAACGTTATATAGCATATCAGGATAACGTATAACGTTATATAGTATTACGTTATTACGGATAACGATATATAGCAAGACGTTATAACGTATAACGTTATATAGCATACCAGTATAACGTATAACGTTATATAGCATACCAGTATAACGTATAACGTTATATAGCATATCAGGATAACGTATAACGTTATATAGTATTACGTTATAGCGTATAACGTTATAGAGAATATGAGTATAACATATAACGTTATATAGCATATCAGTAAAACGTATATCGTTATATAGCATATCAGGATAACGTGTAAAGTTATATAACATATCAGTATAACGTATGAAGTAATATAGCATATCAGTACAACGTATAACGCTATATAGTATTACGTTATAACGTATAACGATATATAGCATGACGTTATAACGATTAACGTTATATAGCCTGTCAGTATAACGTATAACGTTATGTAGCATACCAATATAACGTATAACGTTATATAGCATACCAGTATAACGTATAACGTTATATAGCATATCAGGATAACGTATAACGTTATATAGCATACCAGTATAACGTATAACGTTATATAGCATATCAGGATAACGTATAACGTTATATAGCATATCAGGATAACGTATAACGTTATATAGCATGTCAGTATATCGTATAACGTTATATAGCATATCAGTCTGACGTATAACGTTATATAGTATATCAGGATAACGTATAACGTTGTATAGCATATCAGGATAACTTATAACGTCATATAGCATATCAGTATATCGTATAACGTTGTACAGCATATCAGGATAACTTATAACGTCATATAGCATATCAGTATAACGTATAACGTTGTATAGCATATCAGGATAACGCATAAAGTTATATAACATATCAGTATAACGTATGAAGTAAAATAGCAAATCAGTACAACGTATAACGTTATATAGTATTACGTTATAACGTATAACGATATATAGCATGGCGTTATAACGATTAACGTTATATAGCCTGTCAGTATAACGTATAACGTTATGTAGCATACCAATATAACGTATAACGTTATATAGCATACCAGTATAACGTATAACGTTATATAGCATATCAGGATAACGTATAACGTTATATAGTATTACGATATAACGTATAACGATATATAGCATGACGTTATAACGATTAACGTTATATAGCCTGTCAGTATAACGTATAACGATATATAGCATGACGTTATAACGATTAACGTTATATAGCCTGTCAGTATAACGTATAACGTTATGTAGCATACCAATATAACGTATAACGTTATATAGCATACCAGTATAACGTATAACGTTATATAGCATATCAGGATAACGTATAACGTTATATAGTATTACGTTATAACGTATAACGATATATAGCATGACGTTATAACGTATAACGTTATATAGCATACCAGTATAACGTATAACGTTATATAGCATACCAGTATAACGTATAACGTTATATAGCATATCAGGATAACGTATAACGTTATATAGTATTACGTTATTACGGATAACGATATATAGCAAGACGTTATAACGTATAACGTTATATAGCATACCAGTATAACGTATAACGTTATATAGCATACCAGTATAACGTATAACGTTATATAGCATATCAGGATAACGTATAACGTTATATAGTATTACGTTATAGCGTATAACGTTATAGAGAATATGAGTATAACATATAACGTTATATAGCATATCAGGATAACGAATAACGTTATATAGCATATCAGGATAACGTATAACGTTATATAGCATATCAGGATAACGTATAACGTTATATAGTATTACGTTATATCGTATAACGTTATAGAGTATATGAGTATAACATATAACGTTATATAGCATATCAGTATAACGAATAACGTTATATAGCATATCAGGATAACGTATAACGTTATATAGGATATCAGTATAACGTATAACGTTATAAAGTATTACGTTATAGCGTATTACGTTATATAGCATATCAGTATAACGTATGACGTTATAAGGTATTACGTTATAGCGTATTACGTTATATAGCATATCAGTAAAACGTATAACGTTATATAGCATATCAGGATAACGTGTAAAGTTATATAACATATCAGTATAACGTATGAAGTAATATAGCACATCAGTACAACGTATAACGCTATATAGTATTACGTTATAACGTATAACGATATATAGCATGACGTTATAACGATTAACGTTATATAGCCTGTCAGTATAACGTATAACGTTATGTAGCATACCAATATAACGTATAACGTTATATAGCATACCAGTATAACGTATAACGTTATATAGCATATCAGGATAACGTATAACGTTATATAGTATTACGTTATAACGTATAACGATATATAGCATGACGTTATAACGTATAACGTTATATGGCATACCAGTATAACGTATAACGTTATATAGCATACCAGTATAACGTATAACGTTATACAGCATATCAGGATAACGTATAACGTTATATAGCATATCAGGATAACGTATAACGTTATATAGTATTACGTTATTATGGATAACGATATATAGCAAGACGTTATAACGTATAACGATATATAGCATACCAGTATAACGTATAACGTTATATAGCATACCAGTATAACGTATAACGTTATATAGCATATCAGGATAACGTATAACGTTATATAGTATTACGTTATAGCGTATAACGTTATAGAGAATATGAGTATAACATATAACGTTATATAGCATATCAGGATAACGAATAACGTTATATAGCACATCAGGATAAGGTATAACGTTATATAGCATATCAGGATAACGTATAACGTTATATAGTATTACGTTATAGCGTATAACGTTATAGAGTATATGAGTATAACATATAACGTTATATAGCATATCACGATAACGAATAACGTTATATAGCATATCAGGATAACGTATAACGTTATATAGGATATCAGTATAACGTATAACGTTATAAGGTATTACGTTATAGCGTATTACGTTATATAGCATATCAGTATAACGTATGACGTTATAAGGTATTACGTTATAGCGTATTACGTTATATAGCATATCGGTAAAACGTATAACGTTATATAGCATATCAGGATAACGTGTAAAGTTATATAACATATCAGTATAACGTATGAAGTAATATAGCATATCAGTACAACGTATAACGCTATATAGTATTACGTTATAACGTATAACGATATATAGCATGACGTTATAACGATTAACGTTATATAGCATGTCAGGATAACGTATAACGTTATATAGCATTTCAGTATAACGTATAACGTTATATAGTATTACGTTATAGCGTATTACGTTATATAGCATATGAGTATAACATATAATGTCATATAGCATATCAGGATAACGTATAATGTTATATAGCATATCAGGATAACGTGAAAAGTTATATAATATATCAGTATAACGTATGAAGTAAAATAGCATATCAGTACAACGTATAACGTTATATAGTATTACGTTATAACGTATAACGATATATAGCATGACGTTATAACGATTAACGTTATATAGCCTGTCAGTATAACGTATAACGTTATGTAGCATACCAATATAACGTATAACGTTATATAGCATACCAGTATAACGTATAACGTTATATAGCATATCAGGATAACGAATAACGTTATATAGCATATCAGGATAACGTATAACGTTATATAGCATATCAGGATAACGTATAACGTTATATAGTATTACGTTATATCGTATAACGTTATAGAGTATATGAGTATAACATATAACGTTATATAGCATATCAGTATAACGAATAACGTTATATAGCATATCAGGATAACGTATAACGTTATATAGTATTACGTTATATCGTATAACGTTATAGAGTATATGAGTATAACATATAACGTTATATAGCATATCAGTATAACGAATAACGTTATATAGCATATCAGGATAACGTATAACGTTATATAGGATATCAGTATAACGTATAACGATATATAGCATGACGTTATAACGATTAACGTTATATAGCCTGTCAGTATAACGTATAACGTTATGTAGCATACCAATATAACGTATAACGTTATGTAGCATACCAATATAACGTATAAAGTTATATAGCATACCAGTATAACGTATAACGTTATGTAGCATACCAATATAACGTATAACGTTATATAGCATACCAGTATAACGTATAACGTTATATAGCATATCAGTATAACGTATAACGTTATATAGCATATCAGGATAATGTGTAAAGTTATATAACATATCAGTATAACGCATGAAGTAAAATAGCATATCAGTGCAACGTATAACGTTATATAGTATTACGTTATAACGTATAACGGTATATAGCATGACGCTATAACGATTAACGTTATATAGCCTGTCAGTATAACGTATAACGTTATATAGCATACCAGTATAACGTATAACGTTATATAGCATATCAGGATAACGTATAACGTTATATAGCATTTCAGTATAACGTATAACGTTATATAGTATTACGTTATAGCGTATTACGTTATATAGCATATGAGTATAACATATAATGTCATATAGCATATCAGGATAACGTATAATGTTATATAGCATATCAGGATAACGTGAAAAGTTATATAATATATCAGTATAACGTATGAAGTAAAATAGCATATCAGTACAACGTATAACGTTATATAGTATTACGTTATAACGTATAACGATATATAGCATGACGTTATAACGATTAACGTTATATAGCCTGTCAGTATAACGTATAACGTTATGTAGCATACCAATATAACGTATAACGTTATATAGCATACCAGTATAACGTATAACGTTATATAGCATATCAGGATAACGAATAACGTTATATAGCATATCAGGATAACGTATAACGTTATATAGCATATCAGGATAACGTATAACGTTATATAGTATTACGTTATATCGTATAACGTTATAGAGTATATGAGTATAACATATAACGTTATATAGCATATCAGTATAACGAATAACGTTATATAGCATATCAGGATAACGTATAACGTTATATAGTATTACGTTATATCGTATAACGTTATAGAGTATATGAGTATAACATATAACGTTATATAGCATATCAGTATAACGAATAACGTTATATAGCATATCAGGATAACGTATAACGTTATATAGGATATCAGTATAACGTATAACGATATATAGCATGACGTTATAACGATTAACGTTATATAGCCTGTCAGTATAACGTATAACGTTATGTAGCATACCAATATAACGTATAACGTTATGTAGCATACCAATATAACGTATAAAGTTATATAGCATACCAGTATAACGTATAACGTTATGTAGCATACCAATATAACGTATAACGTTATATAGCATACCAGTATAACGTATAACGTTATATAGCATATCAGTATAACGTATAACGTTATATAGCATATCAGGATAATGTGTAAAGTTATATAACATATCAGTATAACGCATGAAGTAAAATAGCATATCAGTGCAACGTATAACGTTATATAGTATTACGTTATAACGTATAACGGTATATAGCATGACGCTATAACGATTAACGTTATATAGCCTGTCAGTATAACGTATAACGTTATATAGCATACCAGTATAACGTATAACGTTATATAGCATATCAGGATAACGTATAACGTTATATAGTATTACGTTATAGCGTATTACGTTATATAGCATATGAATATAACATATAATGTCATATAGCATATCACGATAACGTATAATGTTATATAGCATATCAGGATAACGTGAAAAGTTATATAATATATCAGTATAACGTATGAAGTAAAATAGCATATCAGTACAACGTATAACGTTATATAGTATTACGTTATAACGTATAACGATATATAGCATGACGTTATAACGATTAACGTTATATAGCCTGTCAGTATAACGTATAACGTTATGTAGCACCAATATAACGTATAACGTTATATAGCATACCAGTATAACGTATAACGTTATATAGCATATCAGGATAACGTATAACGTTATATGGCATATCAGGATAACGTATAACGTTATATAGCATGTCAGTATATCGTATAACGTTATATAGCATATCAGTCTAACGTATAACGTTATATAGTATATCAGGATAACGTATAACGTTGTATAGCATATCAGGATAACTTATAACGTCATATTGCATATCAGTATAACGTATGAAGTAAAATAGCATATCAGTACAACGTATAACGTTATATAGTATTACGTTATAACGTATAACGATATATAGCATGACGTTATAACGATTAACGTTATATAGCCTGTCAGTATAACGTATAACGTTATGTAGCATACCAATATAACGTATAACGTTATATAGCATACCAGTATAACGTATAACGTTATATAGCATGTCAGTATATCGTATAACGTTATATAGCATATCAGTCTAACGTATAACGTTATATAGTATTACGTTATAGCGTATAACGTTATATAGCATACCAGTATAACGTATAACGTTATATAGCATACCAGTATAACGTATAACGTTATATAGCATATCAGGATAACGTATAACGTTATATAGCATATCAGGATAACGTATAACGTTATATAGTATTACGTTATTACGGATAACGATATATAGCAAGACGTTATAACGTATAACGTTATATAGCATACCAGTATAACGTATAACGTTATATAGCATACCAGTATAACGTATAACGTTATATAGCATATCAGGATAACGTATAACGTTATATAGTATTACGTTATAGCGTATAACGTTATAGAGAATATGAGTATAACATATAACGTTATATAGCATATCAGGATAACGAATAACGTTATATAGCATATCAGGATAACGTATAACGTTATATAGCATATCAGGATAACGTATAACGTTATATAGTATTACGTTATAGCGTATAACGTTATAGAGTATATGAGTATAGCATATAACGTTATATAGCATATCAGGATAACGAATAACGTTATATAGCATATCAGGATAACGTATTACGTTATATAGCATATCAGGATAACGTGTAAAGTTATATAACATATCAGTATAACGTATGAAGTAATATAGCATATCAGTACAACGTATAACGCTATATAGTATTACGTTATAACGTCTAACGATATATAGCATGACGTTATAACGATTAACGTTATATAGCTTGTCAGGATAACGTATAACGTTATATAGCATACCAGTATAACGTATAACGTTATATAGCATATCAGGATAACGTATAACGTTATATAGTATTACGTTATAACGTATAACGATATATAGCATGACGTTATAACGATTAACGTTATATAGCATATCAGGATAACGTATAACGTTATATAGTATTACGTTATAGCGTATAACGTTATAGAGAATATGAGTATAACATATAACGTTATATAGCATATCAGGATAACGAATAACGTTATATAGCATATCAGGATAACGTATAACGTTATATAGGATATCAGTATAACGTATAACGTTATAAGGTATTACGTTATAGCGCATTACGTTATATAGCATATCAATATAACGTATGACGTTATAAGGTATTACGTTATAGCGTATTACGTTATATAGCATATCAGTAAAACGTATAACGTTATATAGCATATCAGGATAACGTGTAAAGTTATATAACATATCAGTATAACGAATGAAGTAATATAGCATATCAGTACAACGTATAACGCTATATAGTATTACGTTATAACGTATAACGATATATAGCATGACGTTATAACGATTAACGTTATATAGCATGTCAGGATAACGTATAACGTTATATAGCATTTCAGTATAACGTATAACGTTATATAGTATTACGTTATAGCGTATTACGTTATATAGCATATGAGTATAACATATAATGTCATATAGCATATCAGGATAACGTATAATGTTATATAGCATATCAGGATAACGTGAAAAGTTATATAATATATCAGTATAACGTATGAAGTAAAATAGCATATCAGTACAACGTATAACGTTATATAGTATTACGTTATAACGTATAACGATATATAGCATGACGTTATAACGATTAACGTTATATAGCCTGTCAGTATAACGTATAACGTTATGTAGCATACCAATATAACGTATAACGTTATATAGCATACCAGTATAACGTATAACGTTATATAGCATATCAGTATAACGTATAACGTTATATAGCATATCAGGATAATGTGTAAAGTTATATAACATATCAGTATAACGCATGAAGTAAAATAGCATATCAGTGCAACGTATAACGTTATATAGTATTACGTTATAACGTATAACGGTATATAGCATGACGCTATAACGATTAACGTTATATAGCCTGTCAGTATAACGTATAACGTTATATAGCATACCAGTATAACGTATAACGTTATATAGCATATCAGTACAACGTATAACGTTATATAGTATTACGTTATAACGTATAACGATATATAGCATGACGTTATAACGATTAACGTTATATAGCCTGTCAGTATAACGTATAACGTTGTGTAGCATACCAATATAACGTATAACGTTATATAGCATACCAGTATAACGTATAACGTTATATAGCATGTCAGTATATCGTATAACGTTATATAGCATATCAGTCTAACGTATAACGTTATATAGTATTACGTTATAGCGTATAACGTTATATAGCATACCAGTATAACGTATAACGTTATATAGCATACCAGTATAACGTATAACGTTATATAGCATATCAGGATAACGTATAACGTTATATAGCATATCAGGATAACGTATAACGTTATATAGTATTACGTTATTACGGATAACGATATATAGCAAGACGTTATAACGTATAACGTTATATAGCATACCAGTATAACGTATAACGTTATATAGCATACCAGTATAACGTATAACGTTATATAGCATATCAGGATAACGTATAACGTTATATAGTATTACGTTATAGCGTATAACGTTATAGAGAATATGAGTATAACATATAACGTTATATAGCATATCAGGATAACGAATAACGTTATATAGCATATCAGGATAACGTATAACGTTATATAGCATATCAGGATAACGTATAACGTTATATAGTATTACGTTATAGCGTATAACGTTATAGAGTATATGAGTATAGCATATAACGTTATATAGCATATCAGGATAACGAATAACTTTATATAGCATATCAGGATAACGTATTACGTTATATAGCATATCAGGATAACGTGTAAAGTTATATAACATATCAGTATAACGTATGAAGTAATATAGCATATCAGTACAACGTATAACGCTATATAGTATTACGTTATAACGTCTAACGATATATAGCATGACGTTATAACGATTAACGTTATATAGCTTGTCAGGATAACGTATAACGTTATATAGCATACCAGTATAACGTATAACGTTATATAGCATATCAGGATAACGTATAACGTTATATAGTATTACGTTATAACGTATAACGATATATAGCATGACGTTATAACGATTAACGTTATATAGCATATCAGGATAACGTATAACGTTATATAGTATTACGTTATAGCGTATAACGTTATAGAGAATATGAGTATAACATATAACGTTATATAGCATATCAGGATAACGAATAACGTTATATAGCATATCAATATAACGTATGACGTTATAAGGTATTACGTTATAGCGTATTACGTTATATAGCATATCAGTAAAACGTATAACGTTATATAGCACATCAGGATAACGTGTAAAGTTATATAACATATCAGTATAACGTATGAAGTAATATAGCATATCAGTACAACGTATAACGCTATATAGTATTACGTTATAACGTATAACGATATATAGCATACCAGTATAACGTATAACGTTATATAGCATATCAGGATAACGTATAACGTTATATAGCATTTCAGTATAACGTATAACGTTATATAGTATTACGTTATAGCGTATTACGTTATATAGCATATGAGTATAACATATAATGTCATATAGCATATCAGGATAACGTATAATGTTATATAGCATATCAGGATAACGTGAAAAGTTATATAATATATCAGTATAACGTATGAAGTAAAATAGCATATCAGTACAACGTATAACGTTATATAGTATTACGTTATAACGTATAACGATATATAGCATGACGTTATAACGATTAACGTTATATAGCATGTCAGGATAACGTATAACGATATATAGCATATCAGTATAACGTATAACGTTATATAGTATTACGTTATAGCGTATTACGTTATATAGCATATGAATATAACATATAATGTCATATAGCATATCACGATAACGTATAATGTTATATAGCATATCAGGATAACGTGAAAAGTTATATAATATATCAGTATAACGTATGAAGTAAAATAGCATATCAGTTCAACGTATAACGTTATATAGTATTACGTTATAACGTATAACGATATATAGCATGACGTTATAACGATTAACGTTATATAGCCTGTCAGTATAACGTATAACGTTATGTAGCACCAATATAACGTATAACGTTATATAGCATACCAGTATAACGTATAACGTTATATAGCATATCAGGATAACGTATAACGTTATATAGCATATCAGGATAACGTATAACGTTATATAGCATGTCAGTATATCGTATAACGTTATATAGCATATCAGTCTAACGTATAACGTTATATAGTATATCAGGAGAACGTATAACGTTGTATAGCATATCAGGATAACTTATAACGTCATATAGCATATCAGTATAACGTATGAAGTAAAATAGCATATCAGTACAACGTATAACGTTATATAGTATTACGTTATAACGTATAACGATATATAGCATGACGTTATAACGATTAACGTTATATAGCCTGTCAGTATAACGTATAACGTTATGTAGCATACCAATATAACGTATAACGTTATATAGCATACCAGTATAACGTATAACGTTATATAGCATGTCAGTATATCGTACAACGTTATATAGCATATCAGTCTAACGTATAACGTTATATAGTATTACGTTATAGCGTATAACGTTATATAGCATACCAGTATAACGTATAAAGTTATATAGCATACCAATATAACGTATAACGTTATATAGCATATCAGGATAACGTATAACGTTATATAGCATATCAGGATAACGTATAACGTTATATAGTATTACGTTATTACGGATAACGATATATAGCAAGACGTTATAACGTATAACGTTATATAGCATACCAGTATAACGTATAACGTTATATAGCATACCAGTATAACGTATAACGTTATATAGCATATCAGGATAACGTATAACGTTATATAGTATTACGTTATAGCGTATAACGTTATAGAGAATATGAGTATAACATATAACGTTATATAGCATATCAGAATAACGAATAACGTTATATAGCATATCAGGATAACGTATTACGTTATATAGCATATCAGGATAACGTGTAAAGTTATATAACATATCAGTATAACGTATGAAGTAATATAGCATATCAGTACAACGTATAACGCTATATAGTATTACGTTATAACGTCTAACGATATATAGCATGACGTTATAACGATTAACGTTATATAGCTTGTCAGGATAACGTATAACGTTATATAGCATACCAGTATAACGTATAACGTTATATAGCATATCAGGATAACGTATAACGTTATATAGTATTACGTTATAACGTATAACGATATATAGCATGACGTTATAACGATTAACGTTATATAGCATATCAGGATAACGTATAACGTTATATAGTATTACGTTATAGCGTATAACGTTATAGAGAATATGAGTATAACATATAACGTTATATAGCATATCAGGATAACGAATAACGTTATATAGCATATCAGGATAACGTATAACGTTATATAGGATATCAGTATAACGTATAACGTTATAAGGTATTACGTTATAGCGTATTACGTTATATAGCATATCAGTATAACGTATGACGTTATAAGGTATTACGTTATAGCGTATTACGTTATATAGCATATCAGTAAAACGTATAACGTTATATAGCATATCAGGATAACATGTAAAGTTATATAACATATCAGTATAACGTATGAAGTAATATAGCATATCAGTACAACGTATAACGCTATATAGTATTACGTTATAACGTATAACGATATATAGCATGACGTTATAACGATTAACGTTATATAGCATGTCAGGATAACGTATAACGTTATATAGCATATCAGTATAACGTATAACGTTATATAGTATTACGTTATAGCGTATTACGTTATATAGGATATGAATATAACATATAATGTCATATAGCATATCAGGATAACGTATAATGTTATATAGCATATCAGGATAACGTGAAAAGTTATATAATATATCAGTATAACGTATGAAGTAAAATAGCATATCAGTACAACGTATAACGTTATATAGTATTACGTTATAACGTATAACGATATATAGCATGACGTTATAACGATTAACGTTATATAGCCTGTCAGTATAACGTATAACGTTATGTAGCATACCAATATAACGTATAACGTTATATAGCATACCAGTATAACGTATAACGTTATATAGCATATCAGTATAACGTATAACGTTATATAGCATATCAGCATAATGTGTAAAGTTATATAACATATCAGTATAACGCATGAAGTAAAATAGCATATCAGTGCAACGTATAACGTTATATAGTATTACGTTATAACGTATAACGGTATATAGCATGACGCTATAACGATTAACGTTATATAGCCTGTCAGTATAACGTATAACGTTATATAGCATACCAGTATAACGTATAACGTTATATAGCATATCAGGATAACGTATAACGTTATATAGCATATCAGGATAACGTATAACGTTATATAGCATGTCAGTATATCGTATAACGTTATATAGCATATCAGTCTAACGTATAACGTTATATAGTATATCAGGATAACGTATAACGTTGTATAGCATATCAGGATAACGTATAACGTTATATAGCATATCAGTATAACGTATGAAGTAAAATAGCATATCAGTACAACGTATAACGTTATATAGTATTACGTTATAACGTATAACGATATATAGCATGACGTTATAACGATTAACGTTATATAGCCTGTCAGTATAACGTATAACGTTATGTAGCATACCAATATAACGTATAACGTTATATAGCATACCAGTATAACGTATAACGTTATATAGCATGTCAGTATATCGTATAACGTTATATAGCATATCAGTCTAACGTATAACGTTATATAGTATTACGTTATAGCGTATAACGTTATATAGCATACCAGTATAACGTATAACGTTATATAGCATACCAGTATAACGTATAACGTTATATAGCATATCAGGATAACGTATAACGTTATATAGCATATCAGGATAACGTATAACGTTATATAGTATTACGTTATTACGGATAACGATATATAGCAAGACGTTATAACGTATAACGTTATATAGCATACCAGTATAACGTATAACGTTATATAGCATACCAGTATAACGTATAACGTTATATAGCATATCAGGATAACGTATAACGTTATATAGTATTACGTTATAGCGTATAACGTTATAGAGAATATGAGTATAACATATAACGTTATATAGCATATCAGGATAACGAATAACTTTATATAGTATTACGTTATAGCGTATAACGTTATAGAGAATATGAGTATAACATATAACGTTATATAGCATATCAGGATAACGAATAACGTTATATAGCATATCAGGATAACGTATAACGTTATATAGCATATCAGGATAACGTATAACGTTATATAGTATTACGTTATTGCGTATAACGTTATAGAGTATATGAGTATAGCATATAACGTTATATAGCATATCAGGATAACGAATAACGTTATATAGCATATCAGGATAACGTATTACGTTATATAGCATATCAGGATAACGTGTAAAGTTATATAACATATCAGTATAACGTATGAAGTAATATAGCATATCAGTACAACGTATAACGCTATATAGTATTACGTTATAACGTCTAACGATATATAGCATGACGTTATAACGATTAACGTTATATAGCTTGTCAGGATAACGTATAACGTTATATAGCATACCAGTATAACGTATAACGTTATATAGCATATCAGGATAACGTATAACGTTATATAGTATTACGTTATAACGTATAACGATATATAGCATGACGTTATAACGATTAACGTTATATAGCATATCAGGATAACGTATAACGTTATATAGTATTACGTTATAGCGTATAACGTTATAGAGAATATGAGTATAACATATAACGTTATATAGCATATCAGGATAACGTATAACGTTATATAGCATATCAGGATAACGTATAACGTTATATAGGATATCAGTATAACGTATAACGTTATAAGGTATTACGTTATAGCGTATTACGTTATATAGCATATCAGTATAACGTATGACGTTATAAGGTATTACGTTATAGCGTATTACGTTATATAGCATATCAGTAAAACGTATAACGTTATATAGCATATCAGGATAACATGTAAAGTTATATAACATATCAGTATAACGTATGAAGTAATATAGCATATCAGTACAACGTATAACGCTATATAGTATTACGTTATAACGTATAACGATATATAGCATGACGTTATAACGATTAACGTTATATAGCATGTCAGGATAACGTATAACGTTATATAGCATATCAGTATAACGTATAACGTTATATAGTATTACGTTATAGCGTATTACGTTATATAGGATATGAATATAAAATATAATGTCATATAGCATATCAGGATAACGTATAATGTTATATAGCATATCAGGATAACGTGAAAAGTTATATAATATATCAGTATAACGTATGAAGTAAAATAGCATATCAGTACAACGTATAACGTTATATAGTATTACGTTATAACGTATAACGATATATAGCATGACGTTATAACGATTAACGTTATATAGCCTGTCAGTATAACGTATAACGTTATGTAGCATACCAATATAACGTATAACGTTATATAGCATACCAGTATAACGTATAACGTTATATAGCATATCAGTATAACGTATAACGTTATATAGCATATCAGGATAATGTGTAAAGTTATATAACATATCAGTATAACGCATGAAGTAAAATAGCATATCAGTGCAACGTATAACGTTATATAGTATTACGTTATAACGTATAACGGTATATAGCATGACGCTATAACGATTAACGTTATATAGCCTGTCAGTATAACGTATAACGTTATATAGCATACCAGTATAACGTATAACGTTATATAGCATATCAGGATAACGTATAACGTTATATAGCATATCAGGATAACGTATAACGTTATATAGCATGTCAGTATATCGTATAACTTTATATAGCATATCAGTCTAACGTATAACGTTATATAGTATATCAGGATAACGTATAACGTTGTATAGCATATCAGGATAACTTATAACGTCATATAGCATATCAGTATAACGTATGAAGTAAAATAGCATATCAGTACAACGTATAACGTTATATAGTATTACGTTATAACGTATAACGATATATAGCATGACGTTATAACGATTAACGTTATATAGCCTGTCAGTATAACGTATAACGTTATGTAGCATACCAATATAACGTATAACGTTATATAGCATACCAGTATAACGTATAACGTTATATAGCATGTCAGTATATCGTATAACGTTATATAGCATATCAGTCTAACGTATAACGTTATATAGTATTACGTTATAGCGTATAACGTTATATAGCATACCAGTATAACGTATAACGTTATATAGCATACCAGTATAACGTATAACGTTATATAGCATATCAGGATAACGTATAACGTTATATAGCATATCAGGATAACGTATAACGTTATATAGTATTACGTTATTACGGATAACGATATATAGCAAGACGTTATAACGTATAACGTTATATAGCATACCAGTATAACGTATAACGTTATATAGCATACCAGTATAACGTATAACGTTATATAGCATATCAGGATAACGTATAACGTTATATAGTATTACGTTATAGCGTATAACGTTATAGAGAATATGAGTATAACATATAACGTTATATAGCATATCAGGATAACGAATAACGTTATATAGCATATCAGGATAACGTATAACGTTATATAGCATATC
Organism: Bombus sylvestris; assembly: GCA_911622165.2. Lineage (NCBI taxonomy): Eukaryota > Metazoa > Arthropoda > Insecta > Hymenoptera > Apidae > Bombus > Bombus sylvestris. Next base: position 9,165,054 of record OU443146.1, on the reverse strand, counting down.
AGGATAACGTATAACGTTATATAGTATTACGTTATAGCGTATAACGTTATAGAGTATATGAGTATAGCATATAACGTTATATAGCATATCAGGATAACGAATAACGTTATATAGCATATCAGGATAACGTATTACGTTATATAGCATATCAGGATAACGTGTAAAGTTATATAACATATCAGTATAACGTATGAAGTAATATAGCATATCAGTACAACGTATAACGCTATATAGTATTACGTTATAACGTCTAACGATATATAGCATGACGTTATAACGATTAACGTTATATAGCTTGTCAGGATAACGTATAACGTTATATAGCATACCAGTATAACGTATAACGTTATATAGCATATCAGGATAACGTATAACGTTATATAGTATTACGTTATAACGTATAACGATATATAGCATGACGTTATAACGATTAACGTTATATAGCATATCAGGATAACGTATAACGTTATATAGTATTACGTTATAGCGTATAACGTTATAGAGAATATGAGTATAACATATAACGTTATATAGCATATCAGGATAACGAATAACGTTATATAGCATATCAGGATAACGTATAACGTTATATAGGATATCAGTATAACGTATAACGTTATAAGGTATTACGTTATAGCGTATTACGTTATATAGCATATCAGTATAACGTATGACGTTATAAGGTATTACGTTATAGCGTATTACGTTATATAGCATATCAGTAAAACGTATAACGTTATATAGCATATCAGGATAACATGTAAAGTTATATAACATATCAGTATAACGTATGAAGTAATATAGCATATCAGTACAACGTATAACGCTATATAGTATTACGTTATAACGTATAACGATATATAGCATGACGTTATAACGATTAACGTTATATAGCATGTCAGGATAACGTATAACGTTATATAGCATATCAGTATAACGTATAACGTTATATAGTATTACGTTATAGCGTATTACGTTATATAGGATATGAATATAACATATAATGTCATATAGCATATCAGGATAACGTATAATGTTATATAGCATATCAGGATAACGTGAAAAGTTATATAATATATCAGTATAACGTATGAAGTAAAATAGCATATCAGTACAACGTATAACGTTATATAGTATTACGTTATAACGTATAACGATATATAGCATGACGTTATAACGATTAACGTTATATAGCCTGTCAGTATAACGTATAACGTTATGTAGCATACCAATATAACGTATAACGTTATATAGCATACCAGTATAACGTATAACGTTATATAGCATATCAGTATAACGTATAACGTTATATAGCATATCAGGATAATGTGTAAAGTTATATAACATATCAGTATAACGCATGAAGTAAAATAGCATATCAGTGCAACGTATAACGTTATATAGTATTACGTTATAACGTATAACGGTATATAGCATGACGCTATAACGATTAACGTTATATAGCCTGTCAGTATAACGTATAACGTTATATAGCATACCAGTATAACGTATAACGTTATATAGCATATCAGGATAACGTATAACGTTATATAGCATATCAGTATAACGTATAACGTTATATAGCATGTCAGTATATCGTATAACGTTATATAGCATATCAGTCTAACGTATAACGTTATATAGTATATCAGGATAACGTATAACGTTGTATAGCATATCAGGATAACTTATAACGTCATATAGCATATCAGTATAACGTATGAAGTAAAATAGCATATCAGTACAACGTATAACGTTATATAGTATTACGTTATAACGTATAACGATATATAGCATGACGTTATAACGATTAACGTTATATAGCCTGTCAGTATAACGTATAACGTTATGTAGCATACCAATATAACGTATAACGTTATATAGCATACCAGTATAACGTATAACGTTATATAGCATGTCAGTATATCGTATAACGTTATATAGCATATCAGTCTAACGTATAACGTTATATAGTATTACGTTATAGCGTATAACGTTATATAGCATACCAGTATAACGTATAACGTTATATAGCATACCAGTATAACGTATAACGTTATATAGCATATCAGGATAACGTATAACGTTATATAGCATATCAGGATAACGTATAACGTTATATAGTATTACGTTATTACGGATAACGATATATAGCAAGACGTTATAACGTATAACGTTATATAGCATACCAGTATAACGTATAACGTTATATAGCATACCAGTATAACGTATAACGTTATATAGCATATCAGGATAACGTATAACGTTATATAGTATTACGTTATAGCGTATAACGTTATAGAGAATATGAGTATAACATATAACGTTATATAGCATATCAGGATAACGAATAACGTTATATAGCATATCAGGATAACGTATAACGTTATATAGCATATCAGGATAACGTATAACGTTATATAGTATTACGTTATAGCGTATAACGTTATAGAGTATATGAGTATAGCATATAACGTTATATAGCATATCAGGATAACGAATAACGTTATATAGCATATCAGGATAACGTATTACGTTATATAGCATATCAGGATAACGTGTAAAGTTATATAACATATCAGTATAACGTATGAAGTAATATAGCATATCAGTACAACGTATAACGCTATATAGTATTACGTTATAACGTCTAACGATATATAGCATGACGTTATAACGATTAACGTTATATAGCTTGTCAGGATAACGTATAACGTTATATAGCATACCAGTATAACGTATAACGTTATATAGCATATCAGGATAACGTATAACGTTATATAGTATTACGTTATAACGTATAACGATATATAGCATGACGTTATAACGATTAACGTTATATAGCATATCAGGATAACGTATAACGTTATATAGTATTACGTTATAGCGTATAACGTTATAGAGAATATGAGTATAACATATAACGTTATATAGCATATCAGGATAACGAATAACGTTATATAGCATATCAGGATAACGTATAACGTTATATAGGATATCAGTATAACGTATAACGTTATAAGGTATTACGTTATAGCGTATTACGTTATATAGCATATCAGTATAACGTATGACGTTATAAGGTATTACGTTATAGCGTATTACGTTATATAGCATATCAGTAAAACGTATAACGTTATATAGCATATCAGGATAACATGTAAAGTTATATAACATATCAGTATAACGTATGAAGTAATATAGCATATCAGTACAACGTATAACGCTATATAGTATTACGTTATAACGTATAACGATATATAGCATGACGTTATAACGATTAACGTTATATAGCATGTCAGGATAACGTATAACGTTATATAGCATATCAGTATAACGTATAACGTTATATAGTATTACGTTATAGCGTATTACGTTATATAGGATATGAATATAACATATAATGTCATATAGCATATCAGGATAACGTATAATGTTATATAGCATATCAGGATAACGTGAAAAGTTATATAATATATCAGTATAACGTATGAAGTAAAATAGCATATCAGTACAACGTATAACGTTATATAGTATTACGTTATAACGTATAACGATATATAGCATGACGTTATAACGATTAACGTTATATAGCCTGTCAGTATAACGTATAACGTTATGTAGCATACCAATATAACGTATAACGTTATATAGCATACCAGTATAACGTATAACGTTATATAGCATATCAGTATAACGTATAACGTTATATAGCATATCAGGGTAATGTGTAAAGTTATATAACATATCAGTATAACGCATGAAGTAAAATAGCATATCAGTGCAACGTATAACGTTATATAGTATTACGTTATAACGTATAACGGTATATAGCATGACGCTATAACGATTAACGTTATATAGCCTGTCAGTATAACGTATAACGTTATATAGCATACCAGTATAACGTATAACGTTATATAGCATATCAGGATAACGTATAACGTTATATAGCATATCAGGATAACGTATAACGTTATATAGCATGTCAGTATATCGTATAACGTTATATAGCATATCAGTCTAACGTATAACGTTATATAGTATATCAGGATAACGTATAACGTTGTATAGCATATCAGGATAACTTATAACGTCATATAGCATATCAGTATAACGTATGAAGTAAAATAGCATATCAGTACAACGTATAACGTTATATAGTATTACGTTATAACGTATAACGATATATAGCATGACGTTATAACGATTAACGTTATACAGCCTGTCAGTATAACGTATAACGTTATGTAGCATACCAATATAACGTATAACGTTATATAGCATACCAGTATAACGTATAACGTTATATAGCATGTCAGTATATCGTATAACGTTATATAGCATATCAGTCTAACGTATAACGTTATATAGTATTACGTTATAGCGTATAACGTTATATAGCATACCAGTATAACGTATAACGTTATATAGCATACCAGTATAACGTATAACGTTATATAGCATATCAGGATAACGTATAACGTTATATAGCATATCAGGATAACGTATAACGTTATATAGTATTACGTTATTACGGATAACGATATATAGCAAGACGTTATAACGTATAACGTTATATAGCATACCAGTATAACGTATAACGTTATATAGCATACCAGTATAACGTATAACGTTATATAGCATATCAGGATAACGTATAACGTTATATAGTATTACGTTATAGCGTATAACGTTATAGAGAATATGAGTATAACATATAACGTTATATAGCATATCAGGATAACGAATAACGTTATATAGCATATCAGGATAACGTATAACGTTATATAGCATATCAGGATAACGTATAACGTTATATAGTATTACGTTATAGCGTATAACGTTATAGAGTATATGAGTATAGCATATAACGTTATATAGCATATCAGGATAACGAATAACGTTATATAGCATATCAGGATAACGTATTACGTTATATAGCATATCAGGATAACGTGTAAAGTTATATAACATATCAGTATAACGTATGAAGTAATATAGCATATCAGTACAACGTATAACGCTATATAGTATTACGTTATAACGTATAACGATATATAGCATGACGTTATAACGATTAACGTTATATAGCTTGTCAGGATAACGTATAACGTTATATAGCATACCAGTATAACGTATAACGTTATATAGCATATCAGGATAACGTATAACGTTATATAGTATTACGTTATAACGTATAACGATATATAGCATGACGTTATAACGATTAACGTTATATAGCATATCAGGATAACGTATAACGTTATATAGTATTACGTTATAGCGTATAACGTTATAGAGAATATGAGTATAACATATAACGTTATATAGCATATCAGGATAACGAATAACGTTATATAGCATATCAGGATAACGTATAACGTTATATAGGATATCAGTATAACGTATAACGTTATAAGGTATTACGTTATAGCGTATTACGTTATATAGCATATCAGTATAACGTATGACGTTGTAAGGTATTACGTTATAGCGTATTACGTTATATAGCATATCAGTAAAACGTATAACGTTATATAGCATATCAGGATAACATGTAAAGTTATATAACATATCAGTATAACGTATGAAGTAATATAGCATATCAGTACAACGTATAACGCTATATAGTATTACGTTATAACGTATAACGATATATAGCATGACGTTATAACGATTAACGTTATATAGCATGTCAGGATAACGTATAACGTTATATAGCATATCAGTATAACGTATAACGTTATATAGTATTACGTTATAGCGTATTACGTTATATAGCATATGAATATAACATATAATGTCATATAGCATATCACGATAACGTATAATGTTATATAGCATATCAGGATAACGAGAAAAGTTATATAATATATCAGTATAACGTATGAAGTAAAATAGCATATCAGTACAACGTATAACGTTATATAGTATTACGTTATAACGTATAACGATATATAGCATGACGTTATAACGATTAACGTTATATAGCCCGTCAGTATAACGTATAACGTTATGTAGCATACCAATATAACGTATAACGTTATATAGCATACCAGTATAACGTATAACGTTATATAGCATATCCGGATAACGTATAACGTTATATAGCATATCAGGATAACGTATAACGTTATATAGCATGTCAGTATATCGTATAACGTTATATAGCATATCAGTCTAACGTATAACGTTATATAGTATATCAGGATAACGTATAACGTTGTATAGCATATCAGGATAACTTATAACGTCATATAGCATATCAGTATAACGTATAACGTTGTATAGCATATCAGTCTAACGTATAACGTTATATAGTATATCAGGATAACGTATAACGTTGTATAGCATATCAGGATAACGTATAACGTTGTATAGCATATCAGGATAACTTATAACGTCATATAGCATATCAGTATAACGTATAACGTTGTATAGCATATCAGTCTAACGTATAACGTTATATAGTATATCAGGATAACGTATAACGTTGTATAGCATATCAGGATAACTTATAACGTCATATAGCATATCAGTATATCGTATAACGTCATATAGCATATCAGTATATCGTATAACGTTGTACAGCATATCAGGATAACTTATAACGTCATATAGCATATCAGTATATCGTATAACGTTGTACAGCATATCAGGATAACTTATAACGTCATATAGCATATCAGTATAACGTATAACGTTGTATATCATATCAGGATAACGCATAAAGTTATATAACATATCAGTGTAACGTATGAAGTAAAATAGCAAATCAGTACAACGTATAACGTTATATAGTATTACGTTATAACGTATAACGATATATAGCATGACGTTATAACGATTAACGTTATATAGCCTGTCAGTATAACGTATAACGTTATGTAGCATACCAATATAACGTATAACGTTATATAGCATACCAGTATAAGGTATAACGTTATATAGCATATCAGGATAACGTATAACGTTATATAGTATTACGATATAACGTATAACGATATATAGCATGACGTTATAACGATTAACGTTATATAGCCTGTCAGTATAACGTATAACGTTATATAGGATATCAGTATAACGTATAACGTTATAAAGTATTACGTTATAGCGTATTACGTTATATAGCATATCAGTATAACGTATAGCGTTATATAGCATATCAGGATAACGTGTAAAGTTATATAACATATCAGTATAACGTAGGAAGTAAAATAGCATATCAGTACAACGTATAACGTTATATAGTATTACGTTATAACGTATAACGATATATAGCATGACGTTATAACGATTAACGTTATATAGCCTGTCAGAATAACGTATAACGTTATGTAGCATACCAATATAACGTATAACGTTATATAGCATACCAGTATAACGTATAACGTTATATAGCATATCAGGATAACGTATAACGTTATATAGTATTACGTTATAACGTATAACGATATATAGCATGACGTTATAACGTATAACGTTATATAGCATGACGTTATAACGATTAACGTTATATAGCCTGTCAGTATAACGTATAACGTTATGTAGCATACCAGTATAACGTATAACGTTATATAGCATACCAGTATAACGTATAACGTTATATAGTATTACGTTATAGCGTATAACGTTATAGAGAATATGAGTATAACATATAACGTTATATAGCATATCAGGATAACGTATAACGTTATATAGTATTACGTTACAGCGTATACCGTTATAGAGAATATGAGTATAACATATAGCGTTATATAGCATATCAGGATAACGAATAACGTTATATAGCATATCAGGATAACGTATAACGTTATATAGGATATCAGTATAACGTATAACGTTATAAGGTATTACGTTATAGCGTATTACGTTATATAGCATATCAGTATAACGTATGACGTTATAAGGTATTACGTTATAGCGTATTACGTTATATAGCATATCAGTAAAACGTATAACGTTATATAGCATATCAGGATAACGTGTAAAGTTATATAACATATCAGTATAACGTATGAAGTAATATAGCATATCAGTACAACGTATAACGCTATATAGTATTACGTTATAACGTATAACGATATATAGCATGACGTTATAACGATTAACGTTATATAGCATGTCAGGATAACGTATAACGTTATATAGCATATCAGTATAACGTATAACGTTATATAGTATTACGTTATAGCGTATTACGTTATATAGCATATGAATATAACATATAATGTCATATAGCATATCACGATAACGTATAATGTTATATAGCATATCAGGATAACGTGAAAAGTTATATAATATATCAGTATAACGTATGAAGTAAAATAGCATATCAGTACAACATATAACGTTATATAGTATTACGTTATAACGTATAACGATATATAGCATGACGTTATAACGATTAACGTTATATAGCCTGTCAGTATAACGTATAACGTTATATAGCATACCAGTATAACGTATAACGTTATATAGCATATCAGGATAACGTATAACGTTATATAGTATTACGTTATAGCGTATAACGTTATAGAGAATATGAGTATAACATATAACGTTATATAGCATATCAGGATAACGAATAACGTTATATAGCATATCAGGATAACGTATAACGTTATATAGGATATCAGTATAACGTATAACGTTATAAGGTATTACGTTATAGCGTATTACGTTATATAGCATATCAGTATAACGTATGACGTTATAAGGTATTACGTTATAGCGTATTACGTTATATAGCATATCAGTAAGACGTATAACGTTATATAGCATATCAGGATAACGTGTAAAGTTATATAACATATCAGTATAACGTATGAAGTAATATAGCATATCAGTACAACGTATAACGCTATATAGTATTACGTTATAACGTATAACGATATATAGCATGACGTTATAACGATTAACGTTATATAGCATGTCAGGATAACGTATAACGTTATATAGCATATCAGTATAACGTATGACGTTATAAGGTATTACGTTATAGCGTATTACGTTATATAGCATATCAGTAAAACGTATAACGTTATATAGCATATCAGGATAACGTGTAAAGTTATATAACATATCAGTATAACGTATGAAGTAATATAGCATATCAGTACAACGTATAACGCTATATAGTATTACGTTATAACGTATAACGATATATAGCATGACGTTATAACGATTAACGTTATATAGCATGTCAGGATAACGTATAACGTTATATAGCATATCAGTATAACGTATGACGTTATAAGGTATTACGTTATAGCGTGTTACGTTATATAGCATATCAGTAAAACGTATAACGTTATATAGCATATCAGGATAACGTGTAAAGTTATATAACATATCAGTATAACGTATGAAGTAATATAGCATATCAGTACAACGTATAACGCTATATAGTATTACGTTATAACGTATAACGATATATAGCATGACGTTAAAAGGATTAACGTTATATAGCATGTCAGGATAACGTATAACGTTATATAGCATATAAGTATAACGTATAACGTTATATAGTATTACGTTATAGCGTATTACGTTATATAGCATATGAATATAACATATAATGTCATATAGCATATCACGATAACGTATAATGTTATATAGCATATCAGGATAACGTGAAAAGTTATATAATATATCAGTATAACGTATGAAGTAAAATAGCATATCAGTACAACGTATAACGTTATATAGTATTACGTTATAACGTATAACGATATATAGCATGACGTTATAACGATTAACGTTATATAGCCTGTCAGTATAACGTATAACGTTATGTAGCATACCAATATAACGTATAACTTTATATAGTATTACGTTATAGCGTATAACGTTATAGAGAATATGAGTATAACATATAACGTTATATAGCATGTCAGGATAACGTATAACGTTATATAGCATACCAGTATAACGTATAACGTTATTTAGTATTACGTTATAGCGTATAACGTTATAGAGAATAAGAGTATAACATATAACGTTATATAGCATATCAGGAAAACGTATAACGTTATATAGCATATCAGTATAACATATAACGTTATACAGCATATCAGGATAACGAATAACGTTATATAGCATATCAGGATAACGTGAAAAGTTATATAATATATCAGTATAACGTATGAAGTAAAATAGCATATCAGTACAACGTATAACGTTATATAGTATTACGTTATAACGTATAACGATATATAGCATGACGTTATAACGATTAACGTTATATAGCCTGTCAGTATAACGTATAACGTTATGTAGCATACCAATATAACGTATAACGTTATATAGCATACCAGTATAACGTATAACGTTATATAGCATACCAGTATAACGTATAACGTTATATAGCATATCAGGATAACGTATAACGTTATAGAGTATTACGTTATAACGTATAACGATATATAGCATGACGATATAACGTATAACGTTATATAGCATACCAGTATAACGTATAACGTTATATAGCATACCAGTATAACGTATAACGTTATATAGCATATCAGGATAACGTATAACGTTATATAGCATATCAGGATAACGTATAACGTTATATAGTATTACGTTATTACGGATAACGATATATAGCAAGACGTTATAACGTATAACGTTATAGCATACCAGTATAACGTATAACGTTATATAGCATACCAGTATAACGTATAACGTTATATAGCATATCAGGATAACGTATAACGTTATATAGCATGTCAGTATATCGTATAACGTTGTATAGCATATCAGGATAACTTATAACGTCATATAGCATATCAGTATAACGTATAACGTTGTATAGCATATCAGGATAACTTATAACGTCATATAGCATATCAGTATAACGTATAACGTTGTATAGCATATCAGGATAACTTATAACGTCATATAGCATATCAGTATAACGTATAACGTTGTATAGCATATCAGGATAACGCGTAAAGTTATATAACATATCAGTATAACGTATGAAGTAAAATAGCAAATCAGTACAACGTATAACGTTATATAGTATTACGTTATAACGTATAACGATATATAGCATGACGTTATAACGATTAACGTTATATAGCCTGTCAGTATAACGTATAACGTTATGTAGCATACCAATATAACGTATAACGTTATATAGCATACCAGTATAACGTATAACGTTATATAGCATATCAGGATAACGTATAACGTTATATAGTATTACGATATAACGTATAACGATATATAGCATGACGTTATAACGTATAACGTTATATAGCATACCAGTATAACGTATAACGTTATATAGCATACCAGTATAACGTATATCGTTATATAGAATATCAAGATAACGTATAACGTTATATAGCATATCAGGATAACGTATAACGTTATATAATATTACGTTATAACGGATAACGATATATAGCATGACGTTATAACGTATAACGTTATATAGCATACCAGTATAACGTATAACGTTATATAGCATACCAGTATAACGTATAACGTTATATAGCATATCAGGATAACGTATAACGTTATATAGCATATCAGGATAACGTATAACGTTATATAGCATATCAGGATAACGTATAACGTTATATAGCATATCAGGATAACGTATAACGTTATATAGTATTACGTTATAACGTATAACGATATATAGCACGACGTTATAACGTATAACGTTATATAGCATACCAGTATAACGTATAACGTTATATAGCATACCAGTATAACGTATAACGTTATATAGCATACCAGTATAACGTATAACTTTATATAGTATTACGTTATAGCGTATAACGTTATAGAGAATAAGAGTATAACATATAACGTTATATAGCATATCAGGATAACGTATAACGTTATATAGCATATCAGTATAACGTATAACGTTATATAGCATATCAGTATAACGTGTAAAGTTATATAACATATCAGTATAACGTATGAAGTAAAATAGCATATCAGTGCAACGTATAACGTTATATAGTATTACGTTATAACGTATAATGATATATAGCATGACGTTATAACGATTAACGTTATATAGCCTGTCAGTATAACGTATAACGTTATGTAGCATACCAATATAACGTATAACGTTATATAGCATACCAGTATAACGTATAACGTTATATAGTATTACGTTATAGCGTATAACGTTATGGAGAATATGAGTATAACATATAACGTTGTATAGCATATCAGGATAACGTATAACGTTATATAGCATATCAGGATAACGTATAACGTTATATAGCATATCAGGATAACGTATAACGTTATATAGTATTACGTTATAGCGTATAACGTTATAGAGTATATGAGTATAACATATAACGTTATATAGCATATCAGGATAACGAATAACGTTATATAGCATATCAGGATAACGTATAACGTTATATAGGATATCAGTATAACGTATAACGTTATAAGGTATTACGTTATAGCGTATTACGTTATATAGCATATCAGTATAACGTATGACGTTATAAGGTATTACGTTATAGCGTATTACGTTATATAGCATATCAGTAAAACGTATAACGTTATATAGCATATCAGGATAACGTATAATGTTATATAGCATATCAGGATAACGTGAAAAGTTATATAATATATCAGTATAACGTATGAAGTCAAATAGCATATCAGTACAACGTATAACGTTATATAGTATTACGTTATAACGTATAACGATATATAGCATGATGTTATAACGATTAACGTTATATAGCCTGTCAGTATAACGTATAACGTTATGTAGCATACCAATATAACGTATAACGTTATATAGCATATCAGGATAACGTATAACGTTATATAGCATATCAGGATAACGTATAACGTTATATAGCATATCAGGATAACGTATAACGTTATATAGCATGTCAGTATATCGTATAACGTTTTATAGCATATCAGTCTAACGTATAACGTTATATAGTATATCAGGATAACTTATAACGTCATATAGCATATCAGTATAACGTATAACGTTCTATAGCATATCAGGATAACGCGTAAAGTTATATAACATATCAGTATAACGTATGAAGTGAAATAGCATATCAGTACAACGTATAAAGTTATATAGTATTACGTTATAAGGTATAACGATATATAGCATGACGTTATAACGATTAACGTTATATAGCCTGTCAGTATAACGTATAACGTTATGTAGCATACCAATATAACGTATAACGTTATATAGCATACCAGTATAACGTATAACGTTATATAGCATGTCAGTATATCGTATAACGTTATATAGCATATCAGTCTAACGTATAACGTTATATAGCATATCAGGATAACGTATAACGTTATATAGCATATCAGGATAACGTATAACGTTATATAGCATATCAGGATAACGTATAACGTTATATAGCATATCAGGATAACGTATAACGTTATATAGTATTACGTTATAACGTATAACGATATATAGCACGACGTTATAACGTATAACGTTATATAGCATACCAGTATAACGTATAACGTTATATAGCATACCAGTATAACGTATAACGTTATATAGCATACCAGTATAACGTATAACTTTATATAGTATTACGTTATAGCGTATAACGTTATAGAGAATAAGAGTATAACATATAACGTTATATAGCATATCAGGATAACGTATAACGTTATATAGCATATCAGTATAACGTATAACGTTATATAGCATATCAGGATAACGTGTAAAGTTATATAACATATCAGCATAACGTATGAAGTAAAATAGCATATCAGTGCAACGCATAACGTTATATAGTATTACGTTATAACGTATAACGATATATAGCATGACGTTATAACGATTAACGTTATATAGCCTGTCAGTATAACGTATAACGTTATGTAGCATACCAATATAACGTATAACGTTATATAGCATACCAGTATAACGTATAACGTTATATAGTATTACGTTATAGCGTATAACGTTATGGAGAATATGAGTATAACATATAACGTTGTATAGCATATCAGGATAACGTATAACGTTATATAGCATATCAGGATAACGTATAACGTTATATAGCATATCAGGATAACGTATAACGTTATATAGTATTACGTTATAGCGTATAACGTTATAGAGTATATGAGTATAACATATAACGTTATATAGCATATCAGGATAACGAATAACGTTATATAGCATATCAGGATAACGTATAACGTTATATAGGATATCAGTATAACGTATAACGTTATAAGGTATTACGTTATAGCGTATTACGTTATATAGCATATCAGTATAACGTATAACGTTATATAGTATTACGTTATAGCGTATTACGTTATATAGCATATGAGTATAACATATAATGTTTTATAGCATTTCAGGATAACGTATAATGTTATATAGCATATCAGGATAACGTGAAAAGTTATATAATATATCAGTATAACGTATGAAGTCAAAAAGCATATCAGTACAACGTATAACGTTATATAGTATTACGTTATAACGTATAACGATATATAGCATGATGTTATAACGATTAACGTTATATAGCCTGTCAGTATAACGTATAACGTTATGTAGCATACCAATATAACGTATAACGTTATATAGCATATCAGGATAACGTATAACGTTATATAGCATATCAGGATAACGTATAACGTTATATAGCATATCAGGATAACGTATAACGTTATATAGCATGTCAGTATATCGTATAACGTTATATAGCATATCAGTCTAACGTATAACGTTATATAGTATATCAGGATAACTTATAACGTCATATAGCATATCAGTATAACGTATAACGTTGTATAGCATATCAGGATAACGCGTAAAGTTATATAACATATCAGTATAACGTATGAAGTGAAATAGCATATCAGTACAACGTATAAAGTTATATAGTATTACGTTATAAGGTATAACGATATATAGCATGACGTTATAACGATTAACGTTATATAGCCTGTCAGTATAACGTATAACGTTATGTAGCATACCAATATAACGTATAACGTTATATAGCATACCAGTATAACGTATAACGTTATATAGCATGTCAGTATATCGTATAACGTTATATAGCATATCAGTCTAACGTATAACGTTATATAGCATATCAGGATAACGTATAACGTTATATAGCATATCAGGATAACGTATAACGTTATATAGCATATCAGGATAACGTATAACGTTATATAGCATATCAGGATAACGTATAACGTTATATAGTATTACGTTATAACGTATAACGATATATAGCACGACGTTATAACGTATAACGTTATATAGCATACCAGTATAACGTATAACGTTATATAGCATACCAGTATAACGTATAACGTTATATAGCATACCAGTATAACGTATAACTTTATATAGTATTACGTTATAGCGTATAACGTTATAGAGAATAAGAGTATAACATATAACGTTATATAGCATATCAGGATAACGTATAACGTTATATAGCATATCAGTATAACGTATAACGTTATATAGCATATCAGGATAACGTGTAAAGTTATATAACATATCAGTATAACGTCTGAAGTAAAATAGCATATCAGTGCAACGCATAACGTTATATAGTATTACGTTATAACGTATAACGATATATAGCATGACGTTATAACGATTAACGTTATATAGCCTGTCAGTATAACGTATAACGTTATGTAGCATACCAATATAACGTATAACGTTATATAGCATACCAGTATAACGTATAACGTTATATAGTATTACGTTATAGCGTATAACGTTATGGAGAATATGAGTATAACATATAACGTTGTATAGCATATCAGGATAACGTATAACGTTATATAGCATATCAGGATAACGTATAACGTTATATAGCATATCAGGATAACGTATAACGTTATATAGTATTACGTTATAGCGTATAACGTTATAGAGTATATGAGTATAACATATAACGTTATATAGCATATCAGGATAACGTGTAAAGTTATATAACATATCAGTATAACGTATGAAGTAATATAGCATATCAGTACAACGTATAACGCTATATAGTATTACGTTATAACGTATAACGATATATAGCATGACGTTATAACGATTAACGTTATATAGCCTGTCAGTATAACGTATAACGTTATGTAGCATACCAATATAACGTATAACGTTATATAGCATACCAGTATAACGTATAACGTTATATAGCATGTCAGTATATCGTATAACGTTATATAGCATATCAGTCTAACGTATAACGTTATATAGTATATCAGGATAACGTATAACGTTTTATAGCATATCAGGATAACTTATAACGTCATATAGCATATCAGTATAACGTATAACGTTGTACAGCATATCAGGATAGCTTATAACGTCATATAGCATATCAGTATAACGTATAACGTTGTATAGCATATCAGGATAACGTGAAAAGTTATATAATATATCAGTATAACGTATGAAGTCAAATAGCATATCAGTACAACGTATAACGTTATATAGTATTACGTTATAACGTATAACGATATATAGCATGATGTTATAACGATTAACGTTATATAGCCTGTCAGTATAACGTATAACGTTATGTAGCATACCAATATAACGTATAACGTTATATAGCATATCAGGATAACGTATAACGTTATATAGCATATCAGGATAACGTATAACGTTATATAGCATATCAGGATAACGTATAACGTTATATAGCATGTCAGTATATCGTATAACGTTATATAGCATATCAGTCTAACGTATAACGTTATATAGTATATCAGGATAACTTATAACGTCATATAGCATATCAGTATAACGTATAACGTTGTATAGCATATCAGGATAACGCGTAAAGTTATATAACATATCAGTATAACGTATGAAGTGAAATAGCATATCAGTACAACGTATAAAGTTATATAGTATTACGTTATAAGGTATAACGATATATAGCATGACGTTATAACGATTAACGTTATATAGCCTGTCAGTATAACGTATAACGTTATGTAGCATACCAATATAACGTATAACGTTATATAGCATACCAGTATAACGTATAACGTTATATAGCATGTCAGTATATCGTATAACGTTATATAGCATATCAGTCTAACGTATAACGTTATATAGCATATCAGGATAACGTATAACGTTATATAGCATATCAGGATAACGTATAACGTTATATAGCATATCAGGATAACGTATAACGTTATATAGCATATCAGGATAACGTATAACGTTATATAGTATTACGTTATAACGTATAACGATATATAGCACGACGTTATAACGTATAACGTTATATAGCATACCAGTATAACGTATAACGTTATATAGCATACCAGTATAACGTATAACGTTATATAGCATACCAGTATAACGTATAACTTTATATAGTATTACGTTATAGCGTATAACGTTATAGAGAATAAGAGTATAACATATAACGTTATATAGCATATCAGGATAACGTATAACGTTATATAGCATATCAGTATAACGTATAACGTTATATAGCATATCAGGATAACGTGTAAAGTTATATAACATATCAGTATAACGTCTGAAGTAAAATAGCATATCAGTGCAACGCATAACGTTATATAGTATTACGTTATAACGTATAACGATATATAGCATGACGTTATAACGATTAACGTTATATAGCCTGTCAGTATAACGTATAACGTTATGTAGCATACCAATATAACGTATAACGTTATATAGCATACCAGTATAACGTATAACGTTATATAGTATTACGTTATAGCGTATAACGTTATGGAGACTATGAGTATAACATATAACGTTGTATAGCATATCAGGATAACGTATAACGTTATATAGCATATCAGGATAACGTATAACGTTATATAGCATATCAGGATAACGTATAACGTTATATAGTATTACGTTATAGCGTATAACGTTATAGAGTATATGAGTATAACATATAACGTTATATAGCATATCAGGATAACGTGTAAAGTTATATAACATATCAGTATAACGTATGAAGTAATATAGCATATCAGTACAACGTATAACGCTATATAGTATTACGTTATAACGTATAACGATATATAGCATGACGTTATAACGATTAACGTTATATAGCCTGTCAGTATAACGTATAACGTTATGTAGCATACCAATATAACGTATAACGTTATATAGCATACCAGTATAACGTATAACGTTATATAGCATGTCAGTATATCGTATAACGTTATATAGCATATCAGTCTAACGTATAACGTTATATAGTATATCAGGATAACGTATAACGTTTTATAGCATATCAGGATAACTTATAACGTCATATAGCATATCAGTATAACGTATAACGTTGTACAGCATATCAGGATAGCTTATAACGTCATATAGCATATCAGTATAACGTATAACGTT
Source organism: Bombus sylvestris (assembly GCA_911622165.2). Classification (NCBI taxonomy): domain Eukaryota; kingdom Metazoa; phylum Arthropoda; class Insecta; order Hymenoptera; family Apidae; genus Bombus; species Bombus sylvestris. The sequence continues at coordinate 9,146,648 of OU443146.1, read as the reverse complement.
GTATAGCATATCAGGATAACGCATAAAGTTATATAACATATCAGTATAACGTATGAAGTAAAATAGCAAATCAGTACAACGTATAACGTTATATAGTATTACGTTATAACGTATAACGATATATAGCATGACGCTATAACGATTAACGTTATATAGCCTGTCAGTATAACGTATAACGTTATGTAGCATACCAATATAACGTATAACGTTATATAGCATACCAGTATAACGTATAACGTTATATAGCATATCAGGATAACGTATAACGTTATATGGTATTACGATATAACGTATAACGATATATAGCATGACGTTATAACGATTAACGTTATATAGCCTGTCAGTATAACGTATAACGTTATATAGGATATCAGTATAACGTATAACGTTATAAGGTATTGCGTTATAGCGTATTAAGTTATATAGCATATCAGTATAACGTATAACGTTATATAGCATATCAGGATAACGTGTAAAGTTATATAAAATATCAGTATAACGTAGGAAGTAAAATAGCATATCAGTACAACGTATAACGTTATATAGTATTACGTTATAACGTATAACGATATATAGCATGACGTTATAACGATTAACGTTATATAGCCTGTCAGTATAACGTATAACGTTATGTAGCATACCAATATAACGTATAACGTTATATAGCATACCAGTATAACGTATAACGTTATATAGCATATCAGGATAACGTATAACGTTATATAGCATATCAGGATGACGTATAACGTTATATAGCATATCAGGATAACGCGTAAAGTTATATAACATATCAGTATAACGTATGAAGTGAAATAGCATATCAGTACAACGTATAAAGTTATATAGTATTACGTTATAACGTATAACGATATATAGCATGACGTTATAACGATTAACGTTATATAGCCTGTCAGTATAACGTATAACGTTATGTAGCATACCAATATAACGTATAACGTTATATAGCATACCAGTATAACGTATAACGTTATATAGCATGTCAGTATATCGTATAACGTTATATAGCATATCAGTCTAACGTATAACGTTATATAGTATATCAGGATAACGTATAACGTTTTATAGCATATCAGGATAACTTATAACGTCATATAGCATATCAGTATAACGTATAACGTTGTACAGCATATCAGGATAGCTTATAACGTCATATAGCATATCAGTATAACGTATAACGTTGTACAGCATATCAGGATAACGCATAAAGTTATATAACATATCAGTATAACGTATGAAGTAAAATAGCAAATCAGTACAACGTATAACGTTATATAGTATTACGTTATAACGTATAACGATATATAGCATGACGTTATAACGATTAACGTTATATAGCCTGTCAGTATAACGTATAACGTTATGTAGCATACCAATATAACGTATAACGTTATATAGCATACCAGTATAACGTATAACGTTATATAGCATATCAGGATAACGTATAACGTTATATGGTATTACGATATAACGTATAACGTTATATAGAATATCAAGATAACGTATAACGTTATATAGCATATCAGGATAACGTATAACGTTATATAATATTACGTTATAACGGATATCGATATATAGCATGACGTTATAACGTATAACGTTATATAGCATACCAGTATAACGTATAACGTTATATAGCATACCAGTATAACGTATAACGTTATATAGCATATCAGGATAACGTATAACGTTATATAGCATATCAGGATAACGTATAACGTTATATAGCACATCAGGATAACGTATAACGTTATATAGCATATCAGGATAACGTATAACGTTATATAGTATTACGTTATAACGTATAACGATATATAGCATGACGTTATAACGTATAACGTTATATAGCATACCAGTATAACGTATAACGTTATATAGCATACCAGTATAACGTATAACGTTATATAGTATTACGTTATAGCGTATAACGTTATAGAGAATATGAGTATAACATATAACGTTATATAGCATATCAGGATAACGTATAACGTTATATAGCATACCAGTATAACGTATAACGTTATATAGCATATCAGGATAACGTGTAAAGTTATATAACATATCAGTATAACGTATGAAGTAAAATAGCATATCAGTGCAACGTATAACGTTATATAGTATTACGTTATAACGTATAACGATATATAGTATTACGTTATAGCGTATAACGTTATGGAGAATATGAGTATAACATATAACGTTATATAGCATATCAGGATAACGTATAACGTTATATAGCATATCAGGATAACGTATAACGTTATATAGGATATCAGTATAACGTATAACAAGGTATTACGTTATAGCGTATTACGTTATATAGGATATCAGTATAACGTATGACGTTATAAGGTATTACGTTATAGCGTATTACGTTATATAGCATATCAGTAAAACGTATAACGTTATATAGCATATCAGGATAACGTGTAAAGTTATATAACATATCAGTATAACGTATGAAGTAATATAGCATATCAGTACAACGTATAACGTTATATATTATTACGTTATAACGTATAACGATATGTAGCATGACGTTATAACGATTAACGTTATGTAGCATGTCAGGATAACGTATAACGTTATATAGTATTACGTTATATCGTATAACGATATATAGCATGACGTTATAACGATTAACGTTATATAGCCTGTCAGTATAACGTATAACGTTATGTAGCATAGCAATATAACGTATAACGTTATATAGCATACCAGTATAACGTATAACGTTATATAGCATATCAGGATAACGTATAACGTTATATAGCATATCAGGATAACGTATAACGTTATATAGCATGTCAGTATATCGTATAACGTTATATAGCATATCACTCTAACGTATAACGTTATATAGTATATCAAGATAACGTATAACGTTGTATAGCATATCAGGATAACTTATAACGTCATATAGCATATCAGTATAACGTATAACGTTGTATAGCATATCAGGATAACGCGTAAAGTTATATAACATATCAGTATAACGTATGAAGTAAAATAGCATATCAGTACATCGTATAACGTTATATAGTATTACGTTATAACGTATAACGATATATAGCATGACGTTATAACGATTAACGTTATATAGTCTGTCAGTATAACGTATAACGTTATGTAGCATACCAATATAACGTATAACGTTATATAGCATACCAGTATAACGTATAACGTTTTCTAGCATACCAGTATAACGTATATCGTTATATAGTATTACGTTATAGCGTATAACGTTATAGAGAATATGAGTATAACATTTAACGTTATATAGCATATCAGGATAACGTATAACGTTATATAGCATATCAGGATAACGTATAACGTTATATAGTATTACGTTATAACGTATAACGTAATATAGCATGTCAGTATATCGTATAACGTTATATAGGATATCAGAATAACGTATAACGTTATATAGGATATCAGTATAACGTATAACGTTATGTAGTATATCAGGAAAACGCATAACGTTTATAGCATATCAGGATAACATATAACGTCATACAGCATATCAGTATAACGTATAACGTTATATAGCATATCAGGATAACGTGTAAAGTTATATAACATATCAGTATAACGTATGAAGTAAAATAGCATGTCAGTACAACGTATAACGTTATATAGTATTACGTTATAACGTATAACGATATATAGCATGACGTTATAACGATTAACGTTATATAGCCTGTCAGTATAACGTATAACGTTATGTAGCATACCAATATAACGTATAACGTTATATAGCATACCAGTATAACGTATAACGTTATATAGCATATCAGGATAACGTATAACGTTATATAGTATTACGTTATAACGTATAACGATATATAGCATGACGTTATAACGTATAACGTTATATAGCATACCAGTATAACGTATAACGTTATATAGCATACCAGTATAACGTATAACGTTATATAGCATATCAGGATAACGTATAACGTTATATAGCATATCCGGATAACGTATAACGTTATATAGTATTACGTTATAACGTATAACGATATATAGCATGACGTTATAACGATTAACGTTATATAGCCTGTCAGTACAACGTATAACGTTATGTAGCATACCAATATAACGTATAACGTTATATAGCATACCAGGATAACGTATAACGTTATATAGTATTACGATATAACGTATAACGATATATAGCATGACGTTATAACGTATAACGTTATATAGCATACCAGTATAATGTATAACGTTATATAGCATATCAGTACAACGTATAACGTTATATAGTATTACGTTATAACGTATAACGATATATAGCATGACGTTATAACGATTAACGTTATATAGCCTGTCAGTATAACGTATAACGTTATGTAGCATACTAATATAACGTATAACGTTATATTTCATACCAGTATAACGTATAACGTTATATAGCATGTCAGTATATCGTATAACGTTGTATAGCATATCAGGATAACTTATAACGTCATATAGCATATCAGTATAACGTATAACGTTGTATAGCATATCAGGATAACTTATAACGTGATATAGCATATCAGTATAACGTATAACGTTGTATAGCATATCAGGATAACTTATAACGTCATATAGCATATCAGTATAACGTATAACGTTGTATAGCATATCAGGATAACGCGTAAAGTTATATAACATATCAGTATAACGTATGAAGTAAAATAGCAAATCAGTACAACGTATAACGTTATATAGTATTACGTTATAACGTATAACGATATATAGCATGACGTTATAACGATTAACGTTATATAGCCTGTCAGTATAACGTATAACGTTATGTAGCATACCAATATAACGTATAACGTTATATAGCATACCAGTATAACGTATAACGTTATATAGCATATCAGGATAACGTATAACGTTATATAGTATTACGATATAACGTATAACGATATATAGCATGACCTTATAACGTATAACGTTATATAGCATACCAGTATAACGTATAACGTTATATAGCATATCAGGATAACGTATAACGTTATATAGCATATCAGGATAACGTATAACGTTATATAGCATATCAGGATAACGTATAACGTTATATAGTATTACGTTATAACGTATAACGATATATAGCATGACGTTATAACGTATAACGTTATATAGCATACCAGTATAACGTATAACGTTATATAGCATACCAGTATAACGTATAACGTTATATAGCATACCAGTATAACGTATAACGTTATATAGTATTACGTTATAGCGTATAACGTTATAGAGAATATGAGTATAACATATAACGTTATATAGCATATCAGGATAACGTATAACGTTATATAGCATACCAGTATAACGTATAACGTTATTTAGTATTACGTTATACCGTATAACGTTATAGAGAATAAGAGTATAACATATAACGTTATATAGCATATCAGGATAACGTATAACGTTATATAGCATATCAGGATAACGTGTAAAGTTATATAACATATCAGTATAACGTATAACGTTATATAGTATTACGTTATAACGTATAACGTTATATAGCATACCAGTATAACGTATAACGTTATATAGTATATCAGGAAAACGCATAACGTTTATAGCATATCAGGATAACATATAACGTCATATAGCATATCAGTATAACGTATAACGTTATATAGCATATCAGGATAACGTGTAAAGTTATATAACATATCAGTATAACGTATAACGTTATATAGTATTACGTTATAACGTATAACGATATATAGCATGACGTTATAACGTATAACGATATATAGCATACCAGTATAACGTATAACGTTATATAGCATACCAGTATAACGTATAACGTTATATAGCATATCAGGATAACGTATAACGTTATATAGCATATCAGGATAACGTATAACGTTCTATAGCATATCAGGATAACGTATAACGTTATATAGCATATCAGGATAACGTATAACGTTCTATAGCATATCAGGATAACGTATAACGTTATATAGTATTACGTTATAACGTATAACGTTATATAGCATACCAGTATAACGTATAACGTTGTATAGCATACCAGTATAACGTATAACGTTATATAGCATATCAGGATAACGTATAACGTTATATAGCATATCAGGATAACGTATAACGTTATATAGCATATCAGGATAACGTATAACGTTATATATTATTACGTTATAACGTATAACGACATATAGCATGACGTTATAACGTATAGCGTTATATAGCCTGTCAGTATAACGTATAACGTTATGTAGCATACCAATATAACGTATAACGTTATATAGCATACCAGTATAACGTATAACGTTGTATAGCATATCAGGATAACGTATAACGTTATATAGTATTACGTTATAACGTATAACGATATATAGCATGACGTTATAACGTATAACGTTATATAGCATACCAGTATAACGTATAACGTTATATAGCATACCAGTATAACGTATAACGTTATATAGCATATCAGGATAACGTATAACGTTATATAGCATATCAGGATAACGTATAATGTTATATAGCATATCAGGATAACGTATAACGTTATATAGTATGACGTTATAACGTATAACGATATATAGCATGACGATATAACGTATAACGTTATATAGCATACCAGTATAACGTATAACGTTATATAGCATACCAGTATAACGTATAACGTTATATAGCATATCAGGATAACGTATAACGTTATATAGCATATCAGGATAACGTATAACGTTATATAGCATATCAGGATAACGTATAACGTTATATAGTATTACGTTATAACGTATAACGATATATAGCATGACGTTATAACGTATAACGTTATATAGCATACCAGTATAACGTATAACGTTATATAGCATACCAGTATAACGTATAACGTTATATAGCATACCAGTATAACGTATAACGTTATATAGCATATCAGGATAACGTATAACATTATATAGTATTACGTTATAACGTATAACGATATATAGCATGACGTTATAACGTATAACGTTATATAGCATACCAGTATAACGTATAACGTTATATAGCATACCAGTATAACGTATAACGTTATATAGCATACCAGTATAACGTATAACGTTATATAGCATACCAGTATAACGTATAACGTTATATAGTATTACGTTATAGCGTATAACGTTATAGAGAATATGAGTATAACATATAACGTTATATAGCATATCAGGATAACGTATAACGTTATATAGCATACCAGTATAACGTATAACGTTATTTAGTATTACGTTATAGCGTATAACGTTATAGAGAATAAGAGTATAACATATAACGATATATAGCATGACGTTATAACGTATAACGTTATATAGCATACCAGTATAACGTATAACGTTATATAGCATACCAGTATAACGTATAACGTTATATAGCATACCAGTATAACGTATAACGTTATATAGCATACCAGTATAACGTATAACGTTATTTAGTATTACGTTATAGCGTATAACGTTATAGAGAATAAGAGTATAACATATAACGTTATATAGCATATCAGGATAACGTATAACGTTATATAGCATATCAGGATAACGTGTAAAGTTATATAACATATCAGTATAACGTATAACGTTATATAGTATTACGTTATAACGTATAACGTTATATAGCATACCAGTATAACGTATAACGTTATATAGTATATCAGGAAAACGCATAACGTTTATAGCATATCAGGATAACATATAACGTCATATAGCATATCAGTATAACGTATAACGTTATATAGCATATCAGGATAACGTGTAAAGTTATATAACATATCAGTATAACGTATAACGTTATATAGTATTACGTTATAACGTATAACGATATATAGCATGACGTTATAACGTATAACGATATATAGCATACCAGTATAACGTATAACGTTATATAGCATACCAGTATAACGTATAACGTTATATAGCATATCAGGATAACGTATAACGTTATATAGCATATCAGGATAACGTATAACGTTCTATAGCATATCAGGATAACGTATAACGTTATATAGCATATCAGGATAACGTATAACGTTCTATAGCATATCAGGATAACGTATATCGTTATATAGTATTACGTTATAACGTATAACGTTATATAGCATACCAGTATAACGTATAACGTTATATAGCATACCAGTATAACGTATAACGTTATATAGCATACCAGTATAACGTATAACGTTATATAGCATACCAGTATAACGTATAATGTTATATAGCATATCAGGATAACGTGTAACGTTATATAGCATATCAGGATAACGTATAACGTTATATAGCATATCAGGATAACGTATAACGTTATATATTATTACGTTATAACGTATAACGACATATAGCATGACGTTATAACGTATAGCGTTATATAGCCTGTCAGTATAACGTATAACGTTATGTAGCATACCAATATAACGTATAACGTTATATAGCATACCAGTATAACGTATAACGTTGTATAGCATATCAGGATAACGTATAACGTTATATAGTATTACGTTATAACGTATAACGATATATAGCATGACGTTATAACGTATAACGTTATATAGCATACCAGTATAACGTATAACGTTATATAGCATACCAGTATAACGTATAACGTTATATAGCATATCAGGATAACGTATAATGTTATATAGCATGACGTTATAACGATTAACGTTATATAGCCTGTCAGTATAACGTATAACGTTATGTAGCATACCAATATAACGTATAACGTTATATAGCATACCAGTATAACGTATAACGTTATATAGCATATCAGGATAACGTATAACGTTATATAGTATAACGTTATAACGTATAACGATATATAGCATGACGTTATAACGTATAACGTTATATAGCATACCAGTATAACGTATAACGTTATATGGCATACCAGTATAACGTATAACGTTATATAGCATATCAGGATAACGTATAACGTTATATAGCATATCAGGATAACGTATAACGTTATATAGCATATCAGGATAACGTATAACGTTATATAGTATGACGTTATAACGTATAACGATATATAGCATGACGTTATAACGTATAACGTTATATAGCATACCAGTATAACGTATAACGTTATATAGCATACCAGTATAACGTATAACGTTATATAGCATACCAGTATAACGTATAACGTTGTATAGCATATCAGGATAACGTATAACATTATATAGTATTACGTTATAACGTATAACGATATATAGCATGACGTTATAACGTATAACGTTATATAGCATACCAGTATAACGTATAACGTTATATAGCATACCAGTATAACGTACAACGTTATATAGCATACCAGTATAACGTATAACGTTATATAGCATACCAGTATAACGTATAACGTTATATAGCATATCAGGATAACGTATAACGTTATATAGCATATCAGGATAACGTATAACGTTATATAGCATATCAGGATAACGTATAACGTTATATAGTATTACGTTATAACGTATAACGATATATAGCATGACGTTATAACGTATAACGTTATATAGCATATCAGGATAACGTATAACGTTATATAGTATTACGTTATAACGTATAACGATATATAGCATGACGTTATAACGTATAACGTTATATAGCATACCAGTATAACGTATAACGTTATATAGCATACCAGTATAACGTATAACGTTATATAGCATACCAGTATAACGTATAACGTTATATAGTATTACGTTATAGCATATAACGTTATAGAGAATATGAGTATAACATATAACGTTATATAGCATATCAGGATAACGTATAACGTTATATAGCATACCAGTATAACGTATAACGTTATTTAGTATTACGTTATAGCGTATAACGTTATAGAGAATAAGAGTATAACATATAACGATATATAGCATGACGTTATAACGTATAACGTTATATAGCATACCAGTATAACGTATAACGTTATATAGCATACCAGTATAACGTATAACGTTATATAGAATATCAAGATAACGTATAACGTTATATAGCATATCAGGATAACGTATAACGTTATATAATATTACGTTATAACGGATATCGATATATAGCATGACGTTATAACGTATAACGTTATATAGCATACCAGTATAACGTATAACGTTATATAGCATACCAGTATAACGTATAACGTTATATAGCATATCAGGATAACGTATAACGTTATATAGCATATCAGGATAACGTATAACGTTATATAGCACATCAGGATAACGTATAACGTTATATAGCATATCAGGATAACGTATAACGTTATATAGTATTACGTTATAACGTATAACGATATATAGCATGACGTTATAACGTATAACGTTATATAGCATACCAGTATAACGTATAACGTTATATAGCATACCAGTATAACGTATAACGTTATATAGTATTACGTTATAGCGTATAACGTTATAGAGAATATGAGTATAACATATAACGTTATATAGCATATCAGGATAACGTATAACGTTATATAGCATACCAGTATAACGTATAACGTTATATAGCATATCAGGATAACGTGTAAAGTTATATAACATATCAGTATAACGTATGAAGTAAAATAGCATATCAGTGCAACGTATAACGTTATATAGTATTACGTTATAACGTATAACGATATATAGTATTACGTTATAGCGTATAACGTTATGGAGAATATGAGTATAACATATAACGTTATATAGCATATCAGGATAACGTATAACGTTATATAGCATATCAGGATAACGTATAACGTTATATAGGATATCAGTATAACGTATAACAAGGTATTACGTTATAGCGTATTACGTTATATAGGATATCAGTATAACGTATGACGTTATAAGGTATTACGTTATAGCGTATTACGTTATATAGCATATCAGTAAAACGTATAACGTTATATAGCATATCAGGATAACGTGTAAAGTTATATAACATATCAGTATAACGTATGAAGTAATATAGCATATCAGTACAACGTATAACGTTATATATTATTACGTTATAACGTATAACGATATGTAGCATGACGTTATAACGATTAACGTTATGTAGCATGTCAGGATAACGTATAACGTTATATAGTATTACGTTATATCGTATAACGATATATAGCATGACGTTATAACGATTAACGTTATATAGCCTGTCAGTATAACGTATAACGTTATGTAGCATAGCAATATAACGTATAACGTTATATAGCATACCAGTATAACGTATAACGTTATATAGCATATCAGGATAACGTATAACGTTATATAGCATATCAGGATAACGTATAACGTTATATAGCATGTCAGTATATCGTATAACGTTATATAGCATATCACTCTAACGTATAACGTTATATAGTATATCAAGATAACGTATAACGTTGTATAGCATATCAGGATAACTTATAACGTCATATAGCATATCAGTATAACGTATAACGTTGTATAGCATATCAGGATAACGCGTAAAGTTATATAACATATCAGTATAACGTATGAAGTAAAATAGCATATCAGTACATCGTATAACGTTATATAGTATTACGTTATAACGTATAACGATATATAGCATGACGTTATAACGATTAACGTTATATAGTCTGTCAGTATAACGTATAACGTTATGTAGCATACCAATATAACGTATAACGTTATATAGCATACCAGTATAACGTATAACGTTTTCTAGCATACCAGTATAACGTATATCGTTATATAGTATTACGTTATAGCGTATAACGTTATAGAGAATATGAGTATAACATTTAACGTTATATAGCATATCAGGATAACGTATAACGTTATATAGCATATCAGGATAACGTATAACGTTATATAGTATTACGTTATAACGTATAACGTAATATAGCATGTCAGTATATCGTATAACGTTATATAGGATATCAGAATAACGTATAACGTTATATAGGATATCAGTATAACGTATAACGTTATGTAGTATATCAGGAAAACGCATAACGTTTATAGCATATCAGGATAACATATAACGTCATACAGCATATCAGTATAACGTATAACGTTATATAGCATATCAGGATAACGTGTAAAGTTATATAACATATCAGTATAACGTATGAAGTAAAATAGCATGTCAGTACAACGTATAACGTTATATAGTATTACGTTATAACGTATAACGATATATAGCATGACGTTATAACGATTAACGTTATATAGCCTGTCAGTATAACGTATAACGTTATGTAGCATACCAATATAACGTATAACGTTATATAGCATACCAGTATAACGTATAACGTTATATAGCATATCAGGATAACGTATAACGTTATATAGTATTACGTTATAACGTATAACGATATATAGCATGACGTTATAACGTATAACGTTATATAGCATACCAGTATAACGTATAACGTTATATAGCATACCAGTATAACGTATAACGTTATATAGCATATCAGGATAACGTATAACGTTATATAGCATATCCGGATAACGTATAACGTTATATAGTATTACGTTATAACGTATAACGATATATAGCATGACGTTATAACGATTAACGTTATATAGCCTGTCAGTACAACGTATAACGTTATGTAGCATACCAATATAACGTATAACGTTATATAGCATACCAGGATAACGTATAACGTTATATAGTATTACGATATAACGTATAACGATATATAGCATGACGTTATAACGTATAACGTTATATAGCATACCAGTATAATGTATAACGTTATATAGCATATCAGTACAACGTATAACGTTATATAGTATTACGTTATAACGTATAACGATATATAGCATGACGTTATAACGATTAACGTTATATAGCCTGTCAGTATAACGTATAACGTTATGTAGCATACTAATATAACGTATAACGTTATATTTCATACCAGTATAACGTATAACGTTATATAGCATGTCATTATATCGTATAACGTTGTATAGCATATCAGGATAACTTATAACGTCATATAGCATATCAGTATAACGTATAACGTTGTATAGCATATCAGGATAACTTATAACGTGATATAGCATATCAGTATAACGTATAACGTTGTATAGCATATCAGGATAACTTATAACGTCATATAGCATATCAGTATAACGTATAACGTTGTATAGCATATCAGGATAACGCGTAAAGTTATATAACATATCAGTATAACGTATGAAGTAAAATAGCAAATCAGTACAACGTATAACGTTATATAGTATTACGTTATAACGTATAACGATATATAGCATGACGTTATAACGATTAACGTTATATAGCCTGTCAGTATAACGTATAACGTTATGTAGCATACCAATATAACGTATAACGTTATATAGCATACCAGTATAACGTATAACGTTATATAGCATATCAGGATAACGTATAACGTTATATAGTATTACGATATAACGTATAACGATATATAGCATGACCTTATAACGTATAACGTTATATAGCATACCAGTATAACGTATAACGTTATATAGCATATCAGGATAACGTATAACGTTATATAGCATATCAGGATAACGTATAACGTTATATAGCATATCAGGATAACGTATAACGTTATATAGTATTACGTTATAACGTATAACGATATATAGCATGACGTTATAACGTATAACGTTATATAGCATACCAGTATAACGTATAACGTTATATAGCATACCAGTATAACGTATAACGTTATATAGCATACCAGTATAACGTATAACGTTATATAGTATTACGTTATAGCGTATAACGTTATAGAGAATATGAGTATAACATATAACGTTATATAGCATATCAGGATAACGTATAACGTTATATAGCATACCAGTATAACGTATAACGTTATTTAGTATTACGTTATACCGTATAACGTTATAGAGAATAAGAGTATAACATATAACGTTATATAGCATATCAGGATAACGTATAACGTTATATAGCATATCAGGATAACGTGTAAAGTTATATAACATATCAGTATAACGTATAACGTTATATAGTATTACGTTATAACGTATAACGTTATATAGCATACCAGTATAACGTATAACGTTATATAGTATATCAGGAAAACGCATAACGTTTATAGCATATCAGGATAACATATAACGTCATATAGCATATCAGTATAACGTATAACGTTATATAGCATATCAGGATAACGTGTAAAGTTATATAACATATCAGTATAACGTATAACGTTATATAGTATTACGTTATAACGTATAACGATATATAGCATGACGTTATAACGTATAACGATATATAGCATACCAGTATAACGTATAACGTTATATAGCATACCAGTATAACGTATAACGTTATATAGCATATCAGGATAACGTATAACGTTATATAGCATATCAGTATAACGTATAACGTTCTATAGCATATCAGGATAACGTATAACGTTATATAGCATATCAGGATAACGTATAACGTTCTATAGCATATCAGGATAACGTATAACGTTATATAGTATTACGTTATAACGTATAACGTTATATAGCATACCAGTATAACGTATAACGTTGTATAGCATACCAGTATAACGTATAACGTTATATAGCATATCAGGATAACGTATAACGTTATATAGCATATCAGGATAACGTATAACGTTATATAGCATATCAGGATAACGTATAACGTTATATATTATTACGTTATAACGTATAACGACATATAGCATGACGTTATAACGTATAGCGTTATATAGCCTGTCAGTATAACGTATAACGTTATGTAGCATACCAATATAACGTATAACGTTATATAGCATACCAGTATAACGTATAACGTTGTATAGCATATCAGGATAACGTATAACGTTATATAGTATTACGTTATAACGTATAACGATATATAGCATGACGTTATAACGTATAACGTTATATAGCATACCAGTATAACGTATAACGTTATATAGCATACCAGTATAACGTATAACGTTATATAGCATATCAGGATAACGTATAACGTTATATAGCATATCAGGATAACGTATAATGTTATATAGCATATCAGGATAACGTATAACGTTATATAGTATGACGTTATAACGTATAACGATATATAGCATGACGTTATAACGTATAACGTTATATAGCATACCAGTATAACGTATAACGTTATATAGCATACCAGTATAACGTATAACGTTATATAGCATATCAGGATAACGTATAACGTTATATAGCATATCAGGATAACGTATAACGTTATATAGCATATCAGGATAACGTATAACGTTATATAGTATTACGTTATAACGTATAACGATATATAGCATGACGTTATAACGTATAACGTTATATAGCATACCAGTATAACGTATAACGTTATATAGCATACCAGTATAACGTATAACGTTATATAGCATACCAGTATAACGTATAACGTTATATAGCATATCAGGATAACGTATAACATTATATAGTATTACGTTATAACGTATAACGATATATAGCATGACGTTATAACGTATAACGTTATATAGCATACCAGTATAACGTATAACGTTATATAGCATACCAGTATAACGTATAACGTTATATAGCATACCAGTATAACGTATAACGTTATATAGCATACCAGTATAACGTATAACGTTATATAGTATTACGTTATAGCGTATAACGTTATAGAGAATATGAGTATAACATATAACGTTATATAGCATATCAGGATGACGTATAACGTTATATAGCATACCAGTATAACGTATAACGTTATTTAGTATTACGTTATAGCGTATAACGTTATAGAGAATAAGAGTATAACATATAACGATATATAGCATGACGTTATAACGTATAACGTTATATAGCATACCAGTATAACGTATAACGTTATATAGCATACCAGTATAACGTATAACGTTATATAGCATACCAGTATAACGTATAACGTTATATAGCATACCAGTATAACGTATAACGTTATTTAGTATTACGTTATAGCGTATAACGTTATAGAGAATAAGAGTATAACATATAACGTTATATAGCATATCAGGATAACGTATAACGTTATATAGCATATCAGGATAACGTGTAAAGTTATATAACATATCAGTATAACGTATAACGTTATATAGTATTACGTTATAACGTATAACGTTATATAGCATACCAGTATAACGTATAACGTTATATAGTATATCAGGAAAACGCATAACGTTTATAGCATATCAGGATAACATATAACGTCATATAGCATATCAGTATAACGTATAACGTTATATAGCATATCAGGATAACGTGTAAAGTTATATAACATATCAGTATAACGTATAACGTTATATAGTATTACGTTATAACGTATAACGATATATAGCATGACGTTATAACGTATAACGATATATAGCATACCAGTATAACGTATAACGTTATATAGCATACCAGTATAACGTATAACGTTATATAGCATATCAGGATAACGTATAACGTTATATAGCATATCAGGATAACGTATAACGTTCTATAGCATATCAGGATAACGTATAACGTTATATAGCATATCAGGATAACGTATAACGTTCTATAGCATATCAGGATAACGTATATCGTTATATAGTATTACGTTATAACGTATAACGTTATATAGCATACCAGTATAACGTATAACGTTATATAGCATACCAGTATAACGTATAACGTTATATAGCATACCAGTATAACGTATAACGTTATATAGCATACCAGTATAACGTATAATGTTATATAGCATATCAGGATAACGTGTAACGTTATATAGCATATCAGGATAACGTATAACGTTATATAGCATATCAGGATAACGTATAACGTTATATATTATTACGTTATAACGTATAACGACATATAGCATGACGTTATAACGTATAGCGTTATATAGCCTGTCAGTATAACGTATAACGTTATGTAGCATACCAATATAACGTATAACGTTATATAGCATACCAGTATAACGTATAACGTTGTATAGCATATCAGGATAACGTATAACGTTATATAGTATTACGTTATAACGTATAACGATATATAGCATGACGTTATAACGTATAACGTTATATAGCATACCAGTATAACGTATAACGTTATATAGCATACCAGTATAACGTATAACGTTATATAGCATATCAGGATAACGTATAATGTTATATAGCATGACGTTATAACGATTAACGTTATATAGCCTGTCAGTATAACGTATAACGTTATGTAGCATACCAATATAACGTATAACGTTATATAGCATACCAGTATAACGTATAACGTTATATAGCATATCAGGATAACGTATAACGTTATATAGTATAACGTTATAACGTATAACGATATATAGCATGACGTTATAACGTATAACGTTATATAGCATACCAGTATAACGTATAACGTTATATGGCATACCAGTATAACGTATAACGTTATATAGCATATCAGGATAACGTATAACGTTATATAGCATATCAGGATAACGTATAACGTTATATAGCATATCAGGATAACGTATAACGTTATATAGTATGACGTTATAACGTATAACGATATATAGCATGACGTTATAACGTATAACGTTATATAGCATACCAGTATAACGTATAACGTTATATAGCATACCAGTATAACGTATAACGTTATATAGCATACCAGTATAACGTATAACGTTGTATAGCATATCAGGATAACGTATAACATTATATAGTATTACGTTATAACGTATAACGATATATAGCATGACGTTATAACGTATAACGTTATATAGCATACCAGTATAACGTATAACGTTATATAGCATACCAGTATAACGTACAACGTTATATAGCATACCAGTATAACGTATAACGTTATATAGCATACCAGTATAACGTATAACGTTATATAGCATATCAGGATAACGTATAACGTTATATAGCATATCAGGATAACGTATAACGTTATATAGCATATCAGGATAACGTATAACGTTATATAGTATTACGTTATAACGTATAACGATATATAGCATGACGTTATAACGTATAACGTTATATAGCATATCAGGATAACGTATAACGTTATATAGTATTACGTTATAACGTATAACGATATATAGCATGACGTTATAACGTATAACGTTATATAGCATACCAGTATAACGTATAACGTTATATAGCATACCAGTATAACGTATAACGTTATATAGCATACCAGTATAACGTATAACGTTATATAGTATTACGTTATAGCATATAACGTTATAGAGAATATGAGTATAACATATAACGTTATATAGCATATCAGGATAACGTATAACGTTATATAGCATACCAGTATAACGTATAACGTTATTTAGTATTACGTTATAGCGTATAACGTTATAGAGAATAAGAGTATAACATATAACGATATATAGCATGACGTTATAACGTATAACGTTATATAGCATACCAGTATAACGTATAACGTTATATAGCATACCAGTATAACGTATAACGTTATATAGCATACCAGTATAACGTATAACGTTATTTAGTATTACGTTATAGCGTATAACGTTATAGAGAATAAGAGTATAACATATAACGTTATATAGCATATCAGGATAACGTATAACGTTATATAGCATATCAGGATAACGTGTAAAGTTATATAACATATCAGTATAACGTATAACGTTATATAGTATTACGTTATAACGTATAACGTTATATAGCATACCAGTATAACGTATAACGTTATATAGTATATCAGGAAAACGCATAACGTTTATAGCATATCAGGATAACATATAACGTCATATAGCATATCAGTATAACGTATAACGTTATATAGCATATCAGGATAACGTGTAAAGTTATATAACATATCAGTATAACGTATAACGTTATATAGTATTACGTTATAACGTATAACGATATATAGCATGACGTTATAACGTATAACGATATATAGCATACCAGTATAACGTATAACGTTATATAGCATACCAGTATAACGTATAACGTTATATAGCATATCAGGATAACGTATAACGTTATATAGCATATCAGGATAACGTATAACGTTCTATAGCATATCAGGATAACGTATAACGTTATATAGCATATCAGGATAACGTATAACGTTCTATAGCATATCAGGATAACGTATAACGTTATATAGTATTACGTTATAACGTATAACGTTATATAGCATACCAGTATAACGTATAACGTTATATAGCATACCAGTATAACGTATAACGTTATATAGCATACCAGTATAACGTATAACGTTATATAGCATACCAGTATAACGTATAACGTTATATAGCATATCAGGATAACGTATAACGTTATATAGCATATCAGGATAACGTATAACGTTATATAGCATATCAGGATAACGTATAACGTTATATATTATTACGTTATAACGTATAACGACATATAGCATGACGTTATAACGTATAGCGTTATATAGCCTGTCAGTATAACGTATAACGTTATGTAGCATACCAATATAACGTATAACGTTATATAGCATACCAGTATAACGTATAACGTTGTATAGCATATCAGGATAACGTATAACGTTATATAGTATTACGTTATAACGTATAACGATATATAGCATGACGTTATAACGTATAACGTTATATAGCATACCAGTATAACGTATAACGTTATATAGCATACCAGTATAACGTATAACGTTATATAGCATATCAGGATAACGTATAACGTTATATAGCATGACGTTATAACGATTAACGTTATATAGCCTGTCAGTATAACGTATAACGTTATGTAGCATACCAATATAACGTATAACGTTATATAGCATACCAGTATAACGTATAACGTTATATAGCATATCAGGATAACGTATAACGTTATATAGTATTACGTTATAACGTATAACGATATATAGCATGACGTTATAACGTATAACGTTATATAGCATACCAGTATAACGTATAACGTTATATGGCATACCAGTATAACGTATAACGTTATATAGCATATCAGGATAACGTATAACGTTATATAGCATATCAGGATAACGTATAACGTTATATAGCATATCAGGATAACGTATAACGTTATATAGTATTACGTTATAACGTATAACGATATATAGCATGACGTTATAACGTATAACGTTATATAGCATACCAGTATAACGTATAACGTTATATAGCATACCAGTATAACGTATAACGTTATATAGCATACCAGTATAACGTATAACGTTGTATAGCATATCAGGATAACGTATAACATTATATAGTATTACGTTATAACGTATAACGATATATAGCATGACGTTATAACGTATAACGTTATATAGCATACCAGTATAACGTATAACGTTATATAGCATACCAGTATAACGTATAACGTTATATAGCATACCAGTATAACGTATAACGTTATATAGTATTACGTTATAGCGTATAACGTTATAGAGAATATGAGTATAACATATAACGTTATATAGCATATCAGGATAACGTATAACGTTATATAGCATACCAGTATAACGTATAACGTTATTTAGTATTACGTTATAGCGCATAACGTTATAGAGAATAAGAGTATAACATATAACGTTATATAGCATATCAGGATAACGTATAACGTTATATAGCATATCAGTATAACGTATAACGTTATATAGCATATCAGGATAACGTGTAAAGTTATATAACATATCAGTATAACGTATGAAGTAAAATAGCATATCAGTGCAACGCATAACGTTATATAGTATTACGTTATAACGTATAACGATATATAGCATGACGTTATAACGATTAACGTTATATAGCCTGTCAGTATAACGTATAACGTTATGTAGCATACCAATATAACGTATAACGTTATATAGCATACCGGTATAACGTATAACGTTATATAGTATTACGTTGTAGCGTATAACGTTATGGAGAATATGAGTATAACATATAACGTTATATAGCATATCAGGATAACGTATAACGTTATATAGCATATAAGGATAACGTATAACGTTATATAGGATATCAGTATAACGTATAACAAGGTATTACGTTATAGCGTATTACGTTATATAGCATATCAGTATAACGTATGACGTTATAAGGTATTACGTTATAGCGTATTACGTTATATAGCATATCAGTAAAACGTATAACGTTATATAGCATATCAGGATAACGTGTGAAGTTATATAACATATCAGTATAACGTATGAAGTAATATAGCATATCAGTACAACGTATAACGTTATATATTATTACGTTATAACGTATAACGATATGTAGCATGACGTTATAACGATTAACGTTATGTAGCATGTCAGGATAACGTATAACGTTATATAGTATTACGTTATAACGTATAACGATATATAGCATGACGTTATAACGATTAACGTTATATAGCCTGTCAGTATAACGTATAACGTTATATAGCATATCAGGATAACGTATAACGTTATATAGCATATCAGGATAACGTATAACGTTATATAGCATATCAGGATAACGTATAACGTTATATAGCATATCAGGATAACGTATAACGTTATATAGTATTACGTTATAGCGTATAACGTTATAGAGAATATGAGTATAACATATAGCGTTATATAGCATATCAGGATAACGTATAACGTTATATAGCATACCAGTATAACGTATAACGTTATTTAGTATTACGTTATAGCGTATAACGTTATAGAGAATAAGAGTATAACATATAACGTTATATAGCATATCAGGATAACGTATAACGTTATATAGCATATCAGTATAACGTATAACGTTATATAGCATATCAGGATAACGTGTAAAGTTATATAACATATCAGTATAACGTATGAAGTAAAATAGCATATCAGTGCAACGCATAACGTTATATAGTATTACGTTATAACGTATAACGATATATAGCATGACGTTATAACGATTAACGTTATATAGCCTGTCAGTATAACGTATAACGTTATGTAGCATACCAATATAACGTATAACGTTATATAGCATACCAGTATAACGTATAACGTTATATAGTATTACGTTATAGCGTATAACGTTATGGAGAATATGAGTATAACATATAACGTTATATAGCATATCAGGATAACGTATAACGTTATATAGCATATAAGGATAACGTATAACGTTATATAGGATATCAGTATAACGTATAACAAGGTATTACGTTATAGCGTATTACGTTATATAGCATATCAGTATAACGTATGACGTTATAAGGTATTACGTTATAGCGTATTACGTTATATAGCATATCAGTAAAACGTATAACGTTATATAGCATATCAGGATAACGTGTGAAGTTATATAACATATCAGTATAACGTATGAAGTAATATAGCATATCAGTACAACGTATAACGTTATATATTATTACGTTATAACGTATAACGATATGTAGCATGACGTTATAACGATTAACGTTATGTAGCATGTCAGGATAACGTATAACGTTATATAGTATTACGTTATAACGTATAACGATATATAGCATGACGTTATAACGATTAACGTTATATAGCCTGTCAGTATAACGTATAACGTTATATAGCATATCAGGATAACGTATAACGTTATATAGCATGTCAGTATATCGTATAACGTTATATAGCATATCACTCTAACGTATAACGTTATATAGTATATCAAGATAACGTATAACGTTGTATAGCATATCAGGATAACTTATAACGTCATATACCATATCAGTATAACGTATAACGTTGTATAGCATATCAGGATAACGCGTAAAGTTATATAACATATCAGTATAACGTATGAAGTAAAATAGCATATCAGTTCATCGTATAACGTTATATAGTATTACGTTATAACGTATAACGTAATATAGCATGTCAGTATATCGTATAACGTTATATAGGATATCAGAATAACGTATAACGTTATATAGGATATCAGTATAACGTATAACGTTATGTAGTATATCAGGAAAACGCATAACGTTTATAGCATATCAGGATAACATATAACGTCATATAGCATATCAGTATAACGTATAACGTTATATAGCATATCAGGATAACGTGTAAAGTTATATAACATATCAGTATAACGTATAACGTTATATAGTATTACGTTATAACGTATAACGATATATAGCATGACGTTATAACGTATAACGATATATAGCATACCAGTATAACGTATAACGTTATATAGCATACCAGTATAACGTATAACGTTATATAGCATACCAGTATAACGTATAACGTTATATAGCATATCAGGATAACGTATAACGTTATATAGCATATCAGGATAACGTATAACGTTCTACAGCATATCAGGATAACGTATAACGTTATATAGCATATCAGGATAACGTATAACGTTCTATAGCATATCAGGATAACGTATAACGTTATATAGTATTACGTTATAACGTATAATGTTATATAGCATACCAGTATAACGTATAACGTTATATAGCATACCAGTATAACGTATAACGTTATATAGCATACCAGTATAACGTATAACGTTATATAGCATACCAGTATAACGTATAACGTTATATAGCATATCAGGATAACGTATAACGTTATATAGCATATCAGGATAACGTATAACGTTATATAGCATATCAGGATAACGTATAACGTTATATAGTATTACGTTATAACGTATAACGACATATAGCATGACGTTATAACGTATAGCGTTATATAGCCTGTCAGTATAACGTATAACGTTATGTAGCATACCAATATAACGTATAACGTTATATAGCATACCAGTATAACGTATAACGTTGTATAGCATATCAGGATAACGTGTAAAGTTATATAACATATCAGTATAACGTATAACGTTATATAGTATTACGTTATAACGTATAACGATATATAGCATACCAGTATAACGTATAACGTTATATAGCATACCAGTATAACGTATAACGTTATATAGCATACCAGTGTAACGTATAACGTTATATAGCATATCAGGATAACGTATAACGATATATAGCATATCAGGATAACGTATAACGTTATATAGCATACCAGTATAACGCATAACGTTATATAGTATTACGTTATAGCGTATAACGTTATAGAGAATATGAGTATAACATATAACGTTATATAGCATATCAGGATAACGTATAACGTTATATAGCATATCAGGATAACGTATAACGTTATATAGAATTACGTTATAACGTATAACGTTATATAGCATGTCAGTATATCGTACAACGTTATATAGGATATCAGTATAACGTATAACGTTATATATTATATCAGGAGAACGCATAACGTTTATAGCATATCAGGATAACATATAACGTCATATAGCATATCAGTATAACGTATAACGTTATATAGCATATCAGGATAACGTGTAAAGTTATATAACATATCAGTATAACGTATAAAGTAAAATAGCATGTCAGTACAACGTATAACGTTATATAGTATTACGTTATAGCGTATTACGTTATATAGCATATCAGCATAACGTATGACGTTATAAGGTATTACGTCCTAGCGTATTACGTTATATAGCATATCAGTCTAACGTATAACGTTATATAGTATATCAGGATAACGTATAACGTTGTATAGCATATCAGGATAACGTATAACGTTATATAGCATATCAGTCTAACGTATAACGTTATATAGTATATCAGTCTAACGTATAACGTTATATAGTATATCAGGATAACGTATAACGTTGTATAGCATATCAGGATAACGTACAACGTTATATAGCATATCAGTCTAACGTATAACGTTATATAGTATATAAGTCTAACGTGTAACGTTATATAGTATATCAGGATAACGTATAACGTTGTATAGCATATCAGGATAACGTATAACGTTATATAGCATATCAGTATAACGTATAACGTTATATAGCATATCAGTATAACGTAAAACGTTATATAGCATATCAAGATAACGTATAACGTTTTGTAGCAAATCAGTATAACGTATAACGTTATATAGTATATCAGGAAAACGCATAACGTTTATAGCATATCAGGATAACTTATAACGTCATATAGCATATCAGTATAACGTATAACGTTATATAGCATATCACTCTAACGTATAACGTTATATAGTATATCAAGATAACGTATAACGTTGTATAGCATATCAGGATAACTTATAACGTCATATACCATATCAGTATAACGTATAACGTTGTATAGCATATCAGGATAACGCGTAAAGTTATATAACATATCAGTATAACGTATGAAGTAAAATAGCATATCAGTTCATCGTATAACGTTATATAGTATTACGTTATAACGTATAACGTAATATAGCATGTCAGTATATCGTATAACGTTATATAGTATTACGTTATAACGTATAACGATATATAGCATGACGTTATAACGTATAACGATATATAGCATACCAGTATAACGTATAACGTTATATAGCATACCAGTATAACGTATAACGTTATATAGCATATCAGGATAACGTATAACGTTATATAGCATATCAGGATAACGTATAACGTTATATAGCATATCAGGATAACGTATAACGTTATATAGCATATCAGGATAACGTATAACGTTCTATAGCATATCAGGATAACGTATAACGTTATATAGCATATCAGGATAACGTATAACGTTCTATAGCATATCAGGATAACGTATAACGTTATATAGTATTACGTTATAACGTATAACGTTATATAGCATACCAGTATAACGTATAACGTTATATAGCATACCAGTATAACGTATAACGTTATATAGTATTACGTTATAACGTATAACGATATATAGCATGACGTTATAACGTATAACGATATATAGCATACCAGTATAACGTATAACGTTATATAGCATACCAGTATAACGTATAACGTTATATAGCATATCAGGATAACGTATAACGTTATATAGCATATCAGGATAACGTATAACGTTCTATAGCATATCAGGATAACGTATAACGTTATATAGCATATCAGGATAACGTATAACGTTCTATAGCATATCAGGATAACGTATAACGTTATATAGCATATCAGGATAACGTATAACGTTCTATAGCATATCAGGATAACGTATAACGTTATATAGTATTACGTTATAACGTATAACGTTATATAGCATATCAGGATAACGTATAACGTTATATAGCATATCAGGATAACGTATAACGTAATATAGCATGTCAGTATATCGTATAACGTTATGTAGTATATCAGGAAAACGCATAACGTTTATAGCATATCAGGATAACATATAACGTCATATAGCATATCAGTATAACGTATAACGTTATATAGCATATCAGGATAACGTGTAAAGTTATATAACATATCAGTATAACGTATAACGTTATATAGTATTACGTTATAACGTATAACGATATATAGCATGACGTTATAACGTATAACGATATATAGCATACCAGTATAACGTATAACGTTATATAGCATACCAGTATAACGTATAACGTTATATAGCATATCAGGATAACGTATAACGTTATATAGCATATCAGGATAACGTATAACGTTCTATAGCATATCAGGATAACGTATAACGTTATATAGCATATCAGGATAACGTATAACGTTCTATAGCATATCAGGATAACGTATAACGTTATATAGTATTACGTTATAACGTATAACGTTATATAGCATACCAGTATAACGTATAACGTTATATAGCATACCAGTATAACGTATAACGTTATATAGCATACCAGTATAACGTATAACGTTATATAGCATACCAGTATAACGTATAACGTTATATAGCATATCAGGATAACGTATAACGTTATATAGCATATCAGGATAACGTATAACGTTATATAGCATATCAGGATAACGTATAACGTTATATAGTATTACGTTATAACGTATAACGACATATAGCATGACGTTATAACGTATAGCGTTATATAGCCTGTCAGTATAACGTATAACGTTATGTAGCATACCAATATAACGTATAACGTTATATAGCATACCAGTATAACGTATAACGTTGTATAGCATATCAGGATAACGTGTAAAGTTATATAACATATCAGTATAACGTATAACGTTATATAGTATTACGTTATAACGTATAACGATATATAGCATACCAGTATAACGTATAACGTTATATAGCATACCAGTATAACGTATAACGTTATATAGCATACCAGTATAACGTATAACTTTATATAGCATATCAGGATAACGTATAACGATATATAGCATATCAGGATAACGTATAACGTTATATAGCATACCAGTATAACGCATAACGTTATATAGTATTACGTTATAGCGTATAACGTTATAGAGAATATGAGTATAACATATAACGTTATATAGCATATCAGGATAACGTATAACGTTATATAGCATATCAGGATAACGTATAACGTTATATAGAATTACGTTATAACGTATAACGTTATATAGCATGTCAGTATATCGTACAACGTTATATAGGATATCAGTATAACGTATAACGTTATATATTATATCAGGAGAACGCATAACGTTTATAGCATATCAGGATAACATATAACGTCATATAGCATATCAGTATAACGTATAACGTTATATAGCATGTCAGGATGACGTATAACGTTATATAGCATATCAGGATAACGTATAACGTTATATATGATATCAGTATAACGCATAACGTTATAAGGTATTACGTTATAGCGTATTACGTTATATAGCATATGAGTATAACATATAACGTCATATAGCATATCAGGATAACGTATAACGTTATATAGCATATCAGGATAACGTATAACGTTATATAGCATATCAGGATAACGTATAACGTTATATAGTATTACGTTATAACGTATAACGATATATAGCATGACGTTATAACGTATAACGTTATATAGCATACCAGTAAAACGTATAACGTTATATAGCATACCAGTATAACGTATAACGTTATATAGCATATCAGGATAACGTATAATGTTATATAGCATGACGTTATAACGATTAACGTTATATAGCCTGTCAGTATAACGTATAACGTTATGTAGCATACCAATATAACGTATAACGTTATATAGCATACCAGTATAACGTATAACGTTATATAGCATATCAGGATAACGTATAACGTTATATAGTATTACGTTATAACGTATAACGATATATAGCATGACGTTATAACGTATAACGTTATATAGCATACCAGTATAACGTATAACCTTATATAGCATACCAGTATAACGTATAACGTTATATAGCATATCAGGATAACGTATAACGTTATATAGCATATCAGGATAACGTATAACGTTATATAGCATATCAGGATAACGTATAATGTTATATAGTATGACGTTATAACGTATAACGATATATAGCATGACGTTATAACGTATAACGTTATTTAGCATACCAGTATAACGTATAACGTTATATAGCATACCAGTATAACGTATAACGATATATAGCATATCAGGATAACGTATAACGTTATATAGCATATCAGGATAACGTATAACGTTATATAGCATATCAGGATAACGTATAACGTTATATAGTATTACGTTATAACGTATAACGATATATAGCATGACGTTATAACGTATAACGTTATATAGCATACCAGTATAACGTATAACGTTATATAGCATACCAGTATAACGTATAACGTTATATAGCATACCAGTATAACGTATAACGTTATATAGCATATCAGTCTAACGTATAACGTTATATAGTATATCAGGATAACGTATAACGTTGTATAGCATATCAGGATAACTTATAACGTCATATAGCATATCAGTATAACGTATAACGTTGTATAGCATATCAGGATAACGCGTAAAGTTATATAACATATCAGTATAACGTATGAAGTAAAATAGCATATCAGAACAACGTATAACGTTATATAGTATTACGTTATAACGTATAACGATATATAGCATGACGTTATAACGATTAACGTTATATAGCCTGTCAGTATAACGTATAACGTTATGTAGCATACCAATATAACGTATAACGTTATATAGCATACCAGTATAACGTATAACGTTATATAGCATATCAGGATAACGTATAACGTTATATAGTATAACGTTATAACGTATAACGATATATAGCATGACGTTATAACGATTAATGTTATATAGCCTGTCAGTATAACGTATAACGTTATATAGCATACCAGTATAACGTATAACGTTATATAGCATATCAGGATAACGTATAACGTTATATAGCATATCAGGATAACGTATAACGTTATATAGCATATCAGGATAACGTATAACGTTATACAGGATATCAGTATAACGTATAACGTTATAAGGTATTACGTTATAGCGTATTACGTTATATAGCGTATCAGTAAAACGTATAACGTTATATAGCATATCAGGATAACGTGTAAAGTTATATAACATATCAGTATGACGTATGAAGTAATATAGCATATCAGTACAACGTATAACGTTATATAGTATTACGCTATAACGTATAACGATATATAGCATGACGTTATAACGATTAACGTTATATAGCATGTCAGGATAACGTATAACGTTATATAGCATATCAGTATAACGTATAACGTTATATAGTATTACGTTATAGCGTATTACGTTATATAGCATACGAGTATAACATATAACGTCATATAGCATATCAGGATAACGTATAACGTTATATAGCACATCAGGATAACGTATAACGTTATAAAGCATACCAGTATAACGTATAACGTTATATAGCATATCAGTCTAACGTATAACGTTATATAGTATATCAGGATAACGTATAACGTTGTATAGCATATCAGGATAACTTATAACGTCATATAGCATATCAGTATAACGTATAACGTTGTATAGCATATCAGGATAACGCGTAAAGTTATATAACATATCAGTATAACGTATGAAGTAAAATAGCATATCAGAACAACGTATAACGTTATATAGTATTACGTTATAACGTATAACGATATATAGCATACCAGTATAACGTATAACGTTATATAGCATATCAGTATAACGTATAACGTTATGTAGCATACCAATATAACGTATAACGTTATATAGCATACCAGTATAACGTATAACGTTATATAGTATTACGTTATAGCGTATAACGTTATAGAGAATATGAGTATAACATATAACGTTATATAGCATATCAGGATAACGTATAACGTTATATAGTATTACGTTATAGCGTATAACGTTATAGAGAATATGAGTATAACATATAACGTTATATAGCATATCAGGATAACGTATAACGTTATATAGCATATCAGGATAACGTATAACGTTATATAGGATATCAGTATAACGTATAACGTTATAAGGTATTACGTTATAGCGTATTACGTTATATAGCATATCAGTAAAACGTATAACGTTATATAGCATATCAGGATAACGTGTAAAGTTATATAACATATCAGTATGACGTATGAAGTAATATAGCATATCAGTACAACGTATAACGTTATATAGTATTACGCTATAACGTATAACGATATATAGCATGACGTTATAACGATTAACGTTATATAGCATGTCAGGATAACGTATAACGTTATATAGCATATCAGTATAACGTATAACATTATATAGTATTACGTTATAGCGTATTACGTTATATAGCATATGAGTATAACATATAACGTCATATAGCATATCAGGATAACGTATAACGTTATATAGCACATCAGGATAACGTATAATGTTATATAGCATGACGTTATAACGATTAACGTTATATAGCCTGTCAGTATAACGTATAACGTTATGTAGCATACCAATATAACGTATAACGTTATATAGCATACCAGTATAACGTATAACGTTATACAGCATTTCAGGATAACGTATAACGTTATATAGTATTACGTTATAACGTATAACGATATATAGCATGACGTTATAACGATTAATGTTATATAGCCTGTCAGTATAACGTATAACGTTATGTAGCATACCAATATAACGTATAACGTTATATAGCATACCAGTATAACGTATAACGTTGTATAGCATATCAGGATAACGTATAACGTTATATAGTATTACGTTATAACGTATAACGATATATAGCATGACGTTATAACGTATAACGTTATATAGCATACCAGTATAACGTATAACGTTATATAGCATACCAGTATAACGTATAACGTTATATAGCATATCAGGATAACGTATAACGTTATATAGCATATCAGGATAACGTATAACGTTATATAGCACATCAGGATAACGTATAACGTTATATAGTATGACGTTATAACGTATAACGATATATAGCATGACGTTATAACGTATAACGTTATATAGCATACCAGTATAACGTATAACGTTATATAGCATACCAGTATAACGTATAACGTTATATAGCATATCAGGATAACGTATAACGTTATATAGCATATCAGGATAACGTATAACGTTATATAGCATATCAGGATAACGTATAACGTTATATAGTATTACGTTATAACGTATAACGATATATAGCATGACGTTATAACGTATAACGTTATATAGCATACCAGTATAACGTATAACGTTATATAGCATACCAGTATAACGTATAACGTTATATAGCATACCAGTATAACGTATAACGTTATATAGCATATCAGTCTAACGTATAACGTTATATAGTATATCAGGATAACGTATAACGTTGTATAGCATATCAGGATAACTTATAACGTCATATAGCATATCAGTATAACGTATAACGTTGTATAGCATATCAGGATAACGCGTAAAGTTATATAACATATCAGTATAACGTATGAAGTAAAATAGCATATCAGAACAACGTATAACGTTATATAGTATTACGTTATAACGTATAACGATATATAGCATGACGTTATAACGATTAACGTTATATAGCCTGTCAGTATAACGTATAACGTTATGTAGCATACCAATATAACGTATAACTTTATATAGCATACCAGTATAACGTATAACGTTATATAGCATTTCAGGATAACGTGTAAAGTTATATAACATATCAGTATGACGTATGAAGTAATATAGCATATCAGTACAACGTATAACGTTATATAGTATTACGCTATAACGTATAACGATATATAGCATGACGTTATAACGATTAACGTCATATAGCATATCAGGATAACGTATAACGTTATATAGCACATCAGGATAACGTATAATGTTATATAGCATGACGTTATAACGATTAACGTTATATAGCCTGTCAGTATAACGTATAACGTTATGTAGCATACCAATATAACGTATAACGTTATATAGCATACCAGTATAACGTATAACGTTATATAGCATTTCAGGATAACGTATAACGTTATATAGTATTACGTTATAACGTATAACGATATATAGCATGACGTTATAACGATTAATGTTATATAGCCTGTCAGTATAACGTATAACGTTATGTAGCATACCAATATAACGTATAACGTTATATAGCATACCAGTATAACGTATAACGTTGTATAGCATATCAGGATAACGTATAACGTTATATAGTATTACGTTATAACGTATAACGATATATAGCATGACGTTATAACGTATAACGTTATATAGCATACCAGTAAAACGTATAACGTTATATAGCATACCAGTATAACGTATAACGTTATATAGCATATCAGGATAACGTATAATGTTATATAGCATGACGTTATAACGATTAACGTTATATAGCCTGTCAGTATAACGTATAACGTTATGTAGCATACCAATATAACGTATAACGTTATATAGCATACCAGTATAACGTATAACGTTATATAGCATATCAGGATAACGTATAACGTTGTATAGCATATCAGGATAACTTATAACGTCATATAGCATATCAGTATAACGTATAACGTTGTATAGCATATCAGGATAACGCGTAAAGTTATATAACATATCAGTATAACGTATGAAGTAAAATAGCATATCAGAACAACGTATAACGTTATATAGTATTACGTTATAACGTATAACGATATATAGCATACCAGTATAACGTATAACGTTATATAGCATATCAGTATAACGTATAACGTTATGTAGCATACCAATATAACGTATAACGTTATATAGCATACCAGTATAACGTATAACGTTATATAGTATTACGTTATAGCGTATAACGTTATAGAGAATATGAGTATAACATATAACGTTATATAGCATATCAGGATAACGTATAACGTTATATAGTATTACGTTATAGCGTATAACGTTATAGAGAATATGAGTATAACATATAACGTTATATAGCATATTAGGATAACGTATAACGTTATATAGCATATCAGGATAACGTATAACGTTATATAGGATATCAGTATAACGTATAACGTTATAAGGTATTACGTTATAGAGTATTACGTTATATAGCATATCAGTAAAACGTATAACGTTATATAGCATATCAGGATAACGTGTAAAGTTATATAACATATCAGTATGACGTATGAAGTAATATAGCATATCAGTACAACGTATAACGTTATATAGTATTACGCTATAACGTATAACGATATATAGCATGACGTTATAACGATTAACGTTATATAGCATGTCAGGATAACGTATAACGTTATATAGCATATCAGTATAACGTATAACGTTATATAGTATTACGTTATAGCGTATTACGTTATATAGCATATGAGTATAACATATAACGTCATATAGCATATCAGGATAACGTATAACGTTATATAGCACATCAGGATAACGTATAATGTTATATAGCGTGACGTTATAACGATTAACGTTATATAGCCTGTCAGTATAACGTATAACGTTATGTAGCATACCAATATAACGTATAACGTTATATAGCATACCAGTATAACGTATAACGTTATATCGCATTTCAGGATAACGTATAACGTTATATAGTATTACGTTATAACGTATAACGATATATAGCATGACGTTATAACGATTAATGTTATATAGCCTGTCAGTATAACGTATAACGTTATGTAGCATACCAATATAACGTATAACGTTATATAGCATACCAGTATAACGTATAACGTTGTATAGCATATCAGGATAACGTATAACGTTATATAGTATTACGTTATAACGTATAACGATATATAGCATGACGTTATAACGTATAACGTTATATAGCATACCAGTAAAACGTATAACGTTATATAGCATACCAGTATAACGTATAACGTTATATAGCATATCAGGATAACGTATAATGTTATATAGCATGACGTTATAACGATTAACGTTATATAGCCTGTCAGTATAACGTATAACGTTATGTTGCATACCAATATAACGTATAACGTTATATAGCATACCAGTATAACGTATAACGTTATATAGCATATCAGGATAACGTATAACGTTATATAGTATTACGTTATAACGTATAACGATATATAGCATGACGTTATAACGTATAACGTTATATAGCATACCAGTATAACGTATAACGTTATATAGCATACCAGTATAACGTATAACGTTTTATAGCATTTCAGGATAACGTATAACGTTATATAGCATATCAGGATAACGTATAACGTTATATAGCATATCAGGATATCGTATAACGTTATATAGTATGACGTTATAACGTATAACGATATATAGCATGACGTTATAACGTATAACGTTATATAGCATACCAGTATAACGTATAACGTTATCGCATACCAGTATAACGTATAACGTTATATAGCATATCAGGATAACGTATAACGTTATATAGCATATCAGGATAACGTATAACGTTATATAGCATATCAGGATAACGTATAATGTTATATAGCATGACGTTATAACGATTAACGTTATATAGCCTGTCAGTATAACGTATAACGTTATGTAGCATACCAATATAACGTATAACGTTATATAGCATACCAGTATAACGTATAACGTTATATAGCATATCAGGATAACGTATAACGTTATATAGTATTACGTTATAACGTATAACGATATATAGCATGACGTTATAACGTATAACGTTATATAGCATACCAGTATAACGTATAACGTTATATAGCATACCAGTATAACGTATAACGTTATATAGCATATCAGGATAACGTATAACGTTATATAGCATATCAGGATAACGTATAACGTTATATAGCATATCAGGATAACGTATAACGTTATATAGTATGACGTTATAACGTATAACGATATATAGCATGACGTTATAACGTATAACGTTATATAGCATACCAGTATAACGTATAACGTTATCGCATACCAGCATAACGTATAACGTTATATAGCATACCAGTATAACGTATAACGTTATCGCATACCAGCATAACGTATAACGTTATATAGCATACCAGTATAACGTATAACGTTGTATAGCATATCAGGATAACGTATAACGTTATATAGTATTACGTTATAACGTATAACGATATATAGCATGACGTTATAACGTATAACGTTATATAGCATACCAGTATAACGTATAACGTAATATAGCATACCAGTATAACGTATAACGTTATATAGCATACCAGTATAACGTATAACGTTATATAGCATATCAGTCTAACGTATAACGTTATATAGTATATCAGGATAACGTATAACGTTGTATAGCATATCAGGATAACTTATAACGTCATATAGCATATCAGTATAACGTATAACGTTGTATAGCATATCAGGATAACGCGTAAAGTTATATAACATATCAGTATAACGTATGAAGTAAAATAGCATATCAGAACAACGTATAACGTTATATAGTATTACGTTATAACGTATAACGATATATAGCATGACGTTATAACGATTAACGTTATATAGCCTGTCAGTATAACGTATAACGTTATGTAGCATACCAATATAACGTATAACGTTATATAGCATACCAGTATAACGTATAACGTTATATAGCATACCAGTATAACGTATAACGTTATATAGCATATCAGTCTAACGTATAACGTTATATAGTATATCAGGATAACGTATAACGTTGTATAGCATATCAGGATAACTTATAACGTCATATAGCATATCACTATAACGTATAACGTTGTATAGCATATCAGGATAACGCGTAAAGTTATATAACATATCAGTATAACGTATGAAGTAAAATAGCATATCAGAACAACGTATAACGTTATATAGTATGACGTTATAACGTATAACAATATATAGCATGACGTTATAACGTATAACGTTATATAGCATACCAGTATAACGTATAACGTTATCGCATACCAGTATAACGTATAACGTTATATAGCATATCAGGATAACGTATAACGTTATATAGCATATCAGGATAACGTATAACGTTATATAGCATATCAGGATAACGTATAACGTTATATAGTATTACGTTATAACGTATAACGATATATAGCATGACGTTATAACGTATAACGTTATATAGCATACCAGTATAACGTATAACGTTATATAGCATACCAGTATAACGTATAACGTTATATAGCATACCAGTATAACGTATAACGTTATATAGCATATCAGGATAACGTATAACGTTATATAGCATATCAGGATAACGTATAACGTTATATAGCATATCAGGATAACGTATAACGTTATATAGTATTACGTTATAACGTATAACGTTATATAGTATTACGTTATAACGTATAACGATATATAGCATGACGTTATAACGTATAACGATATATAGCATACCAGCATAACGTATAACGTTATATAGCATACCAGTATAACGTATAACGTTATATAGCATACCAGTATAACGTATAACGTTATATAGCATATCAGGATAACGCATAACGTTATATAGCATATCAGGATAACGTATAACGTTCTATAGCATATCAGGATAACGTATAACGTTATATAGCATATCAGGATAACGTATAACGTTCTATAGCATATCAGGATAACGTATAACGTTATATAGTATTACGTTATAACGTATAACGTTATATAGCATACCAGTATAACGTATAACGTTATATAGCATACCAGCATAACGTATAACGTTATATAGCATACCAGTATAACGTATAACGTTATATAGCATACCTGTATAACGTATAACGTTATATAGCATATCAGGATAACGTATAACGTTATATAGCATATCAGGATAACGTATAACGTTATATAGCATATCAGGATAACGTATAACGTTATATAGTATTACGTTATAACGTATATCGACATCTAGCATGACGTTATAACGTATAGCGTTATATAGCCTGTCAGTATAACGTATAACGTTATGTAGCATACCAATATAACGTATAACGTTATATAGCATACCAGTATAACGTATAACGTTGTATAGCATATCAGGATAACGTGTAAAGTTATATAACATATCAGTATAACGTATAACGTTATATAGTATTACGTTATAACGTATAACGATATATAGCATACCAGTATAACGTATAACGTTATATAGCATACCAGTATAACGTATAACGTTATATAGCATACCAGTATAACGTATAACGTTATATAGCATATCAGGATAACGTATAACGATATATAGCATATCAGGATAACGTATAACGTTATATAGCATACCAGTATAACGCATAACGTTATATAGTATTACGTTATAGCGTATAACGTTATAGAGAATATGAGTATAACATATAACGTTATATAGCATATCAGGATAACGTATAACGTTATATAGCATATCAGGATAACGTATAACGTTATATAGAATTACGTTATAACGTATAACGTTATATAGCATGTCAGTATATCGTACAACGTTATATAGGATATCAGTATAACGTATAACGTTATATATTATATCAGGAGAACGCATAACGTTTATAGCATATCAGGATAACATATAACGTCATATAGCATATCAGTATAACGTATAACGTTATATAGCATATCAGGATAACGTGTAAAGTTATATAACATATCAGTATAACGTATGAAGTAAAATAGCATGTCAGTACAACGTATAACGTTATATAGTATTACGTTATAGCGTATTACGTTATATAGCATATCAGCATAACGTATGACGTTATAAGGTATTACGTCCTAGCGTATTACGTTATATAGCATATCAGTCTAACGTATAACGTTATATAGTATATCAGGATAACGTATAACGTTGTATAGCATATCAGGATAACGTATAACGTTATATAGCATATCAGTCTAACGTATAACGTTATATAGTATATCAGTCTAACGTATAACGTTATATAGTATATCAGGATAACGTATAACGTTGTATAGCATATCAGGATAACGTATAACGTTATATAGCATATCAGTATAACGTATAACGTTATATAGCATATCAGTATAACGTAAAACGTTATATAGTATTACGTTATAACGTATAACGATATATAGCATGACGTTATAACGATTAACGTTAGATAGCATGTCAGGATGACGTATAACGTTATATAGCATATCAGGATAACGTATAACGTTATATATGATATCAGTATAACGCATAACGTTATAAGGTATTACGTTATAGCGTATTACGTTATATAGCATATGAGTATAACATATAACGTCATATAGCATATCAGGATAACGTATAACGTTATATAGCATATCAGGATAACGTGTAAAGTTATATAACATATCAGTATAACGTATGAAGTAAAATAGCATATCAGTACAACGAATAACGTTATATAGTATTACGTTATAACGTATAACGATATATAGCATGACGTTATAACGATTAACGTTATATAGCCTGTCAGTATAACGTATAACGTTATGTAGCATACCAATATAACGTATAACGTTATATAGCATACCAGTATACCGTATAACGTTATATAGCATATCAGGATAACGTATAACGTTATATAGCATATCAGGATAACGTATAACGTTATGTAGCATACCAATATAACGTATAACGTTATATAGCATACCAGTATAACGTATAACGTTATATAGCATATCAGGATAACGTATAACGTTATATAGTATTACGTTATAACGTATAACGATATATAGCATGACGTTATAACGATTAACGTTATATAGCCTGTCAGTATAACGTATAACGTTATGTAGCATACCAATATAACGTATAACGTTATATAGCATACCAGTATAACGTATAACGTTATATAGCATACCAGTATAACGTATAACGTTATATAGCATACCAGTATAACGTATAACGTTATATAGCATACCAGTATAACGTATAACGTTATATAGCATACCAGTATAACGCATAACGTTATATAGTATTACGTTATAGCGTGTAACGTTATAGAGAATATGAGTATAACATATAACGTTATATAGCATATCAGGATAACGTATAACGTAATGTAGCATATCAGGATAACGTATAACGTTATATAGAATTACGTTATAACGTATAACGTTATATAGCATGTCAGTATATCGTATAACGTTATATAGGATATCAGTATAACGTATAACGTTATATAGTATATCAGGAGAACGCATAACGTTTATAGCATATCAGGATAGCATATAACGTCATATAGCATATCAGTATAACGTATAACGTTATATAGCATATCAGGATAACGTGTAAAGTTATATAACATATCAGTATAACGTATGAAGTAAAATAGCATGTCAGTACAGCGTATAACGTTATATAGTATTACGTTATAACGTATAACGATATATAGCATGACGTTATAACGATTAACGTTATATAGCCGGTCAGTATAACGTATAACGTTATATAGGATATCAGTATAACGTATAACGTTATAAGGTATTACGTTATAGCGTATTACGTTATATAGCATATCAGTATAACGTATGACGTTATAAGGTATTACGCTATAGCGTATTACGTTATATAGCATATCAGTCTAACGTATAACGTTATATAGTATATCAGGATAACGTATAACGTTGTATAGCATATCAGGATAACGTATAACGTTATATAGCATATCAGTCTAACGTATAACGTTATATAGTATATCAGTCTAACGTATAACGTTATATAGCATACCAGTATAACGTATAACGTTATATAGCATATCAGGATAACGTATAACGTTATATAGTATTACGTTATAACGTATAACGATATATAGCATGACGTTATAACGTATAACGTTATATAGCATACCAGTATAACGTATAACGTTATATAGCATACCAGTATAACGTATAACGTTATATAGCATATCAGGATAACGTATAACGTTATATAGCATATCAGGATAACGTATAACGTTATATAGCACATCAGGATAACGTATAACGTTATATAGTATTACGTTATAACGTATAACGATATATAGCATGACGTTATAACGTATAACGTTATATAGCATACCAGTATAACGTATAACGTTATATAGCATACCAGTATAACGTATAACGTTATATAGCATATCAGGATAACGTATAACGTTATATAGCATATCAGGATAACGTATAACGTTATATAGCGTATCATTATAACGTATAACGTTATATAGTATTACGTTATAACGTATAACGATATATAGCATGACGTTATAACGTGTAACGTTATATAGCATATCAGGATAACGTATAACGTTATATAGCATATCAGTATAACGTATGACGTTATAAGGTATTACGTTATAGCGTATTACGTTATATAGCATATCAGTCTAACGTATAACGTTATATACTATATCAGGATAACGTATAACGTTGTATAGCATATCAGGATAACGTATAACGTTATATAGCATATCAGTATAACGTATAACGTTATATAGCACATCAGTATAACGTATAACGTTATATAGCATATCAGTATAACGTAAAACGTTATATAGCATATCACGATAACGTATAACGTTTTATAGCAAATCAAGATAACGTATAACATTATATAGCATATCAGGATAACGTATAACGTTATATAGCATATCAGGATAACGTATAACGTTATGTAGCATACCAACATAACGTAAAACGTTATATAGCATACCCGTATAACGTATAACGTTATATACTATTACGTTATAGCGTATTACGTTATAGAGAATATTAGTGTATCATATAACGTTATATAGCATATCAGGATAACGTATAACGTTATATAGCATATCAGCAAACGTATAACGTTATGTAGCATATCAGGATAACGTATAACCTTATGTAGCGTATCAGGATGACGTATAACGTCATATAGCATACCAGTATAACGTATAACGTTATATAGGATATCAGTATAACGTATAACGTTATATAGTATTACGTTCTAGCGCAATACGTTATTTAGCACATCAGTATAACGCATAACGTTATATAGCATATCAGGATAACGTATAACGTCATATAGCATACCAATGTAACGTATAACGTTATATAGGACATCAGTATAACGTATAACGTTATATAGTATTACGTTATAACGTATAATATTATATAGCATGTCAGTATAACGTATAACGTCATATAGCATATCAGGATATCGTATAACGTTATATAGCATATCAGGATAACGTGTAAAGTTATATAACATATCAGTACAGCGTATAACGTTATATAGTATTACGTTATAACGTATAACGATATATAGCATGACGTTAAAACGATTAACGTTATATAGCATGTCAGTATAACGTATAACGTTATATAGAATATCAGTATAACGTATAATGTTATAAGGTATTACGTTATAGCGTATTACGTTATATAGCATATCAGTATAACGTATGACGTTATAAGGTATTACGTTATAGCGTATTACGTTATATAGCATATCAGTCTAACGTATAACGTTATATACTATATCAGGATAACGTATAACGTTGTATAGCATATCAGGATAACGTATAACGTTATATAGCATATCAGTATGACGTATAACGTTATATAGCATATCAGTATAACGTAAAACGTTATATAGCATATCAGTATAACGTAAAACGTTATATAGCATATCAGTATAACGTAAAACGTTATATAGCATATCACGATAACGTATAACGTTTGATAGCAAATCAAGATAACGTATAACATTATATAGCATATCAGGATAACGTATAACGTTATATAGCATATCAGTATGACGTATAACGTTATATAGCATATCAGTATAACGTAAAACGTTATATAGCATATCAGTATAACGTAAAACGTTATATAGCATATCAGTATAACGTATAATGTTATAAGGTATTACGTTATAGCGTATTACGTTATATAGCATATCAGTATAACGTATAACGTTATAAGGTATTACGTTATAGCGTATTACGATATATAGCATATCAGTATAACGTATGACGTTATAAGGTATTACGTTATAGCGTATTACGTTATATAGCATATCAGTCTAACGTATAACCTTATATAGTATATCAGGATAACGTATAACGTTGTATAGCATATCAGGATAACGTATAACGTTATATAGCATACCAGTATAACGTATAACGTTATATAGCATATCAGGATAACGTATATCGTTGTATAGCATATCAGGATATCGTATAACGTTATATAGCATACCAGTATAACGTATAACGTTATATAGCATATCAGTATAACGTATAACGTTATATAGCATATCAGTATAACGTAAAACGTTATATAGCATATCACGATAACGTATAACGTTTTATAGCAAATCAAGATAACGTATAACATTATATAGCATATCAGGATAACGTATAACGTTATATAGCATATCAGGATAACGTATAACGTTATGTAGCATACCAACATAACGTAAAACGTTATATAGCATACCAGTATTACGTATAACGTTATATACTATTACGTTATAGCGTATTACGTTATAGAGAATATTAGTGTATCATATAACGTTATATAGCATATCAGGATAACGTATAACGTTATATAGCATATCAGCAAACGTATAACGTTATGTAGCATATCAGGATAACGTATAACCTTATGTAGCGTATCAGGATGACGTATAACGTCATATAGCATACCAGTATAACGTATAACGTTATATAGGATATCAGTATAACGTATAACGTTATATAGTATTACGTTCTAGCGCAATACGTTATTTAGCACATCAGTAAAACGCATAACGTTATATAGCATATCAGGATAACGTATAACGTTATATAGCATATCAGCAAACGTATAACGTTATGTAGCATATCAGGATAACGTATAACCTTATGTAGCGTATCAGGATGACGTATAACGTCATATAGCATACCAGTATAACGTATAACGTTATATAGGATATCAGTATAACGTATAACGTTATATAGTATTACGTTCTAGCGCAATACGTTATTTAGCACATCAGTATAACGCATAACGTTATATAGCATATCAGGATAACGTATAACGTTATATAGCATATCAGGATAACGTGTAAAGTTATATAACATATCAGTACAGCGTATAACGTTATATAGTATTACGTTATAACGTATAACGATATATAGCATGACGTTAAAACGATTAACGTTATATAGCATGTCAGTATAACGTATAACGTTATATAGAATATCAGTATAACGTATAATGTTATAAGGTATTACGTTATAGCGTATTACGTTATATAGCATATCAGTATAACGTATGACGTTATAAGGTATTACGTTATAGCGTATTACGTTATATAGCATATCAGTCTAACGTATAACGTTATATACTATATCAGGATAACGTATAACGTTGTATAGCATATCAGGATAACGTATAACGTTATATAGCATATCAGTATGACGTATAACGTTATATAGCATATCAGTATAACGTAAAACGTTATATAGCATATCAGTATAACGTAAAACGTTATATAGCATATCACGATAACGTATAACGTTTGATAGCAAATCAAGATAACGTATAACATTATATAGCATATCAGGATAACGTATAACGTTATATGGCATATCAGGATAACGTATATCGTTATATAGCATATCAGGATAACGTATAACATTGTATAGCATATCAGGATAGCGTATAACGATATATAGCATATCAGTATAACGTATAACGTTATATAGCATGTCAGTATAACGTATAACGTTATATAGGATATCAGTATAACGTATAATGTTATAAGGTATTACGTTATAGCGTATTACGTTATATAGCATATCAGTATAACGTATAACGTTATAAGGTATTACGTTATAGCGTATTACGATATATAGCATATCAGTATAACGTATGACGTTATAAGGTATTACGTTATAGCGTATTACGTTATATAGCATATCAGTCTAACGTATAACCTTATATAGTATATCAGGATAACGTATAACGTTGTATAGCATATCAGGATAACGTATAACGTTATATAGCATACCAGTATAACGTATAACGTTATATAGCATATCAGGATAACGTATAACGTTGTATAGCATATCAGGATAACGTATAACGTTATATAGCATACCAGTATAACGTATAACGTTATATAGCATATCAAGATAACGTATAACGTTATATAGCATATCAGGACAACGTATAACGTTATATAGCATATCAGGA
Organism: Bombus sylvestris; assembly: GCA_911622165.2. Taxonomy (NCBI): domain Eukaryota; kingdom Metazoa; phylum Arthropoda; class Insecta; order Hymenoptera; family Apidae; genus Bombus; species Bombus sylvestris. The sequence goes on along the minus strand of OU443146.1, from coordinate 9,102,187 downwards.
TAACGTATAACGTTATATAGCATATCAGGATAACGTATAACGTTATATAGCATATCAGGATAACGTATAACGTTATATAGCGTATACGTATAACGCGTAAAGTTATATAACATATCAGTATAACATATAAAGTAATATTCCATATCGGTACAACGTATAACGTTATATAGTATTACGTTCTAGCGCAATACGTTATTTAGGACATCAGTATAACGCATAACGTAATATAGCATATCAGTATAACGTATAACGTTATACAGCATATCAGGATAACGTATAACGTTATGTAGCATATCAGGATAACGTATAACGTCATATAGCATACCAATGTAACGTATAACGTTATATAGGATATCATTATAACGTATAACGTTATATAGTATTACGTTATAACGTATAACGTTATATAGCATGTCAGTATAACGTATAACGTCATATAGCATATCAGGATATCGTATAACGTTATATAGTATTACGTTATAGCGTATTACGTTATATAGCATATCAGTATAACGTATGACGTTATATAGTATTACGTTATAGCGTATTACGTTATATAGCATATCAGTATAACGTATAACGTTATATACTATTACGTTATAGCGTATTACGTTATAGAGAATATTAGTGTATCATATAACGTTATATAGCATATCAGGATAACGTATAACGTTATATAGCATATCAGCAAACGTATAACGTTATGTAGCATATCAGGATAACGTATAACCTTATGTAGCGTATCAGGATGACGTATAACGTCATATAGCATACCAGTATAACGTATAACGTTATATAGGATATCAGTATAACGTATAACGTTATATAGTATTACGTTCTAGCGCAATACGTTATTTAGCACATCAGTATAACGCATAACGTTATATAGCATATCAGGATAACGTATAACGTTATATAGCATATCAGCAAACGTATAACGTTATGTAGCATATCAGGATAACGTATAACCTTATGTAGCGTATCAGGATGACGTATAACGTCATATAGCATACCAGTATAACGTATAACGTTATATAGGATATCAGTATAACGTATAACGTTATATAGTATTACGTTCTAGCGCAATACGTTATTTAGCACATCAGTATAACGCATAACGTTATATAGCATATCAGGATAACGTATAACGTCATATAGCATACCAATGTAACGTATAACGTTATATAGGACATCAGTATAACGTATAACGTTATATAGTATTACGTTATAACGTATAATATTATATAGCATGTCAGTATAACGTATAACGTCATATAGCATATCAGGATATCGTATAACGTTATATAGCATATCAGGATAACGTGTAAAGTTATATAACATATCAGTACAGCGTATAACGTTATATAGTATTACGTTATAACGTATAACGATATATAGCATGACGTTAAAACGATTAACGTTATATAGCATGTCAGTATAACGTATAACGTTATATAGAATATCAGTATAACGTATAATGTTATAAGGTATTACGTTATAGCGTATTACGTTATATAGCATATCAGTATAACGTATGACGTTATAAGGTATTACGTTATAGCGTATTACGTTATATAGCATATCAGTCTAACGTATAACGTTATATACTATATCAGGATAACGTATAACGTTGTATAGCATATCAGGATAACGTATAACGTTATATAGCATATCAGTATGACGTATAACGTTATATAGCATATCAGTATAACGTAAAACGTTATATAGCATATCAGTATAACGTAAAACGTTATATAGCATATCACGATAACGTATAACGTTTGATAGCAAATCAAGATAACGTATAACATTATATAGCATATCAGGATAACGTATAACGTTATATGGCATATCAGGATAACGTATATCGTTATATAGCATATCAGGATAACGTATAACATTGTATAGCATATCAGGATAGCGTATAACGATATATAGCATATCAGTATAACGTATAACGTTATATAGCATGTCAGTATAACGTATAACGTTATATAGGATATCAGTATAACGTATAATGTTATAAGGTATTACGTTATAGCGTATTACGTTATATAGCATATCAGTATAACGTATAACGTTATAAGGTATTACGTTATAGCGTATTACGATATATAGCATATCAGTATAACGTATGACGTTATAAGGTATTACGTTATAGCGTATTACGTTATATAGCATAACAGTCTAACGTATAACCTTATATAGTATATCAGGATAACGTATAACGTTGTATAGCATATCAGGATAACGTATAACGTTATATAGCATACCAGTATAACGTATAACGTTATATAGCATATCAGGATAACGTATAACGTTGTATAGCATATCAGGATAACGTATAACGTTATATAGCATACCAGTATAACGTATAACGTTATATAGCATATCAAGATAACGTATAACGTTATATAGCATATCAGGATAACGTATAACGTTATATAGCATATCAGGATAACGTATAACGTTATATAGCATATCAGGATAACGTATAACGTTATATAGCATATCAGGATAACGTATAACGTTATATAGCGTATACGTATAACGCGTAAAGTTATATAACATATCAGTATAACATATAAAGTAATATTCCATATCGGTACAACGTATAACGTTATATAGTATTACGTTCTAGCGCAATACGTTATTTAGGACATCAGTATAACGCATAACGTAATATAGCATATCAGTATAACGTATAACGTTATACAGCATATCAGGATAACGTATAACGTTATGTAGCATATCAGGATAACGTATAACGTCATATAGCATACCAATGTAACGTATAACGTTATATAGGATATCATTATAACGTATAACGTTATATAGTATTACGTTATAACGTATAACGTTATATAGCATGTCAGTATAACGTATAACGTCATATAGCATATCAGGATATCGTATAACGTTATATAGTATTACGTTATAGCGTATTACGTTATATAGCATATCAGTATAACGTATGACGTTATATAGTATTACGTTATAGCGTATTACGTTATATAGCATATCAGTATAACGTATAACGTTATATACTATTACGTTATAGCGTATTACGTTATAGAGAATATTAGTGTATCATATAACGTTATATAGCATATCAGGATAACGTATAACGTTATATAGCATATCAGCAAACGTATAACGTTATGTAGCATATCAGGATAACGTATAACCTTATGTAGCGTATCAGGATGACGTATAACGTCATATAGCATACCAGTATAACGTATAACGTTATATAGGATATCAGTATAACGTATAACGTTATATAGTATTACGTTCTAGCGCAATACGTTATTTAGCACATCAGTATAACGCATAACGTTATATAGCATATCAGGATAACGTATAACGTTATATAGCATATCAGCAAACGTATAACGTTATGTAGCATATCAGGATAACGTATAACCTTATGTAGCGTATCAGGATGACGTATAACGTCATATAGCATACCAGTATAACGTATAACGTTATATAGGATATCAGTATAACGTATAACGTTATATAGTATTACGTTCTAGCGCAATACGTTATTTAGCACATCAGTATAACGCATAACGTTATATAGCATATCAGGATAACGTATAACGTCATATAGCATACCAATGTAACGTATAACGTTATATAGGACATCAGTATAACGTATAACGTTATATAGTATTACGTTATAACGTATAATATTATATAGCATGTCAGTATAACGTATAACGTCATATAGCATATCAGGATATCGTATAACGTTATATAGCATATCAGGATAACGTGTAAAGTTATATAACATATCAGTACAGCGTATAACGTTATATAGTATTACGTTATAACGTATAACGATATATAGCATGACGTTAAAACGATTAACGTTATATAGCATGTCAGTATAACGTATAACGTTATATAGAATATCAGTATAACGTATAATGTTATAAGGTATTACGTTATAGCGTATTACGTTATATAGCATATCAGTATAACGTATGACGTTATAAGGTATTACGTTATAGCGTATTACGTTATATAGCATATCAGTCTAACGTATAACGTTATATACTATATCAGGATAACGTATAACGTTGTATAGCATATCAGGATAACGTATAACGTTATATAGCATATCAGTATGACGTATAACGTTATATAGCATATCAGTATAACGTAAAACGTTATATAGCATATCAGTATAACGTAAAACGTTATATAGCATATCACGATAACGTATAACGTTTGATAGCAAATCAAGATAACGTATAACATTATATAGCATATCAGGATAACGTATAACGTTATATGGCATATCAGGATAACGTATATCGTTATATAGCATATCAGGATAACGTATAACATTGTATAGCATATCAGGATAGCGTATAACGATATATAGCATATCAGTATAACGTATAACGTTATATAGCATGTCAGTATAACGTATAACGTTATATAGGATATCAGTATAACGTATAATGTTATAAGGTATTACGTTATAGCGTATTACGTTATATAGCATATCAGTATAACGTATAACGTTATAAGGTATTACGTTATAGCGTATTACGATATATAGCATATCAGTATAACGTATGACGTTATAAGGTATTACGTTATAGCGTATTACGTTATATAGCATATCAGTCTAACGTATAACCTTATATAGTATATCAGGATAACGTATAACGTTGTATAGCATATCAGGATAACGTATAACGTTATATAGCATACCAGTATAACGTATAACGTTATATAGCATATCAGGATAACGTATAACGTTGTATAGCATATCAGGATAACGTATAACGTTATATAGCATACCAGTATAACGTATAACGTTATATAGCATATCAAGATAACGTATAACGTTATATAGCATATCAGGATAACGTATAACGTTATATAGCATATCAGGATAACGTATAACGTTATATAGCATATCAGGATAACGTATAACGTTATATAGCATATCAGGATAACGTATAACGTTATATAGCGTATACGTATAACGCGTAAAGTTATATAACATATCAGTATAACATATAAAGTAATATTCCATATCGGTACAACGTATAACGTTATATAGTATTACGTTCTAGCGCAATACGTTATTTAGGACATCAGTATAACGCATAACGTAATATAGCATATCAGTATAACGTATAACGTTATACACCATATCAGGATAACGTATAACGTTATGTAGCATATCAGGGTAACGTATAACGTCATATAGCATACCAGTGTAACGTATAACGTTATATAGGATATCATTATAACGTATAACGTTATATAGTATTACGTTATAACGTATAACGTTATATAGCATGTCAGTATAACGTATAACGTCATATAGCATATCAGGATATCGTATAACGTTATATAGTATTACGTTATAGCGTATTACGTTATATAGCATATCAGTATAACGTATGACGTTATATAGTATTACGTTATAGCGTATTACGTTATATAGCATATCAGTATAACGTATGACGTTATAAGGTATTACGTCATAGCGTATTACGTTATATAGCATATCAGTCTAACATATAACGTTATATAGTATATCAGGATAACGTATAACGTTGTATAGCATATCAGGATAACGTATAACGTTGTATAGCATATCAGGATAACGTATAACGTTATATAGCATACCAGTATAACGTATAACGTTATATAGCATATCAGGATAACGTATAACGTTATATAGCATATCAGGATAACGTATAACGTTATATAGCATATCAGGATAACGTATAACGTTATATAGCGTATACGTATAACGCGTAAAGTTATATAACATATCAGTATAACATATAAAGTAATATTCCATATCGGTACAACGTATAACGTTATATAGTATTACGTTCTAGCGCAATACGTTATTTAGGACATCAGTATAACGCATAACGTAATATAGCATATCAGTATAACGTATAACGTTATACAGCATATCAGGATAACGTATAACGTTATGTAGCATATCAGGATAACGTATAACGTCATATAGCATACCAATGTAACGTATAACGTTATATAGGATATCAGTATAACGTATAACGTTATATAGTATTACGTTATAACGTATAACGTTATATAGCATGTCAGTATAACGTATAACTTCATATAGCATACCAGGATAACGTATAACGTTATATAGCGTATACGTATAACACGTAAAGTTATATAACATATCAGTATAACATATAAAGTAATATTCCATATCAGTACAACGTATAACGTTATATAGTATTACGTTATCACGTATAACGATATATAGCATGACGTTATAACGAGTAACGTTATATAGTATATCATTATAACGTATAACTTTATATAGTATTACGTTATAACGTTTAACGTTATATAGCATGTCAGTATAACGTATAAGGTCATATAGCATATCAGGATATCGTATAACGTTATATAGTATTACGTTATAGCGTATTACGTTATATAGCATATCAGTATAACGTATGACGTTATATAGTATTACGTTATAGCGTATTACGTTATATAGCATATCAGTATAACGTATGACGTTATAAGGTATTACGTCATAGCGTATTACGATATGCAGCATATCAGTATAACGTATAACGTTATATAGTATTACGTTCTAACGCATTACGTTATATAGCACATCAGTATTGCGCATAACGTAATGTAGCATATCAGTATAACGTATAACGTTATACATCATATCAGGATAACGTATAAGGTTATGTAGCATATCAGTCTAACGTATAACGTTATATACTATATCAGGATAACGTATAACGTTGTATAGCATATCAGGATAACGTATAACGTTTTATAGCAAATCAAGGTAACGTATAACATTATATAGCATATCAGGATAACGTATAATGTTATAAGGTATTACGTTATAGCGTATTATGTTATATAGCATATCAGTATAACGTATGACGTTATAAGGTATTACGTTATAGCGTATTACGTTATATAGCACATCAGTATAACGTATAACGTTATACAGCATATCAGGTTAACGTATAACGTTATATAGCTTATCAGTGTAACGTACAACGTTATATAGCATACCAATATAACGTATAACGTTATATAGGATGTCAGTATAACGTATAACGTTATATAGTATTACGTTCTAGCGCATTACGTTATATAGCACATCAGTATAACGCATAACGTAATATAGCATATCAGTATATCGTATAACGTTATATAGCATACCCGTATAACGTATAACGTTATATAGCGTATCATGATAACGTATAACGTAAGGTAGTATTACGTTCTAGCGCATTACGTTATATAGCACATCAGTGTAACGCATAACGTAATATAGCATATCAGTATAACGTATATCGTTATATAGCGTATCAGGATAACGTATAACGTTATGCAGCATATCAGGATAAACGTATAACGTCATATAGCATACCAATGTAACGTATAACGTTATATAGTATTACGTTATAACGTATAACGTTATATAGCATGTCAGTATAACGTATAACGTTATATAGGATATCAGTATAACGTATAATGTTATAAGGTATTACGTTATAGCGTATTACGTCATATAGCATATCAGTATAACGTATGACGTTATAAGGTATTACGTTATAGCGTATTACGTTATATAGCATATCAGTCTAACGTATAACGTTATATAGCATATCAGGATAACGTATAACGTTATATAGCATATCAGGATAACGTATAACGTTATATAGCGTATACGTATAACGCGTAAAGTTATATAACATATCAGTATAACATATAAAGTAATATTCCATATCAGTACAACGTATAACGTTATATAGTATTACGTTATCACGTATAACGATATATAGCATGACGTTATAACGAGTAACGTTATATAGCATATCAGTATAACGTATAACTTTATATAGTATTACGTTCTAGCGCAATACGTTATTTAGGACATCAGTATAACGCATAACGTAATATAGCATATCAGTATAACGTATAACGTTATACAGCATATCAGGATAACGTATAACGTTATATAGCTTATCAGTGTAACGTACAACGTTATATAGCATACCAATATAACGTATAACGTTATATAGGATGTCAGTATAACGTATAACGTTATATAGTATTACGTTCTAGCGCATTACGTTATATAGCACATCAGTATAACGCATAACGTAATATAGCATATCAGTATAACGTATAACGTTATATAGCATACCCGTATAACGTATAACGTTATATAGCGTATCATGATAACGTATAACGTAAGGTAGTATTACGTTCTAGCGCATTACGTTATATAGCACATCAGTGTAACGCATAACGTAATATAGCATATCAGTATAACGTATATCGTTATATAGCGTATCAGGATAACGTATAACGTTATGCAGCATATCAGGATAAACGTATAACGTCATATAGCATACCAATGTAACGTATAACGTTATATAATATTACGTTATAACGTATAACGTTATATAGCATGTCAGTATAACGTATAACGTTATATAGGATATCAGTATAACGTATAATGCTATAAGGTATTACGTTATAGCGTATTACGTCATATAGCATATCAGTCTAACGTATAACGTTATATAGTATATCAGGATAGCGTATAACGTTGTATAGCATATCAGGATAACGTATAACGTTATATAGCATATCAGTATAACGTTATATAGCATATCAGTATAACGTTATATAGGAAATCAGTATAACGTATAACGTTATAAGGTATTACGTTATAGCGTATTTCGTTACATGGCATATCAGTATATCGTATGACGTTATGAGGTATTACGTTATAGCGTATTACGTTATATAGCACGTCAGTATAACGTATAACGTTATACAGCATATCAGGATAACGTATAACGTTATATAGCTTTTCAGTATAACGTAAAAGGTTATATAGCATACCAATATAACGTATAACGTTATATAGGATGTCAGTATATCGTATAACGTTATATAGTATTACGTTCTAGCGCATTACGTTATATAGCACATCAGTATAACGCATAACGTAATATAGCATATCAGTATAACGTATAACGTTATATAGCATACCCGTATAACGTATAACGTTATATAGCGTATCAGGATAACGTATAACGTTATGTAGTATTACGTTCTAGCGCATTACGTTATATAGCACATCAGTATAACGCATAACGTAATATAGCATATCAGTATAACGTATAACGTTATATAACATATCAGGATAACGTATAACGTTATATAGCATATCAGGATAACGTATAACGTTATATAGCTTATCAGTATAACGTACAACGTTATATAGCATACCAATATAACGTATAACGTTATATAGGGTGTCAGTATAACGTATAACGTTATATAGTATTACGTTATAGCGTATTACGTTATATAGCATATGAGTATAACATTTAATGTTATACAGCATATCTGGATAACGTATAACGTTATGTAGCATATCTGGATAACGTATAAAGTCATATAGCATACCCGTATAACGTATAACGTTATATAGCGTATCAGGATAACGTATAACGTTATGTCGTATTACGTTCTAGCGAATTACGTTATATAGCACATCAGTATAACGCATAACGTAATATAGCATATCAGTATAACTTAAAACGTTATAAAGCATATCAGTATAACGTAAAACACTATATAGCATATCATTATAACGTATAACGTTACATAGCATATCAGTGTAACATATAACATCATATATCTTACCAGGATAACGTATAACGTTATATGGCATATCAGGATAACGTATAACGTAATATAGCATATCAGTATAACGTATATCGTTATATAGCGTATCAGGATAACGTATAACGTTATGCAGCATATCAGGATAAACGTATAACGTCATATAGCATACCAATGTAACGTATAACGTTATATAGTATTACGTTATAACGTATAACGTTATATAGCATGTCAGTATAACGTATAACGTTATATAGCATGTCAGTATAGCGTATTGCGTTATATATCATACCAGTATAACGTATAACGTTATATAGGATATCAGTATAACGTATAACGTTATATAGTATTACGATATATAGCACATCTGTATAACGCATAACGTAATATAGCATATCAGGATAACGTATAACGTTATATAGCATATCAGGATAACGTCTAACGTTATATTGCATATCAGGGTAACGTATAACGTTATGTAGCATATCAGTATAACGTACAACGTTATATAGCATACCAGTATAACGTATAACGTTATAAAGCATACAGGATAACGTATAACGTTATATGGCATATCAGTATAACGTATAAGGTTATATATCATATCAGGATAACGTATAACGTTATATAGCATATCAGGATAACGTATAACGTTATGTAGCATAACAGGATAACGTATAACGTTATATAGCATATCAGTCTAACGTATAACGTTATATAGCATACCAGTATAACGTATAACGTTATATAGGATATCAGTATAACGTATAACGTTATACAGTATTACGATATATAGCACATCTGTATAACGTATAACGCTATATAGCATATCAGTTTGACGTATAACGTTATGCAGCATATCAGGATAACTTATAACGTTATACAGCAAATCGGGATAACGTATAACGTTATATAGCATATCAGTATAACGTATAACGTTATATAGCATATCAGTATAACGTATAACGTTATATAGCATACCCGTATAACGTTTAACGATATATAGGATATCAGTATAACGTATAACGTTATATAGTATTACGTTATATAGCACATCTGTATAACGTATAACGTTATATAGCATATCAGTTTGACGTATAACGTTATCCACCATATCAGGATAACGTATAACGTTATACAGCAAATCAGTATAACGTATAACGTTATATAGTATTACGTTCTAGCGCATTACGTTATATAGCACATCAGTATAACGCATAACGTAATATAGCATATCAGTATAACGTATGACGTTATATAGCATATCAGTATAACGTATAACGTTATATAGCATATCAGTACAACGTATAACGTTATACAGCATATCAGGATAACGTATAACGTTACATAGTATTACGTTCTAGCGCATTACGTTATATAGCACATCAGTATAACGCATAACGTAATATAGCATATCAGTATAACGTATTACGTTGTATAGCACATCAGTATAACATACATCGTTATGTAGCATACCAATATAACGTATAACGATATATAGGATGTCAGTATAACGTATAACGTTATATAGTATTACGTCATAGCGTATTACGTTATATAGCACATCAGTATAACGTATAACGTTATATAGCATATCAGTATAACGTATAACGTTATATAGCATGCCAGTATAACGTATAAAGTTATATAGGATATCAGTATAACGTAGAACGTTATATAGGAAATCAGTATAACGTATAACGTTATATAGTATTACGTCATAGCGTATTACGTTATATAGCACATCAGTATAACGTATAACGTTATATGGCTTATCAGTATAACGTACAACGTTATATAGCATACCAATATAACGTATAACGTTATATAGGATGTCAGTATAACGTATAACGTTATATAGTATTACGTTACAGCGTATTACGTTATATAGCATACCAGTATAACGTATATCGTTATATAGCGTATCAGGATAACGTATAACGTTATGCAGCATATCAGGATAAACGTATAACGTCATATAGCATACCAATGTAACGTATAACGTTATATAGTATTACGTTATAACGTATAACGTTATATAGCATGCCCGTATAACGTATAAAGTTATATAGGATATCAGTATAACGTAGAACGTTGTATAGGAAATCAGTATAACGTATAACGTTATAAGATATTACGTTATAGCGGATTTCGTTACATAGCATATCAGTATATCGTATGACGTTATTAGGTATTACGTTATAGCGTATTACGTAATATAACACATCAGTATAACGTATAACGTTATACTGCATATCAGGAAAACGTATAACGTTATATAGCTTATCAGTATAACGTACAACGTTATATAGCATACCAATATAACGTATGACGTTATATAGGATGTCAGTATTACGTATAACGTTATATAGTATTACGTTATAGCGTATTACGATATATAGCATGTCAGTATAACGTATAACGTTATATAGCGTATCAGGATAACGTATAACGTTATGTAGCATATCAGGATAACGTATAACGTCATATAGCATACCAATGTAACGTATAACTTTATATAGGATATCAGTATAACGTATAACGTTATATAGTATTACGTTATAACGTATAACGTTATATAGCATATCAGTCTAACGTATAACGTTATATAGTATATCAGGATAACGTATATCGTTATATAGCATATCAGGATAACGTATAACGTTATATAGCATATCAGTATATCGTATAACGTTATATAGGATATCAGTATAACGTATAATGTTATAAGGAATTACGTTATAGCGTATTATGTTATATAGCATATCAGTATAACGTATGACGTTATAAGGTATTACGTTATAGCGTATTACGTTATATAGCACATCAGTATAACGTATAACGTTATACAGCATATCAGGATAACGTACAACGTTATATAGCTTATCAGTATAACGTACAACGTTATATAGCATACCCGTATAACGTATAACGTTATATAGCGTATCAGGATAACGTATAACGTTATGTAGTATTACGTTCTAGCGCATTACGTTATATAGCGCATCAGTATAACGCATAACGTAATATAGCATATCAGTATAACGTATAACGTTATATAGCATATCAGGATAACGTATAACGTTATACAGCATATCAGGATAACGTATAACGTTATATAGCTTATCAGTATAACGTACAACGTTATATAGCATACCAATATAACGTATAACGTTATATAGGATGTCAGTATAACGTATAACGTTATATAGTATTACGTTATAGCGTATTACGTTATATAGCTTATGAGTATAACATATAATGTTATACAGCATATCCGGATAACGTATAACGTTATGTAGCATATCTGGATAACGTATAAAGTCATATAGCATACCAGTATAACGTATAACGTTATATAGAATATCAGTATAACTTAAAACGTTATATAGCATATCAGTATAACGTAAAACACTATATAGCATATCATTATAACGTATAACGTTATATGGCATATCAGGATAACGTATAACGTTATGTAGCATATCAGGATAACGTATAACGTTATATAGGATATCAGTATAACGTATAACGTTATATAGTATTACGTTATATAGCATACCCGTATAACGTATAACGTTATATAGCGTATCAGGATAACGTATAACGTTATGTAGTATTACGTTCTAGCGCATTACGTTATATAGCACATCAGTATAACGCATAACGTAATATAGCATATCAGTATACGTATTACGTTATATAGCATACCCGTATAACGTATAACGTTATATAGCGTATCAGGATAACGTATAACGTTATATAGCATATCAGTATAACGTATAACGTTATATAGCATACCAGTATAACGTATAACGTTATATAGGATATCAGTATAACGTATAACGTTATATAGTATTACGATATATAGCACATCTGTATAACGCATAACGTAATATAGCATATCAGGATTACGTATAACGTTATATAGCATATCAAGATAACGTCTAACGTTATATTGCATATCAGGGTAACGTATAACTTTATATAGCATATCAGTATAACGTATAACGTTATATATCATATCATGATAACGTATAACGTTATATAGCATATCAGGATAACGTATAACGTTATATAGCATACCAATATAACGTATAACGTTATATAGGATGTCAGTATAACGTATAACGTTATATAGTATTACGTTCTAGCGCATTACGTTATATAGCACATCAGTATAACGCATAACGTAATATAGCATATCAGTATAACGTATAACGTTATATAGCATACCCGTATAACGTATAACGTTATATAGCGTATCAGGATAACGTATAACGTTATGCAGCATATCAGGATAAACGTATAACGTCATATAGCATACCAATGTAACGTATAACGTTATATAGGATATCAGTATAACGTATAACGTTATATAGTATTACGTTATAACGTATAACGTTATATAGCATGTGAGTATAACGTATAACGTTATATAGGATATCAGTATAACGTATAATGTTATAAGGTAATACGTTATAGCGTATTACGTTATATAGCATATCAGTATAACGTATGACGTTATAAGGTATTACGTTATAGCGTATTACGTTATATAGCATATCAGTCTAACGTATAACGTTATATAGTATATCAGGATAGCGTATAACGTTGTATAGCATATCAGGATAACGTATAACGTTATATAGCATATCAGTATAACGTTATATAGGAAATCAGTATAACGTATAACGTTATAAGGTATTACGTTATAGCGTATTTCGTTACATGGCATATCAGTATATCGTATGACGTTATTAGGTATTACGTTATAGCGTATTACGTTATATAGCACATCAGTATAACGTATAACGTTATACAGCATATCAGGGTAACGTATAACGTTATATAGCTTATCAGTATAACGTACAACGTTATATAGCATACCAATATAACGTATAACGTTATATAGGATGTCAGTATAACGTATAACGTTATATAGTATTACGTTCTAGCGCATTACGTTATATAGCACATCAGTATAACGCGTAACGTAATATAGCATATCAGTATAACGTATAACGTTATATAGCATACCCGTATAACGTATAACGTTATATAGCGTATCAGGATAACGTATAACGTTATGTAGTATTACGTTCTAGCGCATTACGTTATATAGCACATCAGTATAACGCATAACGTAATATAGCATATCAGTATAACGTATAACGTTATATAGCATATCAGGATAACGTATAACGTTATATAGGATGTCAGTATAACGTATAACGTTATATAGTATTACGTTATAGCGTATTACGTTATATAGCTTATGAGTATAACATATAATGCTATACAGCATATCCGGATAACGTATAACGTTATGTAGCATATCTGGATAACGTATAAAGTCATATAGCATACCAGTATAACGTATAACGTTATATAGAATATCAGTATAACTTAAAACGTTATATAGCATATCAGTATAACGTAAAACACTATATAGCATACCATTATAACGTATAACGTTACATAGCATATCAGTGTAACATATAACATCATATATCATACCAGGATAACGTATAACGTCATATAGAATATCAGGATAACGTAGAACGTTATATAGGATATCAGTATATCGTATAACGTTATATACCATATCATTATAACGTATAACGTTACATAGCATATCAGTGTAACATATAACATCATATATCATATCAGGATAACGTATAACGTTATATAGGATATCAGTATAACGTAGAACGTTATATAGGGTATCAGGATATCGTATAACGTTATATAGTATGACGTTGTAGCGTATTACATTATATAGCATATCAGTAGAACGTATAACGTTATATAGCATATCAGTATAACGTATAACGTTATATAGCTTATCAGTATAACGTATAACGTTATATAGCATACCCGTATAACGTATAACGATATATAGGATATCAGTATAACGTAGAACGTTATATAGGATATCAGTATATCGTTGTAACGTTATATAGTATTACGTTATAGCGTATAACGTCATATAGCATATCAGTATAACGTATAACGCTATGTAGCATATCAGTATAACGTATAACGTTATATAGTATATCAGTATAACGTATAACGTTATATAGCATATCAGTATAACGTATAACGTTATATAGCATATCAGTATAACATAAAACGTTATATAGCATATCAAGATAACGTATAACGTTATATAGCATATCAGGATAACGTAGAACGTTATATAGCATATCAGGATAACGTATAACGTTATATAGCATATCAAGATAACGTCCAACGTTATATTGCATATCAGGGTAACGTATAACGTTATATAGCATATCAGTATAACGTATAACGTTATATATCATACCAGGATAACGTATAACGTTATATAGCATATCAGGATAACGTATAACGTTATGTAGCATATCAGGATAACGTATAACGTTATATAGCATACCAGTATAACGTATAACGTTATATAGTATTACGTTATATAGCACATCTGTATAACGTATGACGTTATATAGCATATCAGTTTGACGTATAACGTTATGCAGCATATCAGTGTAAAATATAACGTTATATAGCATGTCAGGATAACGTATAACGTTATGTAGCATACCAGCATAACGTATAACGTTATATAGCATATCAGGATAACGTATAACGTTATGTAGCATATCAGTATAACGTATAACGTTATATAGCATACCAGTATAACGTATAACGTTATATAGTATTACGTTATATAGCACATCTGTATAACGTATAACGTTATATAGCATATCAGTGTGACGTATAACGTTATGCAGCACATCTGTATAACGTATATCGTTATATAGCATATCAGTTTGACGTGTAACGTTATGCAGCATATCAGGATAACGTATAACGTTATATAGCATATCAGTATAACGTAAAACGTTATATAGCATATCAAGATAACGTATAACGTTATATAGCATATCAGGATAACGTATAACGTTATGTAGCATATCAGGATAACGTATAACGTTATATAGCATACCCGTATAACGTATAACGATATATAGGATATCAGTATAACGTAGAACGTTATATAGGATATCAGTATATCGTTGTAACGTTATATAGTATTACGTTATAGCGTATAACGTCATATAGCATATCAGTATAACGTATAACGCTATATAGCATATCAGTATAACGTACAACGTTATATAGTATATCAGTATAACGTATAACGTTATATAGCATATCAGTATAACGTATAACGTTATATAGCATATCAGTATAACGTAAAACGTTATATAGCATATCAAGATAACGTATAACGTTATATAGCATATCAGGATAACGTAGAACGTTATATAGCATATCAGGATAACGTATAACGTTATATAGCATATCAGTATAACGTATAACGTTATATATCATACCAGGATAACGTATAACGTTATATAGCATACCAGTATAACGTATAACGTTATATAGTATTACGTTATATAGCACATCTGTATAACGTATGACGTTATATAGCATATCAGTTTGACGTATAACGTTATGCAGCATATCAGTATAACGTATAACGTTATATAGCATATCAGGATAACGTATAACGTTATGTAGCATACCAGCATAACGTATAACGTTATATAGCATATCTGGATAACGTATAACGTTATGTAGCATATCAGTATAACGTATAACGTTATATAGCATACCAGTATAACGTATAACGTTATATAGTATTACGTTATATAGCACATCTGTATAACGTATAACGTTATATAGCATATCAGTGTGACGTATAACGTTATGCAGCACATCTGTATAACGTATAACGTTATATAGCATATCAGTTTGACGTATAACGTTATGCAGCATATCAGGATAACGTATAACGTTATATAGCATATCAGTATAACGTAAAACGTTATATAGCATATCAAGATAACGTATAACGTTATATAGCATATCAGGATAACGTATAACGTTATGTAGCATATCAGGATAACGTATAACGTTATGCAGCATATCAGGATAACGTATAACGTTATATAGCATATCAGTATAACGTAAAACGTTGTATAGCATATCAAGATAACGTATAACGTTATATAGCATATCAGGATAACGTATAACGTTATACAGCAAATCAGGATAACGTATAACGTTATGCAGCATATCAGTATAACGTATAACGTCATATAGCATATCAGGATAATGTAGAACGTTGTATAGGATATCAGTATATCGTATAACGTTATATAGTATTACGTTGTAGCGTATTACGTTATATAGCATATCAGTATAACGTATAACGTTATATGGCATACCAGTATAACGTATAACGTTATATAGTATTACATTATAGCGAATTACGTTATATAGCACATCACCATAACGTATAACGTTATATAGCATATCACAATGACGAATAGCGTTATATAGCATACCAACATAACGTATAACGTTATATAGCATATCAGTAGAACGTATAACGTTATATAGCATATCAGTATAACGTACAACGTTATTTAGTATTACGTTATAGCGTATTACGTTATATAGCACATCACTATAGCGAATAACGTCAAATAGCATATCAGGATAACGTATAACGTTATATAGTATGACGTTGTAGCGTATTACGTTATATAGCATATCAATAGAACGTATAAAGTTATATAGCATATCAGTATAACGTATAACGTTATATAGGATATCAGTATAACGTAGAACGTTATATAGGGTATCAGGATATCGTATAACGTTATATAGTATGACGTTGTAGCGTATTACATTATATAGCATATCAGTAGAACGTATAACGTTATATAGGATATCAGTATAACGTATAACGTTATATAGCATATCAGTATAACGTATAACGTTATATAGCATACCCGTATAACGTATAACGATATATAGGATATCAGTATAACGTAGAACGTTATATAGGATATCAGTATATCGTTGTAACGTTATATAGTATTACGTTATAGCGTATAACGTCATATAGCATATCAGTATAACGTATAACGCTATATAGCATATCAGTATAACGTATAACGTTATATAGCATATCAGTATAACGTATAACGTTATATAGCATATCAGTATAACGTATAACGTTATATAGCATATCAGTATAACGTAAAACGTTATATAGCATATCAAGATAACGTATAACGTTATATAGCATATGAGGATAACGTAGAACGTTATATAGCATATCAGGATAACGTATAACGTTATATAGCATATCAAGATAACGTCCAACGTTATATAGCATATCAGGGTAACGTATAACGTTATATAGCATATCAGTATAACGTATAACGTTATATATCATACCAGGATAACGTATAACGTTATATAGCATATCAGGATAACGTATAACGTTATGTAGCATATCAGGATAACGTATAACGTTATATAGAATTACGTTATAGCGTATTACGTTATAGAGCATATGAGTATAACATATAACGTTATATAGCATATCAGGATAACGTATAACGATATAGCATATCAGGATAACGTATAACGTTATATAGCATATCAAGATAACGTCCAACGTTATATTGCATATCAGGGTAACGTATAACGTTATATAGCATATCAGTATAACGTATAACGTTATATATCATACCAGGATAACGTATAACGTTATATAGCATATCAGGATAACGTATAACGTTATATAGCATATCAAGATAACGAATAACATTATATTGCATATCAGGATAACGTATAACGTTATATAGCATATCAGGATAACGTGTAAAGTTATATAACATATCAGTATAACGTATAAAGTAATATAGCATATCAGTACAACGTATAACGTTATATAGTATTACGTTATAACGTATAACGATATATAGCATGACGTTATAACGATTAACGTTTTATAGCATGTCATTATACGTATAACGTTATATAGGATATCAGGATAACGTATAACGTTATGTAGCATATCAGGATAACGTATAACGTTATATAGGATATCAGTATAACGTATAACGTTATATAGTATTACGTTATATAGCATACACGTATAACGTATAACGTTATATAGCGTATCAGGATAACGTATAACGTTATGTAGTATTACGTTCTAGCGCATTACGTTATATAGCACATCAGTATAACGCATAACGTAATATAGCATATCAGTATAACGTATAACGTTATATAGCATACCCGTATAACGTATAACGTTATATAGCGTATCAGGATAACGTATAACGTTATGTAGCGTATCAGGATAACGTATAACGTTATGTAGTATTACGTTCTAGCGCATTACGTTATATAGCACATCAGTGTAACGCATAACGTAATATAGCATATCAGTATAACGTATAACGTTATATAGCATATCAGGATAACGTATAACGTTATATAGCATATCAGGATAACGTATAACGTTATATAGCTTATCAGTATAACGTACAACGTTATATAGCATACCAATATAACGTATAACGTTATATAGGATGTCAGTATAACGTGTAACGTTATATAGTATTACGTTATAGCGTATTACGTTATATAGCATATGAGTATAACATATAATGTTATATAGCATATCAGTATAACGTATAACGTTATGTAGCATATCAGGATAACGTATAACGTTATATAGCATATCAGTATAACGTATAACGTTATAAAGCATACCAGTATAACGTATAACGTTATATAGGATATCAGTATAACGTTTAACGTTATATAGTATTACGATATATAGCACATCTGCATAACGCATAACGTAATATAGCATATCAGGATAACGTATAACGTTATATAGCATATCAAGATAACGTCTAACGTTATATTGCATATCAGGGTAACGTATAACGTTATATAGCATATCAGTATAACGTATAACGTTATATATCATATCAGGATAACGTATAACGTTATATAGCATATCAGGATAACGTATAACGTTATGTAGCATAACAGGATAACGTATAACGTTATATAGCATATCAGTCTAACGTATAACGTTATATAGCATACCAGTATAACGTATAACGTTATATAGGATATCAGTATTACGTATAACGTTATATAGTATTACGATATATAGCACATCTGTATAACGTATAACGTTATATAGCATATCAGTTTGACGTATAACGTTATGCAGCATATCAGGATAACTTATAACGTTATAAAGCAAATCGGGATAACGTATAACGTTATATAGCATATCAGTATAACGTATAACGTTATATAGCATATCAGTCTAACGTATAACGTTATATAGCATACCCGTATAACGTATAACGATATATGGGATATCAGTATAACGTAGAACGTTATATAGGATATCAGTATAACGTATAACGTTATATAGTATTACGTTATAACGTATAACGTTATATGGCATGTCAGTATAACGTATAACGTCATATAGCATATCAGGATATCGTATAACGTTATACAGCATATCAGGATAACGTGTAAAGTTATATAACATATCAGTATAACGTATAAAGTAATATAGCATATCAGTACAACGTATAACGTTATATAGTATTACGTTATAACCTATAACGATATATAGCATGGCGTTATAACGATTAACGTTATATAGCATGTCAGTATAACGTATAACGTTATATAGCATATCAGTATAACGTATAACGTTATATAGGATATCAGTATAACGTAGAACGTTATATAGGGTATCAGGATATCGTATAACGTTATATAGTATGACGTTGTAGCGTATTACATTATATAGCATATCAGTAGAACGTATAACGTTATATAGCATATCAGTATAACGTATAACGTTATATAGCTTATCAGTATAACGTATAACGTTATATAGCATACCCGTATAACGTATAACGATATATAGGATATCAGTATAACGTAGAACGTTATATAGGATATCAGTATATCGTTGTAACGTTATATAGTATTACGTTATAGCATATAACGTCATATAGCATATCAGTATAACGTATAACGCTATATAGCATATCAGTATAACGTATAACGTTATATAGTATATCAGTATAACGTATAACGTTATATAGCATATCAGTATAACGTATAACGTTATATAGCATATCAGTATAACATAAAACGTTATATAGCATATCAAGACAACGTATAACGTTATATAGCATATCAGGATAACGTAGAACGTTATATAGCATATCAGTATAACGTAGAACGTTATATAGGGTATCAGGATATCGTATAACGTTATATAGTATGACGTTGTAGCGTATTACATTATATAGCATATCAGTAGAACGTATAACGTTATATAGCATATCAGTATAACATAAAACGTTATATAGCATATCAAGATAACGTATAACGTTATATAGCATATCAGGATAACGTATAACGTTATGTAGCATATCAGGATAACGTATAACGTTATATAGCATACCAGTATAACGTATAACGTTATATAGTATTACGTTATATAGCACATCTGTAAACCGTATGACGTTATATAGCATATCAGTTTGACGTATAACGTTATGCAGCATATCAGTATAACGTATAACGTTATATAGCATATCAGGATAACGTATAACGTTATGTAGCATACCAGCATAACGTATAACGTTATATAGCATATCAGGATAACGTATAACGTTATGTAGCATATCAGTATAACGTATAACGTTATATAGCATACCAGTATAACGTATAACGTTATAAAGTATTACGTTATATAGCACATCTGTATAACGTATAACGTTATATAGCATATCAGTGTGACGTATAACGTTATGCAGCACATCTGTATAACGTATAACGTTATATAGCATATCAGTTTGACGTATAACGTTATGCAGCATATAAGGATAACGTATAACGTTATATAGCATATCAGTATAACGTAAAACGTTATATAGCATATCAAGATAACGTATAACGTTATATAGCATATCAGGATAACGTATAACGTTATGTAGCATATCAGGATAACGTATAACGTTATATAGCATACCCGTATAACGTATAACGATATATAGGATATCAGTATAACGTAGAACGTTATATAGGATATCAGTATATCGTTGTAACGTTATATAGTATTACGTTATAGCGTATAACGTCATATAGCATATCAGTATAACGTATAACGCTATATAGCATATCAGTATAACGTATAACGTTATATAGTATATCAGTATAACGTATAACGTTATATAGCATATCAGTATAACGTATAACGTTATATAGCATATCAGTATAACGTAAAACGTTATATAGCATATCAAGATAACGTATAACGTTATATAGCATATCAGGATAACGTAGAACGTTATATAGCATATCAGGATAACGTATAAAGTTATATAGCATATCAAGATAACGTCCAACGTTATATTGCATATCAGGGTAACGTATAACGTTATATAGCATATCAGTATAACGTATAACGTTATATATCATACCAGGATAACGTATAACGTTATATAGCATATCAGGATAACGTATAACGTTAGGTAGCATATCAGGATAACGTATAACGTTATATAGCATATCAGGATAACGTAGAACGTTATATAGCATATCAGTATAACGTAGAACGTTATATAGGGTATCAGGATATCGTATAACGTTATATAGTATGACGTTGTAGCGTATTACATTATATAGCATATCAGTAGAACGTATAACGTTATATAGCATACAGTATAACATAAAACGTTATATAGCATATCAAGATAACGTATAACGTTATATAGCATATCAGGATAACGTATAACGTTATGTAGCATATCAGGATAACGTATAACGTTATATAGCATACCAGTATAACGTATAACGTTATATAGTATTACGTTATATAGCACATCTGTATAACGTATGACGTTATATAGCATATCAGTTTGACGTATAACGTTATGCAGCATATCAGTATAACGTATAACGTTATATAGCATATCAGGATAACGTATAACGTTATGTAGCATACCAGCATAACGTATAACGTTATATAGCATATCAGGATAACGTATAACGTTATGTAGCATATCAGTATAACGTATAACGTTATATAGCATACCAGTATAACGTATAACGTTATATAGTATTACGTTATATAGCACATCTGTATAACGTATAACGTTATATAGCATATCAGTGTGACGTATAACGTTATGCAGCACATCTGTATAACGTATAACGTTATATAGCATATCAGTTTGACGTATAACGTTATGCAGCATATCAGGATAACGTATAACGTTATATAGCATATCAGTATAACGTAAAACGTTATATAGCATATCAAGATAACGTATAACGTTATATAGCATATCAGGATAACGTATAACGTTATGTAGCATATCAGGATAACGTATAACGTTATGCAGCACATCTGTATAACGTATAACGTTATATAGCATATCAGTTTGACGTATAACGTTATGCAGCATATCAGGATAACGTATAACGTTATGTAGCATATCAGGATAACGTATAACGTTATGCAGCAAATCAGGATAACATATAACGTTATATAGCATATCATTATAACGTATAACGTTATATAGCATACCAGTATAACGTATAACGTTATATAGGATATCAGTATATCGTATAACGTTATATAGTATTACGTTGTATAGCACATCTGTATAACGCATAACGTTATGTAGCATATCAGTTTGACGTATAACGTTATACAGCAAATCAGGATAACGTATAACGTTATATAGCATATCAGTATAACTTAAAACGTTATATAGCATATCAGTATAGCGTAAAACGCTATATAGCATATCAGTATAACATATAACGTTACATAGCATATCAGTGTAACATATAACATCATATATCATATCAGGATAACGTATAACGTTATGTACCATATCAGGATAACGTATAACGTTATATAGCATATCAGTATCACGTATAACGTTATATAGCATACCAGTAAAACGTATAACGTTATGTAGCATATCAGTATATCGTATAACGTTATACAGCATATCAGGATAACGTGTAAAGTTATATAGCACACCAGTATAACGTATAACGTTATATAGCATATCAGGATAACGCATAACGTTATATAGCATATCAGTATAACGTATAACGTTATATAGCATACCGGTATAACGTATAACGTTATATAGGATATCAGTATAACGTATAACGTTATATAGCATATCAGTATAACGTAAAACGTTATATAGCATATCAAGATAACGTATAACTTTATATAGCATATCAGGATAACGTAGAACGTTATATAGCATATCAGGATAACGTATAACGTTATATAGCATATCAAGATAACGTCCAACGTTATATTGCATATCAGGGTAACGTATAACGTTATATAGCATATCAGTATAACGTATAACGTTATATATCATACCAGGATAACGTATAACGTTATATAGCATATCAGGATAACGTATAACGTTATGTAGCATATCAGGATAACGTATAACGTTATATAGAATTACGTTATAGCGTATTACGTTATAGAGCATATGAGTATAACATATAACGTTATATAGCATATCAGGATAACGTATAACGATATAGCATATCAGGATAACGTATAACGTTATATAGCATATCAAGATAACGTCCAACGTTATATTGCATATCAGGGTAACGTATAACGTTATATAGCATATCAGTATAACGTATAACGTTATATATCATACCAGGATAACGTATAACGTTATATAGCATATCAGGATAACGTATAACGTTATATAGCATATCAAGATAACGAATAACATTATATTGCATATCAGGATAACGTATAACGTTATATAGCATATCAGGATAACGTGTAAAGTTATATAACATATCAGTATAACGTATAACGTTATATAGCATACCAGTATAACGTATAACGTTATATAGCATACCAGTATAACGTATAACGTTATATAGCATATCAGTATAACGTATAACGTTATATAGCTTATCAGTATAACGTATAACGTTATATAGCATACCCGTATAACGTATAACGATATATAGCATACCCGTATAACGTATAACGATATATAGGATATCAGTATAACGTAGAACGTTATGCAGCACATCTGTATAACGTATAACGTTATATAGCATATCAGTTTGACGTATAACGTTATGCAGCATATCAGGATAACGTAGAACGTTATATAGGATATCAGTATATCGTATAACGTTGTATAGTATTACGTTGTAGCGTATTACGTTATATAGCATATCAGTCTAACGTATAACGTTATATAGTATATCAGGATAACGTATAACGTTGTATAGCATATCAGGATAACGTATAACGTTATATAACATATCAGTATAACGTATAACGTTATATAGCATATCAGGATAACGTAGAACGTTATATAGCTTATCAAGGATAACGTACAACGTTATATAGCATATCAGGATGACGTATAACGTTATATAGCATATCAGTATAACGTATAACGTTATATAGCATATCAGGATAGCGTATAACGTTATATAGCATATCAAGATAACGTCTAACGTTATATTGCATATCAGGGTAACGTATAACGTTATATAGCATATCAGTATCACGTATAACGTTATATAGCATATCAGTATCACGTATAACGTTATATAGCATATCAGTATAAGGTGTAACGTTATATAGCATATCAGTATAACGTACAACGTTATATAGCATATCAGGATAACGTATAACGTTATATAGCTTATCAAGGATAACGTACAACGTTATATAGCATATCAGGATGACGTATAACGTTATATAGCATATCAGTATAACGTATAACGTTATATAGCATATCAGGATAGCGTATAACGTTATATAGCTTATCAAGAATAACGTATAACGTTATATAGCATATCAGGATAACGTAGAACGTTATGTAGCTTATCAAGGATAACGTATAACGTTATATAGCATATCAGGATAACGTATAACGTTATATAGCATATCAGTATCACGTATAACGTTATATAGCATACCAGTAAAACGTATAACGTTATGTAGCATATCAGTATATCGTATAACGTTATACAGCATATCAGGATAACGTGTAAAGTTATATAGCACACCAGTATAACGTATAACGTTATATAGCATATCAGGATAACGCATAACGTTATATAGCATATCAGTATAACGTATAACGTTATATAGCATACCGGTATAACGTATAACGTTATATAGGATATCAGTATAACGTATAACGTTATATAGCATATCAGTATAACGTAAAACGTTATATAGCATATCAAGATAACGTATAACTTTATATAGCATATCAGGATAACGTAGAACGTTATATAGCATATCAGGATAACGTATAACGTTATATAGCATATCAAGATAACGTCCAACGTTATATTGCATATCAGGGTAACGTATAACGTTATATAGCATATCAGTATAACGTATAACGTTATATATCATACCAGGATAACGTATAACGTTATATAGCATATCAGGATAACGTATAACGTTATGTAGCATATCAGGATAACGTATAACGTTATATAGAATTACGTTATAGCGTATTACGTTATAGAGCATATGAGTATAACATATAACGTTATATAGCATATCAGGATAACGTATAACGATATAGCATATCAGGATAACGTATAACGTTATATAGCATATCAAGATAACGTCCAACGTTATATTGCATATCAGGGTAACGTATAACGTTATATAGCATATCAGTATAACGTATAACGTTATATATCATACCAGGATAACGTATAACGTTATATAGCATATCAGGATAACGTATAACGTTATATAGCATATCAAGATAACGAATAACATTATATTGCATATCAGGATAACGTATAACGTTATATAGCATATCAGGATAACGTGTAAAGTTATATAACATATCAGTATAACGTATAACGTTATATAGCATACCAGTATAACGTATAACGTTATATAGCATACCATTATAACGTATAACGTTATATAGCATATCAGTATAACGTATAACGTTATATAGCTTATCAGTATAACGTATAACGTTATATAGCATACCCGTATAACGTATAACGATATATAGCATACCCGTATAACGTATAACGATATATAGGATATCAGTATAACGTAGAACGTTATGCAGCACATCTGTATAACGTATAACGTTATATAGCATATCAGTTTGACGTATAACGTTATGCAGCATATCAGGATAACGTAGAACGTTATATAGGATATCAGTATATCGTATAACGTTGTATAGTATTACGTTGTAGCGTATTACGTTATATAGCATATCAGTCTAACGTATAACGTTATATAGTATATCAGGATAACGTATAACGTTGTATAGCATATCAGGATAACGTATAACGTTATATAACATATCAGTATAACGTATAACGTTATATAGCATATCAGGATAACGTAGAACGTTATATAGCTTATCAAGGATAACGTACAACGTTATATAGCATATCAGGATGACGTATAACGTTATATAGCATATCAGTATAACGTATAACGTTATATAGCATATCAGGATAGCGTATAACGTTATATAGCATATCAAGATAACGTCTAACGTTATATTGCATATCAGGGTAACGTATAACGTTATATAGCATATCAGTATCACGTATAACGTTATATAGCATATCAGTATCACGTATAACGTTATATAGCATATCAGTATAAGGTGTAACGTTATATAGCATATCAGTATAACGTACAACGTTATATAGCATATCAGGATAACGTATAACGTTATATAGCTTATCAAGGATAACGTACAACGTTATATAGCATATCAGGATGACGTATAACGTTATATAGCATATCAGTATAACGTATAACGTTATATAGCATATCAGGATAGCGTATAACGTTATATAGCTTATCAAGAATAACGTATAACGTTATATAGCATATCAGGATAACGTAGAACGTTATGTAGCTTATCAAGGATAACGTATAACGTTATATAGCATATCAGGATAACGTATAACGTTATATAGCATATCAGTATAACGTATAACGTTATATAGCATACCAGTATAACGAATAACGTTATATAGGATATCAGTATAACGTTTATCGTCATATAGTATTACGTTATAACGTATAACGATATATAGCATGACGTTATAACGATTAACGTTATATAGCATGTCAGTATAACGTATAACGTTATATTGGATATCAGTATAACGTATAACATTATGAAGCATATCAGGATAACGTATAACGTTATACAGCAAATCAGGATAACGCATAACGTTATGTAGTGTATCAGTATAACGTATAACGATATATAGCATGACGTTATAACGATTAACGTTATATAGCATATCAGTAGAACGTATAACGTTATATAGCACATTAGCATAACGTATAACGTTATATAGCATATCACAATGACGAATAGCGTTATATAGCATACCAACATAACGTTTAACGTTATATAGCATATCAGTAGAACGTATGACGTTATATAGCATATCAGTATAACGTACAACGTTATTTAGTATTACGTTCTAGCGTATTACGTTATATAGCACATCACTATAGGGTATAACGTCATATAGCATATCAGGATAACGTAGAACGTTATATAGGATATCAGTATATCTTATAACGTTATATAGTATGACGTTGTAGCGTATTACGTTATATAGCATATCAGTAGAACGTATAACGTTATATAGCATATCAGTATAACGTAAAACGCTATATAGCATATCAAGATAACGTATAACGTTATATAGCATATCAGTTTGACGTATAACGTTATGCAGCATATCAGTATAACGTATAACGTTATATGGCACACCAGTATAACGTATAACGTTATATAGGATATCAGTATAACGTATAACGTTATATAGTATTACGTTATATAGCACATCTGTATAACGTATAACGTTATATGGCATGTCAGTATAACGTATAACGTCATATAGCATATCAGGATATCGTATAACGTTATACAGCATATCAGGATAACGTGTAAAGTTATATAACATATCAGTATAACGTATAAAGTAATATAGCATATCAGTACAACGTATAACGTTATATAGTATTACGTTATAACCTATAACGATATATAGCATGACGTTATAACGATTAACGTTATATAGCATGTCAGTATAACGTATAACGTTATATAGCATATCAGTATAACGTATAACGTTATATAGGATATCAGTATAACGTAGAACGTTATATAGGGTATCAGGATATCGTATAACGTTATATAGTATGACGTTGTAGCGTATTACATTATATAGCATATCAGTAGAACGTATAACGTTATATAGCATATCAGTATAACGTATAACGTTATATAGCATATCAGTATAACGTATAACGTTATATAGCATACCCGTATAACGTATAACGATATATAGGATATCAGTATAACGTAGAACGTTATATAGGATATCAGTATATCGTTGTAACGTTATATAGTATTACGTTATAGCGTATAACGTCATGTAGCATATCAGTATAACGTATAACGCTATATAGCATATCAGTATAACATATAACGTTATATAGCATATCAGTATAACGTAAAACGTTATATAGCATATCAGTATAACGTATAACGTTATATAGCATATCAGTATAACGTAAAACGTTATATAGCATATCAAGATAACGTATAACGTTATATAGCATATCAGGATAACGTAGAACGTTATATAGCATATCAGGATAACGTATAACGTTATATAGCATATCAAGATAACGTCCAACGTCATATTGCATATCAGGGTAACGTATAACGTTATATAGCATATCAGTATAACGTATAACGTTATATATCATACCAGGATAACGTATAACGTTATATAGCATTTCAGGATAACGTATAACGTTATGTAGCATATCAGGATAACGTATAACGTTATATAGTATTACGTTATAGCGTATTACGTTATAGAGCATATGAGTATAACATATAACGTTATATATCATATCAGGATAACGTATAACGATATAGCATATCAGGATAACGTATAACGTTATATAGCGTATCAAGATAACGTCCAACGTTATATTGCATATCAGGGTAACGTATAACGTTATATAGCATATCAGTATAACGTATAACGTTATATATCATACCAGGATAACGTATAACGTTATATAGCATATAAGGATAACGTATAACGTTATATAGCATATCAAGATAACGTATAACATTATATTGCATATCAGGATAACGTATAACGTTATATAGCATATCAGGATAACGTGTAAAGTTATATAACATATCAGTATAACGTATAAAGTAATATAGCATATCAGTACAACGTATAACGTTATATAGTATTACGTTATAACGTATAACGATATATAGCATGACGTTATAACGATTAACGTTTTATAGCATGTCATTATACGTATAACGTTATATAGGATATCAGTATAACGTATAACGTTATAAGGTATTACGTTATAGCGTATTACGTTATATAACATATCAGTATAACGTATGACGTTATAAGGTATTACGTTACAGCGTATTACGCTATATAGCATATCAGTCTAACGTATAACGTCATATAGTATATCAGGATAACGTATAACGTTGTATAGCATATCAGGATAACGTATAACGTTATATAGCATATCAGTAAAACGTAAAACGTTATATAGCATATCAAGATAACGTATAATGTTTTATTGCAAATCAAGATAACGTATAACATTATATAGCACATCAGGATAACGTATAACGATATATAGCATATCAGGATAACGTATATCGTTATATAGCTTATCAGGATAACGCATAACGTTATATAGCATATCAGGATAACGTATAACGTCATATAGCATACCAGTATAACGTATAACGTTATATAGGATATCAGTATAACGTATAACGTTATATAGCATACCAATATAACGTATAACGTTATATAGTATTACGATATAGCGTATTACGTTATAGAGCATATGAGTATAACATATAACGTTATATAGCATATCAGGATAACGTATAACGTTATATAGCATATCAGGATAACGTATAACGTTATATAGTATTACGTTATAACGTATAACGCTATATAGCATGACGTTATAACGATTAACGTTATATAGCATGTCAGTATAACGTATAACGTTATATAGGATATCAGGATAACGTGTAAAGTTATATAACATATCAGTATAACGTATAAAGTAATATAGCATATCAGTACAACGTATAACGTTATATAGTATTACGTTATAACGTATAACGATATATAGCATGACGTTATAACGATTAACGTTTTATAGCATGTCATTATACGTATAACGTTATATAGGATATCAGTATAACGTATAACGTTATAAGGTATTACGTTATAGCGTATTACGTTATATAGCATATCAGTATAACGTATGACGTTATAAGGTATTACGTTACAGCGTATTACGCTATATAGCATATCAGCCTAACGTATAACGTCATATAGTATATCAGGATAACGTATAACGTTGTATAGCATATCAGGATAACGTATAACGTTATATAGCATATCAGTAAAACGTAAAACGTTATATAGCATATCAAGATAACGTATAATGTTTTATTGCAAATCAAGATAACGTATAACATTATATAGCACATCAGGATAACGTATAACGATATATAGCATATCAGGATAACGTATATCGTTATATAGCATATCAGGATAACGCATAACGTTATATAGCATATCAGGATAACGTATAACGTATAACGTTATATAGGATATCAGTATAACGTATAACGTTATATAGCATACCAATATAACGTATAACGTTATATACTATTACGTTATAGCGTATTACGTTATAGAGCATACGAGTATAACATATAACGTTATATAGCATATCAGGATAACGTATAACGTTATATAGCATATCAGTATAACGTATAACGTTATGTAGCATACCAGTATGACGTATAACGTTATATAGCATACAGGATAACGTATAACGTTATATAGCATATCAGTATAACGTATAACGTTATATAGCATACCAGTATAACGAACAACGTTATATAGGATATCAGTATAACGTTTAACGTTATATAGTATTACGTTATATAGCACATCAGTATAACGTATAACGTTATATAGCATATCAGTATGACGTATAACGTTATACATCATATCAGGATAACGTATAACGTTATATAGCATATCAGGATAACGTATAACGTTGTATAGCATATCAGGATAACGTATAACGTTATATAGCTTATCAAGATAACGTATAACATTATATAGCACATCAGGATAACGTATAACGTCATATAGCATGACGTTATAGCGATTAACGTTTTATAGAATGTCAGTATAACGTATAACATTATATTGCATATCAGGATAACGTATATCGTTATATAGCATATCAGGATAACGTGTAAAGTTATATAGCACATTAGTATAACGTATAACGTTATATAGGATATCAGTATATCGTATAACGTTATATAGTATTACGTTATAACGTATAACGATATATAGCATGACGTTATAGCGATTAACGTTTTATAGAATGTCAGTATAACTTAAAACGTTATATAGCATATCAGTATAACGTATAACGTTATATAGTATTACGTTATAACGTATAACGCTATATAGCATCACGTTATAACGATTAACGTTATATAGCATGTCAGTATAACGTATAACGTTATATAGGATATCAGTGTAACGTATAACATTATAAGGTATTACGTTACAGCGTATTACGTTATATAGCATATCAGTATGACGTATAACGTTATATAGTATATCAGGATAACGCATAACGTTGTATAGCATATCAGGATAACGTATAACGTTATATAACATATCAGTATAACGTATAACGTTATATAGCATATCGGTAAAACGTAAAACGCTATATAGCATATCAAGACAACGTATAACGTTATATAGCATATCAGGATAACGTAGAACGTTATATAGCTTATCAAGGATAACGTACAACGTTATATAGCATATCAGGATGACGTATTACGTTATATAGCATATCAGTATAACGTATAACGTTATATAGTATTACGTTATAACGTATAACGATATATAGCATGACGTTATAACGATTAACGTTTTATAGCATGTCATTATACGTATAACGTTATATAGGATATCAGTATAACGTATAACGTTATAAGGTATTACGTTATAGCGTATTACGTTATATAGCATATCAGTATAACGTATGACGTTATAAGGTATTACGTTACAGCGTATTACGCTATATAGCATATCAGCCTAACGTATAACGTCATATAGTATATCAGGATAACGTATAACGTTGTATAGCATATCAGGATAACGTATAACGTTATATAGCATATCAGTAAAACGTAAAACGTTATATAGCATATCAAGATAACGTATAATGTTTTATTGCAAATCAAGATAACGTATAACATTATATAGCACATCAGGATAACGTATAACGATATATAGCATATCAGGATAACGTATATCGTTATATAGCATATCAGGATAACGCATAACGTTATATAGCATATCAGGATAACGTATAACGTATAACGTTATATAGGATATCAGTATAACGTATAACGTTATATAGCATACCAATATAACGTATAACGTTATATACTATTACGTTATAGCGTATTACGTTATAGAGCATACGAGTATAACATATAACGTTATATAGCATATCAGGATAACGTATAACGTTATATAGCATATCAGTATAACGTATAACGTTATGTAGCATACCAGTATGACGTATAACGTTATATAGCATACAGGATAACGTATAACGTTATATAGCATATCAGTATAACGTATAACGTTATATAGCATACCAGTATAACGAACAACGTTATATAGGATATCAGTATAACGTTTAACGTTATATAGTATTACGTTATATAGCACATCAGTATAACGTATAACGTTATATAGCATATCAGTATGACGTATAACGTTATACATCATATCAGGATAACGTATAACGTTATATAGCATATCAGGATAACGTATAACGTTGTATAGCATATCAGGATAACGTATAACGTTATATAGCTTATCAAGATAACGTATAACACTATAGAGCACATCAGTATAACGTATAACGTTATATAGGATATCAGTATATCGTATAACGTTATATAGTATTACGTTATAACGTATAACGATATATAGCATGACGTTATAGCGATTAACGTTTTATAGAATGTCAGTATAACTTAAAACGTTATATAGCATATCAGTATAACGTATAACGTTATATAGTATTACGTTATAACGTATAACGCTATATAGCATCACGTTATAACGATTAACGTTATATAGCATGTCAGTATAACGTATAACGTTATATAGGATATCAGTGTAACGTATAACATTATAAGGTATTACGTTACAGCGTATTACGTTATATAGCATATCAGTATGACGTATAACGTTATATAGTATATCAGGATAACGCATAACGTTGTATAGCATATCAGGATAACGTATAACGTTATATAACATATCAGTATAACGTATAACGTTATATAGCATATCGGTAAAACGTAAAACGCTATATAGCATATCAAGACAACGTATAACGTTATATAGCATATCAGGATAACGTAGAACGTTATATAGCTTATCAAGGATAACGTACAACGTTATATAGCATATCAGGATGACGTATTACGTTATATAGCATATCAGTATAACGCATAACGTTATATAGCATTTCAGGATAACGTATAACGTTGTATAGCATATCAGGATAACGTATAACGTTATATAGCATATCAAGATAACGTCTAACGTTATATTGCATATCAGGGTAACGTATAACGTTATATAGCATATCAGTATAACGTATAACGTTATATAGCATACCAGTATAACGAATAATATTATGTAGCATATCAGGATGACGTATAACGTCATATAGAATACCAGTATAACGTATAACGTTATATAGGATATCAGTATAACGTATAACGTTATGTAGTATTACGTTCTAGCGCAATACTTTATATAGCACATCAGTATAACGCATAACGTTATATAGCATATCAGTATAACGTATAACGATATATAGCATTTCAGGATACCGTATAACGTTATATAGCATATCAGGAAAACGTATAACGTTATATAGCATATCAAGATAACGTCTAACGTTATATTGCATATCAGGGTAACGTATAACGTTATATAGCATATCAGTATCACGTATAACGTTATATAGCATACCAGTAAAACGTATAACGTTATGTAGCATATCAGTATATCGTATAACGTTATACAGCATATCAGGATTACGTGTAAAGTTATATAGCACACCAGTATAACGTATAACGTTATATAGCATATCAGGATAACGTCTAACGTTATATTGCATATCAGGGTAACGTATAACGTTATATAGCATATCAGTATAACGTATAACGTTATATAGCATACCAGTATAATGAATAATATTATGTAGCATGTCAGGATGACGTATAACGTCATATAGCATACCAGTATAACGTATAACGTTATATAGGATATCAGTATAACGTATAACGTTATAAGGTATTACGTTATAGCGTATTACGTTATATAGCATATCAGTATAACGTATGACGTTATATGGTATTACGTTACAGCGTATTACGCTATATAGCATATCAGTCTAACGTATAACGTCATATAGTATATCAGGATAACGTATAACGTTGTATAGCATATCAAGATAACGTATAACGTTATACAGCATATCAGTAAAACGTAAAACGTTATATAGCATATCAAGATAACGTATAATGTTTTATTGCAAATCAAGATAACGTATAACATTATATAGCACATCAGGATAACGTATAACGATATATATCATATCAGTATAACGTATAACGTTATAAGGTATTACGTTATAGCGTATTACGTTATATAGCATATCAGTCTAACGTATAACGTCATATAGTATATCAGGATAACGTATAACGTTGTATAGCATATCAGGATAACGTATAACGTTATACAGCATATCAGTAAAACGTAAAACGTTATATAGCATATCAAGATAACGTATAATGTTTTATTGCAAATCAAGATAACGTATAACATTATATAGCACATCAGGATAACGTATAACGTTATATGGGATATCAGTATAACGTATGACGTTATAAGGTATTACGTTATAGCGTATTACGTTATATAGCATATCAGTATAACGTATGACGTTATAAGGTATTACGTTATAACGTATTACGTTATATAGCATATCAGTCTAACGTATAACGATATATAGTATATCAGTATAACGTATAACGTTGTATAGCATATCCGGATAACGTATAACGTTATATAGCATATCAGTCTAACGTGTAACGTCATATAGTATATCAGGATAACGTATAACGTTGTATAGCATATCAGGATAACGTATAACGTTATATAGCATGTCAGTATAACGTATAACGTTATATGGGATATCAGTATAACGTATGACGTTATAAGGTATTACGTTATAGCGTATTACGTTATATAGCATATCAGTATAACGTATGACGTTATAAGGTATTACGTTATAACGTATTACGTTATATAGCATATCAGTATAACGTATAACGTTATACAGCATATCAGGATAACGTGTAAAGTTATACAACATATCAGTATAACGTATGAAGTAAAATAGCATATCAGTACAACGTATAACGTTATATAGTATTACGTTATAACGTATAACGATATATAGCATGACGTTATAACGTTTAACGCTATATTGCACGTCAGTATGACGTATAACGTTATATAGGATATCAGTATAACGTATAACGTTATATAGCAT
Source organism: Bombus sylvestris (assembly GCA_911622165.2). Classification (NCBI taxonomy): domain Eukaryota; kingdom Metazoa; phylum Arthropoda; class Insecta; order Hymenoptera; family Apidae; genus Bombus; species Bombus sylvestris. The sequence continues at coordinate 9,064,731 of OU443146.1, read as the reverse complement.
ACCAATATAACGTATAACGTTATATAGTATTACGTTATAGCGTATTACGTTATATAGCATATCAGTATAACGTATGACGTTATAAGGTATTACGTTATAGCGTATTACGTTATATAGCATATCAGTCTAACGTGTAACGTCATATAGTATATCAGGATAACGTATAACGTTGTATAGCATATCAGGATAACGTATAACGTTATATAGCATATCAGTATAACGTATAACGTTATATAGCATATCAGAATAGCGTAAAACGTTATATAGCATATCAAGATAACGTATAACGTTTTATAGCAAATCAAGATAACGTATAACATTATATTGCATATCAGGATAACGTATAACGTTATATAGCATATCAGTCTAACGTGTAACGTCATATAGTATATCAGGATAACGTATAACGCTGTATAGCATATCAGGATAACGTATAACGTTATATAGCATATCGGTATAACGTATAACGTTATATAGCATATCGGTATAACGTATAACGTTATATAGCATATCAGAATAGCGTAAAACGTTATATAGCATATCAAGATAACGTATAACGTTTTATAGCAAATCAAGATAACGTATAACATTATATTGCATATCAGGATAACGTATAACGTTATATAGCATATCAGGATAACGTGTAAAGTTATATAACATATCAGTATAACGTATAAAGTAATATAGCATATCAGTACAACGTATAACGTTATATAGTATTACGTTATAACGTATAACGATATATAGCATGACGTTATAACGATTAACGTTTTATAGCATGTCAGTATAACGTATAACGTTATATAGGATATCATTATAACGTATAACGTTATAAGGTATTACGTTATAGCGTATAACGTTATATAGCATATCAGGATAACGTATATCGTTATATAGCATATCAGGATAACGTATAACGTTATATAGCATATCAGGATAACGTATATTGCTATTTAGCTAATCAGTATGAAGTATAACGATATGTAGCATTACGTTATAACGTATAACGTTATGTAGCATACCAACATAACGTATAACGTTATATAGCATACCAGTATAACGTATAACGTTATATACTATTACGTTATAGCGTATTACGTTATAGAGAACATTAGTATATCATATAACGTTATATAGCATATCAGGATAACGTGTAAAGTTATATAACATATCAGTACAACGTATAACGTTATATAGTATTACGTTATAACGTATAACGCTATATAGCATGACGTTATAACGATTAACGTTATATAGCATGTCAGTATAACGTATGACGTTATATAGGATATCAGTGTAACGTATAACATTATAAGGTATTACGTTATAGCGTATTACGTTATATAGCATATCAGTATAACGTATGACGTTATAAGGTATTACGTTACAGCGTATAACGTTATATGGCATATCAGGATAACGTATAACGTTATATAGCATATCAAGATAACGTCTAACGTTATATTGCATATCAGGGTAACGTATAACGTTATATAGCATATCAGTATAACGTATAACGTTATATAGCATACCAGTATAACGAATAATATTATGTAGCATATCAGGATGACGTATAACGTCATATAGCATACCAGTATAACGTATAACGTTATATAGTATATCAGTATAACGTATAACGTTATGTAGTATTACGTTCTAGCGCAATACTTTATATAGCACATCAGTATAACGCATAACGTAATATAGCATATCAGTATAACGTATAACGTTATACAGCATATCAGGATAACGTATAACGTTGTATAGCATATCCGGATAACGTATAACGTTATGTAGCATATCAGTATATCGTATAACGTTATACAGCATACCAGTAAAACGTATAACGTTATGTAGCATATCAGTATATCGTATAACGTTATACAGCATATCAGGATAACGTGTAAAGTTATATAGCACACCAGTATAACGTATAACGTTATATAGCATATCAGGATAACGTCTAACGTTATATTGCATATCAGGGTAACGTATAACGTTATATAGGATATCAGTATAACGTATAACGTTATGTAGTATTACGTTCTAGCGCAATACTTTATATAGCACATCAGTATAACGCATAACGTAATATAGCATATCAGTATAACGTATAACGTTATACAGCATATCAGGATAACGTATAACGTTGTATAGCATATCCGGATAACGTATAACGTTATATATCATATCAGTATAACGTATGACGTTATAAGGTATTACGTTATAGCGTATTACGTTATATAGCATATCAGTATAACGTATGACGTTATATGGTATTACGTTACAGCGTATTACGCTATATAGCATATCAGTCTAACGTATAACGTCATATAGTATATCAGGATAACGTATAACGTTGTATAGCATATCAAGATAACGTATAACGTTATACAGCATATCAGTAAAACGTAAAACGTTATATAGCATATCAAGATAACGTATAATGTTTTATTGCAAATCAAGATAACGTATAACATTATATAGCACATCAGGATAACGTATAACGATATATATCATATCAGTATAACGTATAACGTAATAAGGTATTACGTTATAGCGTATTACGTTATATAGCATATCAGTATAACGTATGACGTTATATGGTATTACGTTACAGCGTATTACGCTATATAGCATATCAGTCTAACGTATAACGTCATATAGTATATCAGGATAACGTATAACGTTGTATAGCATATCAGGATAACGTATAACGTTATACAGCATATCAGTAAAACGTAAAACGTTATATAGCATATCAAGATAACGTATAATGTTTTATTGCAAATCAAGATAACGTATAACATTATATAGCACATCAGGATAACGTATAACGTTATATGGGATATCAGTATAACGTATGACGTTATAAGGTATTACGTTATAGCGTATTACGTTATATAGCATATCAGTATAACGTATGACGTTATAAGGTATTACGTTATAACGTATTACGTTATATAGCATATCAGTCTAACGTATAACGATATATAGTATATCAGTATAACGTATAACGTTGTATAGCATATCCGGATAACGTATAACGTTATATAGCATATCAGTCTAACGTGTAACGTCATATAGTATATCAGGATAACGTATAACGTTGTATAGCATATCAGGATAACGTATAACGTTATATAGCATGTCAGTATAACGTATAACGTTATATGGGATATCAGTATAACGTATGACGTTATAAGGTATTACGTTATAGCGTATTACGTTATATAGCATATCAGTATAACGTATGACGTTATAAGGTATTACGTTATAACGTATTACGTTATATAGCATATCAGTACAACGTATAACGTTATATAGTATTACGTTATAACGTATAACGATATATAGCATGACGTTATAACGTTTAACGCTATATTGCACGTCAGTATGACGTATAACGTTATATAGGATATCAGTATAACGTATAGCGTTATATAGCATACCAATATAACGTATAACGTTATATAGTATTACGTTATAGCGTATTACGTTATATAGCATATCAGTATAACGTATGACGTTATAAGGTATTACGTTATAGCGTATTACGTTATATAGCATATCAGTCTAACGTGTAACGTCATATAGTATATCAGGATAACGTATAACGTTGTATAGCATATCAGGATAACGTACAACGTTATATAGCATATCAGTATAACGTATAACGTTATATAGCATATCAGAATAGCGTAAAACGTTATATAGCATATCAAGATAACGTATAACGTTTTATAGCAAATCAAGATAACGTATAACATTATATTGCATATCAGGATAACGTATAACGTTATATAGCATATCAGTCTAACGTGTAACGTCATATAGTATATCAGGATAACGTATAACGCTGTATAGCATATCAGGATAACGTATAACGTTATATAGCATATCGGTATAACGTATAACGTTATATAGCATATCGGTATAACGTATAACGTTATATAGCATATCAGAATAGCGTAAAACGTTATATAGCATATCAAGATAACGTATAACGTTTTATAGCAAATCAAGATAACGTATAACATTATATTGCATATCAGGATAACGTATAACGTTATATAGCATATCAGGATAACGTGTAAAGTTATATAACATATCAGTATAACGTATAAAGTAATATAGCATATCAGTACAACGTATAACGTTATATAGTATTACGTTATAACGTATAACGATATATAGCATGACGTTATAACGATTAACGTTTTATAGCATGTCAGTATAACGTATAACGTTATATAGGATATCAGTATAACGTATAACGTTATAAGGTATTACGTTATAGCGTATAACGTTATATAGCATATCAGGATAACGTATATCGTTATATAGCATATCAGGATAACGTATAACGTTATATAGCATATCAGGATAACGTATATTGCTATTTAGCTAATCAGTATGAAGTATAACGATATGTAGCATTACGTTATAACGTATAACGTTATGTAGCATACCAACATAACGTATAACGTTATATAGCATACCAGTATAACGTATAACGTTATATACTATTACGTTATAGCGTATTACGTTATAGAGAACATTAGTATATCATATAACGTTATATAGCATATCAGGATAACGTGTAAAGTTATATAACATATCAGTACAACGTATAACGTTATATAGTATTACGTTATAACGTATAACGCTATATAGCATGACGTTATAACGATTAACGTTATATAGCATGTCAGTATAACGTATAACGTTATATAGGATATCAGTGTAACGTATAACATTATAAGGTATTACGTTATAGCGTATAACGTTATATGGCATATCAGGATAACGTATAACGTTATATAGCATATCAAGATAACGTCTAACGTTATATTGCATATCAGGGTAACGTATAACGTTATACAGCATATCAGTATAACGTATAACGTTATATAGCATACCAGTATAACGAATAATATTATGTAGCATATCAGGATGACGTATAACGTCATATAGCATACCAGTATAACGTATAACGTTATGTAGTATTACGTTCTAGCGCAATACTTTATATAGCACATCAGTATAACGCATAACGTAATATAGCATATCAGTATAACGTATAACGTTATACAGCATATCAGGATAACGTATAACGTTGTATAGCATATCCGGATAACGTATAACGTTATGTAGCATATCAGTATATCGTATAACGTTATACAGCATACCAGTAAAACGTATAACGCTGTATAGCATATCAGGATAACGTATAACGTTATATAGCATATCAGTATAACGTATAACGTTATGTAGTATTACGTTCTAGCGCAATACTTTATATAGCACATCAGTATAACGCATAACGTAATATAGCATATCAGTATAACGTATAACGTTATACAGCATATCAGGATAACGTATAACGTTGTATAGCATATCCGGATAACGTATAACGTTATATAGCATATCAGTATAACGTATGACGTTATAAGGTATTACGTTATAGCGTATTACGTTATATAGCATATCAGTATAACGTATGACGTTATAAGGTATTACGTTATAACGTATTACGTTATATAGCATATCAGTCTAACGTATAACGATATATAGTATATCAGTATAACGTATAACGTTGTATAGCATATCCGGATAACGTATAACGTTATATAGCATATCAGTCTAACGTGTAACGTCATATAGTATATCAGGATAACGTATAACGTTGTATAGCATATCAGGATAACGTATAACGTTATATAGCATGTCAGTATAACGTATAACGTTATATGGGATATCAGTATAACGTATGACGTTATAAGGTATTACGTTATAGCGTATTACGTTATATAGCATATCAGTATAACGTATGACGTTATAAGGTATTACGTTATAACGTATTACGTTATATAGCATATCAGTATAACGTATAACGTTATATAGCATATCAGGATAACGTGTAAAGTTATACAACATATCAGTATAACGTATGAAGTAAAATAGCATATCAGTACAACGTATAACGTTATATAGTATTACGTTATAACGTATAACGATATATAGCATGACGTTATAACGGTTAACGCTATATTGCACGTCAGTATGACGTATAACGTTATATAGGATATCAGTATAACGTATAACGTTATATAGCATACCAATATAACGTATAACGTTATATAGTATTACGTTATAGCGTATTACGTTATATAGCATATCAGTATAACGTATGACGTTATAAGGTATTACGTTATAGCGTATTACGTTATATAGCATATCAGTCTAACGTGTAACGTCATATAGTATATCAGGATAACGTATAACGTTGTATAGCACATCAGGATAACGTATAACGTTATATAGCATATCAGTATAACGTATAACGTTATAGAGCATATCAGAATAGCGTAAAACGTTATATAGCATATCAAGATAACGTATAACGTTTTATAGCAAATCAAGATAACGCATAACATTATATTGCATATCAGGATAACGTATAACGTTATATAGCATATCAGGATAACGTGTAAAGTTATATAACATATCAGTATAACGTATAAAGTAATATAGCATATCAGTACAACGTATAACGTTATATAGTATTACGTTATAACGTATAACGATATATAGCATGACGTTATAACGATTAACGTTTTATAGCATGTCAGTATAACGTATAACGTTATAAGTTATTACGTTATAGCGTATAACGTTATATAGCATATCAGGATAACGTATATCGTTATATAGCATATCAGGATAACGTATAACGTTATATAGCATATCAGGATAACGTATATTGCTATTTAGCTAATCAGTATGAAGTATAACGATATGTAGCATTACGTTATAACGTATAACGTTATGTAGCATACCAACATAACGTATAACGTTATATAGCATACCAGTATAACGTATAACGTAATATACTATTACGTTATAGCGTATTACGTTATAGAGAATATTAGTATATCATATAACGTTATATAGCATATCAGGATAACGTATAACGTTATATAGCATATCAGCAAACCTTAACGTTATGTAGCATATCAGGATAACGTATAACCTTATGTAGCGTATCAGGATGACGTATAACGTCATATAGCATACCAGTATAACGTATAACGTTATATAGGGTATCAGTATAACGTATAACGTTATACAGTATTACGTTCTAGCGCAATACGTTATTTAGCACATCAGTATAACGCATAACGTAATATAGCATATCAGTATAACGTATAACGTTATACAGAATATCAGGATAATGTATAACGTTATGTAGCATATCAGGATAACGTATAACGTCATATAGCATACCAATGTAACGTATAACGTTATATAGGATATCAGTATAACGTATAACGTTATATAGTATTACGTTATAACGTATAATATTATATAGCATGTCAGTATAACGTATAACGTCATATAGCATATCAGGATATCCTATAACGTTTTATAGCATATCAGGATAACGTGTAAAGTTATATAACATATCAGTACAACGTATAACGTTATATAGTATTACGTTATAACGTATAACGCTATATAGCATGACGTTATAACGATTAACGTTATATAGCATATCAGTATAACGTATGACGTTATAAGGTATTACGTTACAGCGTATTACGTTATATAGCATATCAGTCTAACGTATAACGTTATATAGTATATCAGGATAACGTACAACGTTATATTGCATATCAGGATGACGTATTACGTTATATAGCATATCAGTATAACGTATAACGTTATATAGCATTTCAGGATAACGTATAACGTTGTATAGCATATCAGGATAACGTCTAACGTTATATTGCATATCAGGGTAACGAATAACGTTATATAGCATATCAGTATCACGTATAAAGTTATATAGCATACCAGTAAAACGTATAACGTTATGTAGCATACCAGTATAACGTATAACGTTATATAGGATATCAGTATAACGTATAACGTTATACAGTATTACGTTCTAGCGCAATACGTTATTTAGCACATCAGTATAACGCATAACGTAATATAGCATATCAGTATAACGTATAACGTTATAAGGTATTACGTTATAGCGTATAACGTTATATAGCATATCAGGATAACGTATATCGTTATATAGCATATCAGGATAACGTATAACGTTATATAGCATATCAGGATAACGTATATTGCTATTTAGCTAATCAGTATGAAGTATAACGATATGTAGCATTACGTTATAACGTATAACGTTATGTAGCATACCAACATAACGTATAACGTTATATAGCATACCAGTATAACGTATAACGTTATATACTATTACGTTATAGCGTATTACGTTATAGAGAACATTAGTATATCATATAACGTTATATAGCATATCAGGATAACGTGTAAAGTTATATAACATATCAGTACAACGTATAACGTTATATAGTATTACGTTATAACGTATAACGCTATATAGCATGACGTTATAACGATTAACGTTATATAGCATGTCAGTATAACGTATAACGTTATATAGGATATCAGTGTAACGTATAACATTATAAGGTATTACGTTATAGCGTATTACGTTATATAGCATATCAGTATAACGTATGACGTTATAAGGTATTACGTTACAGCGTATAACGTTATATGGCATATCAGGATAACGTATAACGTTATATAGCATATCAAGATAACGTCTAACGTTATATTGCATATCAGGGTAACGTATAACGTTATACAGCATATCAGTATAACGTATAACGTTATATAGCATACCAGTATAACGAATAATATTATGTAGCATATCAGGATGACGTATAACGTCATATAGCATACCAGTATAACGTATAACGTTATGTAGTATTACGTTCTAGCGCAATACTTTATATAGCACATCAGTATAACGCATAACGTAATATAGCATATCAGTATAACGTATAACGTTATACAGCATATCAGGATAACGTATAACGTTGTATAGCATATCCGGATAACGTATAACGTTATGTAGCATATCAGTATATCGTATAACGTTATACAGCATACCAGTAAAACGTATAACGCTGTATAGCATATCAGGATAACGTATAACGTTATATAGCATATCAGTATAACGTATAACGTTATGTAGTATTACGTTCTAGCGCAATACTTTATATAGCACATCAGTATAACGCATAACGTAATATAGCATATCAGTATAACGTATAACGTTATACAGCATATCAGGATAACGTATAACGTTGTATAGCATATCCGGATAACGTATAACGTTATATAGCATATCAGTATAACGTATGACGTTATAAGGTATTACGTTATAGCGTATTATGTTATATAGCATATCAGTATAACGTATGACGTTATAAGGTATTACGTTATAACGTATTACGTTATATAGCATATCAGTCTAACGTATAACGATATATAGTATATCAGTATAACGTATAACGTTGTATAGCATATCCGGATAACGTATAACGTTATATAGCATATCAGTCTAACGTGTAACGTCATATAGTATATCAGGATAACGTATAACGTTGTATAGCATATCAGGATAACGTATAACGTTATATAGCATGTCAGTATAACGTATAACGTTATATGGGATATCAGTATAACGTATGACGTTATAAGGTATTACGTTATAGCGTATTACGTTATATAGCATATCAGTATAACGTATGACGTTATAAGGTATTACGTTATAACGTATTACGTTATATAGCATATCAGTATAACGTATAACGTTATATAGCATATCAGGATAACGTGTAAAGTTATACAACATATCAGTATAACGTATGAAGTAAAATAGCATATCAGTACAACGTATAACGTTATATAGTATTACGTTATAACGTATAACGATATATAGCATGACGTTATAACGGTTAACGCTATATTGCACGTCAGTATGACGTATAACGTTATATAGGATATCAGTATAACGTATAACGTTATATAGCATACCAATATAACGTATAACGTTATATAGTATTACGTTATAGCGTATTACGTTATATAGCATATCAGTATAACGTATGACGTTATAAGGTATTACGTTATAGCGTATTACGTTATATAGCATATCAGTCTAACGTGTAACGTCATATAGTATATCAGGATAACGTATAACGTTGTATAGCACATCAGGATAACGTATAACGTTATATAGCATATCAGTATAACGTATAACGTTATAGAGCATATCAGAATAGCGTAAAACGTTATATAGCATATCAAGATAACGTATAACGTTTTATAGCAAATCAAGATAACGCATAACATTATATTGCATATCAGGATAACGTATAACGTTATATAGCATATCAGGATAACGTGTAAAGTTATATAACATATCAGTATAACGTATAAAGTAATATAGCATATCAGTACAACGTATAACGTTATATAGTATTACGTTATAACGTATAACGATATATAGCATGACGTTATAACGATTAACGTTTTATAGCATGTCAGTATAACGTATAACGTTATAAGTTATTACGTTATAGCGTATAACGTTATATAGCATATCAGGATAACGTATATCGTTATATAGCATATCAGGATAACGTATAACGTTATATAGCATATCAGGATAACGTATATTGCTATTTAGCTAATCAGTATGAAGTATAACGATATGTAGCATTACGTTATAACGCATAACGTTATGTAGCATACCAACATAACGTATAACGTTATATAGCATACCAGTATAACGTATAACGTAATATACTATTACGTTATAGCGTATTACGTTATAGAGAATATTAGTATATCATATAACGTTATATAGCATATCAGGATAACGTATAACGTTATATAGCATATCAGCAAACCTTAACGTTATGTAGCATATCAGGATAACGTATAACCTTATGTAGCGTATCAGGATGACGTATAACGTCATATAGCATACCAGTATAACGTATAACGTTATATAGGGTATCAGTATAACGTATAACGTTATACAGTATTACGTTCTAGCGCAATACGTTATTTAGCACATCAGTATAACGCATAACGTAATATAGCATATCAGTATAACGTATAACGTTATACAGAATATCAGGATAATGTATAACGTTATGTAGCATATCAGGATAACGTATAACGTCATATAGCATACCAATGTAACGTATAACGTTATATAGGATATCAGTATAACGTATAACGTTATATAGTATTACGTTATAACGTATAATATTATATAGCATGTCAGTATAACGTATAACGTCATATAGCATATCAGGATATCCTATAACGTTTTATAGCATATCAGGATAACGTGTAAAGTTATATAACATATCAGTACAACGTATAACGTTATATAGTATTACGTTATAACGTATAACGCTATATAGCATGACGTTATAACGATTAACGTTATATAGCATATCAGTATAACGTATGACGTTATAAGGTATTACGTTACAGCGTATTACGTTATATAGCATATCAGTCTAACGTATAACGTTATATAGTATATCAGGATAACGTACAACGTTATATTGCATATCAGGATGACGTATTACGTTATATAGCATATCAGTATAACGTATAACGTTATATAGCATTTCAGGATAACGTATAACGTTGTATAGCATATCAGGATAACGTCTAACGTTATATTGCATATCAGGGTAACGAATAACGTTATATAGCATATCAGTATCACGTATAAAGTTATATAGCATACCAGTAAAACGTATAACGTTATGTAGCATACCAGTATAACGTATAACGTTATATAGGATATCAGTATAACGTATAACGTTATACAGTATTACGTTCTAGCGCAATACGTTATTTAGCACATCAGTATAACGCATAACGTAATATAGCATATCAGTATAACGTATAACGTTATACAGAATATCAGGATAATGTATAACGTTATGTAGCATATCAGGATAACGTATAACGTCATATAGCATACCAATGTAACGTATAACGTTATATAGGATATCAGTATAACGTATAACGTTATATAGTATTACGTTATAACGTATAATATTATATAGCATGTCAGTATAACGTATAACGTCATATAGCATATCAGGATATCCTATAACGTTTTATAGCATATCAGGATAACGTGTAAAGTTATATAACATATCAGTACAACGTATAACGTTATATAGTATTACGTTATAACGTATAACGCTATATAGCATGACGTTATAACGATTAACGTTATATAGCATATCAGTATAACGTATGACGTTATAAGGTATTACGTTACAGCGTATTACGTTATATAGCATATCAGTCTAACGTATAACGTTATATAGTATATCAGGATAACGTATAACGTTGTATAGCATATCAGGATAACGTATAACGTTATATAACATATCAGTATAACGTATAACGTTATATAGCATATCAGTATAACGTAAAACGCTATATAGCATATCAAGACAACGTATAACGTTATATAGCATATCAGGATAACGTAGAACGTTATATAGCTTATCAAGGATAACGTACAACGTTATATTGCATATCAGGATGACGTATTACGTTATATAGCATATCAGTATAACGTATAACGTTATATAGCATTTCAGGATGACGTATAACGTTGTATAGTATATCAGGATAACGTATAACGTTATATAGCATATCAAGATAACGTCTAACGTTATATTGCATATCAGGGTAACGTACAACGTTATATAGCATATCAGTATCACGTATAACGTTATATAGCATACCAGTAAAACGTATAACGTTATGTAGCATATCAGTATATCGTATAACGTTATATAGCATATCAGGATAACGTAGAACGTTATATAGCTTATCAAGGATAACGTACAACGTTATATTGCATATCAGGATGACGTATTACGTTATATAGCATATCAGTATAACGTATAACGTTATATAGCATTTCAGGATAACGTATAACGTTGTATAGCATATCAGGATAACGTATAACGTTATATAGCATATCAAGATAACGTCTAACGTTATATTGCATATCAGGGTAACGTACAACGTTATATAACATATCAGTATAACGTATAACGTTATATAGCATATCAGTATAACGTAAAACGCTATATAGCATATCAAGACAACGTATAACGTTATATAGCATATCAGGATAACGTAGAACGTTATATAGCTTATCAAGGATAACGTACAACGTTATATTGCATATCAGGATGACGTATTACGTTATATAGCATATCAGTATAACGTATAACGTTATATAGCATTTCAGGATAACCTATAACGTTGTATAGCATATCAGGATAACGTCTAACGTTATATTGCATATCAGGGTAACGAATAACGTTATATAGCATATCAGTATCACGTATAAAGTTATATAGCATACCAGTAAAACGTATAACGTTATGTAGCATATCAGTATATCGTATAACGTTATACAGCATATCAGGATAACGTGTAAAGTTATATAGCACACCAGTATAACGTATAACGTTATATAGCATATCAGGATAACGTCTAACGTTATATTGCATATCAGGGTAACGTATAACGTTATATAGCATATCAGTATAACGTATAACGTTATATAGTATATCAGTATAACGTATAACGTTGTATAGCATATCCGGATAACGTATAACGTTATATAGCATATAAGGATAACGTATAACGTTATATAGCATATCAGGATAACGTAAAACGTTATATAGCATATCAAGATAACGTATAACGTTTTATAGCAAATCAAGATAACGTATAACATTATAGCATATGAGGATAACGTATACCGTTATATAGCATATCATGATAACGTATATCGTTATATAGCATATCAGGATAACGTATAGCGTTATATAGCATATCAGGATAACGTATATTGCTATATAGCTAATCACTATGACGTATAACGATATATAGCATGACGTTATAACGTATAACATTATATAGCATATCAGTATATCGTATAACGTTATGTAGCATATCAGTATAACGTATGACGTTATAAGGTATTACGTTATAGCGTATTACGTTATATAGCATATGAGTCTAACGTGTAACGTCATATAGTATATCAAGATAACGTATAACGTTGTATAGCATATCAGGATAACGTATAACGTTATATAGCATATCAGAATAGCGTAAAACGTTATATAGCATATCAAGATAACGTATAACGTTTTATAGCAAATCAAGATAATGTATAACATTATATTGCATATCAGGATAACGTATAACGTTATATAGCATATCAGTATAACGTATAAAGTAATATAGCATATCAGTACAACGTATAACGTTATATAGTATTACGTTATAACGTATAACGATATATAGCATGACGTTATAACGATTAACGTTTTATAGCATGTCAGTATAACGTATAACGTTATATAGGATATCAGTATAACGTATAACGTTATAAGGTATTACGTTATAGCGTATTACGTTATATAGCATATCAGTATAACGTATGACGTTATAAGGTATTACGTTATAGCGTATTACGTTATATAGCATATCAGTATAACGTATGACGTTATAAGGTATTACGTTACAGCGTATTACGCTATATAGCATATCAGTCTAACGTATAACGTCATATAGTATATCAAGATAACGTATAACGTTGTATAGCATATCAGTATAACGTAAAACGTTATATAGCATATCAAGATAACGTATAATGTTTTATTGCAAATCAAGATAACGTATAACATTATATAGCACATCATGATAACGTATAACGATATATAGCATATCAGGATAACGTATATCGTTATACAGCCTATCAGGATAACGCATAACGTTATATAGCATATCAGGATAACGTATAACGTCATATAGCACACCAGTATAACGTATAACGTTATATAGGATATCAGTATAACGTATAACGTTATATAGCATACCAATATAACGTATAACGTTATATAGTATTACGTTATAGCGTATTACGTTATGGAGCATATGAGTATAACATATAACGTTATACAGCATATCAGGATAACGTATAACGTTATATAGCATATCAGGATAACGTATAACGTTATGTAGCATATCAGGGTAACGTATAACGTTATATAGCATATCAGTATAACGTATAACGTTATACAGGATATCAGTATATCGTATAACGTTATATAGTATTACGTTATAACGTATAACGATATATAGCATGACGTTATAGCGATTAACGTTTTATAGCATGTCAGTATAACGTATAACGTTATACAGGGTATCAGTATATCGTATAACGTTATATAGTATTACGTTATAGCGTATTACGTTATATAGCATATGAGTATAACATATAACGTTATATAGCATATCAGGATAACGTATAACGTTATATAGGATATCAGTATAACGTATAATGTTATAAGGTATTACGTTATAGCGTATTACGTTATATAGCATATCAGTATAACGTATGACGTTATAAGATATTACGTTATAGCGTATTACGTTATAGAGAATATCAGTATAACATATAACGTTATATAGCATATCAGGATAACGTATAACGTTATATAGCATATCAGGATAACGTATAACGTTATGTAGCATATCAGGATAACGTATAACCTTATGTAGCATATCAGCATGACGTATAACGTCATATAGCATACCAGTATAACGTATAACGTTATATAGGATATCAGTATAACGTATAACGTTATATAGTATTACGTTATAAAGTATAACGATATATAGCATGACGTTATAACGAGTAACGTTATATAGCATATCAGTATAACGTATAACGTTACATAGTATTACGTTCTAGCGCATTACGTTATATAGCACATCAGTATAGCGCATAACGTAATATAGCATATCAGTATAACGTATAACGTTATACAGCATATCAGGATAACGTATAAGGTTATGTAGCATATCAGGATAACGTATAAACGTATGTAGCATATCAGGATGACGTATAACGTTATATAGTATTACGTTCTAGCGCAATACGTTATTTAGCACATGAGTATAACGCATAACGTAATATAGCTTATCAGTATAACGTATAACGTTATACAGCATATCAGGATAACGTATAACGTTATGTAGCATATCAGGATAACGTATAACGTCATATAGCATACCAATGTAACGTATAACGTTATATAGGATATCAGTATAACGTATAACGTTATATAGTATTACGTTATAACGTATAACGTTATATAGCATGTCAGTATAACGTATAACGTCTATATAGGATATCAGTATAACGTATAATGTTATAAGGTATTACGTTATAGCGTATTACGTTATATAGCATATCAGTATAACGTATAACGTTATATAGGATATCAGTATAACGTATAACGTTATATAGTATTACGTTCTAGCGCAATACGTTATTTAGCACATCAGTATAACGCATAACGTAATATAGCATATCAGTATAACGTATAACGTTATATAGCATATCAGTATAACGTAAAACGTTATATAGCATATCACGATAACGTATAACGTTTTATAGCAAATCAAGATAACGTATAACATTATATAGCATATCAGGATAACGTATAACGCTATATAGCATATCAGGATAACGTATAACGTTATGTAGCATACCAACATAACGTAAAACGTTATATAGCATACCAGTATAACGTATAACGTTATATACTATTACGTTATAGCGTATTACGTTATAGAGAATATTAGTGTATCATATAACGTTATATAGCATATCAGGATAACGTATAACGTTATATAGCATATCAGCAAACGTATAACGTTATGTAGCATATCAGGATAACGTATAACCTTATGTAGCGTATCAGGATGACGTATAACGTCATATAGCATACCAGTATAACGTATAACGTTATATAGGATATCAGTATAACGTATAACGTTATATAGTATTACGTTCTAGCGCAATACGTTATTTAGCACATCAGTATAACGCATAACGTAATATAGCATATCAGTATAACGTATAACGTTATATAGGACATCAGTATAACGTATAACGTTATATAGTATTACGTTATAACGTATAATATTATATAGCATGTCAGTATAACGTATAACGTCATATAGCATATCAGGATATCGTATAACGTTATATAGCATATCAGGATAACGTGTAAAGTTATATAACATATCAGTACAACGTATAACGTTATATAGTATTACGTTATAACGTATAACGATATATAGCATGACGTTATAACGATTAACGTTATATAGCATGTCAGTATAACGTATAACGTTCTATAGGATATCAGTATAACGTATAATGTTATAAGGTATTACGTTATAGCGTATTACGTTATATAGCATATCAGTCTAACGTATAACGTTATATACTATATCAGGATAACGTATAACGTTGTATAGCATATCAGGATAACGTATAACGTTATATAGCATATCAGTCTAACATATAACGTTATATAGCATATCAGGATAACGTATAACGTTGTATAGCATATCAGGATAACGTATAACGTCATATAGCATATCAATGTAACGTATAACGTTATATAGGATATCAGTATAACGTATAACGTTATATAGTATTACGTTATAACGTATAACGTTATATAGCATACCAGTATACCGTATAACGTTATATAGCATATCAGGATAACGTATAACATTGTATAGCATATCAGGATAACGTATAACGATATATAGCATGACGTTATAACGATCAACGTTATATAGCATGTCAGTATAACGTATAACGTTCTATAGGATATCAGTATAACGTATAATGTTATAAGGTATTACGTTATAGCGTATTACGTTATATAGCATATCAGTATAACGTATAACGTTATGAGGTATTACGTTATAGCGTATTACGTTATATAGCATATCAGTATAACGTATGACGTTAGAAGGTATTACGTTATAGCGTATTACGTTATATAGCATATCAGTCTAACGTATAACCTTATATAGTATATCAGGATAACGTATAACGTTGTATAGCATACCAGTATAACGTATAACGTTATATAGCATACCAGTATAACGTATAACGTTATATAGCATATCAGGATAACGTATAACGTTATATAGCATATCAGGATAACGTATAACGTTATATAGCATACCAGGATAACGTATAACGTTATATAGCGTATACGTATAACGCGTAAAGTTATATAACATATCAGTATAACATATAAAGTAATATTCCATATCAGTACAACGTATAACGTTATATAGTGTTACGTTATCACGTATAACGATATATAGCATGACGTTATAACGAGTAACGTTATATAGCATATCAGTATAACGTATAACGTTATATAGTATTACGTTCTAGCGCATTACGTTATATAGCACATCAGTATTGCGCATAACGTAATATAGCATATCAGTATAACGTATAACGTTATATAGCATATCAGTATAACGTAAAACGTTATATAGCATATCACGATAACGTATAACGTTTTATAGCAAATCAAGATAACGTATAACATTATATAGCATATCAGGATAACGTATAACGCTATATAGCATATCAGGATAACGTATAACGTTATGTAGCATACCAACATAACGTAAAACGTTATATAGCATACCAGTATAACGTATAACGTTATATACTATTACGTTATAGCGTATTACGTTATAGAGAATATTAGTGTATCATATAACGTTATATAGCATATCAGGATAACGTATAACGTTATATAGCATATCAGCAAACGTATAACGTTATGTAGCATATCAGGATAACGTATAACCTTATGTAGCGTATCAGGATGACGTATAACGTCATATAGCATACCAGTATAACGTATAACGTTATATAGGATATCAGTATAACGTATAACGTTATATAGTATTACGTTCTAGCGCAATACGTTATTTAGCACATCAGTATAACGCATAACGTCATATAGCATATCAGGATATCGTATAACGTTATATAGCATATCAGGATAACGTGTAAAGTTATATAACATATCAGTACAACGTATAACGTTATATAGTATTACGTTATAACGTATAACGATATATAGCATGACGTTATAACGATTAACGTTATATAGCATGTCAGTATAACGTATAACGTTCTATAGGATATCAGTATAACGTATAATGTTATAAGGTATTACGTTATAGCGTATTACGTTATATAGCATATCAGTCTAACGTATAACGTTATATACTATATCAGGATAACGTATAACGTTGTATAGCATATCAGGATAACGTATAACGTTATATAGCATATCAGTCTAACATATAACGTTATATAGCATATCAGGATAACGTATAACGTTGTATAGCATATCAGGATAACGTATAACGTCATATAGCATATCAATGTAACGTATAACGTTATATAGGATATCAGTATAACGTATAACGTTATATAGCATACCAGTATACCGTATAACGTTATATAGCATATCAGGATAACGTATAACATTGTATAGCATATCAGGATAACGTATAACGATATATAGCATGACGTTATAACGATCAACGTTATATAGCATGTCAGTATAACGTATAACGTTCTATAGGATATCAGTATAACGTATAATGTTATAAGGTATTACGTTATAGCGTATTACGTTATATAGTATATCAGTATAACGTATAACGTTATGAGGTATTACGTTATAGCGTATTACGTTATATAGCATATCAGTATAACGTATGACGTTAGAAGGTATTACGTTATAGCGTATTACGTTATATAGCATATCAGTCTAACGTATAACCTTATATAGTATATCAGGATAACGTATAACGTTGTATAGCATACCAGTATAACGTATAACGTTATATAGCATACCAGTATAACGTATAACGTTATATAGCATATCAGGATAACGTATAACGTTATATAGCATATCAGGATAACGTATAACGTTATATAGCATATCAGGATAACGTATAACGTTATATAGCATATCAGGATAACATATAACGTTATATAGCATATCAGGATAACGTATAACGTTATATAGCGTATACGTATAACGCGTAAAGTTATATAACATATCAGTATAACATATAAAGTAATATTCCATATCGGTACAACGTATAACGTTATATAGTATTACGTTCTAGCGCAATACGTTATTTAGGACATCAGTATAACGCATAACGTAATATAGCATATCAGTATAACGTATAACGTTATACAGCATATCAGGATAACGTATAACGTTATGTAGCATATCAGGATAACGTATAACGTCATATAGCATACCAATGTAACGTATAACGTTATATAGGATATCAGTATAACGTATAACGTTATATAGTATTACGATATAACGTATAACGTTATATAGCATGTCAGTATAACGTATAACTTCATATAGCATACCAGGATAACGTATAACGTTATATAGCGTATACGTATAACGCGTAAAGTTATATAACATATCAGTATAACATATAAAGTAATATTCCATATCAGTACAACGTATAACGTTATATAGTATTACGTTATCACGTATAACGATATATAGCATGACGTTATAACGAGTAACGTTATATAGCATATCAGTATAACGTATAACGTTATATAGTATTACGTTCTAGCGCATTACGTTATATAGCACATCAGTATTGCGCATAACGTAATATAGCATATCAGTATAACGTATAACGTTATACAGCATATCAGGATAACGTATAAGGTTATGTAGCATATCAGGATAACGTATAACGTCATATAGCATACCAATGTAACGTATAACGTTATATAGGATATCAGTATAACGTATAACGTTATATAGTATTACGTTATAACGTATAACGTTATATAGTATTACGTTATACTCTATTACGTTATATAGCATATCAGTATAACGTATGACGTTATATAGTATTACGTTATAGCGTATTACGTTATATAGCATATCAGTATAACGTATGACGTTATAAGGTATTACGTCATAGCGTATTACGATATATAGCATATCAGTATAACGTATAACGTTATATAGTATTACGTTCTAGCGCATTACGTTATATAGCACATCAGTATTGCGCATAACGTAATATAGCATATCAGTATAACGTATAACGTTATACAGCATATCAGGATAACGTATAAGGTTATGTAGCATATCAGGATAACGTATAACGTTTTATAGCATACCAGTATAACGTATAACGTTATATAGCATATCAGGATAACGTATAACGTTATATAGCATATCAGGATAACGTATAACGTTATATAGCATGTCAGTATAACGTATAACGTTATATAGGATATCAGTATAACGTATAATGTTATAAGGTATTACGTTATAGCGTATTACGTTATATAGCATATCAGTATAACGTATGACGTTATAAGGTATTACGTTATAGCGTATTACGATATATAGCATATCAGTCTAACGTATAACGTTATATACTATATCAGGATAACGTATAACGTTGTATAGCATATCAGGATAACGTATAACGTTATATATCATGTCAGTATATCGTATGACGTTATAAGGTATTACGTTATAGCGTATTACGTTATATAGCATATCAGTCTAACATATAACGTTATATAGTATATCAGGATAACGTATAACGTTGTATAGCATATCAGGATAACGTATAACGTTATATAGCATACCAGTATAACGTATAACCTTATATAGTATATCAGGATAACGTATAACGTTGTATAGCATATCAGGATAACGTATAACGTTATATAGCATACCAGTATAACGTATAACGTTATATAGCATATCAGGATAACGTATAACGTTATATATCACGTCAGTATATCGTATGACGTTATAAGGTATTACGTTATAGCGTATTACGTTATATAGCATATCAGTCTAACATATAACGTTATATAGTATATCAGGATAACGTATAACGTTATATAGCATATCAGGATAACGTATAACGTTATATAGCATATCAGGATAACGTATAACGTTATATAGCATATCAGGATAACGTATAACGTTATATAGCATGTCAGTATAACGTATAACGTTATATAGGATATCAGTATAACGTATAATGTTATAAGGTATTACGTTATAGCGTATTACGTTATATAGCATATCAGTATAACGTATGACGTTATAAGGTATTACGTTATAGCGTATTACGATATATAGCATATCAGTCTAACGTATAACGTTATATACTATATCAGGATAACGTATAACGTTGTATAGCATATCAGGATAACGTATAACGTTATATATCATGTCAGTATATCGTATGACGTTATAAGGTATTACGTTATAGCGTATTACGTTATATAGCATATCAGTCTAACATATAACGTTATATAGTATATCAGGATAACGTATAACGTTGTATAGCATATCAGGATAACGTATAACGTTATATAGCATACCAGTATAACGTATAACCTTATATAGTATATCAGGATAACGTATAACGTTGTATAGCATATCAGGATAACGTATAACGTTATATAGCATACCAGTATAACGTATAACGTTATATAGCATATCAGGATAACGTATAACGTTATATATCACGTCAGTATATCGTATGACGTTATAAGGTATTACGTTATAGCGTATTACGTTATATAGCATATCAGTCTAACATATAACGTTATATAGTATATCAGGATAACGTATAACGTTATATAGCATATCAGGATAACGTATAACGTTATATAGCATATCAGGATAACGTATAACGTTATATAGTATATCAGGATAACGTATAACGTTGTATAGCATATCAGGATAACGTATAACGTTATATAGCATACCAGTATAACGTATAACGTTATATAGCATATCAGGATAACGTATAACGTTATATATCATGTCAGTATAACGTATGACGTTATAAGGTATTACGTTATAGCGTATTACGATATATAGCATATCAGTCTAACGTATAACGTTATATACTATATCAGGATAACGTATAACGTTGTATAGCATATCAGGATAACGTATAACGTTATATATCATGTCAGTATATCGTATGACGTTATAAGGTATTACGTTACAGCGTATTACGTTATATAGCATATCAGTCTAACATATAACGTTATATAGCATATCAGTCTAACATATAACGTTATATAGTATATCAGGATAACGTATAACGTTATATAGCATATCAGGATAACGTATAACGTTATATAGCATATCAGGATAACGTATAACGTTATATAGTATATCAGGATAACGTATAACGTTGTATAGTATTACGATATAACGTATAACGTTATATAGCATGTCAGTATAACGTATAACTTCATATAGCATACCAGGATAACGTATAACGTTATATAGCGTATACGTATAACGCGTAAAGTTATATAACATATCAGTATAACATATAAAGTAATATTCCATATCAGTACAACGTATAACGTTATATAGTATTACGTTATCACGTATAACGATATATAGCATGACGTTATAACGAGTAACGTTATATAGCATATCAGTATAACGTATAACGTTATATAGTATTACGTTCTAGCGCATTACGTTATATAGCACATCAGTATTGCGCATAACGTAATATAGCATATCAGTATAACGTATAACGTTATACAGCATATCAGGATAACGTATAAGGTTATGTAGCATATCAGGATAACGTATAACGTCATATAGCATACCAATGTAACGTATAACGTTATATAGGATATCAGTATAACGTATAACGTTATATAGTATTACGTTATAACGTATGACGTTATATAGTATTACGTTATACTCTATTACGTTATATAGCATATCAGTATAACGTATGACGTTATATAGTATTACGTTATAGCGTATTACGTTATATAGCATATCAGTATAACGTATGACGTTATAAGGTATTACGTCATAGCGTATTACGATATATAGCATATCAGTATAACGTATAACGTTATATAGTATTACGTTCTAGCGCATTACGTTATATAGCACATCAGTATTGCGCATAACGTAATATAGCATATCAGTATAACGTATAACGTTATACAGCATATCAGGATAACGTATAAGGTTATGTAGCATATCAGGATAACGTATAACGTTTTATAGCATACCAGTATAACGTATAACGTTATATAGCATATCAGGATAACGTATAACGTTATATAGCATATCAGGATAACGTATAACGTTATATAGCATGTCAGTATAACGTATAACGTTATATAGGATATCAGTATAACGTATAATGTTATAAGGTATTACGTTATAGCGTATTACGTTATATAGCATATCAGTATAACGTATGACGTTATAAGGTATTACGTTATAGCGTATTACGATATATAGCATATCAGTCTAACGTATAACGTTATATACTATATCAGGATAACGTATAACGTTGTATAGCATATCAGGATAACGTATAACGTTATATATCATGTCAGTATATCGTATGACGTTATAAGGTATTACGTTATAGCGTATTACGTTATATAGCATATCAGTCTAACGTATAACGTTATATAGCATACCAGTATTACGTATAACGTTATATAGCATATCAGGATAACGTATAACGTTATATAGCATATCAGGATAACGTATAACGTTATATAGCATATCAGGATAACGTATAACGTTATATAGCATATCAGGATAACGTATAACGTTATATAGCATATCAGGATAACGTATAACGTTATATAGCGTATACGTATAACGCGTAAAGTTATATAACATATCAGTATAACATATAAAGTAATATTCCATATCGGTACAACGTATAACGTTATATAGTATTACGTTCTAGCGCAATACGTTATTTAGGACATCAGTATAACGCATAACGTAATATAGCATATCAGTATAACGTATAACGTTATACAGCATATCAGGATAACGTATAACGTTATGTAGCATATCAAGATAACGTATAACGTCATATAGCATACCAATGTAACGTATAACGTTATATAGGATATCAGTATAACGTATAACGTTATATAGTATTACGTTATAACGTATAACGTTATATAGCATGTCAGTATAATGTATAGCTTCATATAGCATACCAGGATAACGTATAACGTTATATAGCGTATACGTATAACGCGTAAAGTTATATAACATATCAGTATAACATATAAAGTAATATTCCATATCAGTACAACGTATAACGTTATATAGCATTACGTTATCACGTATAACGATATATAGCATGACGTTATAACGAGTAACGTTATATAGCATATCAGTATAACGTATAACTTTATATAGTATTACGTTCTAGCGCATTACGTTATATAGCACATCAGTATTGCGCATAACGTAATATAGCATATCAGTATAACGTATAACGTTATACAGCATATCAGGATAACGTATAAGGTTATGTAGCATATCAGGATAACGTATAACGTCATATAGCATACCAATGTAACGTATAACGTTATATAGGATATCAGTATAACGTATAACGTTATATAGTATTACGTTATAACGTATAACGTTATATAGCATGTCAGTATAACGTATAACGTCATATAGCATATCAGGATATCGTATAACGTTATATAGTATTACGTTATAGCGTATTACGTTATATAGCATATCAGTATAACGTATGACGTTATATAGTATTACGTTATAGCGTATTACGTTATATAGCATATCAGTATAACGTATGACGTTATAAGGTATTACGTCATAGCGTATTACGATATATAGCATATCAGTATAACGTATAACGTTATATAGTATTACGTTCTAGCGCATTACGTTATATAGCACATCAGTATTGCGCATAACGTAATGTAGCATATCAGTATAACGTATAACGTTATACAGCATATCAGGACAACGTATAAGGTTATGTAGCATATCAGGATAACGTATAACGTTATATAGCATACCAGTATAACGTATAACGTTATATAGCATATCAGGATAACGTATAACGTTATATAGCATATCAGGATAACGTATAACGTTATATAGCATGTCAGTATAACGTATAACGTTATATAGGATATCAGTATAACGTATAATGTTATAAGGTATTACGTTATAGCGTATTACGTTATATAGCATATCAGTATAACGCATGACGTTATAAGGTATTACGTTATAGCGTATTACGATATATAGCATATCAGTCTAACGTATAACGTTATATACTATATCAGGATAACGTATAACGTTGTATAGCATATCAGGATAACGTATAACGTTTTATAGCAAATCAAGGTAACGTATAACATTATATAGCATATCAGGATAACGTATAACGTTATATAGCATATCAGGATAACGTATATCGTTATATAGCATATCAGGATAACGTATAACGTTATATACCATTACGTTATAGCGTATTACGTTATAGAGAATATTAGTATAACATATAACGTCATATAGCATATCAGGATAACGTATAACGTTATACAGCATATCAGGATAATGTATAACGTTATGTAGCATATCAGGATAACGTATAACGTCATATAGCATACCAATGTAACGTATAACGTTATAAGGTATTACGTTATAGCGTATTACGTTATATAGCATATCAGTCTAACGTATAACGTTATATACCATATCAGGATAACGTATAACTTTGTATAGCATATCAGGATAACGTATAACGTTATATAGCGTATACGTATAACGCGTAAAGTTATATAACATATCAGTATAACATATAAAGTAATATTCCATATCGGTACAACGTATAACGTTATATAGTACTACGTTATAACGTATAACGATATATAGCATGACGTTATAACGAGTAACGTTATATAGCATATCAGTATAACGTATAACGTTACATAGTATTACGTTCTAGCGCATTACGTTATATAGCACATCAGTATAGCGCATAACGTAATATAGCATATCAGTATAACGTATAACGTTATACAGCATATCAGGATAACGTATAAGGTTATGTAGCATATCAGGATAACGTATAACCTTATGTAGCATATCAGGATGACGTATAACGTCATATAGCATACCAGTATAACGTACAACGTTATATAGGATATCAGTATAACGTATAACGTTATATAGTGTTACGTTCTAGCGCAATACGTTATTTAGGACATCAGTATAACGCATAACGTAATATAGCATATCAGTATAACGTATAACGTTATACAGCATAACAGGATAACGTATAACGTTATGTAGCATATCAGGATAACGTATAACGTCATATAGCATACCAATGTAACGTATAACGTTATATAGGATATCAGTATAACGTATAACGTTATATAGTATTACGTTATAACGTATAACGGTATATAGCATGTCAGTATAACGTATAACTTCATATAGCATACCAGGATAACGTATAACGTTATATAGCGTATACGTATAACGCGTAAAGTTATATAACATATCAGTATAACATATAAAGTTATATTCCATATCAGTACAACGTATAACGTTATATAGTATTACGTTATCACGTATAACGATATATAGCATGACGTTATAACGAGTAACGTTATATAGCATATCAGTATAACGTATAACGTTATATAGTATTACGTTCTAGCGCATTACGTTATATAGCACATCAGTATTGCGCATAACGTAATATAGCATATCAGTATAACGTATAACGTTATACAGCATATCAGGATAACGTATAAGGTTATGTAGCATATCAGGATAACGTATAACGTCATATAGCATACCAATGTAACGTATAACGTTATATAGGATATCAGTATAACGTATAACGTTATATAGTATTACGTTATAACGTATAACGTTATATAGCATGTCAGTATAACGATTAACGTTATATAGCATGTCAGTATAACCTATAACGTTATATACTATATCAGGATAACGTATAACGTTGTATAGCATATCAGGATAACGTATAACGTTATATAGCATATCAGTATAACGTATAACGTTATATAGCATATCAGTATAACGTATAACGTTATATAGCATATCAGTATAACGTAAAACGTTATATGGCATATCACGATAACGTATAACGTTTTATAGCAAATCAAGGTAACGTATAACATTATATAGCATATCAGGATAACGTATAACGTTATATAGCATATCAGGATAACGTATATCGTTATATAGCATATCAGGATAACGTATAACTTTATATAGCATATCAGGATAACGTATATTGCTATTTAGCTAATCAGTATGACGTAAAACGATATGTAGCATTACGTTATAACGTATAACGTTATGTAGCATACCAACATAACGTATAACGTTATATAGCATACCAGTATAACGTATAACGTTATATACTATTACGTTATAGCGTATTACGTTATAGAGAATATTAGTATAACATATAACGTTATATAGCATATCAGGATAACGTATAACGTTATACAGCATATCAGCAAACGTATAACGTAATGTAGCATATCAGTATAACGTATAACGTTATACAGCATATCAGGACAACGTATAAGGTTATGTAGCATATCAGGATAACGTATAACGTTATATAGCATACCAGTATAACGTATAACGTTATATAGCATATCAGGATAACGTATAACGTTATATAGCATATCAGGATAACGTATAACGTTATATAGCATGTCAGTATAACGTATAACGTTATATAGGATATCAGTATAACGTATAATGTTATAAGGTATTACGTTATAGCGTATTACGTTATATAGCATATCAGTATAACGCATGACGTTATAAGGTATTACGTTATAGCGTATTACGATATATAGCATATCAGTCTAACGTATAACGTTATATACTATATCAGGATAACGTATAACGTTGTATAGCATATCAGGATAACGTATAACGTTTTATAGCAAATCAAGGTAACGTATAACATTATATAGCATATCAGGATAACGTATAACGTTATATAGCATATCAGGATAACGTATATCGTTATATAGCATATCAGGATAACGTATAACGTTATATACCATTACGTTATAGCGTATTACGTTATAGAGAATATTAGTATAACATATAACGTCATATAGCATATCAGGATAACGTATAACGTTATACAGCATATCAGGATAATGTATAACGTTATGTAGCATATCAGGATAACGTATAACGTCATATAGCATACCAATGTAACGTATAACGTTATAAGGTATTACGTTATAGCGTATTCCGTTATATAGCATATCAGTCTAACGTATAACGTTATATACCATATCAGGATAACGTATAACTTTGTATAGCATATCAGGATAACGTATAACGTTATATAGCGTATACGTATAACGCGTAAAGTTATATAACATATCAGTATAACATATAAAGTAATATTCCATATCGGTACAACGTATAACGTTATATAGTACTACGTTATAACGTATAACGATATATAGCATGACGTTATAACGAGTAACGTTATACAGCATATCAGTATAACGTATAACGTTACATAGTATTACGTTCTAGCGCATTACGTTATATAGCACATCAGTATAGCGCATAACGTAATATAGCATATCAGTATAACGTATAACGTTATACAGCATATCAGGATAACGTATAAGGTTATGTAGCATAT
The DNA here is from genome assembly GCA_911622165.2 of Bombus sylvestris. Taxonomy (NCBI): domain Eukaryota; kingdom Metazoa; phylum Arthropoda; class Insecta; order Hymenoptera; family Apidae; genus Bombus; species Bombus sylvestris. The sequence continues at coordinate 9,035,304 of OU443146.1, read as the reverse complement.
CAGGATAACGTATAACCTTATGTAGCATATCAGGATGACGTATAACGTCATATAGCATACCAGTATAACGTACAACGTTATATAGGATATCAGTATAACGTATAACGTTATATAGTGTTACGTTCTAGCGCAATACGTTATTTAGGACATCAGTATAACGCATAACGTAATATAGCATATCAGTATAACGTATAACGTTATACAGCATAACAGGATAACGTATAACGTTATGTAGCATATCAGGATAACGTATAACGTCATATAGCATACCAATGTAACGTATAACGTTATATAGGATATCAGTATAACGTATAACGTTATATAGTATTACGTTATAACGTATAACGATATATAGCATGTCAGTATAACGTATAACTTCATATAGCATACCAGGATAACGTATAACGTTATATAGCGTATACGTATAACGCGTAAAGTTATATAACATATCAGTATAACATATAAAGTTATATTCCATATCAGTACAACGTATAACGTTATATAGTATTACGGTATCACGTATAACGATATATAGCATGACGTTATAACGAGTAACGTTATATAGCATATCAGTATAACGTATAACGTTATATAGTATTACGTTCTAGCGCATTACGTTATATAGCACATCAGTATTGCGCATAACGTAATATAGCATATCAGTATAACGTATAACGTTATACAGCATATCAGGATAACGTATAAGGTTATGTAGCATATCAGGATAACGTATAACGTCATATAGCATACCAATGTAACGTATAACGTTATATAGGATATCAGTATAACGTATAACGTTATATAGTATTACGTTATAACGTATAACGTTATATAGCATGTCAGTATAACGATTAACGTTATATAGCATGTCAGTATAACCTATAACGTTATATACTATATCAGGATAACGTATAACGTTGTATAGCATATCAGGATAACGTATAACGTTATATAGCATATCAGTATAACGTATAACGTTATATTGCATATCAGTATAACGTATAACGTTATATAGCATATCAGTATAACGTAAAACGTTATATGGCATATCACGATAACGTATAACGTTTTATAGCAAATCAAGGTAACGTATAACATTATATAGCATATCAGGATAACGTATAACGTTATATAGCATATCAGGATAACGTATATCGTTATATAGCATATCAGGATAACGTATAACTTTATATAGCATATCAGGATAACGTATATTGCTATTTAGCTAATCAGTATGACGTATAACGATATGTAGCATTACGTTATAACGTATAACGTTATGTAGCATACCAAAATAACGTATAACGTTATATAGCATACCAGTATAACGTATAACGTTATATACTATTACGTTATAGCGTATTACGTTATAGAGAATATTTGTATAACATATAACGTTATATAGCATATCAGGATAACGTATAACGTTATACAGCATATCAGCAAACGTATAACGTTATGTAGCATATCAGGATAACGTATAACCTTATGTAGCGTATCAGGATGACGTATAACGTCATATAGCATACCAGTATAACGTATAACGTTATATAGGATATCAGTATAACGTATAACGTTATATAGTATTACGTTCTAGCGAAATACGTTATTTAGCACATCAGTATAACGCATAACGTAATATAGCATATCAGTATAACGTATAACGTTATACAGCATATCAGGATAATGTATAACGTTATGTAGCATATCAGGATAACGTATAACGTCATATAGCATACCAATGTAACGTATAACGTTATATAGGATATCAGTATAACGTATAACGTTAAATAGTATTACGTTATAACGTATAATATTATATAGCATGTCAGTATAACGTATAACGTCATATAGCATATCAGGATAATGTATAACGTTATGTAGCATATCAGGATAACGTATAACGTCATATAGCATACCAATGTAACGTATAACGTTATATAGGATATCAGTATAACGTATAACGTTATATAGTATTACGTTATAACGTATAATATTATATAGCATGTCAGTATAACGTATAACGTCATATAGTATATCAGGATATCGTATCACGTTATATAGCATATCAGGATAACGTGTAAAGTTATATAACATATCAGTATAACGTATAAAGTAATATAGCATATCAGTACAACGTATAACGTTATATAGTATTACGTTCTAGCGCATTACGTTATATAGCACATCAGTATTGCGCATAACGTAATATAGCATATCAGTATAACGTGTAACGTTATACAGCATATCAGGATAACGTATAAGGTTATGTAGCATATCAGGATAACGTATAACGTCATATAGCATACCAATGTAACGTATAACGTTATATAGGATATCAGTATAACGTATAACGTTATATAGTATTACGTTATAACGTATAACGTTATATAGCATGTCAGTATAACGTATAACGTCATATAGCATATCAGGATATCGTATAACGTCATATAGTATTACGTTATAACGTATAACGATATATACAATGACGTTATAACGATTAACGTTATATAGCATGTCAGTATAACCTATAACGTTATATACTATATCAGGATAACGTATAACGTTGTATAGCATATCAGGATAACGTATAACGTTATATAGCATATCAGTATAACGTATAACGTTATATAGCATATCAGTATAACGTATAACGTTATATAGCATATCAGTATAACGTAAAAAGTTATATGGCATATCACGATAACGTATAACGTTTTATAGCAAATCAAGGTAACGTATAACATTATATAGCATATCAGGATAACGTATAACGTTATATAGCATATCAGGATAACGTATATCGTTATATAGCATATCAGGATAACGTATAACTTTATATAGCATATCAGGATAACGTATATTGCTATTTAGCTAATCAGTATGACGTATAACGATATGTAGCATTACGTTATAACGTATAACGTTATGTAGCATACCAACATAACGTATAACGTTATATAGCATACCAGTATAACGTATAACGTTATATACTATTACGTTATAGCGTATTACGTTATAGAGAATATTAGTATAACATATAACGTTATATAGCATATCAGGATAACGTATAACGTTATACAGCATATCAGCAAACGTATAACGTAATGTAGCATATCAGTATAACGTATAACGTTATACAGCATATCAGGACAACGTATAAGGTTATGTAGCATATCAGGATAACGTATAACGTTATATAGCATACCAGTATAACGTATAACGTTATATAGCATATCAGGATAACGTATAACGTTATATAGCATATCAGGATAACGTATAACGTTATATAGCATGTCAGTATAACGTATAACGTTATATAGGATATCAGTATAACGTATAATGTTATAAGGTATTACGTTATAGCGTATTACGTTATATAGCATATCAGTATAACGCATGACGTTATAAGGTATTACGTTATAGCGTATTACGATATATAGCATATCAGTCTAACGTATAACGTTATATACTATATCAGGATAACGTATAACGTTGTATAGCATATCAGGATAACGTATAACGTTTTATAGCAAATCAAGGTAACGTATAACATTATATAGCATATCAGGATAACGTATAACGTTATATAGCATATCAGGATAACGTATATCGTTATATAGCATATCAGGATAACGTATAACGTTATATACCATTACGTTATAGCGTATTACGTTATAGAGAATATTAGTATAACATATAACGTCATATAGCATATCAGGATAACGTATAACGTTATACAGCATATCAGGATAATGTACAACGTTATGTAGCATATCAGGATAACGTATAACGTCATATAGCATACCAATGTAACGTATAACGTTATAAGGTATTACGTTATAGCGTATTACGTTATATAGCATATCAGTCTAACGTATAACGTTATATACCATATCAGGATAACGTATAACTTTGTATAGCATATCAGGATAACGTATAACGTTATATAGCGTATACGTATAACGCGTAAAGTTATATAACATATCAGTATAACATATAAAGTAATATTCCATATCGGTACAACGTATAACGTTATATAGTACTACGTTATAACGTATAACGATATATAGCATGACGTTATAACGAGTAACGTTATATAGCATATCAGTATAAGGTATAACGTTACATAGTATTACGTTCTAGCGCATTACGTTATATAGCACATCAGTATAGCGCATAACGTAATATAGCATATCAGTATAACGTATAACGTTATACAGCATATCAGGATAACGTATAAGGTTATGTAGCATATCAGGATAACGTATAACCTTATGTAGCATATCAGGATGACGTATAACGTCATATAGCATACCAGTATAACGTACAACGTTATATAGGATATCAGTATAACGTATAACGTTATATAGTGTTACGTTCTAGCGCAATACGTTATTTAGGACATCAGTATAACGCATAACGTAATATAGCATATCAGTATAACGTATAACGTTATACAGCATAACAGGATAACGTATAACGTTATGTAGCATATCAGGATAACGTATAACGTCATATAGCATACCAATGTAACGTATAACGTTATATAGGATATCAGTATAACGTATAACGTTATATAGTATTACGTTATAACGTATAACGGTATATAGCATGTCAGTATAACGTATAACTTCATATAGCATACCAGGATAACGTATAACGTTATATAGCGTATACGTATAACGCGTAAAGTTATATAACATATCAGTATAACATATAAAGTTATATTCCATATCAGTACAACGTATAACGTTATATAGTATTACGTTATCACGTATAACGATATATAGCATGACGTTATAACGAGTAACGTTATATAGCATATCAGTATAACGTATAACGTTATATAGTATTACGTTCTAGCGCATTACGTTATATAGCACATCAGTATTGCGCATAACGTAATATAGCATATCAGTATAACGTATAACGTTATACAGCATATCAGGATAACGTATAAGGTTATGTAGCATATCAGGATAACGTATAACGTCATATAGCATACCAATGTAACGTATAACGTTATATAGGATATCAGTATAACGTATAACGTTATATAGTATTACGTTATAACGTATAACGTTATATAGCATGTCAGTATAACGATTAACGTTATATAGCATGTCAGTATAACCTATAACGTTATATACTATATCAGGATAACGTATAACGTTGTATAGCATATCAGGATAACGTATAACGTTATATAGCATATCAGTATAACGTATAACGTTATATAGCATATCAGTATAACGTATAACGTTATATAGCATATCAGTATAACGTAAAACGTTATATGGCATATCACGATAACGTATAACGTTTTATAGCAAATCAAGGTAACGTATAACATTATATAGCATATCAGGATAACGTATAACGTTATATAGCATATCAGGATAACGTATATCGTTATATAGCATATCAGGATAACGTATAACTTTATATAGCATATCAGGATAACGTATATTGCTATTTAGCTAATCAGTATGACGTATAACGATATGTAGCATTACGTTATAACGTATAACGTTATGTAGCATACCAAAATAACGTATAACGTTATATAGCATACCAGTATAACGTATAACGTTATATACTATTACGTTATAGCGTATTACGTTATAGAGAATATTAGTATAACATATAACGTTATATAGTATATCAGGATAACGTATAACGTTATACAGCATATCAGCAAACGTATAACGTTATGTAGCATATCAGGATAACGTATAACCTTATGTAGCGTATCAGGATGACGTATAACGTCATATAGCATACCAGTATAACGTATAACGTTATATAGGATATCAGTATAACGTATAACGTTATATAGTATTACGTTCTAGCGAAATACGTTATTTAGCACATCAGTATAACATATAACGTTATATAGCATATCAGGATAACGTATAACGTTATACAGCATATCAGCAAACGTATAACGTTATGTAGCATATCAGGATAACGTATAACCTTATGTAGCGTATCAGGATGACGTATAACGTCATATAGCATACCAGTATAACGTATAACGTTATATAGGATATCAGTATAACGTATAACGTTATATAGTATTACGTTCTAGCGAAATACGTTATTTAGCACATCAGTATAACGCATAACGTAATATAGCATATCAGTATAACGTATAACGTTATACAGCATATCAGGATAATGTATAACGTTATGTAGCATATCAGGATAACGTATAACGTCATATAGCATACCAATGTAACGTATAACGTTATATAGGATATCAGTATAACGTATAACGTTATATAGTATTACGTTATAACGTATAATATTATATAGCATGTCAGTATAACGTATAACGTCATATAGCATATCAGGATAATGTATAACGTTATGTAGCATATCAGGATAACGTATAACGTCATATAGCATACCAATGTAACGTATAACGTTATATAGGATATCAGTATAACGTATAACGTTATATAGTATTACGTTATAACGTATAATATTATATAGCATGTCAGTATAACGTATAACGTCATATAGTATATCAGGATATCGTATCACGTTATATAGCATATCAGGATAACGTGTAAAGTTATATAACATATCAGTATAACGTATAAAGTAATATAGCATATCAGTACAACGTATAACGTTATATAGTATTACGTTCTAGCGCATTACGTTATATAGCACATCAGTATTGCGCATAACGTAATATAGCATATCAGTATAACGTGTAACGTTATACAGCATATCAGGATAACGTATAAGGTTATGTAGCATATCAGGATAACGTATAACGTCATATAGCATACCAATGTAACGTATAACGTTATATAGGATATCAGTATAACGTATAACGTTATATAGTATTACGTTATAACGTATAACGTTATATAGCATGTCAGTATAACGTATAACGTCATATAGCATATCAGGATATCGTATAACGTCATATAGTATTACGTTATAACGTATAACGATATATACAATGACGTTATAACGATTAACGTTATATAGCATGTCAGTATAACCTATAACGTTATATACTATATCAGGATAACGTATAACGTTGTATAGCATATCAGGATAACGTATAACGTTATATAGCATATCAGTATAACGTATAACGTTATATAGCATATCAGTATAACGTATAACGTTATATAGCATATCAGTATAACGTAAAACGTTATATAGCATATCACGATAACGTATAACGTTTTATAGCAAATCAAGGTAACGTATAACATTATATAGCATATCAGGATAACGTATAACATTATATAGCATATCAGGATAACGTATATCGTTATATAGCATATCAGGATAACGTATAACTTTATATATCATATCAGGATAACGTATATTGCTATTTAGCTAATCAGTATGACGTATAACGATATGTAGCATTACGTTATAACGTATAACGTTATGTAGCATACCAACATAACGTATAACGTTATATAGCATACCAGTATAACGTATAACGTTATATACTATTACGTTATAGCGTATTACGTTATAGAGAATATTAGTATAACATATAACGTTATATAGCATATCAGGATAACGTATAACGTTATACAGCATATCAGGATAATGTATAACGTTATGTAGCATATCAGGATAACGTATAACGTCATATAGCATACCAATGTAACGTATAACGTTATATAGGATATCAGTATAACGTATAACGTTATATAGTATTACGTTATAACGTATAATATTATATAGCATGTCAGTATAACGTATAACGTCATATAGCATATCAGGATATCGTATCACGTTATATAGCATATCAGGATAACGTGTAAAGTTATATAACATATCAGTATAACGTATAAAGTAATATAGCATATCAGTACAACTTATAACGTTATATAGTATTACGTTATAACGTATAACGATATATAGCATGACGTTATAACTATTATCGTTATATAGCATGTCAGTATAACGTATAAAGTAATATAGCATATCAGTACATCGTATAACGTTACATAGTATTACATTATAACGTATAACGATATATAGCTTGACGTTATAACGATTAACGTTATATAGCATATCAGTATAACGTATGACATTATAAGGTATTACGTTATAGCGTATTACGTTATATAGCATATCAGTCTAACGTAGAACGTTATATAGGATATCAGCATATCGTGTGACGTTATATAGTATTACGTTATAGCGTATTACGTTACATAGCACATCACTATGACGTATAACGTCATATAGCATATCAGGATAACGTATATTGCTATTTAGCTAATCAGTATGACGTATAACGATATATAGCATGGTGTTATAAGGTATAACGTTATATAGCATGTCAGGATAAGGTGTAAAGTTATATAACATATCAGTATAACGTATAAAGTAATATAGCATATCAGTACAACGTATAACGTTACATAGTATTACGTTATAACGTATAACGATATATAGCATGACGTTATAACGATTAACGTTATACAGCATGTCAGTATAACGCATAACGATATATAGGATATCAGTATAACGAATAATGTTATAAGGTATTACGTTATAGCGTATTACGTTATATAGCATATCAGTATAACGTATGACGTTATAAGGTATTACGTTATAGCGTATTACGTTATATAGCATATCAGTATAACGTATGACGTTATAAGGTTTTACGTTATAGCGTATAACATTATATAGCATGTCAGTATAACGTATAACGTCATGTAGCATATCAGGATATCGTATTACGTTATATAGCATATCAGGATAACGTATAAAGTTATAAAACATATCAGTATAACGTATAAAGTAATATAGCATATCAGTACAACGTATAACGTTATAAGGTATTACGTTATAGCGTATTACGTTATATAGCATATCAGTCTAACGTATAACGTTATATACCATATCAGGATAACGTATAACGTTGTATAGCATATCAGAATAACGTATAACGTTGTATAGCATATCAGGATAACGTATAACGTTATATAGCATACCAGTATAACGTATAACGTTATATAGCATACCAGTATAACGTATAACGTTATATAGTACTACGTTATAGCGTATAACGTTATAGAGAATATGAGTATAACATATAACGTTACATAGCATATCAGGATAACGTATATCGTTATATAGCACATCAGGATAACGTATAACGTTATAGAGAATATGAGTATAACATATAACGTTATATAGCATATCAGGAAAACGTATAACGTTATATAGCATTACGATATAGCGTATAACGTTATAGAGAATATGAGTATAACATATAACGTTATATAGCATATCAGGATAACGTATAACGTTATATAGCATATCAGTATAACGTATAACGTTATATAGCATATCAGGATAACGTATAACGTTATATAGCATATCAGTATAACGCATAACGTTATATAGCATATCAGGATAACGTATATTGCTATTTAGCTAATCAGTATGACGTATAACGATATATAGCATTACGTTATAACGTATAACGTTATGTAGCATACCAATATAACGTATAACGTTATATAGCATACCAGTATAACGTATAACATTATATAGCATACCAGTATAACGTATAACGTTATATAGTATTACGTTGTAGCGTATAACGTTATAGAGAATATGAGTATAACATATAACGTTATATAGCATATCAGGATAACGTATAACGTTACATAGCATATCAGATTACGTATAACGTTATATAGCATATCAGGCTAACGTATAACGTTATATAGCATATCAGGATAACGTATAACGTTATATAGTATTACGTTATAACGTATAACGATATATAGCATAACGTTATAACGATTAACGTTATATAGCCTGTCAGTATAACGTATAACGTTATGTAGCATACCAATATAACGTATAACGTTATATAGCATACCAGTATAACGTATAACGTTATATAGCATACCAGTGTAACGTATAACGTTATATAGCATATCAGGATAACGTATAACGTTATATAGCATACCAGTATAACGTATAACGTTATATAGCATACCAGTATAACGTACAACGTTATATAGGATATCAGTATAACGTATAACGTTATATAGTATTACGTTCTAGCGCAATGCGTTATTTAGGACATCAGTATAACGCATAACGTAATATAGCATATCAGTATAACGTATAACGTTATACAGCATAACAGGATAACGTATAACGTTATGTAGCATATCAGGATAACGTATAACGTCATATAGCATACCAATGTAACGTATAACGTTATATAGGATATCAGTATAACGTATAACGTTATATAGTATTACGTTATAACGTATAACGATATATAGCATGTCAGTATAACGTATAACTTCATATAGCATACCAGGATAACGTATAACGTTATATAGCGTATACGTATAACGCGTAAAGTTATATAACATATCAGTATAACATATAAAGTAATATTCCATATCAGTACAACGTATAACGTTATATAGTATTACGTTATCACGTATAACGATATATAGCATGACGTTATAACGAGTAACGTTATATAGCATATCAGTATAACGTATAACGTTATATAGTATTACGTTCTAGCGCATTACGTTATATAGCACATCAGCATTGCGCATAACGTAATAAAGCATATCAGTATAACGTATAACGTTATACAGCATATCAGGATAACGTATAAGGTAATGTAGCATATCAGGATAACGTATAACGTCATATAGCATACCAATGTAACGTATATCGTTATATAGGATATCAGTATAACGTATAACGTTATATAGTATTACGTTATAACGTATAACGTTATATAGCATGTCAGTATAACGTATAACGTCATATAGCATATCAGGATATCGTATAACGTTATATAGTATTACGTTATAACGTATAACGATATATACAATGACGTTATAACGATTAACGTTATATAGCATGTCAGTATATCCTATAACGTTATATAGGATATCAGTATAACGTATAATGTTATAAGGTATTACGTTATAGCGTATTACGTTATATAACAAATCAGTATAACGTATGACGTTATAAGGTATTACGTTATAGCGTATTACGTTATATAGCATATCAGTCTAACGTATAACGTTATATACTATATCAGGATAACGTATAACGTTGTATAGCATATCAGGATAACGTATAACGTTATATAGCATATCAGTATAACGTATAACGCTATATAGCATATCAGTATAACGTATAACGTTATATAGCATATCAGTATAACGTAAAACGTTATATAGCATATCACGATAACGTATAACGTTTTATAGCAAATCAAGGTAACGTATAACATTATATAGCATATCAGGATAACGTATAACGTTATATAGCATATCAGGATAACGTATATCGTTATATAGCATATCAGGATAACGTATAACTTTATATAGCATATCAGGATAACGTATATTGCTATTTAGCTAATCAGTATGACGTATAACGATATGTAGCATTACGTTATAACGTATAACGTTATGTAGCATACCAACATAACGTATAACGTTATATAGCATACCAGTATAACGTATAACGTTATATACTATTACGTTATAGCGTATTACGTTATAGAGAATATTAGTATAACATATAACGTTATATAGCATATCAGGATAACGTATAACGTTATACAGCATATCAGCAAACGTATAACGTTATGTAGCATATCAGGATAACGTATAACCTTATGTAGCGTATCAGGATGACGTATAACGTCATATAGCATACCAGTATAACGTATAACATTATATAGGATATCAGTATAACGTATAACGTTATATAGTATTACGTTCTAGCGAAATACGTTATTTAGCACATCAGTATAACGCATAACGTAATATAGCATATCAGTATAACGTATGACATTATAAGGTATTACGTTATAACGATTAACGTTATACAGCATGTCAGTATAACGTATAACGTTATATAGGATATCAGTATAACGAAAAATGTTATAAGGTATTACGTTATAGCGTATTACGTTATATAGCATATCAGTATAACGTATGACGTTATAAGGTATTACGTTATAGCGTATTACGTTATATAGCATATCAGTATAACGTATGACGTTATAAGGTTTTACGTTATAGCGTATTACGTTGTAGAGCATATGAGTATAACATATAACGTTATATAGCATATCAGGATAACGTATAACGTTATATAGCATATCAGGATATCGTATAGCGTTATGTAGCATATCAGGACAACGTATAACGTCATATAGCATACCAATGTAACGTATAACGTTATATAGGATATCAGTATAACGTATAACGTTATATAGTATTACGTTATAACGTATAACATTATATAGCATGTCAGTATAACTTATAACGTCATGTAGCATATCAGGATATCGTATTACGTTATATAGCATATCAGGATAACGTATAAAGTTATATAACATATCAGTATAACGTATAAAGTAATATAGCATATCAGTACAACGTATAACGTTATAAGGTATTACGTTATAGCGTATTACGTTATATAGCATATCAGTCTAACGTATAACGTTATATACCATATCAGGATAACGTATAACGTTATATAGCATATCAGGATAACGTATAACGTTATATAGCATATCAGTATAACATATAACGTTATATAGCATATCAGGATAACGTGTAAAGTTATATAGCATTACGTTCTAGCGCATTACGTTATATAGCACATCAGTATAACGCATAACGTAATATAGCATATCAGTATAACGTATAACGTTATGCAGCATATCAGGATAACGTATAACGTTATATAGCATATCACTATAACGTATAACGTTATATAGCAAACCAATATAACGTACAACGTTATATAGCATACCAGTATAACGTATAACGTTATAAGGTATTACGTTATAGCGTATTACGTTATATAGCATATCAGTCTAACGTATAACGTTACATACTATATCAGGATAACGTATAACATTGTATAGCATATCAGGATAACGTATAACGTTATATAGCATATCAGTATAACGTATAACGTTATATAGCATATCAGGATAACGTATATTGCTATTTAGCTAATCAGTATGACGTATAACGATATATAGCATTACGTTATAACGTATAACGTTATGTAGCATACCAATATAACGTATAACGTTATATAGCATACCAGTATAACGTATAACATTATATAGCATACCAGTATAACGTATAACGTTATATAGTATTACGTTGTAGCGTATAACGTTATAGAGAATATGAGTATAACATATAACGTTATATAGCATATCAGGATAACGTATAACGTTATATAGTATATCAGATTACGTATAACGTTATATAGCATATCAGGTTAACGTATAACGTTATATAGCATATCAGGATAACGTATAACGTTATATAGCATACCAGTATAACGTATAACGTTATATAGCATACCAGTATAACGTATAACGTTATATAGTATTACGTTATAGCGTATAACGTTATAGAGAATATGAGTATAACATATAACGTTACATAGCATATCAGGATAACGTATAACGTTATATAGCATATCAGGATAACGTATAGCGTTATAGAGAATATGAGTATAACATATAACGTTATATAGCATATCAGGATAACGTATAACGTTAAATAGCATACCAGTATAACGTACAACGTTATATAGTATTACGTTATAGCGTATAACGTTATAGAGAATATGAGTATAACATATAACGTTATATAGCATATCAGTATAACGTATGAAGTAAAATAGCATATCAGTACAACGTATAACGTTATATAGCATATCAGGATAACGTATAACGTTATATAGCATATCAGGATACCGTATAACGTTATATAGCATATCAGGATAACGTATAACGTTATATAGTATTACGTTATAACGTATAACGTTATATAGCATGTCAGTATATCGTATAACGTTATATAGGATATCAGTATAACGTATAACGTTATATAGTATATCAGGAAAACGCATAACGTTTATAGCATATCAGGATAACTTATAACGTCATATAGCATATCAGTATAACGTATAACGTTATATAGCATATCAGGATAACGTATATTGTTATTTAGCTAATCACTATGACGTATAACGATATATAGCATTACGTTATAACGTATAACGTTATGTAGCATACCAATATAACGTATAACGTTATATAGCATACCAGTATAGCGTATAACGTTATATAGCATATCAGGATAAAGTATATCGTTGTATAGCATATCAGGATAACGTATAACGTTATATAGCATATCAGTCTAACGTATAACGTTATATAGTATATAAGCCTAACGTATAACGTTATATAGCATACCAGTATAACTTATAACGTTATATAGCATATCAGGATAACGTATAACGTTATATAGTATTACGTTATAACGTATAACGATATATAGCATGACGTTATAACGTATAACGTTATATAGCATACCAGTATAACGTATAACGTTATATAGCATACCAGTATAACGTATAACGTTATATGGCATATCAGGATAACGTATAACGTTATATAGCATATCAGGATAACGTATAACGTTATATAGCATATCAGGATGACGTATAACGTTATATAGTATTACGTTATAACGTATAACGATATATAGCATACCAGTATAACGTATAACGTTATATAGCATACCAGTATAACGTATAACGTTATATAGCATATCAGGATAACGTATAACTTTATATAGCATATCAGGATAACGTATAACGTTATATAGCGTATCATTATAACGTATAACGTTATATAGTATTACGTTATAACGTATAACGATATATAGCATGACGTTATAACGTGTAACGTTATATAGCATATCAGGATAACGTATAACGTTATATAGCGTATCATTATAACGTATAACGTTATATAGTATTACGTTATAACGCATAACTATATATAGCATGACGTTATAACGTGTAACGTTATATAGCATACCAGTATAACGTATAACGTTATATAGCATATCAGTGCAACGTATAACGTTATATAGTATTACGTTATAACGTATAACGATATATAGCATGCCGTTATAACGATTAACGTTATATAGCCTGTCAGTATAACGTATAACATTATGTAGCATACCAATATAACGTATAACGTTATATAGCATACCAGTATAACGTATAACGTTATATAGTATTACGTTATAACGTATAACGATATATAGCATGACGTTATAACGATTAACGTTATATAGCCTGTCAGTATAACGTATAGCGTTATATAGGATATCAGTATAACGTATAACGTTATAAGGTATTACGTTATAGCGTATTACGTTATATAGCATATCAGTATAACGTATGACGTTATAAGGTATTACGTTATAGCGTATTACGTTATATAGCATATCAGTCTAACGTATAACGTTATATAGTATATCAGGATAACGTATAACGTTATATAGCATACCAGTATAACGTATAACGTTATATAGCATATCAGGATAACGTATAACGTTATATAGCATATCAGGATAACGTATAACGTTATATAGCATATCAGGATAACGTATAACGTTATATAGTATTACGTTATAACGTATAACGATATATAGCATGACGTTATAACGTATAACGTTATATAGCCTGTCAGTATAACGTATAACGTTATGTAGCATACCAATATAACGTATAACGTTATATAGCATACCAGTATAACGTATAACGTTGTATACCATATCAGGATAACGTATAACGTTATATAGTATTACGTTATAACGTATAACGATATATAGCATGACGTTATAACGTATAACGTTATATAGCATACCAGTATAACGTATAACGTTATATAGCATACCAGTATAACGTATAACGTTATATAGCATATCAGGATAACGTATAATGTTATATAGCATGACGTTATAACGATTAACGTTATATAGCCTGTCAGTATAACGTATAACGTTATGTAGCATACCAATATAACGTATAACGTTATATAGCATACCAGTATAACGTATAACGTTATATAGCATATCAGGATAACGTATAACGTTATATAGTATTACGTTATAACGTATAACGAAATATAGCATGACGTTATAACGTATAACGTTATATAGCATACCAGTATAACGTATAACGTTATATAGCATATCAGGATAACGTATAACGTTATATAGCATATCAGGATTACGTATAACGTTATATAGCATACCAGTATAACGTATAACGTTATATAGCATACCAGTATAACGTATAACGTTATATTGTATTACATTATAGCGTATAACGTTATAGAGAATATGAGTATAACATATAACATTATATAGCATATCAGGATAACGTATAACGTTATATAGTATATCAGGATAACGTATAACTTTATATAGCATACCAGTATAACGTATAACGTTATATAGCATATCAGGATAACGTATAACGTTATATAGCATATCAGGATAACGTATAACGTTATATAGCATATCAGGATAACGTATAACGTTATATAGTATTACGTTATAACGTATAACGATATATAGCATGACGTTATAACGTATAACGTTATATAGCCTGTCAGTATAACGTATAACGTTATGTAGCATACCAATATAACGTATAACGTTATATAGCATACCAGTATAACGTATAACGTTATATAGCATATCAGGATAACGTATAACGTTATATAGTATTACGTTATAACGTATAACGATATATAGCATGACGTTATAACGATTAAAGTTATATAGCCTGTCAGTATAACGTATAGCGTTATATAGGATATCAGTATAACGTATAACGTTATAAGGTATTACGTTATAGCGTATTACGTTATATAGCATATCAGTATAACGTATGACGTTATAAGGTATTACGTTATAGCGTATTACGTTATATAGCATATCAGTCTAACGTATAACGTTATATAGTATATCAGGATAACGTATAACGTTATATAGCATACCAGTATAACGTATAACGTTATATAGCATATCAGGATAACGTATAACGTTATATAGCATATCAGGATAACGTATAACGTTATATAGTATATCAGGATAACGTATAACGTTATATAGCATATCAGTATAACGTAGAACGTTATAAAGCATGTCAATATATCGTATAACGTTATATAGCATACCAGTATAACGTATAACGTTATATAGCATACCAGTATAACGTATAACGTTATATAGCATACCAGTATAACGCATAACGTTATATAGTATTACGTTATAGCGTGTAACGTTATAGAGAATGTGAGTATAACATATAACGTTATATAGCATATCAGGATAACGTATAACGTTATGTAGCATATCAGGATAACGTATAACGTTATATAGAATTGCGTTATAACGTATAACGTTATATAGCATGTCAGTATATCGTATAACGTTATATAGGATATCAGTATAACGTATAACGTTATATAGTATATCAGGAGAACGCATAACGTTTATAGCATATCAGGATAACATATAACGTCATATAGCATATCAGTATAACGTATAACGTTATATAGCATATCAGGATAACGTGTAAAGTCATATAACATATCAGTATAACGTATGAAGTAAAATAGCATGTCAGTACAACGTATAACGTTATATAGTATTACGTTATAACGTATAACGATATATAGCATGACGTTATAACGATTAACGTTATATAGCCTGTCAGTATAACGTATAACGTTATATAGGATATCAGTATAACGTATAACGTTATAAGGTATTACGTTATAGCGTATTACGTTATATAGCATATCAGTATAACGTATGACGTTATAAGGTATTACGTTATAGCGTATTACGTTATATAGCATATCAGTCTAACGTATAACGTTATATAGTATATCAGGATAACGTATAACGTTGTATAGCATATCACGATAACGTATAACGTTATATAGCATATCAGTCTAACGTATAACGTTATATAGTATATCAGTCTAACGTATAACGTTATATAGTATATCAGGATAACGTATAACGTTGTATAGCATATCAGGATAACGTACAACGTTATATAGCATATCAGTCTAACGTATAACGTTATATAGTATATAAGTCTAACGTATAACGTTATATAGCATACCAGTATAACGTATAACGTTATATAGCATATCAGGATAACGTATAACGTTATATAGTATTACGTTATAACGTATAACGATATATAGCATGACGTTATAACGTATAACGTTATATAGCATACCAGTATAAAGTATAACGTTATATAGCATACCAGTATAACGTATAACGTTATATGGCATATCAGGATAACGTATAACGTTATATAGCATATCAGGATAACGTATAACGTTATATAGCATATCAGGATAACGTATAACGTTATATAGTATTACGTTATAACGTATAACGATATATAGCATGACGTTATAACGTATAACGTTATATAGCATACCAGTATAACGTATAACGTTATATAGCATACCAGTATAACGTATAACGTTATATAGCATATCAAGATAACGTATAACTTTATATAGCATATCAGGATAACGTATAACGTTATATAGCGTATCATTATAACGTATAACGTTATATAGTATTACGTTATAACGTATAACGATATATAGCATGACGTTATAACGTGTAACGTTATATAGCATATCAGGATAACGTACAACGTTATATAGCATATCAGTCTAACGTATGACGTTATATAGTATATAAGTCTAACGTATAACGTTATATAGCATACCAGTATAACGTATAACGTTATATAGCATATCAGTCTAACGTGTAACGTTATATAGTATATAAGTCTAACGTATAACGTTATATAGCATACCAGTATAACGTATAACGTTATATGGCATATCAGGATAACGTATAACGTTATATAGCATATCAGGATAACGTATAACGTTATATAGCATATCAGGATAACGTATAACGTTATATAGTATTACGTTATAACGTATAACGATATATAGCATGACGTTATAACGTATAACGTTATATAGCATACCAGTATAACGTATAACGTTATATAGCATACCAGTATAACGTATAACGTTATATAGCATATCAGGATAACGTATAACTTTATATAGCATATCAGGATAACGTATAACGTTATATAGCGTATCATTATAGCGTATAACGTTATATAGTATTACGTTATAACGTATAACGATATATAGCATGACGTTATAACGTGTAACGTTATATAGCATATCAGGATAACGTATAACGTTATGTAGTATATCAGTCTAACGTATAACGTTATATAGTATATCAGGATAACGTATAACGTTGTATAGCATATCAGGATAACGTACAACGTTATATAGCATATCAGTCTAACGTATAACGTTATATAGTATATAAGTCTAACGTATAACGTTATATAGCATACCAGTATAACTTATAACGTTATATAGCATATCAGGATAACGTATAACGTTATATAGTATTACGTTATAACGTATAACGATATATAGCATGACGTTATAACGTATAACGTTATATAGCATACCAGTATAACGTATAACGTTATATAGCATACCAGTATAACGTATAACGTTATATGGCATATCAGGATAACGTATAACGTTATATAGCATATCAGGATAACGTATAACGTTATATAGCATATCAGGATAACGTATAACGTTATATAGCATATCAGGATAACGTATAACGTTATATAGTATTACGTTATAACGTATAACGATATATAGCATGACGTTATAACGTATAACGTTATATAGCATACCAGTATAACGTATAACGTTATATAGCATACCAGTATAACGTATAACGTTATATAGCATATCAGGATAACGTATAACTTTATATAGCATATCAGGATAACGTATAACGTTATATAGCGTATCATTATAACGTATAACGTTATATAGTATTACGTTATAACGTATAACGATATATAGCATGACGTTATAACGTGTAACGTTATATAGCATATCAGGATAACGTATAACGTTATATAGCGTATCATTATAACGTATAACGTTATATAGTATTACGTTATAACGCATAACTATATATAGCATGACGTTATAACGTGTAACGTTATATAGCATACCAGTATAACGTATAACGTTATATAGCATATCAGTGCAACGTATAACGTTATATAGTATTACGTTATAACGTATAACGATATATAGCATGCCGTTATAACGATTAACGTTATATAGCCTGTCAGTATAACGTATAACATTATGTAGCATACCAATATAACGTATAACGTTATATAGCATACCAGTATAACGTATAACGTTATATAGTATTACGTTATAACGTATAACGATATATATCCATGACGTTATAACGATTAACGTTATATAGCCTGTCAGTATAACGTATAGCGTTATATAGGATATCAGTATAACGTATAACGTTATAAGGTATTACGTTATAGCGTATTACGTTATATAGCATATCAGTATAACGTATGACGTTATAAGGTATTACGTTATAGCGTATTACGTTATATAGCATATCAGTCTAACGTATAACGTTATATAGTATATCAGGATAACGTATAACGTTATATAGCATACCAGTATAACGTATAACGTTATATAGCATATCAGGATAACGTATAACGTTATATAGCATATCAGGATAACGTATAACGTTATATAGCATACCAGTATAACGTATAACGTTATATAGTATTACGTTATAACGTATAACGATATATATCCATGACGTTATAACGATTAACGTTATATAGCCTGTCAGTATAACGTATAGCGTTATATAGGATATCAGTATAACGTATAACGTTATAAGGTATTACGTTATAGCGTATTACGTTATATAGCATATCAGTATAACGTATGACGTTATAAGGTATTACGTTATAGCGTATTACGTTATATAGCATATCAGTCTAACGTATAACGTTATATAGTATATCAGGATAACGTATAACGTTATATAGCATACCAGTATAACGTATAACGTTATATAGCATATCAGGATAACGTATAACGTTATATAGCATATCAGGATAACGTATAACGTTATATAGCATATCAGGATAACGTATAACGTTATATAGTATTACGTTATAACGTATAACGATATATAGCATGGCGTTATAACGTATAACGTTATATAGCCTGTCAGTATAACGTATAACGTTATGTAGCATACCAATATAACGTATAACGTTATATAGCATACCAGTATAACATATAACGTTGTATACCATATCAGGATAACGTATAACGTTATATAGTATTACGTTATAACGTATAACGATATATAGCATGACGTTATAACGTATAACGTTATATAGCATACCAGTATAACGTATAGCGTTATATAGCATACCAGTATAACGTATAACGTTATATAGCATATCAGGATAACGTATAATGTTATATAGCATGACGTTATAACGATTAACGTTATATAGCCTGTCAGTATAACGTATAACGTTATGTAGCATACCAATATAACGTATAACGTTATATAGCATACCAGTATAACGTATAACGTTATATAGCATATCAGGATAACGTATAACGTTATATAGTATTACGTTATAACGTATAACGATATATAGCATGACGTTATAACGTATAACGTTATATAGCATACCAGTATAACGTATAACGTTATATAGCATATCAGGATAACGTATAACGTTATATAGCATATCAGGATTACGTATAACTTTATATAGCATACCAGTATAACGTATAACGTTATATAGCATATCAGGATAACGTATAACGTTATATAGCATATCAGGATAACGTATAACGTTATATAGCATATCAGGATAACGTATAACGTTATATAGTATTACGTTATAACGTATAACGATATATAGCATGACGTTATAACGTATAACGTTATATAACATACCAGTATAACGTGTAACGTTATATAGCATACCAGTATAACGTATAACGTTATATAGCATATCAGGATAACGTATAATGTTATATAGCATGACGTTATAACAATTAACGTCATATAGCCTGTCAGTATAACGTATAACGTTATGTAGCATACCAATATAACGTATAACGTTATATAGCATACCAGTATAACGTATAACGTTATATAGCATATCAGGATAACGTATAACGTTATATAGTATTACGTTATAACGTATAACGATATATAGCATGACGTTATAACGATTAACGTTATATAGCCTGTCAGTATAACGTATAGCGTTATATAGGATATCAGTATAACGTATAACGTTATAAGGTATTACGTCATAGCGTATTACGTTATATAGCATATCAGTATAACGTATGACGTTATAAGGTATTACGTTATAGCGTATTACGTTATATAGCATATCAGTCTAACGTATAACGTTATATAGTATATCAGGATAACGTATAACGTTATATAGCATACCAGTATAACGTATAACGTTATATAGCATATCAGGATAACGTATAACGTTATATAGCATATCAGGATAACGTATAACGTTATATAGCATATCAGGATAACGTATAACGTTATATAGCATATCAGGATAACGTATAACGTTATATAGTATTACGTTATAACGTATAACGATATATAGCATGACGTTATAACGTATAACGTTATATAGCCTGTCAGTATAACGTATAACGTTATGTAGCATACCAATATAACGTATAACGTTATATAGCATACCAGTATAACGTATAACGTTGTATACCATATCAGGATAACGTATAACGTTATATAGTATTACGTTATAACGTATAACGATATATAGCATGACGTTATAACGTATAACGTTATATAGCATACCAGTATAACGTATAACGTTATATAGCATACCAGTATAACGTATAACGTTATATAGCATATCAGGATAACGTATAATGTTATATAGCATGACGTTATAACGATTAACGTTATATAGCCTGTCAGTATAACGTATAACGTT
This sequence comes from Bombus sylvestris, assembly GCA_911622165.2. Taxonomy (NCBI): domain Eukaryota; kingdom Metazoa; phylum Arthropoda; class Insecta; order Hymenoptera; family Apidae; genus Bombus; species Bombus sylvestris. The sequence goes on along the minus strand of OU443146.1, from coordinate 9,012,432 downwards.
ATGTAGCATACCAATATAACGTATAACGTTATATAGCATACCAGTATAACGTATAACGTTATATAGCATATCAGGATAACGTATAACGTTATATAGTATTACGTTATAACGTATAACGATATATAGCATGACGTTATAACGTATAACGTTATATAGCATACCAGTATAACGTATAACGTTATATAGCATATCAGGATAACGTATAACGTTATATAGCATATCAGGATTACGTATAACGTTATATAGCATATCAGGATAACGTATAACGTTATATAGTATGACGTTATAACGTATAACGATATATAGCATGACGTTATAACGTATAACGTCATATAGCATAGCAGTATAACGTATAACGTTATATAGCATACCAGTATAACGTATAACGTTATATAGCATATCAGGATAACGTATAACGTTATATAGCATATCAGGATAACGTATAACGTTATATAGCATATCAGGATAACGTATAACGCTATATAGTATTACGTTATAACGTATAACGATATATAGCATGACGTTATAACGTATAACGTTATATAGCATACCAGTATAACGTATAACGTTATATAGCATACCAGTATAACGTATAACGTTATATAGCATACCAGTATAACGTATAACGTTATATTGTATTACATTATAGCGTATAACGTTATAGAGAATATGAGTATAACATATAACATTATATAGCATATCAGGATAACGTATAACGTTATATTGCATATCAGGATAACGTATAACGTTATATAGCATACCAGTATAACGTATAACGTTATATAGCATACCAGTATAACGTATAACGTTATATAGCATATCAGGATAACGTATAATGTTATATAGTATTACGTTATAACGTATAACGATATATAGCATGACGTTATAACATATAACGTTATATAGCATACCTGTATAACGTATAACGTTATATAGCATATCAGGATAACGTATAACGTTATATAGCATTACGTTATAACGTATAACGATATATAGCATGACGTTATAACGATTAACGTTATATAGCATATCAGGATAACGTGAAAAGTTATATTACACATCAGTATAACGTATGAAGTAAAATAGCATATCAGTACAACGTATAACGTTATATAGTGTTACGTTATAACGTATAACGATATATAGCATGACGTTATAACGATTAACGTTATATAGCCTGTCAGTATAACGTATAACGTTATGTAGCATACCAATATAACGTATAACGTTATATAGCATACCAGTATAACGTATAACGTTATATAGCATACCAGTATAACGTATAACGTTATATAGCATATCAGGATAACGTATAACGTTATATAGCATATCAGGATAACGTATAACGTTATATAGCATGTCAATATATCGTATAACGTTATATAGCATATCAGTCTAACGTATAACGTTATATAGTATATCAGGATAACGTATAACGTTGTATAGCATATCAGGATAACTTATAACGTCATATAGCATATCAGTATAACGTATAACGTTGTATAGCATATCAGGATAACGCGTAAAGTTATATAACATATCAGTATAACGTATGAAGTAAAATAGCATATCAGAACAACGTATAACGTTATATAGTATTACGTTATAACGTATAACGTTATATAGCATATCAGGATAACGTATAACGTTATATAGTATTACGTTATAACGTATAACGATATATAGCATGACGTTATAACGTATAACGTTATATAGCATACCAGTATAACGTATAACGTTATATAGCATACCAGTATAACGTATAACGTTATATGGCATATCAGGATAACGTATAACGTTATATAGCATATCAGGATAACGTATAACGTTATATAGCATATCAGGATAACGTATAACGTTATATAGTATTACGTTATAACGTATAACGATATATAGCATGACGTTATAACGTATAACGTTATATAGCATACCAGTATAACGTATAACGTTATATAGCATACCAGTATAACGTATAACGTTATATAGCGTATCATTATAACGTATAACGTTATATAGTATTACGTTATAACGTATAACGATATATAGCATGACGTTATAACGTGTAACGTTATATAGCATATCAGGATAACGTATAACGTTATATAGCGTATCATTATAACGTATAACGTTATATAGTATTACGTTATAACGTATAACTATATATAGCATGACGTTATAACGTGTAACGTTATATAGCATACCAGTATAACGTATAACGTTATATAGCATATCAGTGCAACGTATAACGTTATATAGTATTACGTTATAACGTATAACGATATATAGCATGCCGTTATAACGATTAACGTTATATAGCCTGTCAGTATAACGTATAACATTATGTAGCATACCAATATAACGTATAACGTTATATAGCATACCAGTATAACGTATAACGTTATATAGTATTACGTTATAACGTATAACGATATATAGCATGACGTTATAACGATTAACGTTATATAGCCTGTCAGTATAACGTATAACGTTATATAGGATATCAGTATAACGTATAACGTTATATGGTATTACGTTATAGCGTATTAAGTTATATAGCATATCAGTATAACGTATGACGTTATAAGGTATTACGTTATAGCGTACTACGTTATATAGCATATCAGTCTAACGTATAACGTTATATCGTATATCAGGATAACGTATAACGTTATATAGCATACCAGTATAACGTATAACGTTATATAGCATATCAGGATAACGTATAACGTTATATAGCATATCAGGATAACGTATAACGTTATATAGCATATCAGGATAACGTATAACGTTATATAGTATTACGTTATAACGTATAACGATATATAGCATGACGTTATAACGTATAACGTTATATAGCCTGTCAGTATAACGTATAACGTTATGTAGCATACCAATATAACGTATAACGTTATATAGCATACCAGTATAACGTATAACGTTGTATACCATATCAGGATAACGTATAACGTTATATTGTATTACGTTATAACGTATAACGATATATAGCATGACGTTATAACGTATAACGTTATATAGCATACCAGTATAACGTATAACGTTATATAGCATACCAGTATAACGTATAACGTTATATAGCATATCAGGATAACGTATAATGTTATATAGCATGACGTTATAACGATTAACGTTATATAGCCTGTCAGTATAACGTATAACGTTATGTAGCATACCAATATAACGTATAACGTTATATAGCATACCAGTATAACGTATAACGTTATATAGCATATCAGGATAACGTATAACGTTATATAGTATTACGTTATAACGTATAACGATATATAGCATGACGTTATAACGTATAACGTTATATAGCATACCAGTATAACGTATAACGTTATATAGCATACCAGTATAACGTATTACGTTATATAGCATATCAGGATAACGTATAACGTTATATAGCATATCAGAATTACGTATAACGTTATATAGCATATCAGGATAACGTATAACGTTATATTGCATATCAGGATAACGTATAACGTTATATAGCATACCAGTATAACGTATAACGTTATATAGCATACCAGTATAACGTATAACGTTATATAGCATATCAGGATAACGTATAACGTTATATAGTATTACGTTATAACGTATAACGATATATAGCATGACGTTATAACGTATAACGTTATATAGCATACCAGTATAACGTATAACGTTATATAGCATATCAGGATAACGTATAACGTTATATAGCATTACGTTATAACGTATAACGATATATAGCATGACGTTATAACGATTAACGTTATATAGCATGTCAGGATAACGTATAACGTTATATAGCATATCAGTATAACGTATAACGTTATATAGTATTACGTTATAGCGTATTACGTTATATAGCATATGAGTATAGCATATAATGTCATATAGCATAGCAGGATAACGTATAACGTTATATAGCATATCAGGATAACGTATAACGTTATATAGCATATCAGGATAACGTATAACGTTATATTGTATGTCAGCGTTACGTATAACATTGTATAGCATATCAGGATAACTTATAACGTCATATAGCATATCAGTATAACGTATAACGTTATATAGCATATCAGGATAACCTGAAAAGTTATATTACACATCAGTATGACGTATGAAGTAAAATAGCATATCAGTACAACGTATAACGTTATATAGTGTTACGTTATAACGTATAACGATATATAGCATGACGTTATAACGATTAACGTTATATAGCCTGTCAGTATAACGTATAACGTTATGTAGCATACCAATATAACGTATAACGTTATATAGCATACCAGTATAACGTATAACGTTATATAGCATACCAGTATAACGTATAACGTTATATAGCATATCAGGATAACGTATAACGTTATATAGCATATCAGGATAACGTATAACGTTATATAGCATGTCAATATATCGTATAACGTTATATAGCATATCAGTCTAACGTATAACGTTATATAGTATATCAGGATAACGTATAACGTTGTATAGCATATCAGGATAACTTATAACGTCATATAGCATATCAGTATAACGTATAACGTTGTATAGCATATCAGGATAACGCGTAAAGTTATATAACATATCAGTATAACGTATGAAGTAAAATAGCATATCAGAACAACGTATAACGTTATATAGTATTACGTTATAACGTATAACGATATATAGCATGACGTTATAACGATTAACGTTATATAGCCTGTCAGTATAACGTATAACGTTATGTAGCATACCAATATAACGTATAACGTTATATAGCATACCAGTATAACGTATAACGTTATATAGCATATCAGGATAACGTATAACGTTATATAGTATTACGTTATAACGTATAACGATATATAGCATGACGTTATAACGTATAACGTTATATAGCATACCAGTATAACGTATAACGTTATATAGCATACCAGTATAACGTATAACGTCATATAGCATATCAGGATAACGTATAACGTTATATAGCATATCAGGATAACGTATAACGTTATATAGCATATCAGGATAACGTATAACGTTATATTGTATGTCAGCGTTACGTATAACATTGTATAGCATATCAGGATAACTTATAACGTCATATAGCATATCAGTATAACGTATAACGTTGTATAGCATATCAGGATAACGCGTAAAGTAATATAGCATATCAGTATAACGTATGAAGTAAAATAGCATATCAGTACAACGTATACCGTTATATAGTATTACGTTATAACGTATAACGATATATAGCATGACGTTATAACGATTAACGTTATATAGCCTGTCAGTATAACGCATAACGTTATATAGGATATCAGTATAACGTATAACGTTATAAGGTATTACGTTATAGCGTATTACGTTATATAGCATATCAGTATAACGTATGACGTTATAAGGTATTACGTTATAGCGTATTACGTTATATAGCATATCAGTCTAACGTATAACGTTATATAGTATATCAGGATAACGTATAACGTTGTACAGCATATCACGATAACGTATAACGTTATATAGCATATCAGTCTAACGTATAACGTTATATAGTATATCAGTCTAACGTATAACGTTATATAGTATATCAGGATAACGTATAACGTTGTATAGCATATCAGGATAACGTACAACGTTATATAGCATATCAGTCTAACGTATAACGTTATATAGTATATAAGTCTAACGTATAACGTTATATAGCATACCAGTATAACGTATAACGTTATATAGCATATCAGGATAACGTATAACGTTATATAGTATTACGTTATAACGTATAACGATATATAGCATGACGTTATAACGTATAACGTTATATAGCATACCAGTATAACGTATAACGTTATATAGCTTACCAGTATAACGTATAACGTCATATAGCATATCAGGATAACGTATAACGTTATATAGCATATCAGGATAACGTATAACGTTATATAGCATATCAGGATAACGTATAACGTTATATAGCATATCAGGATAACGTATAACGTCATATAGCATATCAGTATAACGTATAACGTTGTATAGCATATCAGGATAACGCGTAAAGTTATATAGCATATCAGTATAACGTATGAAGTAAAATAGCATATCAGTACAACGTATAACGTTATATAGTATTACGTTATAACGTATAACGATATATAGCATGACGTTATAACGATTAACGTTATACAGCCTGTCAGTATAACGTATAACGTTATATAGGATATCAGTATAACGTATAACGTTATAAGGTATTACGTTATAGCGTATTACGTTATATAGCATATCAGTATAACGTATGACGTTATAAGGTATTACGTTATAGCGTACTACGTTATATAGCATATCAGTCTAACGTATAACGTTATATAGTATATCAGGATAACGTATAACGTTATATAGCATACCAGTATAACGTATAACGTTATATAGCATATCAGGATAACGTATAACGTTATATAGCATATCAGGATAACGTATAACGTTATATAGCATATCAGGATAACGTATAACGTTATATAGTATTACGTTATAACGTATAACGATATATAGCATGACGTTATAACGTATAACGTTATATAGCCTGTCAGTATAACGTATAACGTTATGTAGCATACCAATATAACGTATAACGTTATATAGCATACCAGTATAACGTATAACGTTGTATACCATATCAGGATAACGTATAACGTTATATAGTATTACGTTATAACGTATAACGATATATAGCATGACGTTATAACGTATAACGTTATATAGCCTGTCAGTATAACGTATAACGTTATGTAGCATACCAATATAACGTATAACGTTATATAGCATACCAGTATAACGTATAACGTTGTATACCATATCAGGATAACGTATAACGTTATATAGTATTACGTTATAACGTATAACGATATATAGCATGACGTTATAACGTATAACGTTATATAGCATACCAGTATAACGTATAACGTTATATAGCATACCAGTATAACGTATAACGTTATATAGCATATCAGGATAACGTATAACGTTATATAGTATTACGTTATAACGTATAACGATATATAGCATGACGTTATAACGTATAACGTTATATAGCATATCAGAATTACGTATAACGTTATATAGCATATCAGGATAACGTATAACGTTATATTGCATATCAGGATAACGTATAACGTTATATAGCATACCAGTATAACGTATAACGTTATATAGCATACCAGTATAACGTATAACGTTATATAGCATATCAGGATAACGTATAACGTTATATAGTATTACGTTATAACGTATAACGATATATAGCATGACGTTGTAACGTATAACGTTATATAGCATACCAGTATAACGTATAACGTTATATAGCATATCAGGATAACGTATAACGTTATATAGCATTACGTTATAACGTATAACGATATATAGCATGACGTTATAACGATTAACGTTATATAGCATGTCAGGATAACGTATAACGTTATATAGCATATCAGTATAACGTATAACGTTATATAGTATTACGTTATAGCGTATTACGTTATATAGCATATGAGTATAGCATATAATGTCATATAGCATATCAGGATAACGTATAACGTTATATAGCATATCAGGATAACGTATAACGTTATATAGCATATCAGGATAACGTATAACGTTATATTGTATGTCAGCGTTACGTATAACATTGTATAGCATATCAGGATAACTTATAACGTCATATAGCATATCAGTATAACGTATAACGTTATATAGCATATCAGGATAACGTGAAAAGTTATATTACACATCAGTATGACGTATGAAGTAAAATAGCATATCAGTACAACGTATAAATTTATATAGTGTTACGTTATAACGTATAACGATATATAGCATGACGTTATAACGATTAACGTTATATAGCCTGTCAGTATAACGTATAACGTTATGTAGCATACCAATATAACGTATAACGTTATATAGCATACCAGTATAACGTATAACGTTATATAGCATACCAGTATAACGTATAACGTTATATAGCATATCAGGATAACGTGTAACGTTATATAGCATATCAGGATAACGTATAACGTTATATAGCATGTCAATATATCGTATAACGTTATATAGCATATCAGTCTAACGTATAACGTTATATAGTATATCAGGATAACGTATAACGTTGTATAGCATATCAGGATAACTTATAACGTCATATAGCATATCAGTATAACGTATAACGTTATATAGCATATCAGGATAACTCGTAAAGTTATATAACATATCAGTATAACGTATGAAGTAAAATAGCATATCAGAACAACGTATAACGTTATATAGTATTACGTTATAACGTATAACGATATATAGCATGACGTTATAACGATTAACGTTATATAGCCTGTCAGTATAACGTATAACGTTATGTAGCATACCAATATAACGTATAACGTTATATAGCATACCAGTATAACGTATAACGTTATATAGCATATCAGGATAACGTATAACGTTATATAGTATTACGTTATAACGTATAACGATATATAGCATGACGTTATAACGTATAACGTTATATAGCATACCAGTATAACGTATAACGTTATATAGCATACCAGTATAACGTATAACGTCATATAGCATATCAGGATAACGTATAACGTTATATAGCATATCAGGATAACGTATAACGTTATATAGCATATCAGGATAACGTATAACGTTATATTGTATGTCAGCGTTACGTATAACATTGTATAGCATATCAGGATAACTTATAACGTCATATAGCATATCAGTATAACGTATAACGTTGTATAGCATATCAGGATAACGCGTAAAGTAATATAGCATATCAGTATAACGTATGAAGTAAAATAGCATATCAGTACAACGTATACCGTTATATAGTATTACGTTATAACGTATAACGATATATAGCATGACGTTATAACGATTAACGTTATACAGCCTGTCAGTATAACGTATAACGTTATGTAGCATACCAATATAACGTATAACGTTATATAGCATACCAGTATAACGTATAACGTTATATAGCATACCAGTATAACGTATAACGTTATATAGCATACCAGTATAACGTATAACGTTATATAGCATACCAGTATAACGCATAACGTTATATAGTATTACGTTATAGCGTGTAACGTTATAGAGAATATGAGTATAACATATAACGTTATATAGCATATCAGGATAACGTATAACGTTATGTAGCATATCAGGATAACGTATAACGTTATATAGAATTACGTTATAACGTATAACGTTATATAGCATGTCAGTATATCGTATAACGTTATATAGGATATCAGTATAACGTATAACGTTATATAGTATATCAGGAGAACGCATAACGTTTATAGCATATCAGGATAACATATAACGTCATATAGCATATCAGTATAACGTATAACGTTATATAGCATATCAGGATAACGTGTAAAGTTATATAACATATCAGTATAACGTATGAAGTAAAATAGCATGTCAGTACAACGTATAACGTTATATAGTATTACGTTATAACGTATAACGATATATAGCATGACGTTATAACGATTAACGTTATATAGCCTGTCAGTATAACGCATAACGTTATATAGGATATCAGTATAACGTATAACGTTATAAGGTATTACGTTATAGCGTATTACGTTATATAGCATATCAGTATAACGTATGACGTTATAAGGTATTACGTTATAGCGTATTACGTTATATAGCATATCAGTCTAACGTATAACGTTATATAGTATATCAGGATAACGTATAACGTTGTACAGCATATCACGATAACGTATAACGTTATATAGCATATCAGTCTAACGTATAACGTTATATAGTATATCAGTCTAACGTATAACGTTATATAGTATATCAGGATAACGTATAACGTTGTATAGCATATCAGGATAACGTACAACGTTATATAGCATATCAGTCTAACGTATAACGTTATATAGTATATAAGTCTAACGTATAACGTTATATAGCATACCAGTATAACGTATAACGTTATATAGCATATCAGGATAACGTATAACGTTATATAGTATTACGTTATAACGTTATATAGCATATCAGGATAACGTATAACGTTATATAGTATTACGTTATAACGTATAACGATATATAGCATGACGTTATAACGTATAACGTTATATAGCATACCAGTATAACGTATAACGTTATATAGCTTACCAGTATAACGTATAACGTCATATAGCATATCAGGATAACGTATAACGTTATATAGCATATCAGGATAACGTATAACGTTATATAGCATATCAGGATAACGTATAACGTTATATAGCATATCAGGATAACGTATAACGTCATATAGCATATCAGTATAACGTATAACGTTGTATAGCATATCAGGATAACGCGTAAAGTTATATAGCATATCAGTATAACGTATGAAGTAAAATAGCATATCAGTACAACGTATAACGTTATATAGTATTACGTTATAACGTATAACGATATATAGCATGACGTTATAACGATTAACGTTATACAGCCTGTCAGTATAACGTATAACGTTATGTAGCATACCAATATAACGTATAACGTTATATAGCATACCAGTATAACGTATAACGTTATATAGCATACCAGTATAACGTATAACGTTATATAGCATACCAGTATAACGTATAACGTTATATAGCATACCAGTATAACGCATAACGTTATATAGTATTACGTTATAGCGTGTAACGTTATAGAGAATATGAGTATAACATATAACGTTATATAGCATATCAGGATAACGTATAACGTTATGAAGCATATCAGGATAACGTATAACGTTATATAGAATTACGTTATAACGTATAACGTTATATAGCATGTCAGTATATCGTATAACGTTATATAGTATATCAGTATAACGTATAACGTTATATAGTATATCAGGAGAACGCATAACGTTTATAGCATATCAGGATAACATATAACGTCATATAGCATATCAGTATAACGTATAACGTTATATAGCATATCAGGATAACATGTAAAGTTATATAACATATCAGTATAACGTATGAAGTAAAATAGCATGTCAGTACAACGTATAACGTTATATAGTATTACGTTATAACGTATAACGATATATAGCATGACGTTATAACGATTAACGTTATATAGCCTGTCAGTATAACGCATAACGTTATATAGGATATCAGTATAACGTATAACGTTATAAGGTATTACGTTATAGCGTATTACGTTATATAGCATATCAGTATAACGTATGACGTTATAAGGTATTACGTTATAGCGTATTACGTTATATAGCATATCAGTCTAACGTATAACGTTATATAGTATATCAGGATAACGTATAACGTTGTATAGCATATCACGATAACGTATAACGTTATATAGCATATCAGTCTAACGTATAACGTTATATAGTATATCAGTCTAACGTATAACGTTGTATAGCATATCAGGATAACGTACAACGTTATATAGCATATCAGTCTAACGTATAACGTTATATAGTATATAAGTCTAACGTATAACGTTATATAGCATACCAGTATAACGTATAACGTTATATAGCATATCAGGATAACGTATAACGTTATATAGTATTACGTTATAACGTATAACGATATATAGCATGACGTTATAACGTATAACGTTATATAGCATACCAGTATAACGTATAACGTTATATAGCATACCAGTATAACGTATAACGTTATATAGTATTACGTTATAGCGTATAACGTTATAGAGAATATGAGTATAACATATAACGTTATATAGCATATCAGGATAACGTATAACGTTATATAGTATTACGTTATAGCGTATAACGTTATAGAGAATATGAGTATAACATATAACGTTATATAGCATATCAGGATAACGTATAACGTTATATAGCATATCAGGATAACGTGTAAAGTTATGTAACATATCAGTATAACGTATGAAGTAATATAGCATATCAGTACAACGTATAACGTTATATAGTATTACGTTATAACGTATAACGATATATAGCATGACGTTATAACGATTAACGTTATATAGCATGTCAGGATAACGTATAACGTTATATAGCATCTCAGTATAACGTATAACGTTATATAGTATTACGTTATAGCGTATTACGTTATATAGCATATGAGTATAACATATAATGTCATATAGCATATCAGGATAACGTATAACGTTATATAGCATATCAGGATAACGTGTAAAGTTATATAACATATCAGTATAACGTATGAAGTAGAATAGCATATCAGTACAACGTATAACGTTATATAGTATTACGTTATAACGTATAACGATATATAGCATGACGTTATAACGATTAACGTTATATAGCCTGTCAGTATAACGTATAACGTTATGTAGCATACCAATATAACGTATAACGTTATATAGCATACCAGTATAACGTATAACGTTATATAGCATATCAGGATAACGTATAACGTTATATAGCATATCAGGATATCGTATAACGTTATATAGCATGTCAGTATAACGTATAACGTTATATAGTATTACGTTATAGCGTATAACGTTATAGAGAATATGAGTATAACATATAACGTTATATAGCATATCAGGATAACGTATAACGTTATATAGAATTACGTTATAACGTATAACGTTATATAGCATGTCAGGATAACGTATAACGTTATATAGCATATCAGTATAACGTATAACGTTATATAGTATTACGTTATAGCGTATTACGTTATGTAGCATATGAGTATAACATATAATGTCATATAGCATATCAGGATAACGTATAACGTTATATAGCATATCAGGATAACGTATGAAGTAAAATAGCATATCAGTACAACGTATAACGTTATATAGTATTACGTTATAACGTATAACGATATATAGCATGACGTTATAACGATTAACGTTATATAGCCTGTCAGTATAACGTATAACGTTATGTAGCATACCAATATAACGTATAACGTTATATAGCATACCAGTATAACGTATAACGTTATATAGCATATCAGGATAACGTATAACGTTATATAGCATATCAGGATATCGTATAACTTTATATAGTATGTCAGTATAACGTATAACGTTATATAGTATTACGTTATAGCGTATAACGTTATAGAGAATATGTGTATAACATATAACGTTATATAGCATATCAGGATAACGTATAACGTTATATAGAATTACGTTATAACGTATAACGTTATATAGCATGTCAGTATATCGTATAACGTTATATAGCATATCAGGATAACGTATAACGTTATATAGAATTACGTTATAACGTATAACGTTATATAGCATATCAGGATAACGTATAACGTTATATAGCATATCAGGATAACGTATAACGTTATATAGCATATCAGGATAACGTATAACGTTATATTGTATGTCAGCGTTACGTATAACATTGTATAGCATATCAGGATAACTTATAACGTCATATAGCATATCAGTATAACGTATAACGTTGTATAGCATATCAGGATAACGCGTAAAGTAATATAGCATATCAGTATAACGTATGAAGTAAAATAGCATATCAGTACAACGTATACCGTTATATAGTATTACGTTATAACGTATAACGATATATAGCATGACGTTATAACGATTAACGTTATACAGCCTGTCAGTATAACGTATAACGTTATGTAGCATACCAATATAACGTATAACGTTATATAGCATACCAGTATAACGTATAACGTTATATAGCATACCAGTATAACGTATAACGTTATATAGCATACCAGTATAACGTATAACGTTATATAGCATACCAGTATAACGCATAACGTTATATAGTATTACGTTATAGCGTGTAACGTTATAGAGAATATGAGTATAACATATAACGTTATATAGCATATCAGGATAACGTATAACGTTATGTAGCATATCAGGATAACGTATAACGTTATATAGAATTACGTTATAACGTATAACGTTATATAGCATGTCAGTATATCGTATAACGTTATATAGGATATCAGTATAACGTATAACGTTATATAGTATATCAGGAGAACGCATAACGTTTATAGCATATCAGGATAACATATAACGTCATATAGCATATCAGTATAACGTATAACGTTATATAGCATATCAGGATAACGTGTAAAGTTATATAACATATCAGTATAACGTATGAAGTAAAATAGCATGTCAGTACAACGTATAACGTTATATAGTATTACGTTATAACGTATAACGATATATAGCATGACGTTATAACGATTAACGTTATATAGCCTGTCAGTATAACGCATAACGTTATATAGGATATCAGTATAACGTATAACGTTATAAGGTATTACGTTATAGCGTATTACGTTATATAGCATATCAGTATAACGTATGACGTTATAAGGTATTACGTTATAGCGTATTACGTTATATAGCATATCAGTCTAACGTATAACGTTATATAGTATATCAGGATAACGTATAACGTTGTACAGCATATCACGATAACGTATAACGTTATATAGCATATCAGTCTAACGTATAACGTTATATAGTATATCAGTCTAACGTATAACGTTATATAGTATATCAGGATAACGTATAACGTTGTATAGCATATCAGGATAACGTACAACGTTATATAGCATATCAGTCTAACGTATAACGTTATATAGTATATAAGTCTAACGTATAACGTTATATAGCATACCAGTATAACGTATAACGTTATATAGCATATCAGGATAACGTATAACGTTATATAGTACTACGTTATAACGTCTAACGTCTAACGATATATAGCATATCAGTATAGCGTCTAACGTTATATAGTATTACGTTATAACGTATAACGATATATAGCATGACGTTATAACGTATAACGTTATATAGCATACCAGTATAACGTATAACGTTATATAGCTTACCAGTATAACGTATAACGTCATATAGCATATCAGGATAACGTATAACGTTATATAGCATATCAGGATAACGTATAACGTTATATAGCATATCAGGATAACGTATAACGTTATATAGCATATCAGGATAACGTATAACGTCATATAGCATATCAGTATAACGTATAACGTTGTATAGCATATCAGGATAACGTATAAAGTTATATAGCATATCAGTATAACGTATGAAGTAAAATAGCATATCAGTACAACGTATAACGTTATATAGTATTACGTTATAACGTATAACGATATATAGCATGACGTTATAACGATTAACGTTATACAGCCTGTCAGTATAACGTATAACGTTATGTAGCATACCAATATAACGTATAACGTTATATAGCATACCAGTATAACGTATAACGTTATATAGCATACCAGTATAACGTATAACGTTATATAGCATACCAGTATAACGTATAACGTTATATAGCATACCAGTATAACGCATAACGTTATATAGTATTACGTTATAGCGTGTAACGTTATAGAGAATATGAGTATAACATATAACGTTATATAGCATATCAGGATAACGTATAACGTTATGAAGCATATCAGGATAACGTATAACGTTATATAGAATTACGTTATAACGTATAACGTTATATAGCATGTCAGTATATCGTATAACGTTATATAGTATATCAGTATAACGTATAACGTTATATAGTATATCAGGAGAACGCATAACGTTTATAGCATATCAGGATAACATATAACGTCATATAGCATATCAGTATAACGTATAACGTTATATAGCATATCAGGATAACATGTAAAGTTATATAACATATCAGTATAACGTATGAAGTAAAATAGCATGTCAGTACAACGTATAACGTTATATAGTATTACGTTATAACGTATAACGATATATAGCATGACGTTATAACGATTAACGTTATATAGCCTGTCAGTATAACGCATAACGTTATATAGGATATCAGTATAACGTATAACGTTATAAGGTATTACGTTATAGCGTATTACGTTATATAGCATATCAGTATAACGTATGACGTTATAAGGTATTACGTTATAGCGTATTACGTTATATAGCATATCAGTCTAACGTATAACGTTATATAGTATATCAGGATAACGTATAACGTTGTATAGCATATCACGATAACGTATAACGTTATATAGCATATCAGTCTAACGTATAACGTTATATAGTATATCAGTCTAACGTATAACGTTGTATAGCATATCAGGATAACGTACAACGTTATATAGCATATCAGTCTAACGTATAACGTTATATAGTATATAAGTCTAACGTATAACGTTATATAGCATACCAGTATAACGTATAACGTTATATAGCATACCAGGATAACGTATAACGTTATATAGTATTACGTTATAACGTATAACGATATATAGCATGACGTTATAACGTATAACGTTATATAGCATACCAGTATAACGTATAACGTTATATAGCATACCAGTATAACGTATAACGTTATATAGTATTACGTTATAGCGTATAACGTTATAGAGAATATGAGTATAACATATAACGTTATATAGCATATCAGGATAACGTATAACGTTATATAGTATTACGTTATAGCGTATAACGTTATAGAGAATATGAGTATAACATATAACGTTATATAGCATATCAGGATAACGTATAACGTTATATAGCATATCAGGATAACGTGTAAAGTTATGTAACATATCAGTATAACGTATGAAGTAATATAGCATATCAGTACAACGTATAACGTTATATAGTATTACGTTATAACGTATAACGATATATAGCATGACGTTATAACGATTAACGTTATATAGCATGTCAGGATAACGTATAACGTTATATAGCATCTCAGTATAACGTATAACGTTATATAGTATTACGTTATAGCGTATTACGTTATATAGCATATGAGTATAACATATAATGTCATATAGCATATCAGGATAACGTATAACGTTATATAGCATATCAGGATAACGTGTAAAGTTATATAACATATCAGTATAACGTATGAAGTAGAATAGCATATCAGTACAACGTATAACGTTATATAGTATTACGTTATAACGTATAACGATATATAGCATGACGTTATAACGATTAACGTTATATAGCCTGTCAGTATAACGTATAACGTTATGTAGCATACCAATATAACGTATAACGTTATATAGCATACCAGTATAACGTATAACGTTATATAGCATATCAGGATAACGTATAACGTTATATAGCATATCAGGATATCGTATAACGTTATATAGCATGTCAGTATAACGTATAACGTTATATAGTATTACGTTATAGCGTATAACGTTATAGAGAATATGAGTATAACATATAACGTTATATAGCATATCAGGATAACGTATAACGTTATATAGAATTACGTTATAACGTGTAACGTTATATAGCATGTCAGGATAACGTATAACGTTATATAGCATATCAGTATAACGTATAACGTTATATAGTATTACGTTATAGCGTATTACGTTATGTAGCATATGAGTATAACATATAATGTCATATAGCATATCAGGATAACGTATAACGTTATATAGCATATCAGGATAACGTATGAAGTAAAATAGCATATCAGTACAACGTATAACGTTATATAGTATTACGTTATAACGTATAACGATATATAGCATGACGTTATAACGATTAACGTTATATAGCCTGTCAGTATAACGTATAACGTTATGTAGCATACCAATATAACGTATAACGTTATATAGCATACCAGTATAACGTATAACGTTATATAGCATATCAGGATAACGTATAACGTTATATAGCATATCAGGATATCGTATAACTTTATATAGTATGTCAGTATAACGTATAACGTTATATAGTATTACGTTATAGCGTATAACGTTATAGAGAATATGAGTATAACATATAACGTTATATAGCATATCAGGATAACGTATAACGTTATATAGAATTACGTTATAACGTATAACGTTATATAGCATGTCAGTATATCGTATAACGTTATATAGGATATCAGTATAACGTATAACGTTATATAGTATATCAGGAGAACGCATAACGTTTATAGCATATCAGGATAACATATAACGTCATATAGCATATCAGTATAACGTATAACGTTATATAGCATATCAGGATAACGTATAACGTTGTATAGCATATCAGGATAACGTATAACGTTATATAGCATATCAGTCTAACGTATAACGTTATATAGCATATCAGTATAACGTAAAACGTTATATAGCATATCAGGATAACGTGTAAAGTTGTATAACATATCAGTATAACGTATAAAGTAATATAGCATATCAGTACAACGTATAACGATATATAGCATATCAGGATAACGTGTAAAGTTGTATAACATATCAGTATAACGTATAAAGTAATATAGCATATCAGTACAACGTATAACGTTATATAGTATTACGTTATAACGTATAACGATATATAGCATGACGTTATAACGAATAACGTTATATAGCATGTCAGAATAACGTATAACGTTATATAGCATATCAGTATAACGTATAACGTTATATAGTATTACGTTATAGCGTATTACGTTATATAGCATATGAGTATAACATATAACGTCATATAGCATATCAGTACAACGTATAACGTTATATAGTATTACGTTATAACGTGTAACGATATATAGCATGACGTTATAACGATTAACGTTATATAGCCTGTCAGTATAACCTATAACGTTATATAGGATATCAGTATAACGTATAACGTTATAAGGTATTACGTTATAGCGTATTACGTTATATAGCATATCAGTATAACGTATGACGTTATAAGGTATTACGTTATAGCGTATTACGTTATATAGCATATCAGTCTAACGTATAACGTTATATAGTATATCAGGATAACGTATAACGTTGTATAGCATATCACGATAACGTATAACGTTATATAGCATATCAGTCTAACGTATAACGTTATATAGTATATCAGTCTAACGTATAACGTTATATAGTATATCAGTCTAACGTATAACGTTGTATAGCATATCAGGATAACGTACAACGTTATATAGCATATCAGTCTAACGTATAACGTTATATAGTATATAAGTCTAACGTATAACGTTATATAGCATACCAGTATAACGTATAACGTTATATAGCATATCAGGATAACGTATAACGTTATATAGTATTACGTTATAACGTATAACGATATATAGCATGACGTTATAACGTATAACGTTATATAGCATACCAGTATAACGTATAACGTTATATAGCATACCAGTATAACGTATAACGTTATATGGCATATCAGGAT
This sequence comes from Bombus sylvestris, assembly GCA_911622165.2. Taxonomy (NCBI): domain Eukaryota; kingdom Metazoa; phylum Arthropoda; class Insecta; order Hymenoptera; family Apidae; genus Bombus; species Bombus sylvestris. The sequence goes on along the minus strand of OU443146.1, from coordinate 8,993,160 downwards.
AACGTATAACGTTATATAGCGTATCAGGATAACGTATAACTTTATATAGCATATCAGGATAACGTATAACGTTATATAGCGTATCATTATAACGTATAACGTTATATAGTATTACGTTATAACGTATAACGATATATAGCATGACGTTATAACGTGTAACGTTATATAGCATATCAGGATAACGTATAACGTTATATAGCGTATCATTATAACGTATAACGTTATATAGTATTACGTTATAACGTATAACTATATATAGCATGACGTTATAACGTGTGACGTTATATAGCATACCAGTATAACGTATAACGTTATATAGCATATCAGTGCAACGTATAACGTTATATAGTATTACGTTATAACGTATAACGATATATAGCATGCCGTTATAACGATTAACGTTATATAGCCTGTCAGTATAACGTATAACATTATATAGCATATCAGGATAACGTATAACGTTATATAGCATACCAGTATAACGTATAACGTTATATAGCATATCAGGATAACGTATAACGTTATATAGCATATCAGGATAACGTATAACGTTATATAGCATGTCAATATATCGTATAACGTTATATAGCATATCAGTCTAACGTATAACGTTATATAGTATATCAGGATAACGTATAACGTTGTATAGCATATCAGGATAACTTATAACGTCATATAGCATATCAGTATAACGTATAACGTTGTATAGCATATCAGGATAACGCGTAAAGTTATATAACATATCAGTATAACGTATGAAGTAAAATAGCATATCAGAACAACGTATAACGTTATATAGTATTACGTTATAACGTATAACGATATATAGCATGACGTTATAACGATTAACGTTATATAGCCTGTCAGTATAACGTATAACGTTATGTAGCATACCAATATAACGTATAACGTTATATAGCATACCAGTATAACGTATAACGTTATATAGCATATCAGCATAACGTATAACGTTATATAGTATTACGTTATAACGTATAACGATATATAGCATGACGTTATAACGTATAACGTTATATAGCATACCAGTATAACGTATAACGTTATATAGCATACCAGTATAACGTATAACGTTATATAGCATATCAGGATAACGTATAACGTTATATAGCATATCAGGATAACGTATAACGTTATATAGAATATCAGGATAACGTATAACGTTATATAGTATGTCAGGATTACGTATAACATTGTATAGCATATCAGTATAACGTATAACGTTGTATAGCATATCAGGATAACGCGTAAAGTTATATAGCATATCAGTATAACGTATGAAGTAAAATAGCATATCAGTACAACGTATAACGTTATATAGTATTACGTTATAACGTATAACGATATATAGCATGACGTTATAACGATTAACGTTATACAGCCTGTCAGTATAACGTATAACGTTATGTAGCATACCAATATAACGTATAACGTTATATAGCATACCAGTATAACGTATAACGTTATATAGCATACCAGTATAACGTATAACGTTATATAGCATACCAGTATAACGTATAACGTTATATAGCATACCAGTATAACGCATAACGTTATATAGTATTACGTTATAGCGTGTAACGTTATAGAGAATATGAGTATAACATATAACGTTATATAGCATATCAGGATAACGTATAACGTTATGTAGCATATCAGGATAACGTATAACGTTATATAGAATTACGTTATAACGTATAACGTTATATAGCATGTCAGTATATCGTATAACGTTATATAGGATATCAGTATAACGTATAACGTTATATAGTATATCAGGAGAACGCATAACGTTTATAGCATATCAGGATAACATATAACGTCATATAGCATATCAGTATAACGTATAACGTTATATAGCATATCAGTATAACGTATAACGTTGTATAGCATATCAGGATAACGCGTAAAGTTATATAGCATATCAGTATAACGTATGAAGTAAAATAGCATATCAGTACAACGTATAACGTTATATAGTATTACGTTATAACGTATAACGATATATAGCATGACGTTATAACGATTAACGTTATACAGCCTGTCAGTATAACGTATAACGTTATGTAGCATACCAATATAACGTATAACGTTATATAGCATACCAGTATAGCGTATAACGTTATATAGCATACCAGTATAACGTATAACGTTATATAGCATACCAGTATAACGTATAACGTTATATAGCATACCAGTATAACGCATAACGTTATATAGTATTACGTTATAGCGTGTAACGTTATAGAGAATATGAGTATAACATATAACGTTATATAGCATATCAGGATAACGTATAACGTTATGTAGCATATCAGGATAACGTATAACGTTATATAGAATTACGTTATAACGTATAACGTTATATAGAATTACGTTATAACGTATAACGTTATATAGCATGTCAGTATATCGTATAACGTTATATAGGATATCAGTATAACGTATAACGTTATATAGTATATCAGGAGAACGCATAACGTTTATAGCATATCAGGATAACATATAACGTCATATAGCATATCAGTATAACGTATAACGTTATATAGCATATCAGGATAACGTGTAAAGTTATATAACATATCAGTATAACGTATGAAGTAAAATAGCATGTCAGTACAACGTATAACGTTATATAGTATTAAGTTATAACGTATAACGATATATAGCATGACGTTATAACGATTAACGTTATATAGCCTGTCAGTATAACGCATAACGTTATATAGGATATCAGTATAACGTATAACGTTATAAGGTATTACGTTATAGCGTATTACGTTATATAGCATATCAGTATAACGAATGACGTTATAAGGTATTACGTTATAGCGTATTACGTTATATAGCATATCAGTCTAACGTATAACGTTATATAGTATATCAGGATAACGTATAACGTTGTATAGCATATCACGATAACGTATAACGTTATATAGCATATCAGTCTAACGTATAACGTTATATAGTATATCAGCCTAACGTATAACGTTATATAGTATATCAGGATAACGTATAACGTTGTATAGCATATCAGGATAACGTACAACGTTATATAGCATATCAGTCTAACGTATAACGTTATATAGTATATAAGTCTAACGTATAACGTTATATAGCATACCAGTATAACGTATAACGTTATATAGCATATCAGGATAACGTATAACGTTATATAGTATTACGTTATAACGTATAACGATATATAGCATGACGTTATAACGTATAACGTTATATAGCATACCAGTATAACGTATAACGTTATATAGCATACCAGTATAACGTATAACGTTATATGGCATATCAGGATAACGTATAACGTTATATAGCGTATCAGGATAACGTATAACTTTATATAGCATATCAGGATAACGTATAACGTTATATAGCGTATCATTATAACGTATAACGTTATATAGTATTACGTTATAACGTATAACGATATATAGCATGACGTTATAACGTGTAACGTTATATAGCATATCAGGATAACGTATAACGTTATATAGCGTATCATTATAACGTATAACGTTATATAGTATTACGTTATAACGTATAACTATATATAGCATGACGTTATAACGTGTGACGTTATATAGCATACCAGTATAACGTATAACGTTATATAGCATATCAGTGCAACGTATAACGTTATATAGTATTACGTTATAACGTATAACGATATATAGCATGCCGTTATAACGATTAACGTTATATAGCCTGTCAGTATAACGTATAACATTATGTAGCATACCAATATAACGTATAACGTTATATAGCATACCAGTATAACGTATAACGTTATATAGTATTACGTTATAGCGTATAACGTTATAGAGAATATGAGTATAACATATAACGTTATATAGCATATCAGGATAACGTATAACGTTATATAGTATTACGTTATAGCGTATAACGTTATAGAGAATATGAGTATAACATATAACGTTATATAGCATATCAGGATAACGTATAACGTTATATAGCATATCAGGATAACGTGTAAAGTTATGTAACATATCAGTATAACGTATGAAGTAATATAGCATATCAGTACAACGTATAACGTTATATAGTATTACGTTATAACGTATAACGATATATAGCATGACGTTATAACGATTAACGTTATATAGCATGTCAGGATAACGTATAACGTTATATAGCATATCAGTATAACGTATAACGTTATATAGTATTACGTTATAGCGTATTACGTTATATAGCATATGAGTATAACATATAATGTCATATAGCATATCAGGATAACGTATAACGTTATATAGCATATCAGGATAACGTGTAAAGTTATATAACATATCAGTATAACGTATGAAGTAGAATAGCATATCAGTACAACGTATAACGTTATATAGTATTACGTTATAACGTATAACGATATATAGCATGACGTTATAACGATTAACGTTATATAGCCTGTCAGTATAACGTATAACGTTATGTAGCATACCAATATAACGTATAACGTTATATAGCATACCAGTATAACGTATAACGTTATATAGCATATCAGGATAACGTATAACGTTATATAGCATATCAGGATATCGTATAACGTTATATAGCATGTCAGTATAACGTATAACGTTATATAGTATTACGTTATAGCGTATTACGTTATGTAGCATATGAGTATAACATATAATGTCATATAGCATATCAGGATAACGTATAACGTTATATAGCATATCAGGATAACGTGTAAAGTTATATAACATATCAGTATAACGTATGAAGTAAAATAGCATATCAGTACAACGTATAACGTTATATAGTATTACGTTATAACGTATAACGATATATAGCATGACGTTATAACGATTAACGTTATATAGCCTGTCAGTATAACGTATAACGTTATGTAGCATACCAATATAACGTATAACGTTATATAGCATACCAGTATAACGTATAACGTTATATAGCATATCAGGATAACGTATAACGTTATATAGCATATCAGGATATCGTATAACGTTATATAGTATGTTAGTATAACGTATAACGTTATATAGTATTACGTTATAGCGTATAACGTTATAGAGAATATGAGTATAACATATAACGTTATATAGCATATCAGGATAACGTATAACGTTATATAGAATTACGTTATAACGTATAACGTTATATAGCATGTCAGGATAACGTATAACGTTATATAGCATATCAGTATAACGTATAACGTTATATAGTATTACGTTATAGCGTATTACGTTATGTAACATATGAGTATAACATATAATGTCATATAGCATATCAGGATAACGTATAACGTTATATAGCATATCAGGATAACGGATGAAGTAAAATAGCATATCAGTACAACGTATAACGTTATATAGTATTACGTTATAACGTATAACGATATATAGCATGACGTTATAACGATTAACGTTATATAGCCTGTCAGTATAACGTATAACGTTATGTAGCATACCAATATAACGTATAACGTTATATAGCATACCAGTATAACGTATAACGTTATATAGCATATCAGGATAACGTATAACGTTATATAGCATATCAGGATATCGTATAACGTTATATAGTATGTCAGTATAACGTATAACGTTATATAGTATTACGTTATAGCGTATAACGTTATAGAGAATATGAGTATAACATATAACGTTATATAGCATATCAGGATAACGTATAACGTTATATAGAATTACGTTATAACGTATAACGTTATATAGCATGTCAGTATATCGTATAACGTTATATAGGATATCAGTATAACGTATAACGTTATATAGTATATCAGGAGAACGCATAACGTTTATAGCATATCAGGATAACATATAACGTCATATAGCATATCAGTATAACGTATAACGTTATATAGCATATCAGGATAACGTATAACGTTGTATAGCATATCAGGATAACGTATAACGTTATATAGCATATCAGTCTAACGTATAACGTTATATAGCATATCAGTATAACGTAAAACGTTATATAGCATATCAGGATAACGTGTAAAGTTGTATAACATATCAGTATAACGTATAAAGTAATATAGCATATCAGTACAACGTATAACGATATATAGCATATCAGGATAACGTGTAAAGTTGTATAACATATCAGTATAACGTATAAAGTAATATAGCATATCAGTACAACGTATAACGTTATATAGTATTACGTTATAACGTATAACGATATATAGCATGACGTTATAACGAATAACGTTATATAGCATGTCAGAATAACGTATAACGTTATATAGCATATCAGTATAACGTATAACGTTATATAGTATTACGTTATAGCGTATTACGTTATATAGCATATGAGTATAACATATAACGTCATATAGCATATCAGTACAACGTATAACGTTATATAGTATTACGTTATAACGTGTAACGATATATAGCATGACGTTATAACGATTAACGTTATATAGCCTGTCAGTATAACCTATAACGTTACGTAGCATACCAATATAACGTATAACGTTATATAGCATACCAGTATAACGTATAACGTTATATAGCATATCAGGATAACGTATAACGTTATATAGCATATCAGGATAACGTATAACGTTATATAGTATATCAGGAGAACGCATAACGTTTATAGCATATCAGGATAACATATAACGTCATATAGCATATCAGTATAACGTATAACGTTATATAGCATATCAGGATAACATGTAAAGTTATATAACATATCAGTATAACGTATGAAGTAAAATAGCATGTCAGTACAACGTATAACGTTATATAGTATTACGTTATAACGTATAACGATATATAGCATGACGTTATAACGATTAACGTTATATAGCCTGTCAGTATAACGCATAACGTTATATAGGATATCAGTATAACGTATAACGTTATAAGGTATTACGTTATAGCGTATTACGTTATATAGCATATCAGTATAACGTATGACGTTATAAGGTATTACGTTATAGCGTATTACGTTATATAGCATATCAGTCTAACGTATAACGTTATATAGTATATCAGGATAACGTATAACGTTGTATAGCATATCACGATAACGTATAACGTTATATAGCATATCAGTCTAACGTATAACGTTATATAGTATATCAGTCTAACGTATAACGTTATATAGTATATCAGTCTAACGTATAACGTTGTATAGCATATCAGGATAACGTACAACGTTATATAGCATATCAGTCTAACGTATAACGTTATATAGTATATAAGTCGAACGTATAACGTTATATAGCATACCAGTATAACGTATAACGTTATATAGCATATCAGGATAACGTATAACGTTATATAGTATTACGTTATAACGTATAACGATATATAGCATGACGTTATAACGTATAACGTTATATAGCATACCAGTATAACGTATAACGTTATATAGCATACCAGTATAACGTATAACGTTATATGGCATATCAGGATAACGTATAACGTTATATAGCGTATCAGGATAACGTATAACTTTATATAGCATATCAGGATAACGTATAACGTTATATAGCGTATCATTATAACGTATAACGTTATATAGTATTACGTTATAACGTATAACGATATATAGCATGACGTTATAACGTGTAACGTTATATAGCATATCAGGATAACGTATAACGTTATATAGCGTATCATTATAACGTATAACGTTATATAGTATTACGTTATAACGTATAACTATATATAGCATGACGTTATAACGTGTGACGTTATATAGCATACCAGTATAACGTATAACGTTATATAGCATATCAGTGCAACGTATAACGTTATATAGTATTACGTTATAACGTATAACGATATATAGCATGCCGTTATAACGATTAACGTTATATAGCCTGTCAGTATAACGTATAACATTATATAGCATATCAGGATAACGTATAACGTTATATAGCATACCAGTATAACGTATAACGTTATATAGCATATCAGGATAACGTATAACGTTATATAGCATATCAGGATAACGTATAACGTTATATAGCATGTCAATATATCGTATAACGTTATATAGCATATCAGTCTAACGTATAACGTTATATAGTATATCAGGATAACGTATAACGTTGTATAGCATATCAGGATAACTTATAACGTCATATAGCATATCAGTATAACGTATAACGTTGTATAGCATATCAGGATAACGCGTAAAGTTATATAACATATCAGTATAACGTATGAAGTAAAATAGCATATCAGAACAACGTATAACGTTATATAGTATTACGTTATAACGTATAACGATATATAGCATGACGTTATAACGATTAACGTTATATAGCCTGTCAGTATAACGTATAACGTTATGTAGCATACCAATATAACGTATAACGTTATATAGCATACCAGTATAACGTATAACGTTATATAGCATACCAGTATAACGTATAACGTTATATAGCATACCAGTATAACGTATAACGTTATATAGCATACCAGTATAACGCATAACGTTATATAGTATTACGTTATAGCGTGTAACGTTATAGAGAATATGAGTATAACATATAACGTTATATAGCATATCAGGATAACGTATAACGTTATGTAGCATATCAGGATAACGTATAACGTTATATAGAATTACGTTATAACGTATAACGTTATATAGCATGTCAGTATATCGTATAACGTTATATAGGATATCAGTATAACGTATAACGTTATATAGTATATCAGGAGAACGCATAACGTTTATAGCATATCAGGATAACATATAACGTCATATAGCATATCAGTATAACGTATAACGTTATATAGCATATCAGGATAACGTGTAAAGTTATATAACATAACAGTATAACGTATGAAGTAAAATAGCATGTCAGTACCACGTATAACGTTATATAGTATTACGTTATAACGTATAACGATATATAGCATGACGTTATAACGATTAACGTTATATAGCCTGTCAGTATAACGTATAACGTTATATAGCATATCAGGATAACGTATAACGTTATATAGTATTACGTTATAACGTATAACGATATATAGCATGACGTTATAACGTATAACGTTATATAGCATACCAGTATAACGTATAACGTTATATAGCATACCAGTATAACGTATAACGTTATATAGCATATCAGGATAACGTATAACTTTATATAGCATATCAGGATAATATATAACGTTATATAGCGTATCATTATAACGTATAACGTTATATAGTATTACGTTATAACGTATAACGGTATATAGCATGACGTTATAACGTGTAACGTTATATAGCATATCAGGATAACGTATAACGTTATATAGCGTATCATTATAACGTATAACGTTATATAGTATTACGTTATAACGTATAACTATATATAGCATGACGTTATAACGTGTAACGTTATATAGCATACCAGTATAACGTATATCGTTATATAGCATATCAGTGCAACGTATAACGTTATATAGTATTACGTTATAACGTATAACGATATATAGCATGCCGTTATAACGATTAACGATATATAGCCTGTCAGTATAACGTATAACATTATGTAGCATACCAATATAACGTATAACGTTATATAGCATACCAGTATAACGTATAACGTTATATAGTATTACGTTATAGCGTATAACGTTATAGAGAATATGAGTATAACATATAACGTTATATAGCATATCAGCATAACGTATAACGTTATATAGCATATCAGGATAACGTGTAAAGTTATATAACATATCAGTATAACGTATGAAGTAATATAGCATATCAGTACAACGTATAACGTTATATAGTATTACGTTATAACGTATAACGATATATAGCATGACGTTATAACGATTAACGTTATATAGCATGTCAGGATAACGTATAACGTTATATAGCATATCAGTATAACGTATAACGTTATATAGTATTACGTTATAGCGTATTACGTTATATAGCATATGAGTATAACATATAATGTCATATAGCATATCAGGATAACGTATAACGTTATATAGCATATCAGGATAACGTGTAAATTTATATAACATATCAGTATAACGTATGAAGTAAAATAGCATATCAGTACAACGTATAACGTTATATAGTATTACGTTATAACGTATAACGATATATAGCATGACGTTATAACGATTAACGTTATATAGCCTGTCAGTATAACGTATAACGTTATGTAGCATAACAATATAACGTATAACGTTATATAGCATACCAGTATAACGTATAACGTTATATAGCATATCAGGATAACGTATAACGTTATATAGCATATCAGGATATCGTATAACGTTATATAGCATGTCAGTATAACGTATAACGTTATATAGCATATCAGTCTAACGTATAACGTTATATAGGATATCAGGATTACGTATAACGTTGTATAGCATATCAGGACAACTTATAACGTCATATAGCTTATCAGTATAACGTATAACGTTGTATGGCATATCAGGATAACGCGTAAAGTTATATAACATATCAGTATAACGTATGAAGTAAAATAGCATATCAGTACAGCGTATAACGTTATATAGTATTACGTTATAACGTATAACGATATATAGCATGACGTTATAACGACTAACGTTATATAGCCTGTCAGTATAACGTATAACGTTATGTAGCATACCAATATAACGTATAACGTTATATAGCATACCGGTATAACGTATAACGTTATATAGCATACCAGTATAACGTATAACGTTATATAGCATACCAGTATAACGTATAACGTTATATAGCATATCAGTCTAACGTATAACGTTATATAGTATATCAGGATAACGTATAACGTTGTATAGCATATCAGGATAACTTATAACGTCATATAGCATATCAGTATAACGTATAACGTTGTATAGCATATCAGGATAACGCGTAAAGTTATATAACATATCAGTATAACGTATGAAGTAAAATAGCATATCAGAACAACGTATAACGTTATATAGTATTACGTTATAACGTATAACGATATATAGCATGACGTTATAACGATTAACGTTATATAGCCTGTCAGTATAACGTATAACGTTATGTAGCATACCAATATAACGTATAACGTTATATAGCATACCAGTATAACGTATAACGTTATATAGCATATCAGCATAACGTATAACGTTATATAGTATTACGTTATAACGTATAACGATATATAGCATGACGTTATAACGTATAACGTTATATAGCATACCAGTATAACGTATAACGTTATATAGCATACCAGTATAACGTATAACGTCATATAGCATATCAGGATAACGTATAACGTTATATAGCATATCAGGATAACGTATAACGTTATATAGAATATCAGGATAACGTATAACGTTATATAGTATGTCAGGATTACGTATAACATTGTATAGCATATCAGTATAACGTATAACGTTGTATAGCATATCAGGATAACGCGTAAAGTTATATAGCATATCAGTATAACGTATGAAGTAAAATAGCATATCAGTACAACGTATAACGTTATATAGTATTACGTTATAACGTATAACGATATATAGCATGACGTTATAACGATTAACTTTATACAGCCTGTCAGTATAACGTATAACGTTATGTAGCATACCAATATAACGTATAACGTTATATAGCATACCAGTATAACGTATAACGTTATATAGCATACCAGTATAACGTATAACGTTATATAGCATACCAGTATAACGTATAACGTTATATAGCATACCAGTATAACGCATAACGTTATATAGTATTACGTTATAGCGTGTAACGTTATAGAGAATATGAGTATAACATATAACGTTATATAGCATATCAGGATAACGTATAACGTTATGTAGCATATCAGGATAACGTATAACGTTATATAGAATTACGTTATAACGTATAACGTTATATAGCATGTCAGTATATCGTATAACGTTATATAGGATATCAGTATAACGTATAACGTTATATAGTATATCAGGAGAACGCATAACGTTTATAGCATATCAGGATAACATATAACGTCATATAGCATATCAGTATAACGTATAACGTTGTATAGCATATCAGTATAACGTATAACGTTGTATAGCATATCAGGATAACGCGTAAAGTTATATAGCATATCAGTATAACGTATGAAGTAAAATAGCATATCAGTACAACGTATAACGTTATATAGTATTACGTTATAACGTATAACGATATATAGCATGACGTTATAACGATTAACGTTATACAGCCTGTCAGTATAACGTATAACGTTATGTAGCATACCAATATAACGTATAACGTTATATAGCATACCAGTATAGCGTATAACGTTATATAGCATACCAGTATAACGTATAACGTTATATAGCATACCAGTATAACGTATAACGTTATATAGCATACCAGTATAACGCATAACGTTATATAGTATTACGTTATAGCGTGTAACGTTATAGAGAATATGAGTATAACATATAACGTTATATAGCATATCAGGATAACGTATAACGTTATGTAGCATATCAGGATAACGTATAACGTTATATAGAATTACGTTATAACGTATAACGTTATATAGCATGTCAGTATATCGTATAACGTTATATAGGATATCAGTATAACGTATAACGTTATATAGTATATCAGGAGAACGCATAACGTTTATAGCATATCAGGATAACATATAACGTCATATAGCATATCAGTATAACGTATAACGTTATATAGCATATCAGGATAACGTGTAAAGTTATATAACATATCAGTATAACGTATGAAGTAAAATAGCATGTCAGTACAACGTATAACGTTATATAGTATTAAGTTATAACGTATAACGATATATAGCATGACGTTATAACGATTAACGTTATATAGCCTGTCAGTATAACGCATAACGTTATATAGGATATCAGTATAACGTATAACGTTATAAGGTATTACGTTATAGCGTATTACGTTATATAGCATATCAGAACAACGTATAACGTTATATAGTATTACGTTATAACGTATAACGATATATAGCATGACGTTATAACGATTAACGTTATATAGCCTGTCAGTATAACGTATAACGTTATGTAGCATACCAATATAACGTATAACGTTATATAGCATACCAGTATAACGTATAACGTTATATAGCATATCAGCATAACGTATAACGTTATATAGTATTACGTTATAACGTATAACGATATATAGCATGACGTTATAACGTATAACGTTATATAGCATACCAGTATAACGTATAACGTTATATAGCATACCAGTATAACGTATAACGTCATATAGCATATCAGGATAACGTATAACGTTATATAGCATATCAGGATAACGTATAACGTTATATAGAATATCAGGATAACGTATAACGTTATATAGTATGTCAGGATTACGTATAACATTGTATAGCATATCAGTATAACGTATAACGTTGTATAGCATATCAGGATAACGCGTAAAGTTATATAGCATATCAGTATAACGTATGAAGTAAAATAGCATATCAGTACAACGTATAACGTTATATAGTATTACGTTATAACGTATAACGATATATAGCATGACGTTATAACGATTAACGTTATACAGCCTGTCAGTATAACGTATAACGTTATGTAGCATACCAATATAACGTATAACGTTATATAGCATACCAGTATAACGTATAACGTTATATAGCATACCAGTATAACGTATAACGTTATATAGCATACCAGTATAACGTATAACGTTATATAGCATACCAGTATAACGCATAACGTTATATAGTATTACGTTATAGCGTGTAACGTTATAGAGAATATGAGTATAACATATAACGTTATATAGCATATCAGGATAACGTATAACGTTATGTAGCATATCAGGATAACGTATAACGTTATATAGAATTACGTTATAACGTATAACGTTATATAGCATGTCAGTATATCGTATAACGTTATATAGGATATCAGTATAACGTATAACGTTATATAGTATATCAGGAGAACGCATAACGTTTATAGCATATCAGGATAACATATAACGTCATATAGCATATCAGTATAACGTATAACGTTGTATAGCATATCAGTATAACGTATAACGTTGTATAGCATATCAGGATAACGCGTAAAGTTATATAGCATATCAGTATAACGTATGAAGTAAAATAGCATATCAGTACAACGTATAACGTTATATAGTATTACGTTATAACGTATAACGATATATAGCATGACGTTATAACGATTAACGTTATATAGCATACCGGTATAACGTATAACGTTATATAGCATACCAGTATAACGTATAACGTTATATAGCATACCAGTATAACGTATAACGTTATATAGCATATCAGTCTAACGTATAACGTTATATAGTATATCAGGATAACGTATAACGTTGTATAGCATATCAGGATAACTTATAACGTCATATAGCATATCAGTATAACGTATAACGTTGTATAGCATATCAGGATAACGCGTAAAGTTATATAACATATCAGTATAACGTATGAAGTAAAATAGCATATCAGAACAACGTATAACGTTATATAGTATTACGTTATAACGTATAACGATATATAGCATGACGTTATAACGATTAACGTTATATAGCCTGTCAGTATAACGTATAACGTTATGTAGCATACCAATATAACGTATAACGTTATATAGCATACCAGTATAACGTATAACGTTATATAGCATATCAGCATAACGTATAACGTTATATAGTATTACGTTATAACGTATAACGATATATAGCATGACGTTATAACGTATAACGTTATATAGCATACCAGTATAACGTATAACGTTATATAGCATACCAGTATAACGTATAACGTCATATAGCATATCAGGATAACGTATAACGTTATATAGCATATCAGGATAACGTATAACGTTATATAGAATATCAGGATAACGTATAACGTTATATAGTATGTCAGGATTACGTATAACATTGTATAGCATATCAGTATAACGTATAACGTTGTATAGCATATCAGGATAACGCGTAAAGTTATATAGCATATCAGTATAACGTATGAAGTAAAATAGCATATCAGTACAACGTATAACGTTATATAGTATTACGTTATAACGTATAACGATATATAGCATGACGTTATAACGATTAACGTTATACAGCCTGTCAGTATAACGTATAACGTTATGTAGCATACCAATATAACGTATAACGTTATATAGCATACCAGTATAACGTATAACGTTATATAGCATACCAGTATAACGTATAACGTTATATAGCATACCAGTATAACGTATAACGTTATATAGCATACCAGTATAACGCATAACGTTATATAGTATTACGTTATAGCGTGTAACGTTATAGAGAATATGAGTATAACATATAACGTTATATAGCATATCAGGATAACGTATAACGTTATGTAGCATATCAGGATAACGTATAACGTTATATAGAATTACGTTATAACGTATAACGTTATATAGCATGTCAGTATATCGTATAACGTTATATAGGATATCAGTATAACGTATAACGTTATATAGTATATCAGGAGAACGCATAACGTTTATAGCATATCAGGATAACATATAACGTCATATAGCATATCAGTATAACGTATAACGTTGTATAGCATATCAGTATAACGTATAACGTTGTATAGCATATCAGGATAACGCGTAAAGTTATATAGCATATCAGTATAACGTATGAAGTAAAATAGCATATCAGTACAACGTATAACGTTATATAGTATTACGTTATAACGTATAACGATATATAGCATGACGTTATAACGATTAACGTTATACAGCCTGTCAGTATAACGTATAACGTTATGTAGCATACCAATATAACGTATAACGTTATATAGCATACCAGTATAGCGTATAACGTTATATAGCATACCAGTATAACGTATAACGTTATATAGCATACCAGTATAACGTATAACGTTATATAGCATACCAGTATAACGCATAACGTTATATAGTATTACGTTATAGCGTGTAACGTTATAGAGAATATGAGTATAACATATAACGTTATATAGCATATCAGGATAACGTATAACGTTATGTAGCATATCAGGATAACGTATAACGTTGTATAGCATATCACGATAACGTATAACGTTATATAGCATATCAGTCTAACGTATAACGTTATATAGTATATCAGCCTAACGTATAACGTTATATAGTATATCAGGATAACGTATAACGTTGTATAGCATATCAGGATAACGTACAACGTTATATAGCATATCAGTCTAACGTATAACGTTATATAGTATATAAGTCTAACGTATAACGTTATATAGCATACCAGTATAACGTATAACGTTATATAGCATATCAGGATAACGTATAACGTTATATAGTATTACGTTATAACGTATAACGATATATAGCATGACGTTATAACGTATAACGTTATATAGCATACCAGTATAACGTATAACGTTATATAGCATACCAGTATAACGTATAACGTTATATGGCATATCAGGATAACGTATAACGTTATATAGCGTATCAGGATAACGTATAACTTTATATAGCATATCAGGATAACGTATAACGTTATATAGCGTATCATTATAACGTATAACGTTATATAGTATTACGTTATAACGTATAACGATATATAGCATGACGTTATAACGTGTAACGTTATATAGCATATCAGGATAACGTATAACGTTATATAGCGTATCATTATAACGTATAACGTTATATAGTATTACGTTATAACGTATAACGATATATAGCATGACGTTATAACGTGTGACGTTATATAGCATACCAGTATAACGTATAACGTTATATAGCATATCAGTGCAACGTATAACGTTATATAGTATTACGTTATAACGTATAACGATATATAGCATGCCGTTATAACGATTAACGTTATATAGCCTGTCAGTATAACGTATAACATTATGTAGCATACCAATATAACGTATAACGTTATATAGCATACCAGTATAACGTATAACGTTATATAGTATTACGTTATAGCGTATAACGTTATAGAGAATATGAGTATAACATATAACGTTATATAGCATATCAGGATAACGTATAACGTTATATAGTATTACGTTATAGCGTATAACGTTATAGAGAATATGAGTATAACATATAACGTTATATAGCATATCAGGATAACGTATAACGTTATATAGCATATCAGGATAACGTGTAAAGTTATGTAACATATCAGTATAACGTATGAAGTAATATAGCATATCAGTACAACGTATAACGTTATATAGTATTACGTTATAACGTATAACGATATATAGCATGACGTTATAACGATTAACGTTATATAGCATGTCAGGATAACGTATAACGTTATATAGCATATCAGTATAACGTATAACGTTATATAGTATTACGTTATAGCGTATTACGTTATATAGCATATGAGTATAACATATAATGTCATATAGCATATCAGGATAACGTATAACGTTATATAGCATATCAGGATAACGTGTAAAGTTATATAACATATCAGTATAACGTATGAAGTAGAATAGCATATCAGTACAACGTATAACGTTATATAGTATTACGTTATAACGTATAACGATATATAGCATGACGTTATAACGATTAACGTTATATAGCCTGTCAGTATAACGTATAACGTTATGTAGCATACCAATATAACGTATAACGTTATATAGCATACCAGTATAACGTATAACGTTATATAGCATATCAGGATAACGTATAACGTTATATAGCATATCAGGATATCGTATAACGTTATATAGCATGTCAGTATAACGTATAACGTTATATAGTATTACGTTATAGCGTATTACGTTATGTAGCATATGAGTATAACATATAATGTCATATAGCATATCAGGATAACGTATAACGTTATATAGCATATCAGGATAACGTGTAAAGTTATATAACATATCAGTATAACGTATGAAGTAAAATAGCATATCAGTACAACGTATAACGTTATATAGTATTACGTTATAACGTATAACGATATATAGCATGACGTTATAACGATTAACGTTATATAGCCTGTCAGTATAACGTATAACGTTATGTAGCATACCAATATAACGTATAACGTTATATAGCATACCAGTATAACGTATAACGTTATATAGCATATCAGGATAACGTATAACGTTATATAGCATATCAGGATATCGTATAACGTTATATAGTATGTCAGTATAACGTATAACGTTATATAGTATTACGTTATAGCGTATAACGTTATAGAGAATATGAGTATAACATATAACGTTATATAGCATATCAGGATAACGTATAACGTTATATAGAATTACGTTATAACGTATAACGTTATATAGCATGTCAGTATATCGTATAACGTTATATAGGATATCAGTATAACGTATAACGTTATATAGTATATCAGGAGAACGCATAACGTTTATAGCATATCAGGATAACATATAACGTCATATAGCATATCAGTATAACGTATAACGTTATATAGCATATCAGGATAACGTATAACGTTGTATAGCATATCAGGATAACGTATAACGTTATATAGCATATCAGTCTAACGTATAACGTTATATAGCATATCAGTATAACGTAAAACGTTATATAGCATATCAGGATAACGTGTAAAGTTGTATAACATATCAGTATAACGTATAAAGTAATATAGCATATCAGTACAACGTATAACGTTATATAGCATATCAGGATAACGTGTAAAGTTGTATAACATATCAGTATAACGTATAAAGTAATATAGCATATCAGTACAACGTATAACGTTATATAGTATTACGTTATAACGTATAACGATATATAGCATGACGTTATAACGAATAACGTTATATAGCATGTCAGAATAACGTATAACGTTATATAGCATATCAGTATAACGTATAACGTTATATAGTATTACGTTATAGCGTATTACGTTATATAGCATATGAGTATAACATATAACGTCATATAGCATATCAGTACAACGTATAACGTTATATAGTATTACGTTATAACGTGTAACGATATATAGCATGACGTTATAACGATTAACGTTATATAGCCTGTCAGTATAACGTATAACGTTACGTAGCATACCAATATAACGTATAACGTTATATAGCATACCAGTATAACGTATAACGTTATATAGCATATCAGGATAACGTATAACGTTATATAGCATATCAGGATAACGTATAACGTTATATAGCATGTCAGGATAACGTATAACGTTATATAGTATTACGTGATAACGTATAACGATGTATAGCATGACGTTATAACGTATAACGTTATATAGCATACCAGTATAACGTATAACGTTATATAGCATACCAGTATAACGTATAACGTTATATAGTATACCAGTATAACGTATAACGTTATATAGTATTACGTTATAGCGTATAACGTTATAGAGAATATGAGTATAACATATAACGTTATATAGCATACCAGTATAACGTATAACGTTATTTAGTATTACGTTATAGCGTATAACGTTATATAGCATACCAGTATAACGTATGACGTTATATAGTATTACGTTATAGCGTATAACGTTATAGAGAATATGAGTATAACGTATAACGTTGTATAGCATATCAGGATAACGTATAACGTTATATAGCATATCAGTCTAACATATAACGTTATATAGCATATCAGGATAACGTACAACGTTATATAGCATATCAGTCTAACGTATAACGTTATATAGTATATAAGTCTAACGTATAACGTTATATAGCATATCAGTATAACGTATAACGTTGTATAGCATATCAGGATAACGCGTAAAGTTATATAACATATCAGTATAACGTATGAAGTAAAATAGCATATCAGAACAACGTATAACGTTATATAGTATTACGTTATAACGTATAACGATATATAGCATGACGTTTTAACGATTAACGTTATATAGCCTGTCAGTATAACGTATAACGTTATGTAGCATACCCATATAACGTATAACGTTATATACCATACCAGTATAACGTATAACGTTATATAGCATATCAGGATAACGTATAACGTTATATAGTATTACGTTATAACGTATAACGATATATAGCATGACGTTATAACGTATAACGTTATATAGCATACCAGTATAACGTATAACGTTATATAGCATACCAGTAGAACGTATAACGTTATATAGCATATCAGGATAACGTATAACGTTATATAGCATATCAGGATAACGTATAACGTTATATAGCATATCAGGATAACGTATAACGTTATATAGTATGTCAGGATTACGTATAACATTGTATAGCATATCAGGATAACTTATAACGTCATATAGCATATCAGTATAACGTATAACGTTGTATAGCATATCAGGATAACGCGTAAAGTTATATAACATATCAGTATAACGTATGAAGTAAAATAGCATATCAGTACAACGTATAACGTTATATAGTATTACGTTATAACGTATAACGATATATAGCATGACGTTATAACGATTAACGTTATATAGCCTGTCATTATAACGTATAACGTTATGTAGCATACCAATATAACGTATAACGTTATATAGCATACCAGTATAACGTATAACGTTATATAGCATACCAGTATAACGTATAACGTTATATAGCATACCAGTATAACGTATAACGTTATATAGCATACCAGTATAACGTATAACGTTATATAGCATATCAGGATAACGTATAACGTTATATAGCATATCAGGATAACGTATAACGTTATATAGCATATCAGGATAACGTATAACGTTATATAGTATGTCAGGATTACGTATAACATTGTATAGCATATCAGGATAACGTATAACGTCATATAGCATATCAGTATAACGTATAACGTTGTATAGCATATCAGGATAACGCGTAAAGTTATATAACATATCAGTGTAACGTATGAAGTAAAATAGCATATCAGTACAACGTATAACGTTATATAGTATTACGTTATAACGTATAACGATATATAGCATGACGTTATAACGATTAACGTTATACAGCCTGTCAGTATAACGTATAACGTTATGTAGCATACCAATATAACGTATAACGTTATGTAGCATACCAGTATAACGTATAACGTTATATAGCATACCAGTATAACGTATAACGTTATATAGCATACCAGTATAACGTATAACGTTATATAGCATACCAGTATAACGCATAACGTTATATAGTATTACGTTATAGCGTGTAACGTTATAGAGAATATGAGTATAACATATAACGTTATATAGCATATCAGGATAACGTATAACGTTATGTAGCATATCAGGATAACGTATAACGTTATATAGAATTACGTTATAACGTATAACGTTATATAGCATGTCAGTATATCGTATAACGTTATATAGGATATCAGTATAACGTATAACGTTATATAGTATATCAGGAGAACGCATAACGTTTATAGCATATCAGGTTAACATATAACGTCATATAGCATATCAGTATAACGTATAACGTTATATAGCATATCAGGATAACGTGTAAAGTTATATAACATAACAGTATAACGTATGAAGTAAAATAGCATGTCAGTACAACGTATAACGTTATATAGTATTACGTTATAACGTATAACGATATATAGCATGACGTTATAACGATTAACGTTATATAGCCTGTCAGTATAACGTATAACGTTATATAGCATATCAGGATAACGTATAACGTTATATAGTATTACGTTATAACGTATAACGATATATAGCATGACGTTATAACGTATAACGTTATATAGCATACCAGTATAACGTATAACGTTATATAGCATACCAGTATAACGTATAACGTTATATAGTATTACGTTATAACGTATAACGGTATATAGCATGACGTTATAACGTGTAACGTTATATAGCATATCAGGATAACGTATAACGTTATATAGCGTATCATTATAACGTATAACGTTATATAGTATTACGTTATAACGTATAACTATATATAGCATGACGTTATAACGTGTAACGTTATATAGCATACCAGTATAACGTATAACGTTATATAGCATATCAGTGCAACGTATAACGTTATATAGTATTACGTTATAACGTATAACGATATATAGCATGCCGTTATAACGATTAACGATATATAGCCTGTCAGTATAACGTATAACATTATGTAGCATACCAATATAACGTATAACGTTATATAGCATACCAGTATAACGTATAACGTTATATAGTATTACGTTATAGCGTATAACGTTATAGAGAATATGAGTATAACATATAACGTTATATAGCATATCAGCATAACGTATAACGTTATATAGTATTACGTTATAGCGTATAACGTTATAGAGAATATGAGTATAACATATAACGTTATATAGCATATCAGGATAACGTATAACGTTATATAGCATATCAGGATAACGTGTAAAGTTATATAACATATCAGTATAACGTATGAAGTAATATAGCATATCAGTACAACGTATAACGTTATATAGTATTACGTTATAACGTATAACGATATATAGCATGACGTTATAACGATTAACGTTATATAGCATGTCAGGATAACGTATAACGTTATATAGCATATCAGTATAACGTATAACGTTATATAGTATTACGTTATAGCGTATTACGTTATATAGCATATGAGTATAACATATAATGTCATATAGCATATCAGGATAACGTATAACGTTATATAGCATATCAGGATAACGTGTAAATTTATATAACATATCAGTATAACGTATGAAGTAAAATAGCATATCAGTACAACGTATAACGTTATATAGTATTACGTTATAACGTATAACGATATATAGCATGACGTTATAACGATTAACGTTATATAGCCTGTCAGTATAACGTATAACGGTATGTAGCATACCAATATAACGTATAACGTTATATAGCATACCAGTATAACGTATAACGTTATATAGCATATCAGGATAACGTATAACGTTATATAGCATATCAGGATATCGTATAACGTTATATAGCATGTCAGTATAACGTATAACGTTATATAGCATATCAGTCTAACGTATAACGTTATATAGGATATCAGGATTACGTATAACGTTGTATAGCATATCAGGACAACTTATAACGTCATATAGCTTATCAGTATAACGTATAACGTTGTATGGCATATCAGGATAACGCGTAAAGTTATATAACATATCAGTATAACGTATGAAGTAAAATAGCATATCAGTACAGCGTATAACGTTATATAGTATTACGTTATAACGTATAACGATATATAGCATGACGTTATAACGACTAACGTTATATAGCCTGTCAGTATAACGTATAACGTTAAGTAGCATACCAATATAACGTATAACGTTATATAGCATACCGGTATAACGTATAACGTTATATAGCATACCAGTATAACGTATAACGTTATATAGCATACCAGTATAACGTATAACGTTATATAGCATACCAGTATAACGCATAACGTTATATAGTATTATGTTATAGCGTATAACGTTATAGAGAATATGAGTATAACATATAACGTTATATAGCATATCAGGATAACGTATAACGTTATATAGAATTACGTTATAACGTATAACGTTATATAGCATGTCAGTATATCGTATAACGTTATATAGGATATCAGTATAACGTATAACGTTATATAGTATATCAGGAGAACGCATAACGTTTATAGCATATCAGGGTAACATATAACGTCATATAGCATATCAGTATAACGTATAACGTTATATAGCATATCAGGATAACGTGTAAAGTTATATAACATAACAGTATAACGTATGAAGTAAAATAGCATGTCAGTACAACGTATAACGTTATATAGTATTACGTTATAACGTATAACGATATATAGCATGACGTTATAACGATTAACGTTATATAGCCTGTCAGTATAACGTATAACGTTATATAGGATATCAGGATAACGTACAACGTTATATAGCATATCAGTCTAACGTATAACGTTATATAGTATATAAGTCTAACGTATAACGTTATATAGCATACCAGCATAACGTATAACGTTATATAGCATATCAGGATAACGTATAACGTTATATAGTATTACGTTATAACGTATAACGGTATATAGCATGACGTTATAACGTGTAACGTTATATAGCATATCAGTATAACGTATAACGTTATATAGTATATCAGGAGAACGCATAACGTTTATAGCATATCAGGGTAACATATAACGTCATATAGCATATCAGTATAACGTATAACGTTATATAGCATATCAGGATAACGTGTAAAGTTATATAACATAACAGTATAACGTATGAAGTAAAATAGCATGTCAGTACAACGTATAACGTTATATAGTATTACGTTATAACGTATAACGATATATAGCATGACGTTATAACGATTAACGTTATATAGCCTGTCAGTATAACGTATAACGTTATATAGGATATCAGGATAACGTACAACGTTATATAGCATATCAGTCTAACGTATAACGTTATATAGTATATAAGTCTAACGTATAACGTTATATAGCATACCAGCATAACGTATAACGTTATATAGCATATCAGGATAACGTATAACGTTATATAGTATTACGTTATAACGTATAACGGTATATAGCATGACGTTATAACGTGTAACGTTATATAGCATATCAGGATAACGTATAACGTTATATAGCGTATCATTATAACTTATAACGTTATATAGTATTACGTTATAACGTATAACTATATATAGCATGACGTTATAACGTGTAACGTTATATAGCATACCAGTATAACGTATAACGTTATATAGCATATCAGTGCAACGTATAACGTTATATAGTATTACGTTATAACGTATAACGATATATAGCATGCCGTTATAACGATTAACGATATATAGCCTGTCAGTATAGCGTATAACATTATGTAGCATACCAATATAACGTATAACGTTATATAGCATACCAGTATAACGTATAACGTTATATAGTATTACGTTATAGCGTATAACGTTATAGAGAATATGAGTATAACATATAACGTTATATAGCATATCAGCATAACGTATAACGTTAAACAGTATTACGTTATAGCGTATAACGTTATAGAGAATATGAGTATAACATATAACGTTATATAGCATATCAGGATAACGTGTAAAGTTATATAACATATCAGTATAACGTATGAAGTAATATAGCATATCAGTACAACGTATAACGTTATATAGTATTACGTTATAACGTATAACGATATATAGCATGACGTTATAACGATTAACGTTATATAGCATGTCAGGATAACGTATAACGTTATATAGCATATCAGTATAACGTATAACGTTATATAGTATTACGTTATAGCGTATTACGTTATATAGCATATGAGTATAACATATAATGTCATATAGCATATCAGGATAACGTATAACGCTATATAGCATATCAGGATAACGTGTAAAATTATATAACATATCAGTATAACGTATGAAGTAAAATAGCATATCAGTACAACGTATAACGTTATATAGTATTACGTTATAACGTATAACGATATATAGCATGACGTTATAACGATTAACGTTATATAGCCTGTCAGTATAACGTATAACGTTATGTAGCATACCAATATAACGTATAACGTTATATAGCATACCAGTATAACGTATAACGTTATATAGCATACCAGTATAACGCATAACATTATATAGTATTACGTTATAGCGTATAACGTTATAGAGAATATGAGTATAACATATAACGTTATATAGCATATCAGGATAACGTATAACGTTATATAGAATTACGTTATAACGTATAACGTTATATAGCATGTCAGTATATCGTATAACGTTATATAGGATATCAGTATAACGTATAACGTTATATAGTATATCAGGAGAACGCATAACGTTTATAGCATATCAGGATAACATATAACGTCATATAGCATATCAGTATAACGTATAACGTTATATAGCATATCAGGATAACGTGTAAAGTTATATAACATATCAGTATAACGTATGAAGTAAAATAGCATGTCAGTACAACGTATAACGTTATATAGTATTTCGTTATAACGTATTACGTTATATAGCATATCAGTATAACGTATGACTTTATAAGGTATTACGTTATAGCGTATTACGTTATGTAGTATATCAGTCTAACGTATAACGTTATATAGTATATCAGGATAACGTATAACGTTGTATAGCATATCAGGATAACGTATAACGTTATATAGCATATCAGTCTAACGTATAACGTTATATAGTATATCAGTCTAACGTATAACGTTATATAGGATATCAGTATAACGTATAACGTTATAAGGTATTACGTTATAACGTATTACGTTATATAGCATATCAGTATAACGTATGACTTTATAAGGTATTACGTTATAGCGTATTACGTTATATAGTATATCAGTCTAACGTATAACGTTATATAGTATATCAGGATAACGTATAACGTTGTATGGCATATCAGGATAACGTACAACGTTATATAGCATATCAGTCTAACGTATAACGTTATATAGTATATCAGGATAACGTATAACGTTGTATAGCATATCAGGATAACGTACAACGTTATATAGCATATCAGTCTAACGTATAACGTTATATAGTATATCAGTATAACGTATGACGTATAACGTATAACGATATATAGCATGACGTTATAACGATTAACGTTATATAGCCTGTCAGTATAACGTATAACGTTATATAGGATATCAGTATAACGTATAACGTTATAAGGTATTACGTTATAACGTATTACGTTATATAGCATATCAGTATAACGTATGACTTTATAAGGTATTACGTTATAGCGTATTACGTTATATAGTATATCAGTCTAACGTATAACGTTATATAGTATATCAGGATAACGTATAACGTTGTATAGCATATCAGGATAACGTACAACGTTATATAGCATATCAGTCTAACGTATAACGTTATATAGTATATCAGGATAACGTATAACGTTGTATAGCATATCAGGATAACGTACAACGTTATATAGCATATCAGTCTAACGTATAACGTTATATAGTATATAAGTCTAACGTATAACGTTATATAGCATACCAGCATAACGTATAACGTTATATAGCATATCAGGATAACGTATAACGTTATATAGTATTACGTTATAACGTATAACGATATATAGCATGACGTTATAACGTATAACGTTATATAGCATACCAGTATAACGTATAACGTTATATAGCATACCAGTATAACGTATAACGATATATAGCATATCAGGATAACGTATAACGTTATATAGCATATCAGGATAACGTATAACGTTATATAGCATATCAGGATAACGTATAACGTTATATAGTATTACGTTATAACGTATAACTATATATAGCATGACGTTATAACGTGTAACGTTATATAGCATACCAGTATAACGTATAACGTTATATAGCATATCAGTGCAACGTATAACGTTATATAGTATTACGTTATAACGTATAACGATATATAGCATGCCGTTATAACGATTAACGACATATAGCCTGTCAGTATAGCGTATAACATTATGTAGCATACCAATATAACGTATAACGTTATATAGCATACCAGTATAACGTATAACGTTATATAGTATTACGTTATAGCGTATAACGTTATAGAGAATATGAGTATAACATATAACGTTATATAGCATATCAGCATAACGTATAACGTTATATAGTATTACGTTATAGCGTATAACGTTATAGAGAATATGAGTATAACATATAACGTTATATAGCATATCAGGATAACGTATAACGTTATATAGCATATCAGAATAACGTGTAAAGTTATATAACATATCAGTATAACGTATGAAGTAATATAGCATATCAGTACAACGTATAACGTTATAGAGTATTACGTTATAACGTATAACGATATATAGCATGACGTTATAACGATTAACGTTATATAGCATGTCAGGATAACGTATAACGTTATATAGCATATCAGTATAACGTATAACGTTATATAGTATTACGTTATAGCGTATTACGTTATATAGCATATGAGTATAACATATAATGTCATATAGCATATCAGGATAACGTATAACGTTATATAGCATATCAGGATAACGTGTAAATTTATATAACATATCAGTATAACGTATAACGTTGTATGGCATATCAGGATAACGCGTAAAGTTATATAACATATCAGTATAACGTATGAAGTAAAATAGCATATCAGTACAGCGTATAACGTTATATAGTATTACGTTATAACGTATAACGATATATAGCATGACGTTATAACGACTAACGTTATATAGCCTGTCAGTATAACGTATAACGTTATGTAGCATACCAATATAACGTATAACGTTATATAGCATACCAGTATAACGTATAACGTTATATAGCATACCAGTATAACGTATAACGTTATATAGCATACCAGTATAACGTATAACGTTATATAGCATACCAGTATAACGCATAACGTTATATAGTATTACGTTATAGCGTATAACGTTATAGAGAATATGAGTATAACATATAATGTTATATAGCATATCAGGATTACGTATAACGTTATATAGAATTACGTTATAACGTATAACGTTATATAGCATGTCAGTATATCGTATAACGTTATATAGGATATCAGTATAACGTATAACGTTATATAGTATATCAGGAGAACGCATAACGTTTATAGCATATCAGGATAACATATAACGTCATGTAGCATATCAGTATAACGTATAACGTTATATAGCATATCAGGATAACGTGTAAAGTTATATAACATATCAGTATAACGTATGAAGTAAAATAGCATGTCAGTACAACGTATAACGTTATATAGTATTTCGTTATAACGTATAACGATATATAGCATGACGTTATAACGATTAACGTTATATAGCCTGTCAGTATAACGTATAACGTTATATAGGATATCAGTATAACGTATAACGTTATAAGGTATTACGTTATAGCGTATTACGTTATATAGCATATCAGTATAACGTATGACGTTATAAGGTATTACGTTATAGCGTATTACGTTAAGTAGCATATCAGTCTAACGTATAACGTTATATAGTATATCAGGATAACGTATAACGTTGTATAGCATATCAGGATAACGTATAACGTTATATAGCATATCAGTCTAACGTATAACGTTATATAGTATATCAGTCTAACGTATAACGTTATATAGTATATCAGGATAACGTATAACGTTGTATAGCATATCAGGATAACGTACAACGTTATATAGCATATCAGTCTAACGTATAACGTTATACAGTATATAAGTCTAACGTATAACGTTATATAGTATATCAGGATTACGTATAACGTTGTATAGCATATCAGGATAACGTATAACGTTATATAGCATATCAGTATAACGTATAACGTTATATAGCATATCAGTATAACGTAAAACGTTATATAGCATATCAAGATAACGTATAACGTTTTGTAGCAAATCAGTATAACGTATAACGTTATATAGTATATCAGGAAAACGCATAACGTTTATAGCATATCAGGATAACTTATAACGTCATATAGCATATCAGTATAACGTATAACGTTATATAGCATATCAGGATAACGTGTAAAGTTATATAACATATCAGTATAACGTATAAAGTAATATAGCATATCAGTACAACGTATAACGTTATATAGTATTACGTTATAACGTATAACGATATATAGCATGACGTTATAACGATTAACGTTATATAGCAAGTCAGGATAACGTATAACGTTATATAGCATATCAGGATAACGTATAACGTTATATATGATATCAGTATAACGCATAACGTTATAAGGTATTACGTTATAGCGTATTACGTTATATAGCATATCAGTATAACGTATGACGTTTTAAGGTATTACTTTATAGCGTATTACGTTATATAGCATATCAGTAAAACGTATAACGTTATATAGCATATCAGGATAACGTGTAAAGTTATATAACATATCAGTATAACGTATGAAGTAATATAGCATATCAGTACAACGTATAACGTTATATAGTATTACGTTATAACGTATAACGATATATAGCATGACGTTATAACGAATAACGTTATATAGCATGTCAGGATAACGTATAACGTTATATAGCATATCAGTATAACGTATAACGTTATATAGTATTACGTTATAGCGTATTACGTTATATAGCATATGAGTATAACATATAACGTCATATAGCATATCAGGATAACGTATAACGTTATATAGCATAGCAGGATAACGTGTAAAGTTATATAACATATCAGTATAACGTATGAAGTAAAATAGCATATCAGTACAACGTATAACGTTATATAGTATTACGTTATAACGTATAACGATATATAGCATGACGTTATAACGATTAACGTTATATAGCCTGTCAGTATAACGTATAACGTTATGTAGCATACCAATATAACGTATAACGTTATATAGCATACCAGTATAACGTATAACGTTATATAGCATATCAGGATAACGTATAACGTTATATAGCATATCAGGATAACGTATAACGTTATATAGCATATCAGGATAACGTATAACGTTATATAGTATTACGTAATAGCGTATTACGTTATATAGCATATGAGTATAACATATAACGTCATATAGCATATCAGGATAACGTATAACGTTATATAGCATATCAGGATAACGTGTAAAGTTATATAACATATCAGTATAACGTATGAAGTAAAATAGCATATCAGTAAAACGTATAACGTTATATAGCATATCAGGATAACGTGTAAAGTTATATAACATATCAGTATAACGTATGAAGTAATATAGCATATCAGTACAACGTATAACGTTATATAGTATTACATTATAACGTATAACGATATATAGCATGACGTTATAACGAATAACGTTATATAGCCTGTCAGGATAACGTATAACGTTATATAGAATATCAGTATAACGTATAACGTTATATAGTATTACGTTATAGCGTATTACGTTATATAGCATATGAGTATAACATATAACGTCATATAGCATATCAGGATAACGTATAACGTTATATAGCATATCAGGATAACGTGTAAAGTTATATAACATATCAGTATAACGTATGAAGTAAAATAGCATATCAGTACAACGTATAACGTTATATAGTATTACGTAATAACGTATAACGATATATAGCATGACGTTATAACGATTAACGTTATATAGCGTGTCAGTATAACGTACAACGTTATATAGGATATCAGTATAACGTATATCGTTATATATCATATCAGGAAAACGTATAACGTTATATAGTATATCAGGAAAACGCATAACGTTATATAGCATATCAGGATAACGTATAACGTTATATAGTATTACGTTATAACGTATAACGTTATATAGCATGTCAGTATATCGTATAACGTTATATAGGATATCAGTATAACGTATAACGTTATATAGCATATCAGGATAACGTGTAAAGTTACATAACATATCAGTATAACGTATGAAGTAAAATAGCATATCAGTACAACGTATAACGTTATATAGTATTACGTAATAACGTATAACGATATATAGCATGACGTTATAACGATTAACGTTATATAGCGTGTCAGTATAACGTACAACGTTATATAGGATATCAGTATAACGTATATCGTTATATATCATATCAGGAAAACGTATAACGTTATATAGCATATCAGGATAACGTGTAAAGTTATATAACATATCAGTATAACGTATAAAGTAATATAGCATATCAGTACAACGTATAACGTTATATAGAATTACGTCATGACGTATAACGATATATAGCATGACGTTATAACGATTAACGTTTTATTGCATGTCAGTATGACGTATAACGTTATATAGGATATCAGTATAACGTATAACGTTATAAGGTATTACGTTATAGCGTATTACGTTATATAGCATATCAGTATAACGTATGACGTTATAAGGTATTACGTTATAGCGTATTACGTTATATAGCATATCAGTCTAACGTATAACGTCATATAGTATATCAGGATAACGTATAACGTTGTATAGCATATCAGGATAACGTATATCGATATATATCATATCAGGAAAACGTATAACGTTATGTAGCATATCAGGATAACGTGTAAAGTTATATAACATATCAGTATAACGTATAAAGTAATATAGCATATCAGTACAACGTATAACGTTATATAGTATTACGTCATGACGTATAACGATATATAGCATGACGTTATAACGATTAACGTTTTATTGCATGTCAGTATGACGTATAACGTTATATAGGATATCACTATAACGTATGACGTTATAAGGTATTACGTTATAGCGTATTACGTTATATAGCATATCAGTCTAACGTATAACGTCATATAGTATATCAGGATGACGTATAACGTTGTATAGCATATCACTATAACGTATATCGTTATATATCATATCAGGAAAACGTATAACGTTATATAGCATATCAGGATAACGTGTAAAGTTATATAACATATCAGTATAACGTATAAAGTAATATAGCATATCAGTACAACGTATAACGTTATATAGTATTACGTCATGACGTATAACGATATATAGCAAGACGATATAACGATTAACGTTTTATTGCATGTCAGTATGACGTATAACGTTATATAGGATATCAGTATAGCGTATAACGTTATAAGGTATTACGTTATAGCGTATTACGTTATATAGCATATCAGTGTAACGTATGACGTTATAAGGTATTACGTTATAGCGTATTACCTTATATAGTATATCAGGATAACGTATAACGTCGTATAGCATATCAGGATAACGTATAACGTTATATAGCATATCAGTATAACGCGTAAAGTTATATAACATATCAGTATAACGTATGAAGTAAAATAGCATATCAGTACAACGTGTAACGTTATATAGTATTACGTTATAACGTATAACGGTATATAGCATGACGTTATAACGATTAACGTTATATAGCCTGTCAGTATAACGTATAACGTTATGTAGCATACCAATATAACGTATAACGTTATATAGCATACCAGTATAACGTATAACGTTTTATAGCATACCAGTATAACGTATAACGTTATATAGTATTACGTTATAGCGTATAACGTTATAGGAATATGAGTATAACATATAACGTTATATAGCATATCAGGATAACGTATAACGTTATATAGCATATCAGGATAACGTGTAACGTTATATAGTATTACGTTATAACGTATAACGTTATATAGCATGTCAGTATATCGTATGACGTTATAAGGTATTACGTTATAGCGTATTACGTTATATAGCATATCAGTCTAACGTATAACGTTGTATAGCATATCAGGATAACGTATAACGATATATAGCATACCAGTATAACGTATAACGTTATATAGCATATCAGGATAACGTATAACGTTATATAGCATACCAGGATAACGTATAACGTTATATAGCATATCACGATAACGTATAACGTTATATAGCATATCAGGATAACGTATAACGTTATATAGTATTATGTTATAACGTATAACGTTATATAGCATGTCAGCATATCGTATAACGTTATACGGGATATCAGTATAACGTATAACGTTATATAGTATATCAGGAAAACGCATAACGTTATATAGCATATCAGGATAACGTATAATGTTATATAGTATTACGTTATAACGTATAACGTTATATAGCATGTCAGTATATCGTATAACGTTATATAGGATATCAGTATAACGTATAACGTTATATAGCATATCAGGATATCGTGTAAAGTTACATAACATATCAGTATAACGTATGAAGTAAAATAGCATATCAGTACAACGTATAACGTTATATAGTATTACGTAATAACGTATAACGATATATAGCATGACGTTATAACGATTAACGTTATATAGCGTGTCAGTATAACGTACAACGTTATATAGGATATCAGTATAACGTATATCGTTATATATCATATCAGGAAAACGTATAACGTTATATAGTATATCAGGAAAACGCATAACGTTATATAGCATATCAGGATAACGTATAACGTTATATAGTATTACGTTATAACGTATAACGTTATATAGCATGTCAGTATATCGTATAACGTTATATAGGATATCAGTATAACGTATAACGTTATATAGCATATCAGGATAACGTGTAAAGTTACATAACATATCAGTATAACGTATGAAGTAAAATAGCATATCAGTACAACGTATAACGTTATATAGTATTACGTAATAACGTATAACGATATATAGCATGACGTTATAACGATTAACGTTATATAGCGGGTCAGTATAACGTACAACGTTATATAGGATATCAGTATAACGTATATCGTTATATATCATATCAGGAAAACGTATAACGTTATATAGCATATCAGGATAACGTGTAAAGTTATATAACATATCAGTATAACGTATAAAGTAATATAGCATATCAGTACAACGTATAACGTTATATAGAATTACGTCATGACGTATAACGATATATAGCATGACGTTATAACGATTAACGTTTTATTGCATGTCAGTATGACGTATAACGTTATATAGGATATCAGTATAACGTATAACGTTATAAGGTATTACGTTATAGCGTATTACGTTATATAGCATATCAGTATAACGTATGACGTTATAAGGTATTACGTTATAGCGTATTACGTTATATAGCATATCAGTCTAACGTATAACGTCATATAGTATATCAGGATAACGTATAACGTTGTATAGCATATCAGGATAACGTATATCGATATATATCATATCAGGAAAACGTATAACGTTATGTAGCATATCAGGATAACGTGTAAAGTTATATAACATATCAGTATAACGTATAAAGTAATATAGCATATCAGTACAACGTATAACGTTATATAGTATTACGTCATGACGTATAACGATATATAGCAAGACGATATAACGATTAACGTTTTATTGCATGTCAGTATGACGTATAACGTTATATAGGATATCAGTATAGCGTATAACGTTATAAGGTATTACGTTATAGCGTATTACGTTATATAGCATATCAGTGTAACGTATGACGTTATAAGGTATTACGTTATAGCGTATTACCTTATATAGTATATCAGGATAACGTATAACGTCGTATAGCATATCAGGATAACGTATAACGTTATATAGCATATCAGTATAACGCGTAAAGTTATATAACATATCAGTATAACGTATGAAGTAAAATAGCATATCAGTACAAAGTGTAACGTTATATAGTATTACGTTATAACGTATAACGGTATATAGCATGACGTTATAACGATTAACGTTATATAGCCTGTCAGTATAACGTATAACGTTATGTAGCATACCAATATAACGTATAACGTTATATAGCATACCAGTATAACGTATAACGTTTTATAGCATACCAGTATAACGTATAACGTTATATAGTATTACGTTATAGCGTATAACGTTATAGGAATATGAGTATAACATATAACGTTATATAGCATATCAGGATAACGTATAACGTTATATAGCATATCAGGATAACGTGTAACGTTATATAGTATTACGTTATAACGTATAACGTTATATAGCATGTCAGTATATCGTATGACGTTATAAGGTATTACGTTATAGCGTATTACGTTATATAGCATATCAGTCTAACGTATAACGTTATATAGTATATCAGGATAACGTATAACGTTGTATAGCATATCAGGATAACGTATAACGTTGTATAGCATATCAGGATAACGTATAACGATATATAGCATACCAGTATAACGTATAACGTTATATAGCATATCAGGATAACGTATAACGTTATATAGCATATCAGGATAACGTATAACGTTATATAGCATATCAGGATAACGTATAACGTTATATAGCATATCAGGATAACGTATAACGTTATATAGCATGTCAGTATATCGTATAACGTTATACAGGATATCAGTATAACGTATAACGTTATATAGCATATCAGGAAAACGCATAACGTTATATAGCATATCAGGATAACGTATAACGTTATATAGTATTACGTTATAACGTATAACGTTATATAGCATGTCAGTATATCGTATAACGTTATATAGGATATCAGTATAACGTATAACGTTATATAGCATATCAGGATAACGTGTAAAGTTATATAACATATCAGTATAATGTATGAAGTAAAATAGCATATCAGTACAACGTGTAACGTTATATAGTATTACGTTATAACGTATAACGATATATAGCATGACGTTATAACGATATCGTTATATAGCGTGTCAGTATAACGTATAACGTTATATAGGATATCAGTATAACGTATATCGTTATATAGTTTTACGTTATAGCGTATTACGTTATATAGCATATGAGTATAACATATAACGTCATATAGCATATCAGGATAACGTATAACGTTATATAGTATATCAGGATAACGTATAACGTTGTATAGCATATCAGGATAACTTATAACGTTATATAGCATATCAGTATAACGTATAACGTTGTATAGCATATCAGGATAACGCGTAAAGTTATATAACACATCAGTATAACGTATGAAGTAAAATAGCATATCAGTACAACGTGTAACGTTATATAGTATTACGTTATAACGTATAACGATATATAGCATGACGTTATAACGATTAACGTTATATAGCGTGTCAGTATAACGTATAACGTTATATAGGATATCAGTATAACGTATATCGTTATATATCATTTCAGGAAAACGTATAACGTTATATAGCATATCAGGATAACGTGTAAAGTTATATAACATATCAGTATAACGTATAAAGTAATATAGCATATCAGTACAACGTATAACGTTATATAGTATTACGTTATGACGTATAACGATATATAGCATGACGTTATATCGATTAACGTTATATTGCATGTCAGTATGACGTATAACGTTATATAGGATATCAGTATAACGTATAACGTTATAAGGTATTACGTTATAGCGTATTACGTTATATAGCATATCAGTATAATGTATGACGTTATAAGGTATTACGTTATAGCGTATTACGTTATATAGCATATCAGTCTAACGTATAACGTCATGTAGTATATCAGGATAACGTATAACGTTGTATAGCATATCAGGATAACGTATAACGTTATATAGCATATCAGTATAACGTATAACGTTATATAGTTTTACGTTATAGCGTATTACGTTATATAGCATATGAGTATAACATATAACGTCATATAGCATATCAGGATAACGTATAACGTTATATAGTATATCAGGATAACGTATAACGTTGTATAGCATATCAGGATAACTTATAACGTTATATAGCATATCAGTATAACGTATAACGTTGTATAGCATATCAGGATAACGCGTAAAGTTATATAACACATCAGTATAACGTATGAAGTAAAATAGCATATCAGTACAACGTGTAACGTTATATAGTATTACGTTATAACGTATAACGATATATAGCATGACGTTATAACGATTAACGTTATATAGCCTGTCAGTATAACGTATAACGTTATGTAGCATACCAATATAACGTATAACGTTATATAGAATACCAGTATAACGTATAACGTTTTATAGCATACCAGTATAACGTATAACGTTATATAGTATTACGTTATAGCGTATAACGTTATAGGGAATATGAGTATAACATATAACGTTATATAGCATATCAGTCTAACGTATAACGTTATATAGCATATCAGGATAACGTATAACGTTATATAGCATATCAGGATAACGTATAACGTTATATAGTATTACGTTATAACGTATAACGTCATATAGCATGTCAGTATATCGTATAACGTTATATAGGATATCAGTATAACGTATAACGTTATATAGTATATCAGGAAAACGCATAACGTTTATAGCATATCAGGATAACATATAACGTCATATAGCATATCAGTATAACGTATAACGTTATATAGCATATCAGGATAACGTAAAACATTATATAGCATATCAAGATAACGTATAACGTTTTGTAGCAAATCAAGATAACGTATAACGTTATATGGCATATCAGGATAACGCGTAAAGTTATATAACATATCAGTATAACGTATGAAGTAAAATAGCATATCAGTACAACGTATAACGTTATATAGTATTACGTTATAACGTATAACGATATATAGCATGACGTTATAACGATTAACGTTATATAGCCTGTCAGTATAACGTATAACGTTATGTAGCATACCAATATAACGTATAACGTTATATAGCATATCAGGATAACGTATAACGTTATATAGCATGTCAGGATAACGTATAACGTTATATAGCATATCAGTATAACGTATAACGTTATATAGCATATCAGGAAAACGTGTAAAGTTATATAACATATCAGTATAACGTATGAAGTAAAATAGCATATCAGTGCAACGTATAACGTTATATAGTATTACGTTATAACGTATAACGATATATAGCATGACGTTATAACGCTTAACGTTATATAGCCTGTCAGTATAACGTATAACGTTATGTAGCATACCGATATAACGTATAACGTTATATAGCATACCAGTATAACGTATAACGCTATAAGGTATTACGTTATAGCGTATTACGTTATATAGCATATCAGTATAACGTACGACGTTATAAGGTATTACGTTATAGCGTATTACGTTATATAGCATATCAGTAAAACGTATAACGTTATATAGCATATCAGGATAACGTGTAAAGTTATATAACATATCAGTATAACGTATAACGTTATATAGTATTACGTTATAGCGTATAACGTTATAGAGAATATGAGTATAACATATAACGTTATATAGCATATCAGGATAACGTATAACGTTATATAGCATATCAGTACAACCTATAACGTTCTTTGGTATTACGTTATAACGTATAACGATATATAGCATGACGTTATAACGATTAACGTTATATAGCCTGTCAGTATAACGTATAACGTTATGTAGCATACCAATATAACGTATAACGTTATATAGCATATCAGGATAACGTATAACGTTATATAGCATATCAGGATAACGTATAACGTTATATAGCATATCATGATAGCGTGTAAAGTTATATAACATATCAGTATAACGTATGAAGTAAAATAGCATATCAGTACAACGTATAACGTTATATAGCATTACGTTATAACGTATAAAGATATATAGCATGACGTTATAACGATTAACGTTATATAGCCTGTCAGTATAACGTATAACGTTATGTAGCATACCAATATAACGTATAACGTTATATAGCATACCAGTATAACGTATAACGTTTTATAGCATACCAGTATTACGTATAACGTTATATAGTATTACGTTTTAGCGTTTAACGTTATAGGGAATATGAGTATAACATATAACGTTATATAGCCTGTCAGTATAACGTATAACGTTATATAGGATATCAGTATAACGTACGACGTTATAAGGTATTACGTTATAGCGTATTACGGTATATAGCATATCAGTAAAACGTATAACGTTATATAGCATATCAGTATAACGTATGACGTTATAAGGTATTACGTTATAGCGTATTACGTTATATAGCATATCAGTCTAACGTATAACGTTATATAGTATATCAGGATAACGTATAACGTTGTATAGCATATCAGTCTAACGTATAACGTTATATAGTATATCGGTCTAACGTATTACGTTATATAGTATATCGGTCTAACGCATAACGTTATATAGCATGTCAGGATAACGTATAACGTTGTATAGCATGTCAGGATAATGCACAACGTTATATAGCATATCAGTATAACGTATAACGTTATATAGTATTACGTTATAGCGTATTACGTTATATAGCATATGACTATAACATATAACGTCATATAGCATATCAGGATAACGTATAACGTTATATAGCATATCAGGCTAACGTATAACGTTATATAGCATACCAGTATAACGTATAACGTTATATAGCATACCAGTATAACGTATAACGTTATATAGTATTACGTTATAGCGTATAACGTTATAGAGAATATGAGTATTACATATAACGTTATATAGCATATCAGGATAACGTATAACGTTATATAGCATATCAGGATAACGTATAACGTTATATAGCGTATCAGGATAACGTATAACGTTATATAGCATATCAGGATAACGTATAACGTTATATAGTATTACGTTATAACGTATAACGTTATATAGCATGTCAGTATATCGTATAACGTTATATAGAATTACGTTATAACGTATAACGATATATAGCATGAAGTTATAACGATTAACGTTATATAGCATGTCAGTATAACGTATAACGTTATATAGGATATCAGTATAACGTATAACGTTATAAGGTATTACGTTATAGCGTATTACGTTATATAGCATATCAGTCTAACGTATAACGTTATATAGTATATCAGGATAACGTATAACGTTGTATAGCATATCAGGATAACGTATATCGTTATATAGCATACCAGTATAACGTATAACGTTATATAGCATACCAGTATAACGTATAACGTTATATAGTATTACGTTATAGCGTATAACGTTATAGAGAATATGAGTCTAACATATAACGTTATATAGCATATCAGGATAACGTATAACGTTATATAGTATTACGTTATAACGTATAACGTTATATAGCATATCAGGATAACGTATAACGTTATATAGCATATCAGGATAACGTATAACGTTATATAGCATATCAGGATAACGTATAACGTTGTATAGCATATCAGGATAACGTATAACGATATATAGCATACCAGTATAACGTATAACGTTATATAGCATATCAGGATAACGTATAACGTTATATAGCATATCAGGATAACGTATAACGTTATATAGCATATCACGATAACGTATAACGTTATATAGCAAATCAGGATAACGTATAACGTTATATAGTATTATGTTATAACGTATAACGTTATATAGCATGTCAGCATATCGTATAACGTTATACAGGATATCAGTATAACGTATAACGTTATATAGTATATCAGGAAAACGCATAACGTTATATAGCATATCAGGATAACGTATAACGTTATATAGTATTACGTTATAACGTATAACGTTATATAGCATGTCAGTATATCGTATAACGTTATATAGGATATCAGTATAACGTATAACGTTATATAGCATATCAGGATAACGTGTAAAGTTACATAACATATCAGTATAACGTATGAAGTAAAATAGCATATCAGTACAACGTATAACGTTATATAGTATTACGTAATAACGTATAACGATATATAGCATGACGTTATAACGATTAACGTTATATAGCGTGTCACTATGACGTATAACGTTATATAGGATATCAGTATAACGTATAACGTTATAAGGTATTACGTTATAGCGTGTTACGTTATATAGCATATCAGTATAACGTATGACGTTATAAGGTATTACGTTATAGCGTATTACGTTATATAGCATATCAGTCTAACGTATAACGTCATATAGTATATCAGGATAACGTATAACGTTGTATAGCATATCAGGATAACGTATATCGTTATATATCATATCAGGAAAACGTATAACGTTATATAGCATATCAGGATAACGTGTAAAGTTATATAAGATATCAGTATAACGTATAAAGTAATATAGCATATCAGTACAACGTATAACGTTATATAGTATTACGTCATGACGTATAACGATATATAGCATGACGTTATAACGATTAACGTTTTATTGCATGTCAGTATGACGTATAGCGTTATATAGGATATCAGCATAACGTATAACGTTATAAGGTATTACGTTATAGCGTATTACGTTATATAGCATATCAGTACAACCTATAACGTTATATAGTATCACGTTATAACGT
Organism: Bombus sylvestris; assembly: GCA_911622165.2. Classification (NCBI taxonomy): domain Eukaryota; kingdom Metazoa; phylum Arthropoda; class Insecta; order Hymenoptera; family Apidae; genus Bombus; species Bombus sylvestris. The sequence goes on along the minus strand of OU443146.1, from coordinate 8,951,281 downwards.
ATAACGATATATAGCATGACGTTATAACGATTAACGTTATATAGCCTGTCAGTATAACGTATAACGTTATGTAGCATACCAATATAACGTATAACGTTATATAGCATATCAGGATAACGTATAACGTTATATAGCATATCAGGATAACGTATAACGTTATATAGCATATCATGATAGCGTGTAAAGTTATATAACACATCAGTATAACGTATGAAGTAAAATAGCATATCAGTACAACGTATAACGTTATATAGTATTACGTTATAACGTATAAAGATGTATAGCATGACGTTATAACGATTAACGTTATATAGCCTGTCAGTATAACGTATAACGTTATATAGGATATCAGTATAACGTATAACGTTATAAGGTATTACGTTATAGCGTATTACGTTATATAGCATATCAGTATAACGTATGACGTTATAAGGTATTACGTTATAGCGTATTACGTTATATAGCATATCAGTCTAACGTATAACGTTATATAGTATATCAGGATAACGTATAACGTTGTATAGCATATCAGTCTAACGTATAACGTTATATAGTATTACGTTATAACGTATAACGATATATAGCATGACGTTATAACGATTAACGTTATATAGCCTGTCAGTATAACGTATAACGTTATGTAGCATACCAATATAACGTATAACGTTATATAGCATACCAGTATAACGTATAACGCTTTAAGGTATTACGTTATAGCGTATTACGTTATATAGCATATCAGTATAACGTACGACGTTATAAGGTATTACGTTATAGCGTATTACGTTATATAGCATATCAGTAAAACGTATAACGTTATATAGCATATCAGGATAACGTGTAAAGTTATATAACATATCAGTATAACGTATAACGTTATATAGTATTACGTTATAGCGTATAACGTTATAGAGAATATGAGTATAACATATAACGTTATATAGCATATCAGGATAACGTATAACGTTATATAGCATATCAGTACAACCTATAACGTTATATAGTATCACGTTATAACGTATAACGATATATAGCATGACGTTATAACGATTAACGTTATATAGCCTGTCAGTATAACGTATAACGTTATGTAGCATACCAATATAACGTATAACGTTATATAGCATATCAGGATAACGTATAACGTTATATAGCATATCAGGATAACGTATAACGTTATATAGCATATCATGATAGCGTGTAAAGTTATATAACATATCAGTATAACGTATGAAGTAAAATAGCATATCAGTACAACGTATAACGTTATATAGTATTACGTTATAACGTATAAAGATATATAGCATGACGTTATAACGATTAACGTTATATAGCCTGTCAGTATAACGTATAACGTTATATAGGATATCAGTATAACGTATAACGTTATAAGGTATTACGTTATAGCGTATTACGTTATATAGCATATCAGTATAACGTATGACGTTATAAGGTATTACGTTATAGCGTATTACGTTATATAGCATATCAGTCTAACGTATAACGTTATATAGTATATCAGGATAACGTATAACGTTGTATAGCATATCAGTCTAACGTATAACGTTATATAGCATATCGGTCTAACGTATTACGTTATATAGTATGTCGGTCTAACGCATAACGTTATATAGCATGTCAGGATAACGTATAACGTTGTATAGCATGTCAGGATAATGCACAACGTTATATAGCATATCAGTATAACGTATAACGTTATATAGTATTACGTTATAGCGTATTACGTTATATAGCATATGACTATAACATATAACGTCATATAGCATATCAGGATAACGTATAACGTTATATAGCATATCAGGCTAACGTATAACGTTATATAGCATACCAGTATAACGTATAACGTTATATAGCATACCAGTATAACGTATAACGTTATATAGTATTACGTTATAGCGTATAACGTTATAGAGAATATGAGTATAACATATAACGTTATATAGCATATCAGGATAACGTATAACGTTATATAGTATTACGTTATAACGTATAACGTTATATAGCATGTCAGTATATCGTATGACGTTATACAGTATTACGTTATAGCGTATTACGTTATATAGCATATCAGTCTAACGTATAACATTATATAGTATATCAGGATAACGTATAACGTTGTATAGCATATCAGGATAACGTATAACGTTGTATAGCATATCAGGATAACGTATAACGTTGTATAGCGTGTCAGGATAATGCACAACGATATATAGCATATCAGTATAACGTATAACGTTATATAGTATTACGTTATAGCGTATTACGTTATATAGCATATGACTATAACATATAACGTCATATAGCATATCAGGATAACGTATAACGTTATATAGCATATCAGGCTAACGTATAACGTTATATAGCATACCAGTATAACGTATAACGTTATATAGCAAAGCAGTATAACGTATAACGTTATATAGTATTACGTTATAGCGTATAACGTTATATAGTATTACGTTATAGCGTATAACGTTATAGAGAATATGAGTATTACATATAACGTTATATAGCATATCAGGATAACGTATAACGTTATATAGCATATCAGGATAACGTATAACGTTATATAGCGTATCAGGATAACTTATAACGTCATATAGCATATCAGTATAACGTATAACGTTATATAGCATATCAGGATAACGTGTAAAGTTATATAACATATCAGTATAACGTATGAAGTAAAATAGCATATCAGTACAACGTATAACGTTATATAGAATTACGTTATAACGTATAACGATATATAGCATGACGTTATAACGATTAACGTTATATAGCATGTCAGTATAACGTATAACGTTATATAGGATATCAGTATAACGTATAACGTTATAAGGTATTACGTTATAGCGTATTACGTTATATAGCATATCAGTATAACGTATGACGTTATAGGGTATTACGTTATAGCGTATTACGTTATATAGCATATCAGTCTAACGTATAACGTTATATAGTATATCAGGATAACGTATAACGTTGTATAGCATATCAGGATAACGTATAACGTTATATAGCATACCAGTATAACGTATAACGTTATATAGCATACCAGTATAACGTATAACGTTATATAGTATTACGTTATAGCGTATAACGTTATAGAGAATATGAGTATAACATATAACGTTATATAGCATATCAGGATAACGTATAACGTTATATAGTATATCAGGATAACGTATAACGTTGTATAGCATATCAGGATAACGTATAACGTTGTATAGCATATCAGGATAACGTATAACGATATATAGCATACCAGTATAACGTATAACGTTATATAGCATATCAGGATAACGTATAACGTTATATAGCATATCAGGATAACGTATAACGTTATATAGCATATCACGATAACGTATAACGTTATATAGCAAATCAGGATAACGTATAACGTTATATAGTATTATGTTATAACGTATAACGTTATATAGCATGTCAGCATATCGTATAACGTTATACAGGATATCAGTATAACGTATAACGTTATATAGTATATCAGGAAAACGCATAACGTTATATAGCATATCAGGATAACGTATAACGTTATATAGTATTACGTTATAACGTATAACGTTATATAGCATGTCAGTATATCGTATAACGTTATATAGGATATCAGTATAACGTATAACGTTATATAGCATATCAGGATAACGTGTAAAGTTACATAACATATCAGTATAACGTATGAAGTAAAATAGCATATCAGTACAACGTATAACGTTATATAGTATTACGTAATAACGTATAACGATATATAGCATGACGTTATAACGATTAACGTTATATAGCGTGTCAGTATAACGTATAACGTTATATAGGATATCAGTTTAACGTATATCGTTATATATCATATCAGGAAAACGTATAACGTTATATAGTATATCAGGATAACGTGTAAAGTTATATAACATATCAGTATAACGTATAAAGTAATATAGCATATCAGTACAACGTATAACGTTATATAGAATTACGTCATGACGTATAACGATATATAGCATGACGTTATAACGATTAACGTTTTATTGCATGTCAGTATGACGTATAACGTTATATAGGATATCAGTATAACGTATAACGTTATAAGGTATTACGTTATAGCGTGTTACGTTATATAGCATATCAGTATAACGTATGACGTTATAAGGTATTACGTTATAGCGTATTACGTTATATAGCATATCAGTCTAACGTATAACGTCATATAGTATATCAGGAGAACGTATAACGTTGTATAGCATATCAGGATAACGTATATCGTTATATATCATATCAGGAAAACGTATAACGTTATATAGCATATCAGGATAACGTGTAAAGTTATATAACATATCAGTATAACGTATAAAGTAATATAGCATATCAGTACAACGTATAACGTTATATAGTATTACGTCATGACGTATAACGATATGTAGCATGACGTTATAACGATTAACGTTTTATTGCATGTCAGTATGACGTATAACGTTATATAATATATCAGTATAACGTATAACGTTATAAGGTATTACGTTATAGCGTATTACGTTATATAGCATATCAGTATAACGTATGACGTTATAAGGTATTACGTTATAGCGTATTACCTTATATAGTATATCAGGATAACGTATAACGTCGTATAGCATATCAGGATAACGTATAACGTTATATAGCATATCAGTATAACGTATAACGTTATATAGCATATCAGTATAACGTAAAACATTATATAGCATATCAAGATAACGTATAACGTTTTGTAGCAAATCAAGATAACGTATAACGTTATATAGCATATCAGGATAACGCGTAAAGTTATATAACAAATCAGTATAACGTATGAAGTAAAATAGCATATCAGTACAACGTGTAACGTTATATAGTATTACGCTATGACGTATAACGATATATAGCATGACGTTATAACGATTAACGTTATATAGCCTGTCAGTATAACGTATAACGTTATGTAGCATACCAATATAACGTATAACGTTATATAGCATATCAGGATAACGTATAACGTTATATAGCATATCAGGATAACGTATAACGTTATATAGTATTACGTTATAGCGTATTACGTTATATAGCATACCAGTATAACGTATGACGTTATAGGGTATTACGTTATAACGTATTACGTTATATAGCATATCAGTCTAACGTATAACGTTATATAGTATATCAGGATAACGTATAACGTTGTATAGCATATCAGGATAACGTATAACGTTATATAGCATACCAGTATAACGTATAACGTTATATAGCATACCAGTATAACGTATAACGTTATGTAGTATTACGTTATAGCGTATAACGTTATAGAGAATATGAGTATAACATATAACGTTATATAGCATATCAGGATAACGTATAACGTTATATAGTATTACGTTATAACGTATAACGTTATATAGCATGTCAGTATATCGTATGACGTTAAAAGGTATTACGTTATAGCGTATTACGTTATATAGCATATCAGTCTAACGTATAACGTTATATAGCATATCAGGATAACGTATAACGTTGTATAGCATATCAGGATAACGTATAACGTTGTATAGCATATCAGGATAACGTATAACGTTGAATAGCATATCAGGATAACGTATAACGATATATAGCATACCAGTATAACGTATAACGTTATATAGCATATCAGGATAACGTATAACGTTATATAGCTTATCAGGATAACGTATAACGTTATATAGCATATCAGGATAACGTATAACGTTATATAGCATGTCAGTATATCGTATAACGTTATATAGGATATCAGTATAACGTATAAAGTAATATAGCATATCAGTACAACGTATAACGTTATATAGTATTACGTTATGACGTATAACGATATATAGCATGACGTTATATCGATTGACGTTATATTGCATGTCAGTATGACGTATAACGTTATATAGGATATCAGTATAACGTATAACGTTATAAGGTATTACGTTATAGCGTATTACGTTATATAGCATATCAGTATAACGTGTAAAGTTATATAACATATCAGTATAATAGTATTACGCTATGACGTATAACGATATATAGCATGACGTTATAACGATTAACGTTATATAGCCTGTCAGTATAACGTATAACGTTATGTAGCATACCAATATAACGTATAACGTTATATAGCATATCAGGATAACGTATAACGTTATATAGCATATCAGGATAACGTATAACGTTATATAGTATTACGTTATAGCGTATTACGTTATATAGCATACCAGTATAACGTATGACGTTATAGGGTATTACGTTATAGCGTATTACGTTATATAGCATATCAGTCTAACGTATAACGTTATATAGTATATCAGGATAACGTATAACGTTGTATAGCATATCAGGATAACGTATAACGTTATATAGCATACCAGTATAACGTATTACGTTATATAGCATACCAGTATAACGTATAACGTTATATAGTATTACGTTATAGCGTATAACGTTATAGAGAATATGAGTATAACATATAACGTTATATAGCATATCAGGATAACGTATAACGTTATATAGTATTACGTTATAACGTATAACGTTATATAGCATGTCAGTATATCGTATGACGTTATAAGGTATTACGTTATAGCGTATTACGTTATATAGCATATCAGTCTAACGTATAACGTTATATAGCATATCAGGATAACGTATAACGTTGTATAGCATATCAGGATAACGTATAACGTTGTATAGCATATCAGGATAACGTATAACGTTGTATAGCATATCAGGATAACGTATAACGATATATAGCATACCAGTATAACGTATAACGTTATATAGCATATCAGGATAACGTATAACGTTGTATAGCATATCAGTCTAACGTATAACGTTATATAGTATATGGGTCTAACGTATAACGTTGTATAGCATATCAGTCTAACGTATAACGTTATATAGTATATCGGTCTAACGTATAACGTCATATAGCATATCAGGATAACGTATAACGTTATATAGCATATCAGGCTAACGTTAACGTTATATAGCATACCAGTATAACGTATAACGTTATATAGCATACCAGTATAACGTATAACGTTATATAGTATTACGTTATAGCGTATAACGTTATAGAGAATATGAGTATTACATATAACGTTATATAGCATATCAGGATAACGTGTAACGTTATATAGCATATCAGGATAACGTAAAGCGTTATATAGTATTACGTTATAGCGTATTACGTTATATAGCATATGACTATAACATATAACGTCATATAGCATATCAGGATAACGTATAACGTTATATAGCATATCAGGCTAACGTATAACGTTATATAGCATACCAGTATAACGTATAACGTTATATAGCATACCAGTATAACGTATAACGTTATATAGTATTACGTTATAGCGTATAACGGTATAGAGAATATGAGTATTACATATAACGTTATATAGCATATCAGGATAACGTGTAACGTTATATAGCATATCAGGATAACGTATAACGTTATATAGCGTATCAGGATAACGTATAACGTTATATAGCATATCAGGATAACGTATAACGTTATATAGTATTACGTTATAACGTATAACGTTATATAGCATGTCAGTATATCGTATAACGTTATATAGGATATCAGTATAACGTATAACGTTCTATAGTATATCAGGAAAACGCATAACGTTTATAGCATATCAGGATAACTTATAACGTCATATAGCATATCAGTATAACGTATAACGTTATATAGCATATCAGGATAACGTGTAAAGTTATATAACATATCAGTATAACGTATGAAGTAAAATAGCATATCAGTACAACGTATAACGTTATATAGAATTACGTTATAACGTATAACGATATATAGCATGACGTTATAACGATTAACGTTATATAGCATGTCAGTATAACGTATAACGTTATATAGGATATCAGTATTACGTATAACGTTATAAGGTATTATGTTATAGCGTATTACGTTATATAGCATATCAGTATAACGTATGACGTTATAGGGTATTACGTTATAGCGTATTACGTTATATAGCATATCAGTCTATCGTATAACGTTATATAGTATATCAGGATAACGTATAACGTTGTATAGCATATCAGGATAACGTATAACGTTATATAGCATACCAGTATAACGTATAACGTTATATAGCATACCAGCATAACGTATAACGTTATATAGTATTACGTTATAGCGTATAACGTTATAGAGAATATGAGTATAACATATAACGTTATATAGCATATCAGGATAACGTATAACGTTATATAGTATTACGTTATAACGTATAACGTCATATAGCATGTCAGTATATCGTATGACGTTATACGGTATTACGTTATAGCGTATTACGTTATATAGCATATCAGTCTAACGTATAACGTTATATAGTATATCAGGATAACGTATAACGTTGTATAGCATATCAGGATAACGTATAACGTTGTATAGCATATCAGGATAACGTATAACGATATATAGCATACCAGTATAACGTATAACGTTATATAGCATATCAGGATAACGTATAACGTTATATAGCATATCAGGATAACGTATAACGTTATATAGCATATCACGATAACGTATAACGTTATATAGCATATCAGGATAACGTATAACGTTATATAGTATTATGTTATAACGTATAACGTTATATAGCATGTCAGCATATCGTATAACGTTATACAGGATATCAGTATAACGTATAACGTTATATAGTATATCAGGAAAACGCATAACGTTATATAGCATATCAGGATAACGTATAACGTTATATAGTATTACGTTATAACGTATAACGTTATATAGCATGTCAGTATATCGTATAACGTTATATAGGATATCAGTATAACGTATAACGTTATATAGCATATCAGGATAACGTGTAAAGTTACATAACATATCAGTATAACGTATGAAGTAAAATAGCATATCAGTACAACGTATAACGTTATATAGTATTACGTAATAACGTATAACGATATATAGCATGACGTTATAACGATTAACGTTTTATTGCATGTCAGTATGACGTATAACGTTATATAGGATATCAGTGTAACGTATAACGTTATATATCATATCAGGAAAACGTATAACGTTATATAGTATATCAGGATAACGTGTAAAGTTATATAACATTTCAGTATAACGTATAAAGTAATATAGCATATCAGTACTACGTATAACGTTATATAGAATTACGTCATGACGTATAACGATATATAGCATGACGTTATAACGATTAACGTTTTATTGCATGTCAGTATGACGTATAACGTTATATAGGATATCAGTGTAACGTATAACGTTATAAGGTATTACGTTATAGCGTGTTACGTTATATAGCATATCAGTATAACGTATGACGTTATAAGGTATTACGTTATAGCGTATTACCTTATATAGTATATCAGGATAACGTATAACGTCGTATAGCATATCAGGATAACGTATAACGTTATATAGCATATCAGTATAACGTATAACGTTATATAGCATATCAGTATAACGTAAAACATTATATAGCATATCAAGATAACGTATAACGTTTTGTAGCAAATCAAGATAACGTATAACGTTATATAGCATATCAGGATAACGCGTAAAGTTATATAACAAATCAGTATAACGTATGAAGTAAAATAGCATATCAGTACAACGTGTAACGTTATATAGTATTACGTTATGACGTATAACGATATATAGCATGACGTTATAACGATTAACGTTATATAGCCTGTCAGTATAACGTATAACGTTATGTAGCATACCAATATAACGTATAACGTTATATAGCATATCAGGATAACGTATAACGTTATATAGCATATCAGGATAACGTATAACGTTATATAGTATTACGTTATAGCGTATTACGTTATATAGCATACCAGTATAACGTATGACGTTATAGGGTATTACGTTATAGCGTATTACGTTATATAGCATATCAGTCTAACGTATAACGTTATATAGTATATCAGGATAACGTATAACGTTGTATAGCATATCAGGATAACGTATAACGTTATATAGCATACCAGTATAACGTATAACGTTATATAGCATACCAGTATAACGTATAACGTTATATAGTATTACGTTATAGCGTATAACGTTATAGAGAATATGAGTATAACATATAACGTTATATAGCATATCAGGATAACGTATAACGTTATATAGTATTACGTTATAACGTATAACGTTATATAGCATGTCAGTATATCGTATGACGTTATAAGGTATTACGTTATAGCGTATTACGTTATATAGCATATCAGTCTAACGTATAACGTTATATAGCATATCAGGATAACGTATAACGTTATATAGCATATCGTGATAACGTATAACGTTATATAGTATTACGTTATAGCGTATAACGTTATATAGCATATCAGGATAACGTATAACGTTATATAGTATTACGTTATAACGTATAACGTTATATAGCATGTCAGTATATCGTATAACGTTATACAGGATATCAGTATAACGTATAACGTTATATAGTATATCAGGAAAACGCATAACGTTATATAGCATATCAGGATAACGTATAACGTTATATAGTATTACGTTATAACGTATAACGTTATATAGCATGTCAGTATATCGTATAACGTTATATAGTATTACCTTATGACGTATAACGATATATATCATGACGTTATAACGATTAACGTTATATTGCATGTCAGTATGACGTATAACGTTATATAGGATATCAGTATAACGTATAACGTTATAAGGTATTACGTTATAGCGTATTACGTTATATAGCATATCAGTCTAACGTTTAACGTCATATAGTATATCAGGATAACGTATAACGTTGTATAGCATATCAGGATAACGTATAACGTTATATAGCATATCAGTATAACGTATGACGTTATAAGGTATTACGTTATAGCGTATTACGTTATATAGCATATCAGTCTAACGTATAACGTTATATAGTATACCAGCATAACGTATAACGTTCTATAGCATATCAGGATAACGTATAACGATATATAGCATATCAGTATAACGCGTAAAGTTATATAACATATCAGTATAACGTATGAAGTAAAATAGCATATCAGTACAACGTGTAACGTTATATAGTATTACGTTATAACGTATAACGATATATAGCATGACGTTATAACGATTAACGTTATATTGCCTGTCAGTATAATGTATAACGTTATGTAGCATACCAATATAACGTATAACGTTATATAGCATACCAGTATAACGTATAACGTTTTATAGCATACCAGTATAACGTATAACGTTATATAGTATTACGTTATAGCGTATAACGTTATAGGGAATATGAGTATAACATATAACGTTATATAGCATATCAGGATAACGTATAACCTTATATAGCACATCAGGATAACGTATAACGTTATATAGTATTACGTTATAACGTATAACGTTATATAGCATGTCAGTATATCGTATGACGTTATAAGGTATTACGTTATAGCGTATTACGTTATATAGCATATCAGGATAACGTGTAAAGTTATATAACATATCAGTATAACGTATGAAGTAAAATAGCATATCAGTACAACGTATAACGTTATATAGAATTACGTTATAACGTATAACGATATATAGGATGACGTTATAACGATTAACGTTATATAGCATGTCAGTATAACGTATAACGTTATATAGGATATCAGTATAACGTATAACGTTATAAGGTATTATGTTATAGCGTATTACGTTATATAGCATATCAGTATAACGTATGACGTTATAGGGTATTACGTTATAGCGTATTACGTTATATAGCATATCAGTCTAACGTATAACGTTATATAGTATATCAGGATAACGTATAACGTTGTATAGCAAATCAGGATAACGTATAACGTTATATAGCATACCAGTATAACGTATAACGTTATATAGCATACCAGCATAACGTATAACGTTATATAGTATTACGTTATAGCGTATAACGTTATAGAGAATATGATTATAACATATAACGTTATATAGCATATCAGGATAACGTATAACGTTATATAGTATTACGTTATAACGTATAACGTTATATAGCATGTCAGTATATCGTATGACGTTATACGGTATTACGTTATAGCGTATTACGTTATATAGCATATCAGTCTAACGTATAACGTTATATAGTATATCAGGATAACGTATAACGTTGTATAGCATATCAGGATAACGTATAACGTTGTATAGCATATCAGGATAACGTATAACGATATATAGCATACCAGTATAACGTATAACGTTATATAGCATATCAGGATAACGTATAACGTTATATAGCATATCAGGATAACGTATAACGTTATATAGCATATCACGATAACGTATAACGTTATATAGCATATCAGGATATCGTATAACGTTATATAGTATTATGTTATAACGTATAACGTTATATAGCATGTCAGCATATCGTATAACGTTATACAGGATATCAGTATAACGTATAACGTTATATAGTATATCAGGAAAACGCATAACGTTATATAGCATATCAGGATAACGTATAACGTTATATAGTATTACGTTATAACGTATAACGTTATATAGCATGTCAGTATATCGTATAACGTTATATAGGATATCAGTATAACGTATAACGTTATATAGCATATCAGGATAACGTGTAAAGTTACATAACATATCAGTATAACGTATGAAGTAAAATAGCATATCAGTACAACGTATAACGTTATATAGTATTACGTAATAACGTATAACGATATATAGCATGACGTTATAACGATTAACGTTATATAGCGTGTCAGTATAACGTATAACGTTATATAGGATATCAGTATAACGTATATCGTTATATATCATATCAGGAAAACGTATAACGTTATAGAGTATATCAGGATAACGTGTAAAGTTATATAACATTTCAGTATAACGTATAAAGTAATATAGCATATCAGTACAACGTATAACGTTATATAGAATTACGTCATGACGTATAACGATATATAGCATGACGTTATAACGATTAACGTTTTATTGCATGTCAGTATGACGTATAACGTTATATAGGATATCAGTGTAACGTATAACGTTATAAGGTATTACGTTATAGCGTGTTACGTTATATAGCATATCAGTATAACGTATGACGTTATAAGGTATTACGTTATAGCGTATTACGTTATATAGCATATCAGTCTAACGTATAACGTCATATAGTATATCAGGATAACGTATAACGTTGTATAGCATATCAGGATAACGTATATCGTTATATATCATATCAGGAAAACGTATAACGTTATATAGCATATCAGGATAACGTGTAAAGTTATATAACATATCAGTATAACGTATAAAGTAATATAGCATATCAGTACAACGTATAACGTTATATAGTATTACGTCATGACGTATAACGATATATAGCATGACGTTATAACGATTAACGTTGTATTGCATGTCAGTATGACGTATAGCGTTATATAGGATATCAGTATAACGTATAACGTTATAAGGTATTACGTTATAGCGTATTACGTTATATAGCATATCAGTATAACGTATGACGTTATAAGGTATTACGTTATAGCGTATTACGTTATATAGCATATCAGTCTAACGTATAACGTCATATAGTATATCAGGATAACGTATAACGTTGTATAGCATATCAGGATAACGTATATCGTTATATATCATATCAGGAAAACGTATAACGTTATATAGCATATCAGGATAACGTGTAAAGTTATATAACATATCAGTATAACGTATAAAGTAATATAGCATATCAGTACAACGTATAACGTTATACAGTATTACGTCATGACGTATAACGATATATAGCATGACGTTATAACGATTAACGTTGTATTGCATGTCAGTATGACGTATAGCGTTATATAGGATATCAGTATAACGTATAACGTTATAAGGTATTACGTTATAGCGTATTACGATATATAGCATATCAGTATAACGTATGACGTTATAAGGTATTACGTTATAGCGTATTACCTTATATAGTATATCAGGATAACGTATAACGTCGTATAGCATATCAGGATAACGTATAACGTTATATAGCATATCAGTATAACGTATAACGTTATATAGCATATCAGTATAACGTAAAACATTATATAGCATATCAAGATAACGTATAACGTTTTGTAGCAAATCAAGATAACGTATAACGTTATATAGCATATCAGGATAACGCGTAAAGTTATATAACAAATCAGTATAACGTATGAAGTAAAAAAGCATATCAGTTCAACGTGTAACGTTATATAGTATTACGTTATGACGTATAACGATATATAGCATGACGTTATAACGATTAACGTTATATAGCCTGTCAGTATAACGTATAACGTTATGTAGCATACCAATATAACGTATAACGTTATATAGCATATCAGGATAACGTATAACGTTATATAGCATATCAGGATAACGTATAACGTTATATAGTATTACGTTATAGCGTATTACGTTATATAGCATACCAGTATAACGTATGACGTTATAGGGTATTACGTTATAGCGTATTACGTTATATAGCATATCAGTCTAACGTATAACGTTATATAGTATATCAGGATAACGTATAACGTTGTATAGCATATCAGGATAACGTATAACGTTGTATAGCATATCAGGATAACGTATAACGTTATATAGTATTACGTTATAACGTATAACGTTATATAGCATGTCAGTATATCGTATGACGTTATAAGGTATTACGTTATAGCGTATTACGTTATATAGCATATCAGTCTAACGTATAACGTTATATAGCATATCAGGATAACGTATAACGTTGTATAGCATATCAGGATAACGTATAACGTTGTATAGCATATCAGGATAACGTATAACGATATATAGCATACCAGTATAACGTATAACGTTATATAGCATATCAGGATAACGTATAACGTTATATAGCTTATCAGGATAACGTATAACGTTATATAGCATATCAGGATAACGTATAACGTTATATAGCATATCAGGATAACGTATAACGTTATATAGTATTACGTTATAACGTATAACGTTATATAGCATGTCAGTATATCGTATAACGTTATACAGGATATCAGTATAACGTATAACGTTATATAGTATATCAGGAAAACGCATAACGTTATATAGCATATCAGGATAACGTATAACGTTATATAGTATTACGTTATAACGTATAACGTTATATAGCATGTCAGTATATCGTATAACGTTATACAGGATATCAGTATAACGTATAACGTTATATAGTATATCAGGAAAACGCATAACGTTATATAGCATATCAGGATAACGTATAACGTTATATAGTATTACGTTATAACGTATAACGTTATATAGCATATCAGGATAACGTATAACGTTATATAGTATTACGTTATAACGTATAACGTTATATAGCATGTCAGTATACCGTATAACGTTATACAGGATATCAGTATAACGTATAACGTTATATAGTATATCAGGATAACGTATAACGTTGTATAGCATATCAGGATAACGTATAACGTTATATAGCATATCAGTATAACGTATGACGTTATAAGGTATTACGTTATAGCGTATTACGTTATATAGCATATCAGTCTAACGTATAACGTTATATAGTATACCAATATAACGTATAACGTTATATAGCATACCAGTATAACGTATAACGTTTTATAGCATACCAGTATAACGTATAACGTTATATAGTATTACGTTATAGCGTATAACGTTATAGGGAATATGAGTATAACATATAACGTTATATAGCATATCAGGATAACGTATAACGTTCTATAGCATATCAGGATAACGTATAACGTTATATAGCATATCAGTATAACGCGTAAAGTTATATAACATATCAGTATAACGTATGAAGTAAAATAGCATATCAGTACAACGTGTAACGTTATATAGTATTACGTTATAACGTATAACGATATATAGCATGACGTTATAACGATTAACGTTATATAGCCTGTCAGTATAACGTATAACGTTATGTAGCATACCAATATAACGTATAACGTTATATAGCATACCAGTATAACGTATAACGTTTTATAGCATACCAGTATAACGTTATACGTTATATAGTTTTACGTTATAGCGTATTACGTTATATAGCATATGAGTATAACATATAACGTCATATAGCATATCAGGATAACGTATAACGTTATATAGTATATCAGGATAACGTATAACGTTGTATAGCATATCAGGATAACTTATAACGTTATATAGCATATCAGTATAACGTATAACGTTGTATAGCCTATCAGGATAACGCGTAAAGTTATGTAACACATCAGTATAACGTATGAAGTAAAATAGCATATCAGTACAACGTGTAACGTTATATAGTATTACGTTATAACGTATAACGATATATAGCATGACGTTATAACGATTAACGTTATATAGCCTGTCAGTATAACGTATAACGTTATATAGCATACCAATATAACGTATAACGTTATATAGAATACCAGTATAACGTATAACGTTTTATAGCATACCAGTATAACGTATAACGTTATATAGTATTACGTTATAGCCTATAACGTTATAGGGAATATGAGTATAACATATAACGTTATATAGCATATCAGTCTAACGTATAACGTTATATAGTATATCAGGATAACGTATAACGTTGTATAGCATATCAGGATAACTTATAACGTCATATAGCATATCAGTATAACGTATAACGTTGTATAGCATATCAGGATAACGCGTAAAGTTATATAACATATCAGTATAACGTATGAAGTAAAATAGCATATCAGTACAACGTGTAACGTTATATAGTATTACGTTATAACGTATAACGATATATAGCATGACGTTATAACGATTAACGTTATATAGCCTGTCAGTATAACGTACAACGTTATGTAGCATACCAATATAACGTATAACGTTATATAGCATACCAGTATAACGTATAACGTTTTATAGCATACCAGTATAACGTATAACGTTATATAGTATTACGTTATAGCGTATAACGTTATAGGGAATATGAGTATAACATATAACGTTATATAGCATATCAGGATAACGTATAACGTTATATAGCATATCAGGATAACGTATAACGTTATATAGTATTACGTTATAACGTATAACGTCATATAGCATGTCAGTATATCGTATAACGTTATATAGGATATCAGTATAACGTATAACGTTATATAGTATATCAGGAAAACGCATAACGTTTATAGCATATCAGGATAACATATAACGTCATATAGCACATCAGTATAACGTATAACGTTATATAGCATATCAGGATAACGTAAAACATTATATAGCATATCAAGATAACGTATGACGTTTTGTAGCAAATCAAGATAACGTATAACGTTATATAGCATATCAGGATAACGCGTAAAGTTATATAACATATCAGTATAACGTATGAAGTAAAATAGCATATCAGTACAACGTATAACGTTATATAGTATTACGTTATAACGTATAACGATATATAGCATGACGTTATAACGATTAACGTTATATAGCCTGTCTGTATAACGTATAACGTTATATAGGATATCAGTATGACGTATAACGAAATAAGGTATTACGTTATAGCGTATTACGTTATATAGCATATCAGTATAACGTATGACGTTATAAGGTATTACGTTATAGCGTATTACGTTATATAGCATATCAGTCTAACGTATAACGTCATGTAGTATATCAGGATAACGTATAACGTTGTATAGCATATCAGGATAACGTATAACGTTATATAGCATATCAGTATAACGTATAACGTTATATAGTTTTACGTTATAGCGTATTACGTTATATAGCATATGAGTATAACATATAACGTCATATAGCATATCAGGATAACGTATAACGTTATATAGTATATCAGGATAACGTATAACGTTGTATAGCATATCAGGATAACTTATAACGTCATGTAGTATATCAGGATAACGTATAACGTTGTATAGCATATCAGGATAACGTATAACGTTATATAGCATATCAGTATAACGTATAACGTTATATACTTTTATGTTATAGCGTATTACGTTATATAGCATATGAGTATAACATATAACGTCATATAGCATATCAGGATAACATATAACGTCATATAGTATATCAGGATAACGTATAACGTTGTATAGCATATCAGGATAACTTATAACGTTATATAGCATATCAGGATAACGTATAACGTTGTATAGCATATCAGGATAACGCGTAAAGTTATATAACACATCAGTATAACGTATGAAGTAAAATAGCATATCAGTACAACGTGTAACGTTATATAGTATTACGCTATAACGTATAACGATATATAGCATGACGTTATAACGATTAAAGTTATATAGCCTGTCAGTATAACGTGTAACGTTATATAGCATACCAATATAACGTATAACGTTATATAGAATACCAGTATAACGTATAACGTTTTATAGCATACCAGTATAACGTATAACGTTATATAGTATTACGTTATAGCCTATAACGTTATAGGGAATATGAGTATAACATATAACGTTATATAGCATATCAGTCTAACGTATAACGTTATATAGTATATCAGGATAACGTATAACGTTGTATAGCATATCAGGATAACTTATAACGTCATATAGCATATCAGTATAACGTATAACGTTGTATAGCATATCAGGATAACGCGTAAAGTTATATAACATATCAGTATAACGTATGAAGTAAAATAGCATAGCAGTACAACGTGTAACGTTATATAGTATTACGTTATAACGTATAACGATATATAGCATGACGTTATAACGATTAACGTTATATAGCCTGTCAGTATAACGTACAACGTTATGTAGCATACCAATATAACGTATAACGTTATATAGCATACCAGTATAACGTATAACGTTTTATAGCATATCAGGATAACGTGTAAAGTTATATAACATATCAGTATAACGTATAAAGTAATATAGCATATCAGTACAACGTATAACGTTATATAGTATTACGTTATGACGTATAACGATATATAGCATGACGTTATAACGATTAACGTTATATTGCATGTCAGTATGACGTATAACGTTATATAGGATATCAGTATAACGTATAACGTTATAAGGTATTACGTTATAGCGTATTACGTTATATAGCATATCAGTATAACGTATGACGTTATAAGGTATTACGTTATAGCGTATTACGTTATATAGCATATCAGTCTAACGTATAACGTCATACAGTATATCAGGATAACGTATAACGTTGTATAGCATATCAGGATAACGTATAACGTTATATAGCATATCAGTATAACGTATAACGTTGTATAGCATATCAGGATAACGCGTAAAGTTATATAACATATCAGTATAACGTATGAAGTAAAATAGCATATCAGTACAACGTGTAACGTTATATAGTATTACGTTATAACGTATAACGATATATAGCATGACGTTATAACGATTAACGTTATATAGCCTGTCAGTCTAACGTATAACGTTATGTAGCATACCAATATAACGCATAACGTTTTATAGCATACCAGTATAACGTATAACGCTATATAGTATTACGTTATAGCGTATAACGTTATAGGGAATATGAGTATAACATATAACGTTATACAGCATATCAGGATAACGTATAACGTTATATAGCATATCAGGATAACGTATAACGTTATATAGTATTACGTTATAACGTATAACGTTATATAGCATGTCAGTATATCGTATGACGTTATAAGGTATTACGTTATAGCGTATTACGTTATATAGCATATCAGTCTAACGTATAACGTTATATAGTATATCAGGATAACGTATAACGTTGTATAGCATATCAGGATAACGTATAACGTTATATAGTATTACGTTATAACGTATAACGTTATATAGCATGTCAGTATATCGTATGACGTTATATAGTATTATGTTATAACGTATAACGTTATATAGCATGTCAGTATATCGTATAACGTTATACAGGATATCAGTATAACGTATAACGTTATATAGTATATGAGGAAAACGCATAACGTTATATAGCATATCAGTCTAACGTATAACGTTATATAGTATATCAGGATAACGTATAACGTTGTATAGCATATCAGGATAACGTATAACGTTGTATAGCATATCAGGATAACGTATAACGATATATAGCATACCAGTATAACGTATAACGTTATATAGCATATCAGGATAACGTATAACGTTATATAGCATATCAGGATAACGTATAACGTTATATAGCATATCAGTATAACGTATAACGTTATATAGCATATCAGTATAACGTAAAACATTATATAGCATATCAAGATAACGTATAACGTTTTGTAGCAAATCAAGCTAACGTATAACGTTATATAGCATATCAGGATAACGCGTAATGTTATATAACATATCAGTATAACGTATGAAGTAAAATAGCATATCAGTACAACGTGTAACGTTATATAGTATTACGTTATAACGTATAACGATATATAGCATGACGTTATAACGACTAACGTTATATAGCCTGTCAGTATAACGTATAACGTTATGTAGCATACCAATATAACGTATAACGTTATATAGCATATCAGGATAACGTATAACGTTATATAGCATATCAGGATAACGTATAACGTTGTATAGTATATCAGGATAACGTATAACGTTATATAGCATATCAGGATACCGTGTAAAGATATATAACATATCAGTATAACGTATAAAGTAATATAGCATATCAGTACAACGTATAACGTTATATAGTATTACGTTATGACGTATAACGATATATAGCATGACGTTATATAGATTAACGTTATATTGCATGTCAGTATGACGTATAACGTTATATAGGATATCAGTATAACGTATAACGTTATAAGGTATTACGTTATAGCGTATTACGTTATATAGCGTATCAGTATAACGTATGACGTTATAAGGTATTACGTTATAGCGTTTAAGGTTATAGAGAATATGAGTATAACGTATAACGTTATATAGCATATCAGGATAACGTATAACGTTATATAGCATACCAGTATAACGTATAACCTTATATAGTATTATGTTATAGCGTATAACGTTATAGAGAATATGAGTATAACATATAACATTATATAGCATATCAGGATAACGTATAACGTTATATAGCATATCAGTATAACGTGTAACGTTATATAGCATATCAGGATAACGTGTAAAGTTATATAACATATCAGTATAACGTATGAAGTAAAATAGCATATCAGTACAACGTATAACGTTATATAGTATTACGTTATAACGTATAACGATATGTAGCATGACGTTATAACGATTAACGTTATATAGCCTGTCAGTATAACGTATAACGTTATGTAGCATACCAATATAACGTATAACGTTATATAGCATACCAGTATAACGTATAACGTAATATAGCATACCGTTTAACGTATAACGTTATATAGCATATCAGGATAACGTATAACGTTATATAGCATATCAGGATAACGTATAACGTTATATAGCATACCAGTATAACGTATAACGTTATATAGCATATCAGTATAACGTATAACGTTATATAGTATTACGTTATAACGTATAACGTTATATAGCATGTCATTATATCGTATAACGTTATATAGGATATCAGTATAACGTATAACGTTGTATAGTATATCAGGAAAACGCATAACGTTTATAGCATATCAGGATAACTTATAACGTCATATAGCATATCAGTACAACGCATAACGTTATATAGTATTACGTTATAACGTATAACGATATATAGCATGACGTTATGACGATTAACGTTATTTAGCCTGTCAGTATAACGTATAACGTTATGTAGCATACCAATATAACGTATAACGTTTTATAGCATACCAGTATAACGTATAACGTTATATAGAATTACGTTATAGCGTATAACGTTATGGGGAATATGAGTATAACATATAACGTTATATAGCATATCAGGATAACGTATAACGTTATATAGCATATCAGGATAACGTATAACGTTATATAGTATTACGTTATAACGTATAACGTTATATAGCATGTCAGTATATCGTATGACGTTATAAGGTATTACGTTATAGCGTATTACGTTATATAGCATATCAGTCTAACGTATAACGTTATATAGTATATCAGGATAACGTATAACGTTGTATAGCATATCAGGATAACGTATAACGTTGTATAGCATATCAGCATAACGTATAACGATATATAGCATACCAGTATAACGTATAACGTTATATAGCATATCAGGATACCGTATAACGTTATATAGCATATCAGGATAACGTATAACGTTATATAGCATATCAGGATAACGTATAACGTTATATAGCGTATCAGGATAACGTATAACGTTATATAGTATTACGTTATAACGTATAACGTTATATAGCATGTGAGTATATCGTATGACGTTATAAGGTATTACGTTATAGCGTATTACGTTATATAGCATATTAGTCTAACGTATAACGTTATATAGCATACCAGTATAACGTATAACGTTATATAGCATACCAGTATAACGTATAACGTTATATAGTATTACGTTATAACGTATAACGTTATATAGCATGTCATTATATCGTATAACGTTATATAGGATATCAGTATAACGTATAACGTTGTATAGTATATCACGAAAACGCATAACGTTTATAGCATATCAGGATAACTTATAACGTCATATAGCATATCAGTACAACGCATAACGTTATATAGTATTACGTTATAACGTATAACTATATATAGCATGACGTTATAACGATTAACGTTACATAGCATGTCAGGATAACGTATGACGTTATATAGCATATCAGTATAACGTATAACGTTATATAGTATTACGTTATAGTGTATTACGTTATATAGCATATGAGTATAACGTATAACGTTATATAGTATTACGTTATAGCGTATTACGTTATATAGCATATGAGAATAACATATAACGCCATATAGCATATCAGGATATCGTATAACGTTATATAGCATATCAGGATAACGTATAACGTTATATAGCATATCAGGATAACGTATAATGTTATATAGTATTACGTTATAATGTAACACGATATATAGCATGACGTTATAGCGATTAACGTTATATAGCCTGTCAGTATAACGTATAACGTTATATAGGATATCAGTATAACGTATATCGTTCTATATCATATCAGGATAACGTATAACGTTATATAGCATATCAGGATAACGTGTATAGTCATATAACATATCAGTATAATGTATGAAGTAATATAGCATATCAGTACAACGTATAACGTTATATAGTATTACGTTATAACGTATAACGATACATAGCATGACGTTATAACGATTAACGTTATATTGCATGTCAGTATGACGTATAACGTTAGATAGGATATCAGTATAACGTATAACGTTATAAGGTATTACGTTATAGCGTATTACGTTATATAGCATATCAGTATAACGTATGACGTTATAAGGGATTACGTTATAGCGTATTACGTTATATAGCATATCAGTCTAACGTATAACGTCATATAGTATATCAGGATAACGTATAACGTTGTATAGCATATCAGGATAACGTATAACGATATATAGCATGACGTTATAACGATTAACGTTATATAGCCTGTCAGTATAACGTATAACGTTATATAGGATATCAGTATAACGTATAACGATATATAGCATGACGTTATAACGTATAACGTTAAATAGCATACCAGTATAACGTATAACGTTATATAGCATACCAGTATAACGTATAACGTTATATAATATTACGTTATAGCGTATAACGTTATAGAGAATATGAGTATAACATATAACGTTATATAGCATATCAGGATAACGTATAACGTTATATAGCATATCAGGAAAACGTATAACGTTATATAGCATATCAGGATAACGTATAACGTTATATAGCATATCAGCATAACGTATAACGTTATATAGCATATCAGGATAACGTATAACGTTATACAGTATTACGTTATAGCGTATAAGGTTATAGAGAATATGAGTATAACATATAACATTATATAGCATCTCAGTATAACGTATAACGTTATATAGCATACCAGTATAACGTATAACCTTATATAGTATTATGTTATAGCGTATAACGTTATAGAGAATATGAGTATAACATATAACATTATATAGCATATCAGGATAACGTATAACGTTATATAGCATATCAGGATAACGTGTAAAGTTATATAACATATCAATATAACGTATGAAGTAAAATAGCATATCAGTACAACGTATAACGTTATATAGTATTACGTTATAGCGTATAAGGTTATAGAGAATATGAGTATAACATATAACGTTATATAGCATATCAGGATAACGTATAACCTTATATAGTATTATGTTATAGCGTATAACGTTATAGAGAATATGAGTATAACATATAACGTTATATAGCATATCAGGATAACGTATAACTTTATATAGCATATCAGTATAACGTGTAACGTTATATAGCATATCAGGATAACGTGTAAAGTTATATAACATATCAGTATAACGTATGAAGTAAAATAGCATATCAGTACAACGTATAACGTTATATAGTATTACGTTATAACGTATAACGATATGTAGCATGACGTTATAACGATTAACGTTATATAGCCTGTTAGTATAACGTATAACGTTATGTAGCATACCAATATAACGTATAACGTTATATAGCATACCAGTATAACGTATAACGTAATATAGCATACCAGTATAACGTATAACGTTATATAGCATATCAGGATAACGTATAACGTTATATAGCATATCAGGATAACGTATAACGTTATATAGCATACCAGTATAACGTATAACGTTATATAGCATATCAGTATAACGTATAACGTTATATAGTATTACGTTATAACGTATAACGTTATATAGCATGTCATTATATCGTATAACGTTATATAGGATATCAGTATAACGTATAACGTTGTATAGTATATCAGGAAAACGCATAACGTTTATAGCATATCAGGATAACTTATAACGTCATATAGCATATCAGTACAACGCATAACGTTATATAGTATTACGTTATAACGTATAACGATATATAGCATGACGTTATAACGATTAACGTTACATAGCATGTCAGGATAACGTATGACGTTATATAGCATATCAGTATAACGTATAACGTTATATAGTATTACGTTATAGCGTATTACGTTATATAGCATATGAGTATAACATAAAACGCCATATAGCATATCAGGATATCGCATCACGTTATATAGCATATCAGGATAACGTATAACGTTATATAGCATACCAGTATAACGTATAACGTTATATAGCATACCAGTATAACGTATAACGTTATATAGTATTACGTTATAGCGTATTACGTTATATAGCATATGAGTATAACATATAACGCCATATAGCATATCAGGATATCGTATAACGTTATATAGCATATCAGGATAACGTATAATGTTATATAGTACTACGTTATAACGTAT
This sequence comes from Bombus sylvestris, assembly GCA_911622165.2. Taxonomy (NCBI): domain Eukaryota; kingdom Metazoa; phylum Arthropoda; class Insecta; order Hymenoptera; family Apidae; genus Bombus; species Bombus sylvestris. The sequence continues at coordinate 8,925,680 of OU443146.1, read as the reverse complement.
AACGATATATAGCATGACGTTATAGCGATTAACGTTATATAGCCTGTCAGTATAACGTATAACGTTATGTAGCATACCAATATAACGTATTACGTTATATAGCATACCAGTATAACGTATAACGTAATATAGCATACCAGTATAACGTATAACGTTATATAGCATATCAGGATAACGTATAACGTTATATAGCATATCAGGATAACGTATAACGTCATATAGCATACCAGTATAACGTATAACGTTATATAGCATACCAGTATAACGTATAACGTTATATAGTATTACGTTATAACGTATAACGTTATATAGCATGTCATTATATCGTATAACGTTATATAGGATATCAGTATAACGTATAACGTTGTATAGTATATCAGGGAAACGCATAACGTTTATAGCATATCAGGATAACTTATATCGTCATATAGCATATCAGTACAACGCATAACGTTATATAGTATTACGTTATAACGTATAACGATATATAGCATGACGTTATAACGATTAACGTTATATAGCGTGTCAGTATAACGTATAACGTTATATAGGATATCAGTATAACGTATATCGTTATATATCATATCAGGAAAACGTATAACGTTATATAGCATATCAGGATAACGTGTAAAGTTATATAACATATCAGTATAACGTATAAAGTAATATAGCATATCAGTACAACGTATAACGTTATATAGTATTACGTTATGACGTATAACGATATATAGCATGACGTTATAACGATTAACGTTATATTGCATGTCAGTATGACGTATAACGTTATATAGGATATCAGTATAACGTATAACGTTATAAGGTATTACGTTATAGCGTATTACGTTATGTAGCATATCAGTATAACGTATGACGCTATAAGGTATTACGTTATAGCGTATTACGTTATAGAGAATATGAGTATAACATATAACGTTATATAGCATATCAGGATAACGTATAACGTTATATAGCATATCAGGAAAACGTATAACGTTATATAGCATATCAGGATAACGTATAACGTTATATAGCATATCAGCATAACGTATAACGTTATATAGCATATCAGGATAACGTATAACGTTATATAGTATTACGTTATAGCGTATAAGGTTATAGAGAATATGAGTATAACATATAACGTTATATAGCATATCAGGATAACGTATAACGTTATATAGCATACCAGTATAACGTATAACCTCATATAGTATTATGTTATAGCGTATAACGTTATAGAGAATATGAGTATAACATATAACATTATATAGCATATCAGGATAACGTATAACGTTATATAGCATATCAGTATAACGTATAACGTTATATAGCATATCAGGAAAACGTATAACGTTATATAGCATATCAGGATAACGTGTAAAGTTATATAACATAACAGTATAACGTATGAAGTAAAATAGCATATCAGTGCAACGTATAACGTTATATAGTATTACGTTATAGCGTATAAGGTTATAGAGAATATGAGTATAACATATAACGTTATATAGCATATCAGGATAACGTATAACGTTATATAGCATACCAGTATAACGTATAACCTTATATAGTATTATGTTATAGCGTATAACGTTATAGAGAATATGAGTATAACATATAACGTTATATAGCATATCAGGATAACGTATAACGTTATATAGCATATCAGTATAACGTGTAACGTTATATAGCATATCAGGATAACGTGTAAAGTTATATAACATATCAGTATAACGTATGAAGTAAAATAGCATATCAGTACAACGTATAACGTTATATAGTATTACGTTATAACGTATAACGTTATATAGCATGTCATTATATCGTATAACGTTATATAGGATATCAGTATAACGTATAACGTTGTATAGTATATCAGGAAAACGCATGACGTTTATAGCATATCAGGATAACTTATAACGTCATATAGCATATCAGTACAACGCATAACGTTATATAGTATTACGTTATAACGTATAACGATATATAGCATGACGTTATAACGATTAACGTTACATAGCATGTCAGGATAACGTATGACGTTATATAGCATATCAGTATAACGTATAACGTTATATAGTATTACGTTATAGCGTATTACGTTATATAGCATATGAGTATAACATAAAACGCCATATAGCATATCAGGATATCGTATAACGTTATATAGCATATCAGGATAACGTATAACGTTATATAGCATACCAGTATAACGTATAACGTTATATAGCATACCAGTATAACGTATAACGTTATATAGTATTACGTTATAGCGTATTACGTTATATAGCATATGAGTATAACATATAACGCCATATAGCATATCAGGATATCGTATAACGTTATATAGCATACCAGTATAACGTATAACGTTATATAGCATACCAGTATAACGTATAACGTTATATAGTATTACGTTATAGCGTATTACGTTATATAGCATATGAGTATAACATATAACGCCATATAGCATATCAGGATATCGTATAACGTTATATAGCATATCAGGATAACGTATAACGTTATGTAGCATACCAATATAACGTATAACGTTATATAGCATACCAGTATAACGTATAACGTAATATAGCATACCAGCATAACGTATAACGTTATATAGCATATCAGGATAACGTATAACGTTATATAGCATATCAGGATAACGTATAACGTCATATAGCATACCAGTATAACGTATAACGTTATATAGCATACCAGTATAACGTATAACGTTATATAGTATTACGTTATAACGTATAACGTTATATAGCATGTCATTATATCGTATAACGTTATATAGGATATCAGTATAACGTATAACGTTGTATAGTATATGAGGAAAACGCATAACGTTTATAGCATATCAGGATAACGTGTAAAGTTATATAGCATATCAGTACAACGTATAACGTTATATAGTATTACGTTATGACGTATAACGATATATAGCATGACGTTATAACGATTAACGTTATATTGCATGTCAGTATGACGTATAACGTTATATAGGATATCAGTATAACGTATAACGTTATAAGGTATTACGTTATAGCGTATTACGTTATGTAGCATATCAGTATAACGTATGACGTTATAAGGTATTACGTTATAGCGTATTACGTTATATAGCATATCAGTCTAACGTATAACGTCATATAGTATATCAGGATACCGTATAACGTTGTATAGCATATCAGGATAACGTATAACGTTATATAGCATATCAGTATAACGTATGACGTTATATAGCATATCAGTATGACGTAAAACATTATATAGCATATCAAGATAACGTATAACGTTTTGTAGCAAATCAAGATAACGTATAACGTTATATAGCATATCAGGATAACGTATAACGTTATATAGCATATCAGGATAACGTATAACGTTATATAGCATATCAGGATAACGTATAACGTTATATAGTATTACGTTATAACGTATAACGATATATAGCATGACGTTATAACGTATAAAGTTAAATAGCATACCAGTGTAACGTATAACGTTATATAGCATACCAGTATAACGAATAACGTAATATAGTATTACGTTATAGCGTATAACGTTTTAGAGAATATGAGTATAACATATAACGTTATATAGCATATCAGGATAACGTATAACGTTATATAGCATATCAGGAAAGCGTATAACGTTATATAGCATATCAGGATAACGTATAACGTTATATAGCATATCAGCATAACGTATAACGTTATATAGCATATCAGGATAACGTATAACGTCATATAGTATATCAGGATACCGTATAACGTTGTATAGCATATCAGGATAACGTATAACGTTATATAGCATATCAGTATAACGTATGACGTTATATAGCATATCAGTATGACGTAAAACATTATATAGCATATCAAGATAACGTATAACGTTTTGTAGCAAATCAAGATAACGTATAACGTTATATAGCATATCAGGATAACGTATAACGTTATATAGCATATCAGGATAACGTATAACGTTATATAGCATATCAGGAAAGCGTATAACGTTATATAGCATATCAGGATAACGTATAACGTTATATAGCATATCAGCATAACGTATAACGTTATATAGCATATCAGGATAACGTATAACGTTATATAGTATTACGTTATAACGTATAACGATATATAGCATGACGTTATAACGTATAACGTTATATAGCATACCAGTAAAACGTATAACGTTATATAGCATACCAGTATAACGTATAACGTTATATAGTATTACGTTATAGCGTATAAGGTTATAGAGAATATGAATATAACATATAACGTTATATAGCATATCAGGATAACGTATAACGTTATATAGCATATCAGTATAACGTATAACGTTATATAGCATATCAGGATAACGTGTAAAGTTATATAACATATCAGTATAACGTATGAAGTAAAATAGCATATCAGTACAACGTATAACGTTATATAGTATTACGTTATAACGTATAACGATATGCACCATGACGTTATAACGATTAACGTTATATAGCCTGTCAGTATAACGTATAACGTTATGTAGCATACCAATATAACGTATAACGTTATATAGCATACCAGTATAACGTATAACGTAATATAGCATACCAGTATAACGTATAACGTTATATAGCATATCAGGATAACGTATAACGTTATATAGCATATCAGGATAACGTATAACGTTATATAGCATACCAGTATAACGTATAACGTTATACAGCATACCAGTATAACGTATAACGTTATATAGTATTACGTTATAAGGTATAACGTTATATAGCATGTCATTATATCGTATAACGTTATATAGGATATCAGTATAACGTATAACGTTGTATAGTATATCAGAAAAACGCATAACGTTTATAGCATATCAGGATAACTTATAACGTCATATAGCATATCAGTACAACGCATAACGTTATATAGTATTACGTTATAACGTATAACTATATATAGCATGACGTTATGACGATTAACGTTACATAGCATGTCAGGATAACGTATGACGTTATATAGCATATCAGTATAACGTATAACGTTATATAGTATTACGTTATACCGTATTACGTTATATAGCATATGAGTATAACATAAAACGCCATATAGCATATCAGGATATCGTATAACGTTATATAGCATATCAGGATAACGTATAACGTTATATAGCATACCAGTATAACGTATAACGTTATATAGCATACCAGTATAACGTATAACGTTATATAGTATTACGTTATAGCGTATTACGTTATATAGCATATGAGTATAACATATAACGCCATATAGCATATCAGGATATCGTATAACGTTATATAGCATATCAGGATAACGTATAACGTTATATAGCATATCAGTATAACGTATATCGTTCTATATCATATCAGGATAACGTATAACGTTATATAGCATATCAGGATAACGTGTAAAGTTATATAACATATCAGTATAACGTATGAAGTAATATAGCATATCAGTACAACGTATAACGTTATATAGTATTACGTTATAACGTATAACGATATATAGCATGACGTTATAACGATTAACGTTATATTGCATGTCAGTATGACGTATAACGTTAGATAGGATATCAGTATAACGTATAACGTTATAAGGTATTACGTTATAGCGTATTACGTTATATAGCATATCAGTATAACGTATGACGTTATAAGGGATTACGTTATAGCGTATTACGTTATATAGCATATCAGTCTAACGTATAACGTCATATAGTATATCAGGATAACGTATAACGTTGTATAGCATATCAGGATAACGTATAACGTTATATAGCATATCAGTATAACGTATAACGTTATATAGCATATCAGTATAACGTAAAACGTTATATAGCATATCAAGATAACGTATAACGTTTTGTAGCAAATCAAGATAACGTATAACATTATATAGCATATCAGGATGACGTATAACGTTATATAGAATATCAGGATAACGTATATCGTTATATATCATATCAGGATAACGTATAACGTTGTATAGCACATCAGGATAACGTATATTGCTATTTAGCTAACCAGTATGACGTATAACGATATATAGCATGACCTTATGACGTATAACGTTATATAGCATGTCAGTATATCGTATAACGTTATATAGGATATCAGTATACCTTATAACGTTATAAGTTATTACGTTATAGCGTATTACGTTATATAGCGTATCAGTATAACGTATAACGCTAATAGTATATCAGGATAACGCATAACGATGTCTAGCATATCAGGATAACGTGTAAAGTTATATAGCACACCAGTATAAAGTATAACGTTATATAGCATATCAGTATGGCGTATAACGTTATATTGCATATCAGGATAACGTATAACGTTATACAGCATATCAGGATAACGTATAACGTTTTATAGCAAATCAAGGTAACGTATAACAATATATAGCATATCAGTATAACGAATAACGTTATATAGCATACCAATATAACGTATAATGTTATATAGCATATCAGTACAACGTATAACGTTATATAGTATTACGTTATAACGTATAACGATATATAGCATGACGTTATAACGATTAACGTTATATAGCATGTCAGTATAACGTATAACGTTATATAGGATATCAGTATAACGTTTAATGTTATAATGTATTACGTTATAGCGTATTACGTTATATAGCATATCAGTATAACGTATGACGTTATAAGGTTTTACGTTATAGCGTATTACGATATATAGCATATCAGTCTAACGTATAACGTTATATATTATATCAGGATAACGTATAACGTTGTATAGCATATCAGGATAACGTATAACGTTATATAGCATATCAGTATAACGTATAACGTTATATAGCATATCAGTATAACGTAAAACGTTATATAGCATATCACGATAACGTATAACGTTTTATAGCAAATCAAGGTAACGTATAACATTATATAGCATATCAGGATAACGTATAACGTTATATAGCATAACAGGATAACGTATATCGTTATATAGCATATCAGGATAACGTATAACGTTATATAGCATATCAGGATAACGTATATTGATATATAGCTAATCAGTATGACGTATAACGGTATATAGCATGACGTTATAACGATTAACGTTATATAGCATGTCAGTATAACGTATAACGTTATATAGGATATCAGTATAACGTATAATGTTATAAGGTATTACGTTATAGCGTATTACGTTATAGAGCATATCAGTATAACGTATGACGTTATAAGGTATTACGTTATAGCGTATTACGATATATAGCATATCAGTCTAACGTATAACGTTATATATTATATCAGGATAACGTATAACGTTGTATAGCATGTCAGGATAACGTATAACGTTATATTGCATATCAGGATAACGTATAACGTTATACAGCATATTACGATAACGTATAACGTTATATAGAATATCAGTATAACTTAAAACGTTATATAGCATATCACTAAAACGTAAAACGCTATATAGCATATCAGTATAACGTATAACGTTATATAGTATTACGTTATAGCGTATTACGTTATATAGCATATGGGTATAACATATAACGTCATATAGCATATCAGGATAACGTATAACGTTATATAGAATATCAGTATAACTTAAAACGTTATATAGCATATCAGTAAAACGTAAAACGCTATATAGCATATCAGTATAACGTATAACGTTATATAGTATTAGGTTATAGCGTATTACGTTGTATAGCATATGGGTATAACATATAACGTCATATAGCTTATCAGGATAACGTATAACGTTATATAGCATATCAGGATAACGTGTAAAGTTATATAACATATCAGTATAACGTATAATGTAATATAGCATATCAGTACAACGTATAACGTTATATAGTATTACGTTATAACGTATAACGATATATACCATGACGTTATAACGATTAACGTTATATTGCATGTCAGTATGGCATATAACGTTATATAGGATATCAGAATAACGTATAACGTTATATAGCATATCAGGATAACGTATAACGTTATGTAGCATATCATGTAAACGTATAATGTCATATAGCATACCAATGTAACGTATAACGTTATATAGGAAATCAGTATAACGTATAACGTTATATAGTATTACGTTATAACGTATAACGTTATATAGCATGTCAGTATAACGTATAACGTCGTATAGCATATCAGGATATCGTATAACGTTATATAGCATATCAGGATAACGTATAACGTTATATAGCATATCAGTATAACGTATAGCGTTATATAGCATATCAGTATAACGTAAAACGTTATATAGCATATCACGATAACGTATAACGTTTTATAGCAAATCAAGGTATCGTATAACATTATATAGCATACCAATATAACGTATAACGTTATATAGGTTGTCAGTATAACGTATAACGTTATATAGTATTACGTTCTAGCGCATTACGTTATATAGCACATCAGTATAACGCATAACGTAATATAGCATATCAGTATAACGTATAACGTTATGCAGCATATCAGAATAACGTATAACGTTATGTAGCATATCAGGATAACGTATAATGTCATATAGCATACCAATGTAACGTATAACGTTATATAGGAAATTAGTATAACGTATAACGTTATATAGTATTACGTTATAACGTATAACGTTATATAGCATGTCAGTATAACCTATAACGTCATATAGCATATCAGGATATCGTATAACGTTATATAGCATATCAGGATAACGTATAACGTTATATAGCATATCAGTATAACGTAAAACGTTATATAGCATATCACGATAACGTATAACGTTTTATAGCAAATCAGTATAACGCAAAACGTTATATAGCATATCACGATAACGTATAACGTTTTATAGCAAATCAAGGTAACGTATAACATTATATAGCATATCAGGATAACGTATAACGTTATGTAGCATATCAGGATAACGTATAATGTCATATAGCATACCAATGTAACGTATAACGTTATATAGGAAATTAGTATAACGTATAACGTTATATAGTATTACGTTATAACGTATAACGTTATATAGCATGTCAGTATAACCTATAACGTCATATAGCATATCAGGATATCGTATAACGTTATATAGCATATCAGGATAACGTATAACGTTATATAGCATATCAGTATAACGTAAAACGTTATATAGCATATCACGATAACGTATAACGTTTTATAGCAAATCAGTATAACGCAAAACGTTACATAGCATATCACGATAACGTATAACGTTTTATAGCAAATCAAGGTAACGTATAACATTATATAGCATATCAGGATAACGTATAACGTTATGTAGCATAACAGGATAACGTATATCGTTATATAGCATATCAGGATAACGTATAAGCTTATATAGAATATCAGTATAACGTATATTGCTATATAGCTAATCAGTATGACGTATAACGATATATAGCATGACGTTATAACGATTAACGTTATATAGCATATCAGTATAACGTAAAACGTTATATAGCATATCACGATAACGTATAACGTTTTATAGCAAATCAAGGTAACGTATAACATTATATAGCATATCAGGATAACGTATAACGTTATATAGCATAACAGGATAACGCATATCGTTATATAGCATATCAGGATAACGTATAACGTTATATAGCATATCAGGATAACGTATATTGCTATATAGCTAATCAGTATGACGTATAACGATATATAGCATGACGTTATAACGATTAACGTTATATAGGATATCAGTGTAACGTATAATGTTATAAGGTATTACGTTATAGCGTATTACGTTATATAGCATATCAGTATAACGTATGACGTTATAAGGTATTACGTTATAGCGTATTACGATATATAGCATATCAGTCTAACGTATAACGTTATATATTATATCAGGATAACGTATAACGTTGTATAGCATATCAGGATAACGTATAACGTTATATTGCATATCAGGATAACGTATAACGTTATACAGCATATCACGATAACGTATAACGTTATATAGAATATCACTATAACTTAAAACGTTATATAGCATATCACTATAACGTAAAACGCTATATAGCATATCAGTATAACGTATAACGTTATATAGTATTACGTTATAGCGTATTACGTTATATAGCATATGGGTATAACATATAACGTCATATAGCATATCAGGATAACGTATAACGTTATATAGCATATCAGGATAACGTGTAAAGTTATATAACATATCAGTATAACGTATAAAGTAATATAGCATATCAGTACAACGTATAACGTTATATAGTATTACGTTATAACGTATAACGATATATAGCATGACGTTATAACGATTAACGTTATATTGCATGTCAGTATGACGTATAACGTTATATAGGATATCAGTATAACGTATAACGTTATAAGGTATTACGTTATAGCGTATTACGTTATATAGCATATCAGTATAACGTATGACGTTATAAGGTATTACGTTATAGCGTATTACGTTATATAGCATATCAGGATAACGTATAACGTTATATAGCATATCAGGATAACGTATAACGTTATATAGCAAATCAGGATAACGTATAACGTTATATAGCTTATCAGTATGACGTACAACGTTATATAGCATAACAATATAACGTATAACGTTATATAGGATGTCAGTATAACGTATAACGTTATATAGTATTACGCTCTAGCGCATTACGTTATATAGCACATCAGTATAACGCATAACGTAATATAGCATATCAGTATAACGTATAACGTTATGCAGCATATCAGGATAACGTATAACGTTATATAGCATATCAGTATATCTTATAACGTTATATAGCATACCAATTAACGTATAACGTTATATAGCATACCAGTATAACGTATTACGTTATATAGTATTACGTTATAGCGTATTACGTTGTAGAGTATATGAGTATAACATATAACGTTATATAGCATATCAGGATAACGTATAACGTTATGTAGCATATCAGGTAAACCTATAATATCATATAGCATACCAATGTAACGTATAACGTTATATAGGAAATCAGTATAACGTGTAACGTTATATAGTATTACGTTATAACGTATAACGTTATATAGCATGTCAGTATAACGTATAACGTCATATAGCATATCAGGATATCGTATAACGTTATACAGCATATCAAGATAACGTATAACGTTATATAGCATATCAGTATAACGTATAACGTTATATAGCATATCAGTATAACGTAAAACGTTATATAGCATATCACGATAACGTATAACGTTTTATAGCAAATCAAGGTATCGTATAACATTATATAGCATACCAATATAACGTATAACGTTATATAGGTTGTCAGTATAACGTATAACGTTATATAGTATTACGTTCTAGCGCATTACGTTATATAGCACATCAGTATAACGCATAACGTAATATAGCATATCAGTATAACGTATAACGTTATGCAGCATATCAGAATAACGTATAACGTTATGTAGCATATCAGGATAACGTATAATGTCATATAGCATACCAATGTAACGTATAACGTTATATAGGAAATCAGTATAACGTATAACGTTATATAGTATTACGTTATAACGTATAACGTTATATAGCATGTCAGTATACCCTATAACGTCATATAGCATATCAGGATATCGTATAACGTTATATAGCATATCAGGATAACGTATAACGTTATATAGCATATCAGTATAACGTATAACGTTATATAGCATATCAGTATAACGTAAAACGTTATATAGCATATCACGATAACGTATAACGTTTTATAGCAAATCAGTATAACGTAAAACGTTATATAGCATATCACGATAACGTATAACGTTTTATAGCAAATCAAGGTAACGTATAACATTATATAGCATATCAGGATAACGTATAACGTTATGTAGCATAACAGGATAACGTATATCGTTATATAGCATATCAGGATAACGTATAAGCTTATATAGAATATCAGTATAACGTATATTGCTATATAGCTAATCAGTATGACGTATAACGATATATAGCATGACGTTATAACGATTAACGTTATATAGCATATCAGTATAACGTAAAACGTTATATAGCATATCACGATAACGTATAACGTTTTTTAGCAAATCAAGGTAACGTATAACATTATATAGCATATCAGGATAACGTATAACGTTATATAGCATAACAGGATAACGCATATCGTTATATAGCATATCAGGATAACGTATAACGTTATATAGCATATCAGGATAACGTATATTGCTATATAGCTAATCAGTATGACGTATAACGATATATAGCATGACGTTATAACGATTAACGTTATATAGGATATCAGTGTAACGTATAATGTTATAAGGTATTACGTTATAGCGTATTACGTTATATAGCATATCAGTATAACGTATGACGTTATAAGGTATTACGTTATAGCGTATTACGATATATGGCATATCAGTCTAACGTATAACGTTATATATTATATCAGGATAACGTATAACGTTGTATAGCATATCAGGATAACGTATAACGTTATATTGCATATCAGGATAACGTATAACGTTATACAGCATATCACGATAACGTATAACGTTATATAGAATATCACTATAACTTAAAACGTTATATAGCATATCACTATAACGTAAAACGCTATATAGCATATCAGTATAACGTATAACGTTATATAGTATTACGTTATAGCGTATTACGTTATATAGCATATGGGTATAACATATAACGTCATATAGCATATCAGGATAACGTATAACGTTATATAGCATATCAGGATAACGTGTAATGTTATATAACATATCAGTATAACGTATAAAGTAATATAGCATATCAGTACATCGTATAACGTTATATAGTATTACGTTATAACGTATAACGATATATAGCATGACGTTATAACGATTAACGTTATATTGCATGTCAGTATGACGTATAACGTTATATAGGATATCAGTATAACGTATAACGTTATAAGGTATTACGTTATAGCGTATTACGTTATATAGCATATCAGTATAACGTATGACGTAATAAGGTATTACGTTATAGCGTATTACGTTATATAGCATATCAGGATAACGTATAACGTTATATAGCATATCAGGATAACGTATAACGTTATATAGCAAATCAGGATAACGTATAACGTTATATAGCTTATCAGTATGACGTACAACGTTATATAGCATAACAATATAACGTATAACGTTATATAGGATGTCAGTATAACGTATAACGTTATATAGTATTACGCTCTAGCGCATTACGTTATATAGCACATCAGTATAACGCATAACGTAATATAGCATATCAGTATAACGTATAACGTTATGCAGCATATCAGGATAACGTATAACGTTATATAGCATATCAGTATATCGTATAACGTTATATAGCATACCAATTAACGTATAACGTTATATAGCATACCAGTATAACGTATTACGTTATATAGTATTACGTTATAGCGTATTACGTTGTAGAGTATATGAGTATAACATATAACGTTATATAGCATATCAGGATAACGTATAACGTTATGTAGCATATCAGGTAAACCTATAATATCATATAGCATACCAATGTAACGTATAACGTTATATAGGAAATCAGTATAACGTGTAACGTTATATAGTATTACGTTATAACGTATAACGTTATATAGCATGTCAGTATAACGTATAACGTCATATAGCATATCAGGATATCGTATAACGTTATATAGCATATCAAGATAACGTATAACGTTATATAGCATATCAGTATAACGTATAACGTTATATAGCATATCAGTATAACGTAAAACGTTATATAGCATATCACGATAACGTATAACGTTTTATAGCAAATCAGTATAACGTAAAACGTTATATAGCATATCACGATAACGTATAACGTTTTATAGCAAATCAAGGTAACGTATAACATTATATAGCATATCAGGATAACGTATAACGTTATATAGCATAACAGGATAACGTATATCGTTATATAGCATATCAGGATAACGTATAACGTTATATAGCATATCAGGATAACGTATATTGCTATATAGCTAATCAGTATGACGTATAACGATATATAGCATGACGTTATAACGAAATAACGTTATATAGCATGTCAGTATAACGTATAACGTTATATAGGATATCAGTATAACGTATAATGTTATAAGGTATTACGTTATAGCGTATTACGTTATATAGCATATCAGTATAACGTATGACGTTATAAGGTATTACGTTATAGCGTATTACGATATATAGCATATCAGTATAAAATATGACGTTATAAGGTATTACGTTATAGCGTATTACGATATATAGCATATCAGTCTAACGTATAACGTTATATATTATATCAGGATAACTTATAACGTTGTATAGCATATCAGGATAACGTATAACGTTATATTGCATATCAGGATAACGTATAACGTTATACAGCATATCACGATAACGTATATCGTTATATAGAATATCAGTATAACTTAAAACGTTATATAGTATTACGTTATAGCGTATTACGTTATATAGCATATGGGTATAACATATAACGTCATATAGCATATCAGGATAACGTATAACGTTATATAGCATATCAGGATAACGTATGACGTTATAAGGTATTACGTTATAGCGTATTACATTATATAGCATATCAGGATAACGTATAACGTTATATAGCATACCAATATAACGTATAACGTTATATAGCATACCAGTATAACGTATAACGTTATATAGTATTACGTTATAGCGTATTACGTTGTAGAGCATATGAGTATAACATATAACGTTATATAGCATATCAGGATAACGTATAACGTTATATAGCATATCAGTATAACGTACAACGTTATATAGCATACCAATATAACGTATAACGTACAATGTTATATAGCATGCCAATATAACGTATAACGTTATATAGTATTACGTTCTAGCGCATTACGTTATATAGCACATCAGTATAACGCATAACGTACTATAGCATATCTGTATAACGTATAACGTTATGCAGCATATCAGGATAACGTATAACGTTATATAGCATATCAGTATAACGTATAACGTTATATAGCATACCACTATAACGTATAACGTTATATAGCATACCAGTATAACGTATAACGTTATATAGTATTACGTTATAGCGTATTACGTTGTAGAGCATATGAGTATAACATATAACGTTATATAGCATATCAGGATAACGTATAACGTTATATAGCATATCAGTATAACGTACAACGTTATATAGCATACCAATATAACGTATAACGTACAATGTTATATAGCATACCAATATAACGTATAACGTTATATAGTATTACGTTCTAGCGCATTACGTTATATAGCACAACAGTATAACGCATAACGTACTATAGCATATCTGTATAACGTATAACGTTATGCAGCATATCAGGATAACGTATAACGTTATATAGCATACCAATATAACGTATAACGTTATATAGCATACCAGTATAACGTATAACGTTATATAGTATTACGTTATAGCGTATTACGTTGTAGAGCATATGAGTATAACATATAACGTTATATAGCATATCAGGATAACGTATAACGTTATATAGCATATCAGGATAACGTATAACGTTATGTAGCATATCAGGATAACGTATAATGTCATATAGCATACCAATGTAACGTATAACGTTATATAGGAAATCAGTATAACGTATAACGTTATATAGTATTACGTTATAACGTATAACGTTATATAGCATGTCAGTATAACGTATAACGTCATATAGCATATCAGGATATCGTATAACGTTATATAGCATATCAGGATAACGTATAACGTTATATAGCATATCAGTATAACGTATAACGTTATATAGAATATCAGTATAACGTAAAACGTTATATAGCATATCACGATAACGTATAACGTTTTATAGCAAATCAGTATAACGTAAAACGTTATATAGCATATCACGATAACGTATAACGTTTTATAGCAAATCAAGGTAACGTATAACATTATATAGCATATCAGGATAACGTATAACGTTATATAGCATAACAGGATAACGTATATCATTATATAGCATATCAGGATAACGTATAACGTTATATAGCATATCAGGATAACGTATATTGCTATATAGCTAATCAGTATGACGTATAACGATATATAGCATGACGTTATAACGATTAACGTTATATAGCATGTCAGTATAACGTATAACGTTATATAGGATATCGGTATAACGTATAATGTTATAAGGTATTACGTTATAGCGTATTACGTTATATAGCATATCAGTATAAAGTATGACGTTATAAGGTATTACGTTATAGCGTATTACGTTATATAGCATATCAGTACAACGTATGACGTTAAAAGGTATTACGTTATAGCGTATTACGTTATATAGCATATCAGGATAACGTGTAAAGTTATATAACATATCAGTATAACGTATAAAGTAATATAGCATATCAGTACAACGTTTAACGTTATACAGTATTACGTAATAACGTATAACGATATATACCATGACGTTATAACGATTAACGTTATCTTGCATGTCAGTATGACGTATAACGTTATATAGGATATCAGTATAACGTATAACGTTATAAGGTATTACGATATAGCGTATTACGTTATATAGCATATCAGTATAACGTATGACGTTATAAGGTATTACGTTATAGCGTATTACGTTATATAGCATATCAGGATAACGTGTAAAGTTATATAACATATCAGTATAACGTATAAAGTAATATAGCATATCAGTACAACGTTTAACGTTATATAGTATTACGTAATAACGTATAACGATATATACCATGACGTTATAACGATTAACGTTATATTGCATGTCAGTATGACGTATAACGTTATATAGGATATCAGTATAACGTATAACGTTATAATGTATTACGTTATAGCGTATTACGTTATATAGCATATCAGTACAACGTACAACGTTATATAGCATACCAATATAACGTATAACGTTATATAGGATGTCAGTATAACGTATAACGTTATATAGCAAATCAGGATAACGTATAACGTTATATAGCTTGTCAGTATAACGTACAACGTTATATAGCATATCAGTATAACGTATAACGTTATATAGCATACCAGTATAACGTATAACGTTATATAGAATATCAGTATAACGTAAAACGTTATATAGCATATCACGATAACGTATAACGTTTTATAGCAAATCAGTATAACGTAAAACGTTATATAGCATATCACGATAACGTATAGCGTTTTATAGCAAATCAAGGTAACGTATAACATTATATAGCATATCAGGATAACGTATAACGTTATATAGCATAACAGGATAACGTATAACGTTATATAGCATATCAGGATAACGTATATTGCTATATAGCTAATCACTATGACGTATAACGATATATAGCATGACGTTATAACGATTAACGTTATATAGCATGTCAGTATAACGTATAACGTTATATAGGATATCAGTATAACGTATAATGTTATAAGGTATTACGTTATAGCGTATTACGTTATATAGCATATCAGTACAACGTACAACGTTATATAGCATACCAATATAACGTATAACGTACAATGTTATATAGCATACCAATATAACGTATAACGTTATATAGTATTACCTTCTAGCGCATTACGTTATATAGCACATCAGTATAACGCATAACGTACTATAGCATATCTGTATAACGTATAACGTTATGCAGCATATCAGGATAACGTATAACGTTATATAGCATATCAGTATAACGTATAACGTTATATAGCATACCAATATAACGTATAACGTTATATAGCATACCAGTATAACGTATAACGTTATATAGTATTACGTTATTGCGTATTACGTTGTAGAGCATATGAGTATAACATATAACGTTATATAGCATATCAGGATAACGTATAACGTTATATAGCATATCAGGATAACGTATAACGTTATGTAGCATATCAGGATAACGTATAATGTCATATAGCATACCAATGTAACGTATAACGTTATATAGGAAATCAGTATAACGTATAACGTTATATAGTATTACGTTATAACGTATAACGTTATATAGCATGTCAGTATAACGTATAACGTCATATAGCATATCAGGATATCGTATAACGTTATATAGCATATCAGGATAACGTATAACGTTATATAGCATATCAGTATAACGTATAACGTTATATAGAATATCAGTATAACGTAAAACATTATATAGCATATCACGATAACGTATAACGTTTTATAGCAAATCAGTATAACGTAAAACGTTATATAGCATATCACGATAACGTATAACGTTTTATAGCAAATCAAGGTAACGTATAACATTATATAGCATATCAGGATAACGTATAACGTTATATAGCATAACAGGATAACGTATATCGTTATATAGCATATCAGGATAACGTATAACGTTATATAGCATATCAGGATAACGTATATTGCTATATAGCTAATCAGTATGACGTATAACGATATATAGCATGACGTTATAACGATTAACGTTATATAGCATGTCAGTATAACGTATAACGTTATATAGGATATCAGTATAACGTATAATGTTATAAGGTATTACGTTATAGCGTATTACGTTATATAGCATATCAGTATAACGTATGACGTTATAAGGTATTACGTTATAGCGTATTACGTTATATAGCATATCAGTACAACGTATGACGTTAAAAGGTATTACGTTATAGCGTATTACGTTATATAGCATATCAGGATAACGTGTAAAGTTATATAACATATCAGTATAACGTATAAAGTAATATAGCATATCAGTACAACGTTTAACGTTATACAGTATTACGTAATAACGTATAACGATATATACCATGACGTTATAACGATTAACGTTATCTTGCATGTCAGTATGACGTATAACGTTATATAGGATATCAGTATAACGTATAACGTTATAAGGTATTACGATATAGCGTATTACGTTATATAGCATATCAGTATAACGTATGACGTTATAAGGTATTACGTTATAGCGTATTACGTTATATAGCATATCAGGATAACGTGTAAAGTTATATAACATATCAGTATAACGTATAAAGTAATATAGCATATCAGTACAACGTTTAACGTTATATAGTATTACGTAATAACGTATAACGATATATACCATGACGTTATAACGATTAACGTTATATTGCATGTCAGTATGACGTATAACGTTATATAGGATGTCAGTATAACGTATAACGTTATATAGCAAATCAGGATAACGTATAACGTTATATAGCTTGTCAGTATAACGTACAACGTTATATAGCATATCAGTATAACGTGTAACGTTATATAGCATACCAGTATAACGTATAACGTTATATAGAATATCAGTATAACGTAAAACGTTATATAGCATATCACGATAACGTATAACGTTTTATAGCATACCAGTATAACGTATAACGTTATATAGTATTACGTTATACCGTATTACGTTGTAGAGCATATGAGTATAACATATAACGTTATATAGCATATCAGGATAACGTATAACGTTATATAGCATATCAGGATAACGTATAACGTTATGTAGCATATCAGGATAACGTATAATGTCATATAGCATATCAGGATAACGTATATTGCTATATAGCTAATCAGTATGACGTATAACGATATATAGCATGACGTTATAACGATTAACGTTATATAGCATGTCAGTATAACGTATAACGTTAGATAGGATATCAGTATAACGTATAATGTTATAAGGTATTACGTTATAGCGTATTACGTTATATAGCATATCAGTATAACGTATGACGTTATAAGGTATTACGTTATAGCGTATTACGATATATAGCATATCAGTCTGACGTATAACGTTATATATTATATCAGGATAACGTATAACGTTATATTGCATATCAGGATAACGTATAACGTTATACAGCATATCACGATAACGTATAACGTTATATAGAATATCAGTATAACTTAAAACGTTATATAGCATATCACTAAAACGTAAAACGCTATATAGCATATCAGTATAACGTATAACGTTATATAGTATTACGTTATAGCGTATTACGTTATACAGCATATGGGTATAACATATAACGTCATATAGCATATCAGGATAACGTATAACGTTATATAGCATATCAGGATAACGTGTAAAGTTATATAACATATCAGTATAACGTATAAAGTAATATAGCATATCAGTATAACGTATGACGTTATAAGGTATTACGTTATAGCGTATTACGTTATATAGCATATCAGGATAACGTATAACGTTATATAGCAAATCAGGATAACGTATAACGTTATATAGCTTATCAGTGTAACGTACAACGTTATATAGCATACCAATATAACGTATAACGTTATATAGGATGTCAGTATAACGTACAACGTTATATAGTATACCAATATAACGTATAACGTCATATAGGATGTCCGTATAACGTATAACGTTCTGCAGCATATCAGGATAACGTATAACGTTATATAGCATATCAGTATAACGTATAACGTTATATAGCATACCAATATAACGTATAACGTTATATAGCATATCAGGATAACGTATATTGCTATATAGCTAATCAGTATGACGTATAACGATATATAGCATGACGTTATAACGATTAACGTTATATAGCATGTCAGTATAACGTATAACGTTATATAGGATATCAGTATAACGTATAATGTTATAAGGTATTACGTTATAGCGTATTACGTTATATAGCATATCAGTATAACGTATGACGTTATAAGGTATTACGTTATAGCGTATTACGATATATAGCATGTCAGTCTAACGTATAACGTTATATATTATATCAGGATAACGTATAACGTTATATTGCAAATCAGGATAACGTATAACGTTATATACCTTATCAGTATAACGTACAACGTTATATAGCATACCAATATAACGTATAACGTACAACGTTATATAGCATACCAATATAACGTATAACGTTATATAGTATTACGTTCTAGCGCATTACGTTATATAGCACATCAGTATAACGCATAACGTAATATAGCATATCTGTATAACGTATAACGTTATGCAGCATATCAGGATAACGTATAACGTTATATAGCATATCAGTATAACGTATAACGTTATATAGCAAACCAATGTATCGTATAACGTTATATAGCATACCAGTATAATGTATAACGTTATATAGTATTACGTTATAGCGTATTACGTTGTAGAGCATATGAGTATAACATATAACGTTATATAGCATATCAGGATAACGTATAACGTTATATAGCATATCAGGATAACGTATAACGTTATGTAGCATATCAGGATAACGTATAATGTCATATAGCATATCAGGATAACGTATATTGCTATATAGCTAATCAGTATGACGTATAACGATATATAGCATGACGTTATAACGATTAACGTTATATAGCATGTCAGTATAACGTATAACGTTAGATAGGATATCAGTATAACGTATAATGTTATAAGGTATTACGTTATAGCGTATTACGTTATATAGCATATCAGTATAACGTATGACGTTATAAGGTATTACGTTATAGCGTATTACGATATATAGCATATCAGTCTGACGTATAACGTTATATATTATATCAGGATAACGTATAACGTTATATTGCATATCAGGATAACGTATAACGTTATACAGCATATCACGATAACGTATAACGTTATATAGAATATCAGTATAACTTAAAACGTTATATAGCATATCACTAAAACGTAAAACGCTATATAGCATATCAGTATAACGTATAACGTTATATAGTATTACGTTATAGCGTATTACGTTATACAGCATATGGGTATAACATATAACGTCATATAGCATATCAGGATAACGTATAACGTTATATAGCATATCAGGATAACGTGTAAAGTTATATAACATATCAGTATAACGTATAAAGTAATATAGCATATCAGTATAACGTATGACGTTATAAGGTATTACGTTATAGCGTATTACGTTATATAGCATATCAGGATAACGTATAACGTTATATAGCAAATCAGGATAACGTATAACGTTATATAGCTTATCAGTGTAACGTACAACGTTATATAGCATACCAATATAACGTATAACGTTATATAGGATGTCAGTATAACGTACAACGTTATATAGTATACCAATATAACGTATAACGTCATATAGGATGTCCGTATAACGTATAACGTTATGCAGCATATCAGGATAACGTATAACGTTATATAGCATATCAGTATAACGTATAACGTTATATAGCATACCAATATAACGTATAACGTTATATAGCATATCAGGATAACGTATATTGCTATATAGCTAATCAGTATGACGTATAACGATATATAGCATGACGTTATAACGATTAACGTTATATAGCATGTCAGTATAACGTATAACGTTATATAGGATATCAGTATAACGTATAATGTTATAAGGTATTACGTTATAGCGTATTACGTTATATAGCATATCAGTATAACGTATGACGTTATAAGGTATTACGTTATAGCGTATTACGATATATAGCATGTCAGTCTAACGTATAACGTTATATATTATATCAGGATAACGTATAACGTTATATTGCAAATCAGGATAACGTATAACGTTATATACCTTATCAGTATAACGTACAACGTTATATAGCATACCAATATAACGTATAACGTACAACGTTATATAGCATACCAATATAACGTATAACGTTATATAGTATTACGTTCTAGCGCATTACGTTATATAGCACATCAGTATAACGCATAACGTAATATAGCATATCTGTATAACGTATAACGTTATGCAGCATATCAGGATAACGTATAACGTTATATAGCATATCAGTATAACGTATAACGTTATATAGCAAACCAATGTATCGTATAACGTTATATAGCATACCAGTATAACGTATAACGTTATATAGTATTACGTTATAGCGTATTACGTTGTAGAGCATATGAGTATAACATATAACGTTATATAGCATATCAGGATAACGTATAACGTTATATAGCATATCAGGATAACGTATAACGTTATGTAGCATATCAGGATAACGTATAATGTCATATAGCATACCAATGTAACGTATAACGTTATATAGGAAATCAGTATAACGTATAACGTTATATAGTATTACGTTATAACGTATAACGTTATATAGCATGTCAGTATAACGTATAACGTCATATAGCATATCAGGATATCGTATAACGTTATATAGCATATCAGGATAACGTATAACGTTATATAGCATATCAGTATAACGTATAACGTTATATAGCATATCAGTATAACGTAAAACGTTATATAGCATATCACGATAACGTATAACGTTTTATAGCAAATCAGTATAACGTAAAACGTTATATAGCATATCACGATAACGTATAACGTTTTATAGCAAATCAAGGTAACGTTTAACATTATATAGCATATCAGGATAACGTATAACGTTATATAGCATATCAGGATAACGTATATTGCTATATAGCATATCAGTATAACGTAAAACGTTATATAGCATATCAGTATAACGTAAAACGTTATATAGCATATCACGATAACGTATATCGTTATATAGCATATCAGGATAACGTATAACGTTATATAGCATATCAGGATAACGTATAACGTTATATAGCATATCAGGATAACGTATATTGCTATATAGCTAATCAGTATGACGTATAACGATATATAGCATGACGTTATAACGATTAACGTTATATAGCATGTCAGTATAACGTATAACGTTATATAGGATATCAGTATAACGTATAATGTTATAAGGTATTACGTTATAGCGTATTACGTTATATAGCATATCAGTATAACGTATGACGTTATAAGGTATTACGTTATAGCGTATTACGATATATAGCATATCAGTCTAACGTATAACGTTATATATTTTATCAGGATAACGTATAACGTTGTATAGCATATCAGGATAACGTATAACGTTATACTGCATATCAGGATAACGTATAACGTTATACAGCATATCACGATAACGTATAACGTTATATAGAATATCAGTATAACGTATAACGTTATATAGGATGTCAGTATAACGTACAACGTTATATAGCATACCAATATAACGTATAACGTTATATAGCTTATCAGGATAACGTAAAACGGTATATAGCATATCAGCATAACGTATAACGTTATATAGCATACCAATATAACGTATAACGTTATATAGCATACCAGTATAACGTATAACGTTATATAGTATTACGTTATACCGTATTACGTTGTAGAGCATATGAGTATAACATATAACGTTATATAGCATATCAGGATAACGTATAACGTTATATAGCATATCAGGATGACGTATAACGTTATGTAGCATATCAGGATAACGTATAATGTTATAAGGTATTACGTTATAGCGTATTACGTTATATAGCATATCAGTATAACGTATGACGTTATAAGGTATTACATTATAGCGTATTACGATATATAGCATATCAGTCTAACGTATAACGTTATATATTATATCAGGATAACGTATAACGTTGTATAGCATATCAGGATAACGTATAACGTTATACTGCATATCAGGATAGCGTATAACGTTATACAGCAAATCACGATAACGTATAACGTTATATAGAATATCAGTATAACTTAAAACGTTATATAGCATATCACTAAAACGTAAAACGCTATATGGCATACCAATATAACGTATAACGTTATATAGGATGTCAGTATAACGTACAACGTTATATAGCATACCAATATAACGTATAACGTTATATAGCTTATCAGGATAACGTAAAACGGTATATAGCATATCAGCATAACGTATAACGTTATATAGCATACCAATATAACGTATAACGTTATATAGCATACCAGTATAACGTATAACGTTATATAGTATTACGTTATACCGTATTACGTTGTAGAGCATATGAGTATAACATATAACGTTATATAGCATATCAGGATAACGTATAACGTTATATAGCATATCAGGATAACGTATAACGTTATGTAGCATATCAGGATAACGTATAATGTCATATAGCATATCAGGATAACGTATATTGCTATATAGCTAATCAGTATGACGTATAACGATATATAGCATGACGTTATAACGATTAACGTTATATAGCATGTCAGTATAACGTATAACGTTAGATAGGATATCAGTATAACGTATAATGTTATAAGGTATTACGTTATAGCGTATTACGTTATATAGCATATCAGTATAACGTATGACGTTATAAGGTATTACGTTATAGCGTATTACGATATATAGCATATCAGTCTGACGTATAACGTTATATATTATATCAGGATAACGTATAACGTTATATTGCATATCAGGATAACGTATAACGTTATACAGCATATCACGATAACGTATAACGTTATATAGAATATCAGTATAACTTAAAACGTTATATAGCATATCACTAAAACGTAAAACGCTATATAGCATATCAGTATAACGTATAACGTTATATAGTATTACGTTATAGCGTATTACGTTATACAGCATATGGGTATAACATATAACGTCATATAGCATATCAGGATAACGTATAACGTTATATAGCATATCAGGATAACGTGTAAAGTTATATAACATATCAGTATAACGTATAAAGTAATATAGCATATCAGTATAACGTATGACGTTATAAGGTATTACGTTATAGCGTATTACGTTATATAGCATATCAGGATAACGTATAACGTTATATAGCAAATCAGGATAACGTATAACGTTATATAGCTTATCAGTGTAACGTACAACGTTATATAGCATACCAATATAACGTATAACGTTATATAGGATGTCAGTATAACGTACAACGTTATATAGTATACCAATATAACGTATAACGTCATATAGGATGTCCGTATAACGTATAACGTTATATAGCATATCAGTATAACGTATAACGTTATATAGCATACCAATATAACGTATAACGTTATATAGCATATCAGGATAACGTATATTGCTATATAGCTAATCAGTATGACGTATAACGATATATAGCATGACGTTATAACGATTAACGTTATATAGCATGTCAGTATAACGTATAACGTTATATAGGATATCAGTATAACGTATAATGTTATAAGGTATTACGTTATAGCGTATTACGTTATATAGCATATCAGTATAACGTATGACGTTATAAGGTATTACGTTATAGCGTATTACGATATATAGCATGTCAGTCTAACGTATAACGTTATATATTATATCAGGATAACGTATAACGTTATATTGCAAATCAGGATAACGTATAACGTTATATACCTTATCAGTATAACGTACAACGTTATATAGCATACCAATATAACGTATAACGTACAACGTTATATAGCATACCAATATAACGTATAACGTTATATAGTATTACGTTCTAGCGCATTACGTTATATAGCACATCAGTATAACGCATAACGTAATATAGCATATCTGTATAACGTATAACGTTATGCAGCATATCAGGATAACGTATAACGTTATATAGCATATCAGTATAACGTATAACGTTATATAGCAAACCAATGTATCGTATAACGTTATATAGCATACCAGTATAACGTATAACGTTATATAGTATTACGTTATAGCGTATTACGTTGTAGAGCATATGAGTATAACATATAACGTTATATAGCATATCAGGATAACGTATAACGTTATATAGCATATCAGGATAACGTATAACGTTATGTAGCATATCAGGATAACGTATAATGTCATATAGCATACCAATGTAACGTATAACGTTATATAGGAAATCAGTATAACGTATAACGTTATATAGTATTACGTTATAACGTATAACGTTATATAGCATGTCAGTATAACGTATAACGTCATATAGCATATCAGGATATCGTATAACGTTATATAGCATATCAGGATAACGTATAACGTTATATAGCATATCAGTATAACGTATAACGTTATATAGCATATCAGTATAACGTAAAACGTTATATAGCATATCACGATAACGTATAACGTTTTATAGCAAATCAGTATAACGTAAAACGTTATATAGCATATCACGATAACGTATAACGTTTTATAGCAAATCAAGGTAACGTTTAACATTATATAGCATATCAGGATAACGTATAACGTTATATAGCATATCAGGATAACGTATATTGCTATATAGCATATCAGTATAACGTAAAACGTTATATAGCATATCAGTATAACGTAAAACGTTATATAGCATATCACGATAACGTATATCGTTATATAGCATATCAGGATAACGTATAACGTTATATAGCATATCAGGATAACGTATAACGTTATATAGCATATCAGGATAACGTATATTGCTATATAGCTAATCAGTATGACGTATAACGATATATAGCATGACGTTATAACGATTAACGTTATATAGCATGTCAGTATAACGTATAACGTTATATAGGATATCAGTATAACGTATAATGTTATAAGGTATTACGTTATAGCGTATTACGTTATATAGCATATCAGTATAACGTATGACGTTATAAGGTATTACGTTATAGCGTATTACGATATATAGCATATCAGTCTAACGTATAACGTTATATATTTTATCAGGATAACGTATAACGTTGTATAGCATATCAGGATAACGTATATTGCTATATAGCTAATCAGTATGACGTATAACGATATATAGCATGACGTTATAACGATTAACGTTATATAGCATGTCAGTATAACGTATAACGTTATATAGCATATCAGTATAACGTATGACGTTATAAGGTATTACGTTATAGCGTATTACGATTTATAGCATATCAGTCTAACGTATAACGTTATATATTATATCAGGATAACGTATAACGTTGTATAGCATATCAGGATAACGTATAACGTTATACTGCATATCAGGATAGCGTATAACGTTATACAGCATATCACGATAACGTATAACGTTATATAGAATATCAGTATAACTTAAAACGTTATATAGCATATCACTAAAACGTAAAACGCTATATGGCATACCAATATAACGTATAACGTTATATAGGATGTCAGTATAACGTACAACGTCATATAGCATACCAATATAACGTATAACGTTATATAGCTTATCAGGATAACGTAAAACGGTATATAGCATATCAGCATAACGTATAACGTTATATAGCATACCAATATAACGTATAACGTTATATAGCATACCAGTATAACGTATAACGTTATATAGTATTACGTTATACCGTATTACGTTGTAGAGCATATGAGTATAACATATAACGTTATATAGCATATCAGGATAACGTATAACGTTATATAGCATATCAGGATAACGTATAACGTTATGTAGCATATCAGGATAACGTATAATGTCATATAGCATATCAGGATAACGTATATTGCTATATAGCTAATCAGTATGACGTATAACGATATATAGCATGACGTTATAACGATTTACGTTATATAGCATGTCAGTATAACGTATAACGTTAGATAGGATATCAGTATAACGTATAATGTTATAAGGTATTACGTTATAGCGTATTACGTTATATAGCATATCAGTATAACGTATGACGTTATAAGGTATTACGTTATAGCGTATTACGATATATAGCATATCAGTCTGACGTATAACGTTATATATTATGTCAGGATAACGTATAACGTTATATAGCATATCAGGATAACGTGTAAAGTTATATAACATATCAGTATAACGTATAAAGTAATATAGCATATCAGTATAACGTATGACGTTATAAGGTATTACGTTATAGCGTATTACGTTATATAGCATATCAGGATAACGTATGACGTTATATAGCATATCAGGATAACGTATAACGTTATATAGCAAATCAGGATAACGTATAACGTTATATAGCTTATCAGTGTAACGTACAACGTTATATAGCATACCAATATAACGTATAACGTTAAATAGGATGTCAGTATAACGTACAACGTTATATAGTATACCAATATAACGTATAACGTCATATAGGATGTCCGTATAACGTATAACGTTATGCAGCATATCAGGATAACGTATAACGTTATATGGCATATCAGTATAACGTATAACGTTATATAGCATACCAATATAACGTATAACGTTATATAGCATACCAATGTGACGTATAACGTTATATAGCATATCAGTATAACGTAAAACGTTATATAGCATATCACGATAACGTATAACGTTTTATAGCAAATCAGTATAACGTAAAACGTTATATAGCATATCACGATAACGTATAACGTTTTATAGCAAATCCAGGTAACGTATAACATTATATAGCATATCAGGATAACGTATAACGTTATATAGCATAACAGGATAACGTATATCGTTATATAGCATATCAGGATAACGTATAACGTTATATAGCATATCAGGATAACGTATATTGCTATATAGCTAATCAGTATGACGTATAACGATATATAGCATGACGTTATAACGATTAACGTTATATAGCATGTCAGTATAACGTATAACGTTATATAGGATATCAGTATAACGTATAATGTTATAAGGTATTACGTTATAGCGTATTACGTTATATAGCATATCAGTATAACGTATGACGTTATAAGGTATTACGTTATAGCGTATTACGATACATAGCATATCAGTCTAACGTATAACGTTATATAGTATATCAGGATAACGTATAACGTTATATAGCATATCAGGATAACGTGTAAAGTTATATAACATATCAGTATAACGTATAAAGTAATATAGCATATCAGTACAACGTATAACGTTATATAGTATTACGTTATAACGTATAACGATATATAGCATGACGTTATAACGATTAACGTTATATAGCATGTCAGTATGACGTATAACGTTATATAGGATATCAGTATAACGTTTAATGTTATAATGTATTACGTTATAGCGTATTACGTTATATAGCATATCAGTATAACGTATGACGTTATAAGGTATTACGTTATAGCGTATTACGATATATAGCATGTCAGTCTAACGTATAACGTTATATATTATATCAGGATAACGTATAACGTTATATAGCAAATCAGGATAACGTATAACGTTATATACCTTATCAGTATAACGTACAACGTTATATAGCATACCAATATAACGTATAACGTACAACGTTATATAGCATACCAATATAACGTATAACGTTATATAGTATTACGTTCTAGCGCATTACGTTATATAGCACATCAGTATAACGCATAACGTAATATAGCATATCTGTATAACGTATAACGTTATGCAGCATATCAGGATAACGTATAACGTTATATAGCATATCAGTATAACGTATAACGTTATATAGCAAACCAATGTATCGTATAACGTTATATAGCATACCAGTATAACGTATAACGTTATATAGTATTACGTTATAGCGTAATACGTTGTAGAGCATATGAGTATAACATATAACGTTATATAGCATATCAGGATAACGTATAACGTTATATAGCATATCAGGATAACGTATAACGTTATGTAGCATATCAGGATAACGTATAATGTCATATAGCATACCAATGTAACGTATAACGTTATATAGGAAATCAGTATAACGTATAACGTTATATAGTATTACGTTATAACGTATAACGTTATATAGCATGTCTGTATAACGTATAACGTCATATAGCATATCAGGATATCGTATAACGTTATATAGCATATCAGGATAACGTATAACGTTATATAGCATATCAGTATAACGTATAACGTTATATAGCATATCAGTATAACGTAAAACGTTATATAGCATATCACGATAACGTATAACGTTTTATTGCAAATCAGTATAACGTAAAACGTTATATAGCATATCACGATAACGTATAACGTTTTATAGCAAATCAAGGTAACGTATAACATTATATAGCATATCAGGATAACGTATAACGTTATATAGCATATCAGGATAACGTATATTGCTATATAGCATATCAGTATAGCGTATTACGATATATAGCATATCAGTCTAACGTATAACGTTATATATTATATCAGGATAACGTATAACGTTGTATAGCATATCAGGATAACGTATAACGTTATACTGCATATCAGGATAACGTATAACGTTATACAGCATATCACGATAACGTATAACGTTATATAGAATATCAGTATAACTTAAAACGTTATATAGCATATCACTAAAACGTAAAACGCTATATAGCATACCAATATAACGTATAACGTTATATAGGATGTCAGTATAACGTACAACGTTATATAGCATACCAATATAACGTATAACGTTATATAGCTTATCAGGATAACGTAAAACGTTATATAGCATATCAGTATAACGTATAACGTTATATAGCATACCAATATAACGTATAACGTTATATAGCATACCAGTATAACGTATAACGTTATATAGTATTACGTTATACCGTATTACGTTGTAGAGCATACGAGTATAACATATAACGTTATATAGCATATCAGGATAACGTATAACGTTATATAGCATATCAGGATAACGTATAACGTTATGTAGCATATCAGGAAAACGTATAATGTCATATAGCATATCAGGATAACGTATATTGCTATATAGCTAATCAGTATGACGTATAACGATATATAGCATGACGTTATAACGATTAACGTTATATAGCATGTCAGTATAACGTATAACGTTATATAGGATATCAGTATAACGTATAATGTTATAAGGTATTACGTTATAGCGTATTACGTTATATAGCATATCAGTATAACGTATAACGTTATAAGGTATTACGTTATAGCGTATTGCGTTATATAGCATATCAGGATAACGTATAACGTTATATAGCATATCAGTATAACGTATAACGTTATATAGCATATCAGTATATCGTAAAACGTTATATAGCATATCACGATAACGTATAACGTTTTATAGTAAATCAAGGTAACGTATAACATTATATAGCATATCAGGATAACGTATAACGTTATATAGCATATCAGGATAACGTATATTGCTATATAGCTAATCAGTATGACGTATAACGGTTTATAGCATGACGTTATATCGTATAACGTTATATAGCATATCAGGATAACGTGTAAAGTTATATAACATATCAGTATAACGTATGAAGTTAAATAGCATATCAGTACAACGTATAACGTTATATAGTATTACGTTATAACGTATAACGATATATAGCATGACGTTATAACGATTAACGTTATATAGCCTGCCAGCATAACGTATAACGTTATATAGGATATCAGTATAACGTATAACGTTATAAGGTATTACGTTATAGCGTATTGCGTTATATAGCATATCAGTATAACGTATGACGTTATAAGGTATTACGTTATAGCATATTAGGTTATATAGCATATCAGTCTAACGTATAACGTTATATAGTATATCGGGATAACGTAGAACGTTATACAGCATATCACGATAACGTATAACGTTATATAGAATATCAGTCTAACTTAAAACGTTATATAGCATATCAGTATAACGAAAAACGCTATATAGCATATCAGTATAACGGATAACGTTATATAGTATTACGTTATAGCGCATTTCGTTATATAGCATATGAGTATAACATATAACGTCATATAGCATATCAGGATAACGTATAATGTTATATAGCATATCAGGATAACGTGTAAAGTTATATAACATATCAGTATAACGCATAAAGTAATAAAGCATATCAGTACAACGTATAACGTTATATAGTATTACGTTATAACGTATAACGAAACATAGCATGACGTTATAACGATTAACGTTATATTGCATGTCAGTATGGCGTGTAACGTTATAAGGCATTACGTTATAGCGTATTACGTTATATAGCATATCAGTATAACGTATGACGTTATAAGGTATTACGTTATAGCGTATTACGTTATATAGCATATCAGTCTAACGTATAACGTCATATAGTATATCAGGATAACGTATAACATTGTATAGCATATCAAGATATAGTATAACGTTTTATAGCAAATCAAGATAACGTATAACATTATATAGCATATCAGGATAACGTATAACGTTATATAGCATATCAGGATAACGTATATCGTTATATAGTATTACGTTATATCGTATAACATTTTAGAGAATATGAGTATAACATATAACGTTATATAGGGTATCAGGATAACGTATAACGTTATATTGTATTACGTTATAACGTATAACGTTATATAGTATTACGTTATAACGTATAACGTTATATAGCATGTCAGTATATTGTATAACGTTATATAGGATATCAGTATAACGTATAACGTTATATAGTATATCCGGAAAACGCATAACGTTTATAGCATATCAGGATAACTTATAACGTCATATAGCATATCAGTATAACGTATAACGTTATATAGTATTACGTTATAACGTATAACGATATATAGCATGACGTTATAACGATTAACGTTATATAGTCTGTCAGTATAACGTATAACGTTATATAGGATATCAGTATAACGTATATCGTTATATATCATATCAGGATACCGTATAACGTTATATAGCATATCAGGATAACGTATAACGTTATATAGCATATCAGTATAACGTATAACGTTATATAGCATATCAGAATAACGTAAAACGTTATATAGCATATCAAGATATAGTATAACGTTTTATAGCAAAACAAGATAACGTATAACATTATATAGCATATCAGGATAACATATAACGTTATATAGCATATCAGGATAACGTGTAAAGTTATATAACATATCAGTATAACGTATGAAGTCAAATAGCATATCAGTACAACGTATAACGTTATATAGTATTACGTTATAACGTATAACGATATATAGCATGACGTTATAACGATTAACGTTATGTAGCCTGCCAGTATAACGTATAACGTTATATAGGATATCAGTATAACGTATAACGTTATAAGGTATTACGTTATAGCGTATTGCGTTATATAGCATATCAGGATAACGTATAACGTTGTATAGCATATCAGGATAACGTATAACGTTATATAGCATATCAGTATAACGTATAACGTTTTACTGCAAATCAAGGTAACGTATAACATTATATAGCTTATCAGGATAACGTATAACGTTATATAGCATAACAGGATAACGTATATCGTTATATAGCATATCAGGATAACGTATAACGTTATATAGCATATCAGGATAACGTATATTGCTATATAGCTAATCAGTATGACGTATAACGATATGTAGCATGACGTTATAACGATTAACGTTATATAGCATATCAGGATAACGTGTAAAGTTATATAACATATCAGTATAACGTATGAAGTCAAATAGCATATCAGTACAACGTATAACGTTATATAGTATTACGTTATAACGTATAACGATATATAGCATGACGTTATAACGATTAACGTTATGTAGCCTGCCAGTATAACGTATAACGTTATATAGGATATCAGTATAACGTATAACGTTATAAGGTATTACGTTATAGCGTATTGCGTTATATAGCATATCAGGATAACGTATAACGTTATATAGCATATCAGTATAACGTATAACGTTATATAGCATATCAGTATATCGTAAAACGTTATATAGCATATCACGATAACGTATAACGTTTTATAGTAAATCAAGATAACGTATAACATTATATAGCATATCAGGATAACGTATAACGTTATATAGCATAACAGGATAACGTATATCGCTATATAGCATATCAGGATAACGCATAACGTTATATAGCATATCAGGATAACGTATATTGCTATATAGCTAATCAGTATGACGTATAACGATATGTAGCATGACGTTATAACGATTAACGTTATATAGCATGTCAGTATAACCTATAACGTTATATAGGATATCAGTATAACGTATAATGTTATAAGGTATTACGTTATAGCGTATTACGTTAAATAGCATATCAGGATAACGTATAACGTTATATAGCATATCAGTATAACGTATAACGTTATATAGCATATCAGTATAACGTAAAACGTTATATAGCATATCACGATAACGTATAACGTTTTATAGCAAATCAAGATAACGTATAACATTATATAGCATATCAGGATAACGTATAACGTTATATAGCATATCAGGATAACGTGTAAAGTTATATAACATATCAGTATAACGTATAAAGTAATATAGCATATCAGTACAACGTATAACGTTATATAGGATTACGTTATAACGTATAACGATATATAGCATGACGTTATAACGATTAACGTTATATAGCATGTCAGTATAACGTATAAGGTTATATAGGATATCAGTATAACGTTTAATGTTATAATGTATTACGTTATAGCGTATTACGTTATATAGCATATCAGTATAACGTATGACGTTATAAGGTATTACGTTATAGCGTATTACGATATATAGCATATCAGTCTAACGTATAACGTTATATATTATATCAGGATAACGTATAACGTTGTATAGCATATCAGGATAACGTATAACGTTATATAGCATATCAGCATAACGTATAACGTTTTATAGCAAATCAAGGTAACGTATAACACTATATAGCATATCAGGATAACGTATAACGTTATATAGCATAACAGGATAACGTATATCGTTATATAGCATATCAGGATAACGTATAACGTTATATAGCATATCAGGATAACGTATATTGCTATATAGCTAATCAGTATGACGTATAACGATATGTAGCATGACGTTATAACGATTAACGTTATATAGCATGTCAGTATAACGTATAACGTTATATAGGATATCAGTATAACGTATAATGTTATAAGGTATTACGTTATAGCGTATTACGTTAAATAGCATATCAGGATAACGTATAACGTTATATAGCATATCCGTATAACGTATAACGTTATATAGTATATCAGTATAACGTAAAACGTTATATAGCATATCACGATAACGTATAACGTTTTATAGCAAATCAAGATAACGTATAACATTATATAGCATATCAGGATAACGTATAACGTTATATAGCATATCAGGATAACGTATATTGCTATATAGCTAATCAGTATGACGTATAACGGTTTATAGCATGACGTTATATCGTATAACGTTATATAGCATATCAGGATAACGTGTAAAGTTATATAACATATCAGTATAACGTATGAAGTTAAATAGCATATCAGTACAACGTATAACGTTATATAGTATTACGTTATAACGTATAACGATATATAGCATGACGTTATAACGATTAACGTTATATAGCCTGCCAGTATAACGTATAACGTTATATAGGATATCAGTATAACGTATAACGTTATAAGGTATTACGTTATAGCGTATTGCGTTATATAGCATATCAGTATAACGTATGACGTTATAAGGTATTACGTTATAGCATATTAGGTTATATAGCATATCAGTCTAACGTATAACGTTATATAGTATATCAGGATAACGTAGAACGTTGTATAGCATATCAGGATAACGTATAACGTTATATAGCTTATTAGTATAACGTAAAACGTTATATAGCATATCAAGATAACGTATAACGTTTTGTAGCAAATCAAGATAACGTATAACATTATATAGCATATCAGGATAACGTATAACGTTATATAACATATCAGGATAACGTATATCGTTATATATCATATCAGGATAACGTATAACGTTGTATAGCACATCAGGATAACGTATATTGCTATTTAGTTAATCAGTATGACGTATAACGTTATATAGCATACCAATGTAACGTATAACGTTATATAGGAAATCAGTATAACGTATAACGTTATATAGTATTACGTTATAGCGTATTACGTTGTAGAGCATATGAGTATAACATATAACGTTATATAGCATATCAGGATAACGTATAACGTTATGTAGCATATCAGGATATCGTATAATGTCATATAGCATACCAATGTAACGTATAACGTTATATAGGAAATCAGTATAACGTATAACGTTATATAGTATTACGTTATAACGTATAACGTTATATAGCATGTCAGTATAACGTATAACGTAATATAGCATATCAGGATATCGTATAACGTTATATAGCATATCAGGATAACGTGTAAAGTTATATAACATATCAGTATAACGTATAAAGTAATATAGCATATCAGTACAACGTATAACGTTATATAGGATTACGTTATAACGTATAACGATATATAGCATGACGTTATAACGATTAACGTTATATAGCATGTCAGTATAACGTATAACGTTATATAGGATATCAGTATAACGTTTAATGTTATAATGTATTACGTTATAGCGTATTACGTTATACAGCATATCAGTATAACGTATGACGTTATAAGGTATTACGTTATAGCGTATTACGATATATAGCATATCAGTCTAACGTATAACGTTATATATTATATCAGGATAACGTATAACGTTGTATAGCATATCAGGATAACGTATAATGTTATATAGCATATCAGTATAACGTATAACGTTTTATAGCAAATCAAGGTAACGTATAACATTATATAGCATATCAGGATAACGTATAACGTTATATAGCATAACAGGATAACGTATATCGTTATATAGCATATCAGGATAACGTATAACGTTATATAGCATATCAGAATAACGTATATTGCTATATAGCTAATCAGTATGACGTATAACGATATGTAGCATGACGTTATAACGATTAACGTTATATAGCATGTCAGTATAACGTATAACGTTATATAGGATATCAGTATAACGTATAATGTTATAAGGTATTACGTTATAGCGTATTACGTTATATAGCATATCAGGATAACGTATAACGTTATATAGCATATCAGTATAACGTATAACGTTATATAGCATATCAGTATAACGTAAAACGTTATATAGCATATCACGATAACGTATAACGTTTTATAGCAAATCCAGATAACGTATAACATTATATAGCATATCAGGATAACGTATAACGTCATATAGCATATCAGGATAACGTATATTGCTATATAGCTAATCAGTATGACGTATAACGGTTTATAGCATGACGTTATATCGTATAACGTTATATAGCATATCAGGATAACGTGTAAAGTTATATAACATATCAGTATAACGTATAACGTTATATAGGATATCAGTATTACGTATAACGTTATAAGGTATTACGTTATAGCGTATTACGTTATATAGCATATCAGTATAACGTATGACGTTATAACGTATTACGTTACAGCGTATTACGTTATATAGCATATCAGTCTAACGTATAACGTTATATCGCATATCAGGATAACGTGTAAAGTTATATAACATATCAGTATCACGTATGAAGTAAAATAGCATATCAGTACAACGTATAACGTTATATAGCATACCAGTATAACGTATAACGTTATATAGTATTACGTTATAGCGTATAACGTTATAGAGAATATGAGTATAACATATAACGTTATATAGGATATCAGGATAACTTATAACGTCATATAGCATATCAGTATAACGTATAACGTTATATAGCATATCAGGATAACGTGTAAAGTTATATAACATATCAGTATCACATATGAAGTAAAATAGCATATCAGTACAACGTATAACGTTATATAGTATTACGTTATAACGTATAACGATATATAGCATGATGTTATAACGATTAACGTTATATAGCCTGTCAGTATAACGTATAACGTTATATAGGATATCAGTATAACGTATATCGTTATATATCATATCAGGATAACGTATAACGTTATATAGCATATCAGGATAACTTGTAAAGTTATATAACATAT
The DNA here is from genome assembly GCA_911622165.2 of Bombus sylvestris. NCBI lineage: Eukaryota > Metazoa > Arthropoda > Insecta > Hymenoptera > Apidae > Bombus > Bombus sylvestris. Next base: position 8,886,861 of record OU443146.1, on the reverse strand, counting down.
CAGTATAACGTATAAAGTTATATAGCACATCAGTACAACGTATAACGTTATATAGTATTACGATATAACGTATAACGATATATAGCATGACGTTGTAACGATTAACGTTATATAGCATGTCAGTATGACGTATAACGCTATATAGGATGTCAGTATAACGTATAACGTTATAAGGTATTACGTTATAGCGTATTACGTTATATAGCATATCAGTATAACGTATGACGTTATAAGGTATTACGTTATAGCGTATTACGTTATATAGCATATCAGTCTAGCGTATAACGTCATATAGTATATCAGGATAACGTATAACGTTGTATAGCTTATCAGGATAACGTATAACGTTATATAGCATATCAGTATAACGTATAACGTTATATAGCATATCAGAATAACGTAATACGTTATATAGCATATCAAGATATAGTATAACGTTTTATAGCAAATCAAGAAAACGTATAATATTATATAGCATATCAGGATAACATATAACGTTATATAGCATATCAGGATAACGTATAAAGTTATATAACATATCAGTATAACGTATAAAGTAATATAGCACATCAGTACAACGTATAACGTTATATAGTATTACGTTATAACGTATAACGATATATAGCATGACGTTGTAACGATTAACGTTATATAGCATGTCAGTATAACGTATAACGTTATATAGGATATCAGTATAACGTATAACGTTATAAGGTATTACGTTATAGCGTATTACGTTATATAGCATATCAGTGTAACGTATGACGTTATAAGGTATTACGTTCTAGCGTATTACGTTATATAGCATATCAGTCTGACGTATAACGTTATATAGTATATCAGGATAACGTATAACGTTGTATAGCATATCAGGATAACGTATATCGTTATATATCATACCAGGATAACGTATAACGTTTTATAGCACATCAGGATAACGTATATTGCTATTTAGCTAATCAGTATGACGTATAACGATATATAGCATGACCTTATAACGTATAACGTTATATAGCATGTCAGTACATCGTATAACGTTATATAGGATATCAGTATACCGTATAACGTTGTATGTTATTACGTTATAGCGTATTACGTTATATAGCATATCAGTATAACGTATGACGTTATAACGTATTACGTTATAGCGTATTACGTTATATAGCATATCAGTCTAACGTATAACGTTATATAGCATACCAGGATAGCGTATAACGTTGTATAGCATATCAAGATATAGTATAACGTTTTATAGCAAATCAAGATAACGTATAACATTATATAGCATATCAGGATAACGTATAACGTTATATAGCATATCAGGATAACGTATAACGTTATATAGCATATCAGGATAACGTGTAAATTTATATAACATATCAGTATAACGTATAAAGTAATATAGCATATCAGTACAACGTATAACGTTATATAGTATTACGTTATAACGCATAACGATATATAGTATTACGTTATAACGATTAACGTTATATAGCATGTCAGTATAACGAATAACGTTATAAGGTATTACGTTATAGCGTATTACGTTATATAGCATATCAGTATAACATATGACGTTATAACGTATTACGTTGTAGCGTATTACGTTGTAGAGCATATGAGTATAACATATAACGTTATGTAGCATATCAGGATAACGTATAACGTTATATAGAATATCAGGATAACGTGTAAAGTTATATAACATATCAGTATAACGTATAAAGTAATATAGCATATCAGTACAACGTATAACGTTATATAGGATTACGTTATAACGTATAACGATATATAGCATGACGTTATAACGATTAACGTTATATAGCATGTCAGTATAACGTATAACGTTATAAGGTATTACGTTATAGCGTATTACGATATATAGCATATCAGTCTAACGTATAACGTTATATATTATATCAGGATAACGTATAACGTTGTATAGCATATCAGGATAACGTATAACGTTATATAGCATATCAGTATAACGTATAACGTTTTATAGCAAATCAAGGTAACGTATAACATTATATAGCATATCAGGATAACGTATAACGATATATAGCATAACAGGATAACGTATATTGCTATATAGCTAATCAGTATGACGTATAACGATATATAGCATGACGTTATAACGATTAACGTTATATAGCATGTCAGTATAACGTATAACGTTATATAGGATATCAGTATAACGTATAATGTTATAAGGTATTACGTTATAGCGTATTACGTTATATAGCATATCAGGATAACGTATAACGTTATATAGTATTACGTTATAACGTATAACGATATATAGCATGACGTTATAACGTATAACGTTATATAGCATACCAGTATAACGTATAACGTTATATAGCATATCAGGATAACGTATAACGTTATATAGTATTACGTTATAACGTATAACGATACATAGCATGACCTTATAACGTATAACGTTATATAGCATGTCAGTACATCGTATAACGTTATATAGGATATCAGTATACCGTATAACGTTGTATGTTATTACGTTATAGCGTATTACGTTATATAGCATATCAGTATAACGTATGACGTTATAACGTATTACGTTATAGCGTATTACGTTATATAGCATATCAAGATAACGTATAACGTTTTGTAGCAAATCAAGATAACGTATAACATTATATAGCATATCAGGATAACGTATAACGTTATATAGCATATCAGGATAACGTATATCGTTATATATCATATCAAGATATAATATGACGTTTTACAGCAAATCAAGATAACGTATAACATTATATAGCATATCAGGATAACGTATAACGTTATATAGCATACCAGTATAACGTATAACGTTATATAGTATTACGTTATATCGTATAACGTTATAGAGAATATGAGTATAACATATAACGTTATATAGGGTATCAGGATAACGTATAACGTTATATAGTATTGCGTTATAACGATTAACGTTATATAGCATGTCAGTATAACGTATAACGTTATATAGGATATCAGTATAACGTATAACGTTATAAGGTATTACGTTATAGCGTATTACGTTATATAGCGTATCAGTATAACATATGACGTTATAACGTATTACGTTATAGCGTCTTACGTTATATAGCATATCAGTCTAACGTATAACGTTATATAGTATATCAGGATAACGTATAACGCTGTATAGCATATCAGGATAACGTATAACGTTATATAGCATACCAGTATAACGTATAACGTTATATAGCATACCAGTATAACGTATAACGTTATATAGTATTACGTTATATCGTATAACGTTATAGAGAATATGAGTATAACATATAACGTTATATAGGGTATCAGGATAACGTATAACGTTATATAGTATTACGTTATAACGTATAACGTTATATAGCATGTCAGTATATCGTATAACGTTATATAGGATATCAGTATAACATATAACGTTATATAGGGTATCAGGATAACGTATAACGTTATATAGTATTGCGTTATAACGATTAACGTTATATAGCATGTCAGTATAACATATAACGTCATATAGCATGTCAGTATAACGTATAACGTTATATAGTATTACGTTATAACGTATAACGATATATAGCATGACGTTATAACGATTAACGTTATATAGCCTGTCAGTATAACGTATAACGTTATATAGGACATCAGTATAACGTATATCGTTATATATCATATCAGGATACCGTATAACGTTATATAGCATATCAGGATAACGTGTAAAGTTATATAACATATCAGTATAACGTATAAAGTAATGTAGCATATCAGTACAACGTATAACGTTATATAGTATTACGTTATAACGTATAACGATATATAGCATGACGTTATAACGATTTACGTTATATTGCATGTCAGTATGACGTATAACGCTATATAGGATATCAGTATAACGTATAACGTTATAAGGTATTACGTTATAGTGTATTACGTTATATAGCATATCAGTATAACGTATGTCGTTATAAGGTATTACGTTATAGCGTATTACGTCATATAGCATATCAGTCTAACGTATAACGTCATATAGTATATGAGGATAACGTATAACGTTGTATAGCATATCAGGATAACGTATAACGTTATATAGCATATCAGTATAACGTATAACGTTATATAGCATATCAGAATAACGTAAAACGTTATATAGCATATCAAGATATAGTATAACGTTTTATAGCAAATCAAGATAACGTATAACATTATATAGCATATCAGGATAACATATAACGTTATATAGCATATCAGGATAACGTGTAAAGTTATATAGCATATCAGTATAACGTATAAAGTAACATAGCACATCAGTACAACGTATAACGTTATATAGTATTACGTTATAACGTATAACGTTATATAGCATGACGTTATAACGATTAACGATATATAGCATGTCAGTATAACGTATAACGTTATATGGGATATCAGTATAACGTATAACGTTATAAGGTATTACGTTACAGCGTATTACGTTATATAGCATATCAGTGTAACGTATGACGTTATAAGGTATTACGTTCTAGCGTATTACGTTATATAGCATGTCAGTATAACGTATAACGTTATATAGCATGTCAGTATATCGTATAACGTTATATAGGATATTAGTATACCGTATAACGTTATATGTTATTACGTTATAGCGTATTACGTTATATAGCATATCAGTATAACGTATAACGTTATATAGTATATAAGGATAACGCATAACGTTGTCTAGCATATCAGGATAGCGTGTAAAGTTATATAGCACACCAGTATAGAATAACGTTATATAGCATATGAGTATAACGTATAACATTATATAGCATATCAGGATAACGCATAACGTTATATAGCATATCAATATAACGTATAACGTTATATAGCATATCAGTATAACGTAAAGCGTTCTATAGCATATCAAGATAACGTATAATGTTTTATAGCAAATCAAGATAACGTATAACATTATATAGCATATCAGGATATCGTATAACGATATGTAGCATATCAGGATAACGTATAACATTATATAGCATATCAGGATAACGTATAACGTTATATAGCAAATCAGGATAACTTATAACGTTATATAGCTTATCAGTATAACGTACAACGTTATATAGCATACCAATATAACGTATAACGTTATATAGGATGTCAGTATAACGTATAACGTTATATAGTATTACGTTCTAGCGCAATGCGTTATATAGCACATCAGTATAACGCATAACGTCATATAGCATATCAGGATATCGTATAACGTTATATAGCATATCAGGATAACGTGTAAAGTTATATAACATATCAGTATAACGTATAAAGTAATATAGCATATCAGTACAACGTATAACGTTATATAGCATTACGTTATAACGTATAACGATATATAGCATGACGTTATAACGATTAACGTTATATAGCATGTCAGTATAACGTATAACGTTATATAGGATATCAGTATAACGTTTAATGTTATAATGTATTACGTTATAGCGTATTACGTTACATAGCATATCAGTATAACGTATGACGTTATAAGGTATTACGTTATAGCGTATTACGATATATAGCATATCAGTCTAACGTATAACGTTATATATTATATCAGGATAACGTATAACGTTGTATAGCATATCAGGATAACGTATAACGTTATATAGCATATCAGTATAACGTATAACGTTATATAGGATATCAGTATAACGTATAACGTTATATAGCTTACCAGTATGACGTATAACGTTATATAGTATTACGTTATAGCGTATTGCGTTATAGAGAATTTGAGTATAACATATAACGTTATATAGCATATCAGGATAACGTATAACGTTATATAGCATATCAGGATAACGTATAACGTCATATAGCATACCAGTATAACGTATAACGTTATATAGGATATCAGTATAACGTACAACGTTATATAGCATACCAGTATGACGTATAACGTTATAAAGTATTACGTTATAGCGAATTGCGTTATAGAGAATTTGAGTATAACATATAACGTTATATAGCATATCAGGATAACGTATAATGTTATATAGCATATCAGGATAACGTATAACGTTATGTAGCATATCAGGATAACGTATAACGTCATATAGCATACCAATGTAACATATAACGTTATATAGGATATCAGTATAACGTATAACGTTATATAGCTTACCAGTATAACGTATAACGTTATATAGTATTACGTTATAGCCTATTACGTTATATAGCATATGAGTATAACATATAACGTTATATAGCATATCCGGATAACGTATAACGTTATATAGCATATCAGGATAACGTATAACGTTATATAGCATATCAGGATAACGTATAACGTTATATAGCATATCAGGATAACGTATAACGTTATGTAGCATATCAGGATAACGTATAATGTCATATAGCATACCAATGTAACGTATAACGTTATATAGCATATCAGTACAGCGTATAACGTTATATAGTATTACGTTATAACGTATAACGATATATAGCATGACGTTATAACGATTAACGTTATATAGCATGTCAGTATAACGTATAACGATATATAGGATATCAGTATAACGTTTAATGTTATAATGTGTTACGTTATAGCGTATTACGTTATATAGCATATCAGTATAACGTATGACGTTATAAGGTATTACGTTATAGCGTATTACGATATATAGCATATCAGGATAACGTATAACGTTAGATAGCATATCAGTATAACGTATAACGTTATATAGCATATCAGTATAACGTAAAACGTTATATAGCATATCACGATAACGTATAACGTTTTATAGCAAATCAAGGTAACGTATAACATTATATAGCATATCAGGATAACGCATAACGTTATATAGCATATCAGTATAACGTATAACGTTATATAGCATATCAGGATAACGTGTAAAGTTATATAACATATCAGTATAACGTATGAAGTTAAATAGCATATCAGTACAACGTATAACGTTATATAGTATTACGTTATAACGTATAACGATATATAGCATGACGTTATAACGATTAACGTTATATTGCATGTCAGTATGACGTATAACGTTATATAGGATATCAGTACAACGTATAACGTTATAAGGTATTACGTTATAGCGTATTACGTTATATGGCATATCAGTATAACGTATGACGTTATATAGCATACCAATATAACGTATAACGTGATATAGGATGTCGGTATAACGTATAACGTTATATAGCAAATCAGGATAACGTATAACGTTATGTAGCATATCATGATAACGTATAATGTCATGTAGCATACCAATGTAACGTATAACGTTATATAGGAAATCAGTATAACGTATAACGTTATATAGTATTACGTTATAACGTATAACGTTATATAGCATGTCAGTATAACGTATAACGTCATATAGCATATCAGGATATCGTATAACGTTATATAGCATATCAGGATAACGTGTAAAGTTATATAACATATCAGTATAACGTATAAAGTAATATAGCATATCAGTACAACGTATAACGTTATATAGCATTACGTTATAACGTATAACGATATATAGCATGACGTTATAACGATTAACGTTATATAGCATGTCAGTATAACGTATAACGTTATATAGGATATCAGTATAACGTTTAATGTTATAATGTATTACGTTATAGCGTATTACGTTACATAGCATACCAGTATAACGTATGACGTTATAAGGTATTACGTTATAGCGTATTACGATATATAGCATATCAGTCTAACGTATAACGTTATATATTATATCAGGATAACGTATAACGTTGTATAGCATATCAGGATAACGTATAACGTTATATAGCATATCAGTATAACGTATAACGTTATATAGCATATCAGTATAACGTAAAACGTTGTATAGCATATCACGATAACGTATAACGTTTTATAGCATATCAAGGTAACGTATAACATTATATAGCATATCAGGATAACGTATAACGTTATATAGCATAACAGGATAACGTATATCGTTATATAGCATATCAGGATAACGTATAACGTTATATAGCATATCAGGATAACGTATATTGCTATATAGCTAATCAGTATGACGTATAACGATATATAGCATGACGTTATAACGATTAACGTTATATAGCATGTCAGTATAACGTATAACGTTATATAGGATATCAGTATAACGTATAATGTTATAAGGTATTACGTTATAGCGTATTACGTTATATAGCATATCAGGATAACGTACAACGTTATATAGCATATCAGTACAACGTATAACGTTATATAGCATATCAGAATAACGTAAAACGTTATATAGCATATCACGATAACGTATAACGTTTTATAGCAAATCAAGATAACGTATAACATTATATAGCATATCAGGATAACGTATAACGTTATATATCATATCAGGATAACGTATATTGCTATATAGCTAATCAGTATGACTTATAACGATATATAGCATGACGTTATATCGTATAACGTTATATAGTATATCAGGATAACGCATAACGTTGTCTAGCATATCAGGATAACGTGTAAAGTTATATAGCACACCAGTATAAAGTATAACGTTATATGGCATATCAGTATAGCGTATAACGTTATATTGCATATCAAGATATAGTATAACGTTTTATAGCAAATCAAGATAACGTATAACATTATATAGCATATCAGGATAACGTATAACGTTATATAGCATATCAGGATAACGTGTAAATTTATATAACATATCAGTATAACGTATAAAGTAATATAGCATATCAGTACAACGTATAACGTTATATAGTATTACGTTATAACGTATAACGATATATAGCATGACGTTATATCGTATAACGTTATATAGTATATCAGGATAACGCATAACGTTGTCTAGCATATCAGGATAACGTGTAAAGTTATATAGCACACCAGTATAAAGTATAACGTTATATGGCATATCAGTATAGCGTATAACGTTATATTGCATATCAAGATATAGTATAACGTTTTATAGCAAATCAAGATAACGTATAACATTATATAGCATATCAGGATAACGTATAACGTTATATAGCATATCAGGATAACGTGTAAATTTATATAACATATCAGTATACCGTATAAAGTAATATAGCATATCAGTACAACGTATAACGTTATATAGCATGTCAGTATATCGTATAACGTTATATAGGATATCAGTATAACGTATAACGTTATATAGTATATCAGGAAAACGCGTAACGTTTATAGCATATCAGGATAACTTATAACGTCATGTAGCATATCAGTATAACGTATAACGTTATATAGCATATCAGGATAACGTGTAAAGTTATATAACATATCAGTATCACGTATGAAGTAAAATAGCATATCAGTACAACGTATAACGTTATATAGTAATACGTTATAACGTATAACGATATATAGCATAACGTTATAACGATTAACGTTATATAGCCTGTCAGTATAACGTATAACGTAATATAGGATATCAGTATAACGTATATCGTTATATATCATATCAGGATAACATATAACGTTATATAGCATATCAGGATAACGTGTAAAGTTATATAACATACCAGTATAACGTATAAAGTAATATAGCACATCAGTACAACGTATAACGTTATATAGTATTACGTTATAACGTATAACGATATATAGCATGACGTTATAACGATTAACGTTATATAGCATGTCAGTATAACGTATAACGTTATATAGGATATCAGTATAACGTATAACGTTATATAGGATATCAGTATAACGTATAACGTTATAAGGTATTACGTTATAGCGTATTACGTTATATAGCATATCAGTGTAACGTATGACGTTATAAGGTATTACGTTCTAGCGTATTACGTTATATAGCATATCAGTCTGACGTATAACGTTACATAGTATATCAGGATAACGTATAACGTTGTATAGCATATCAGGATAACGTATAACGTTATATAGCATATCAGTATAACTTATAACGTTATATAGTATATGAGTATAACGTAAAACGTTATATAGCATATCAAGATAACGTATAACGTTTTGTAGCAAATCAAGATAACGTATAACATTATATAGCATATCAGGATAACGTATAACGTTATATAGCATATCAGGATAACGTATATCGTTATATATCATATCAGGATAACGTATAACGTTGTATAGCACATGAGGATAACGTATATTGCTATTTAGCTAATCAGTATGACATATAACGATATATAGCATGACCTTATAACGTATAACGTTATATAGCATGTCAATACATCGTATAACGTTATATAGGATATCAGTATACCGTATAACGTTATATGTTATTACGTTATAGCGTATTACGTTATATAGCATATCAGTATACCGTAAAACGTTATATAGTATATCAGGATAACGCATAACGTTGTCTAGCATATCAGGATAACGTGTATAGTTATATAGCACACCAGTATAAAATAACGTTATATAGCATATCAGTATAACGTCAAACGCTATATAGCAAATCAGTATAACGTATAACGTTATATAGTACTACGTTATAGCGTATTACGTTATATAGCATAAGAGTATAACATATAACGTCATATAGCATATCAGGATAACGTATAACGTTATATAGCATATCAGGATAACGTGTAAAGTTAGATAGCAAATCAAGATAACGTATAACATTATATAGCATATCAGGATAACTTATAACGTCATATAGCATACCAATGTAACGTATAACGTTATATAGGATATCAGTATAACGTATGACGTTATAAGGTATTACGTTATAGCGTATTACGATATATAGCATATCAGTCTAACGTATAACGTTATATACTACATCAGGATTACGTATAACGTTGTATAGCATATCAGTATAACGTATAACGTTATATAGCATACCAGTATAACGTATAACGTTATATAGCATATCAGGAGAACGTGTAAAGTTATATAGCACATCAAGATAACGTATAACATTATATAGCATATCAGGATAACGTATAACGTTATATAGCATATCAGGATAACGTGTAAAGTTATATAACATATCAGTATAACGTATAAAGTAATATAGCATATCAGTACAACGTATAACGTTATATAGTATTACGTTATAACGTATAACGATATATAGCATGACATTATAACGATTAACGTGATATAGCATGTCAGTATAGCGTATAACGTTATATAGGATATCAGTATAACGTATAACGTTATAAGGTATTACGTTATTGCGTATTACGTTATATAGCATATCAGTATAACGTATGACGTTATAAGGTACTACGTTACAGCGTACTACGTTTTATAGCATATCAGTCTAACGTATAACGTTATATAGTATTATGTTATAGCCTATTACGTTATATAGCATATGAGTATAACGTATAACGTTATATAGCATATCCGGATAACGTATAACGTTATATAGCATATCAGGATAACGTTTAACGTTATGTAGCATATCAGGATAACGTATAACGTCATATAGCATACCAGTATAACCATAACGTTATATAGGATATCAGTATAACGTATAACGTTATATAGCATACCAGTATAACGTATAACGTTATATAGTACTACGTTATAGCGTATTGCGTTATAGAGAATATGAGTATAACATATAACGTTATATAACATATCAGCATAACGTATAACGTTATATAGCATATCAGGATAACGTATAACGTTATGTAGCATATCAGGATAACGTATAACGTCATATAGCATACCAATGTAACGTATAACGTTATATAGGATATCAGTATAACGTATAACGTTATATATGATATCAGTATAACGTATAATGTTATAAGGTATTACGTTATAGCGTATTACGTTATATAGCATATCAGTATAACGTATGACGTTATAAGGTATTACGTTATAGCGTATTACGATATATAGCATATCAGTCTAACGTATAACGTTATATATTATTTCAGGATAACGTATAACGTTGTATAGCATATCAGGATAACGTATAACGTTATATAGCATAACAGGATAACGTATATCGTTATATAGCATATCAGGATAACGTATAACGTTATATATTATATCAGGATAACGTATAACGTTGTATAGCATATCAGGATAACGTATAACGTTATATAGCATATCAGTATAACGTAAAACGTTATATAGCATATCACGATAACGTATAACGTTTTGTAGCAAATGAAGATAACGTATAACATTGTATAGCATATCAGGATAACGTATAACGTTGTATAGGACATCAGGATAACGTATATTGCTATTTAGCTAATCAGTATGACGTATAACGATATATAGCATGACCTTATAACGTATAACGATATATAGCATGTCAGTATATCGTATAACGTTATATAGGATATCAGTATACCGTATAACGTTATAAGCTATTACGTTATAGCGTATTACGTTATATAGCGTATCAGTATAATGTATAACGTTATATAGCATATCAGTATAACGTAAAACGTTATATAGCATATCACGATAACGTATAACGTTATATAGGATATCAGTATAACGTATAATGTTATAAGGTATTACGTTATAGCGTTTTACGTTATATAGCATATCAGCATAACGTGTGACGTTATAAGGTATTACGTTATAGCGTATTACGTTATATAACATATCAGGATAACGTATATTTCTATTTAGCTAATCAGTATGACGTATAACGATATATAGCATGACGTTATAACGTATAACGTTATATAGCATACCAGTATGACGTATAAAGTTATATAGTATTACGTTATAGCGTATAACGTTGTAGAGCATATGAGTATAACATATAACGTTATATAGCATATCAGGATAACGTATAACGTTATATAACATATCAGTATAACGTATAAAGTAATATAGCATATCAGTACAACGCATAACGTTATATAGTATTACGTTATAACGCATAACGATATATAGCATGACGTTATAACGTATAACGTTATATAGCTTACCAATATAACGTATAACGTTATATGGCATACCAGTATTACGTATAACGTTATATAGTATTACGTTATAGCGTATTACGTTATAGAGCATATGGGTATAATATATAACGTTATATAGCATATCAGGATAACGTATAACGTTATATAGCATATCAGGATAACGTATAACGTTATGTAGCATATCAGGATAACGTATAACGTTATGTAGCATATCAGGATAACGTATAACATCATACAGCATACCAATGTAACGTATAACGTTATATAGGGTATCAGTATAACGTATAACGTTATAAGGTATTACGTTATAGCGTATTACGATATATAGAATATCAGTCTAACGTATAACGTTATATATTATATCAGGATAACGTATAACGTTGTATAGCATATCAGGATAACGTATAACGTTATATAGCATATCAGTATAACGTAAAACGTTATATAGCATATCACGATAACGTATAACGTTATGTAGCATACCAATATGACGTATAACGTTATATAGCATACCAGTATAACGTATAACGTTATATAGCATTATGTTATAACGTATAACGTTATATAGCATACCAGTATAACGTATAACGTTATATAGTATTACGTTATAGCGTATTACGTTATAGAGCGTATGAGTATAACATATAACGTTATATAGCATATCAGGATAACGTATTACGTTATATAGCATGTCAGGATAACGCATAACGTTATGTAGCATATCAGGATAACGTATAACGTCATATAGGATACCAGTATAACGTATAACGTCATATAGGATATCAGTATAACGTATGACGTTATATAGCATACCAGTATAACGTATGACGTTATAAGGTATTACGTTATAGCGTATTACGATATATAGCATATCAGTCTAACGTATAACGTTATATATTATATCAGGATAACGTATAACGTTGTATAGCATAACAGGATAACGTATAACGTTATATAGCATATCAGTATAACGTATAACGTTATATAGCATACCAGTATAACGTATAACGTTATATAGTATTACGTTATAGCGTATTACGTTATAGAGCGTATGAGTATAACATATAACGTTATATAGCATATCAGGATAACGTATTACGTTATATAGCATATCAGTCTAACGTATAACGTTATATATTATATCAGGATAACGTCTAACGTTGTATAGCATATCAGGATAACGTATAACGATATATAGCATGTCAGTATATCGTATAACGTTATATAGGATATCAGTATACCGTATAACGTTGTATAGGACATCAGGATAACGTATATTGCTATTTAGCTAATCAGTATGACGTATAACGATATATAGCATGACCTTATAACGTATAACGATATATAGCATGTCAGTATATCGTATAACGTTATATAGGATATCAGTATACCGTATAACGTTATAAGCTATTACGTTATAGCGTATTACGTTATATAGCGTATCAGTATAACGTATAACGTTGTATAGCATATCAGGATAACGTATAACGTTATATAGCATATCAGGATAACGTATAACGTTGTATAGGACATCAGGATAACGTATATTGCTATTTAGCTAATCAGTATGACGTATAACGATATATAGCATGACCTTATAACGTATAACGATATATAGCATGTCAGTATATCGTATAACGTTATATAGGATATCAGTATACCGTATAACGTTATAAGCTATTACGTTATAGCGTATTACGTTATATAGCGTATCAGTATAACGTATAACGTTATATAGTATATCAGGATAACGCATAACGTTGTCTAGCATATCGGGATAACGTATAACGTTATGTAGCATATCAGGATAACGTATAACGTCATATAGCATACCAGTGTAACGTATAACGTCATATAGGATATCAGTATAACGTATGACGTTAAATAGCATACCAGTATAACGTATGACGTTATAAGGTATTACGTTATAGCGTATTACGATATATAGCATATCAGTCTAACGTATAACGTTATATACTATGTCAGTATAACGCATAACGTTGTATAGCATATCGGGATAACGTATAACGTTATCTAGCATATCAGTATAATGTATAACGTTATATAGCATATCAGTATAACGTAAAACGTTATATAGCATATCACGATAACGTATAACGTTATATAGGATATCAGTATAACGTATAATGTTATAAGGTATTACGTTATAGCGTTTTACGTTATATAGCATATCAGCATAACGTGTGACGTTATAAGGTATTACGTTATAGCGTATTACGTTATATAACATATCAGGATAACGTATATTTCTATTTAGCTAATCAGTATGACGTATAACGATATATAGCATGACGTTATAACGTATAACGTTATATAGCATACCAGTATGACGTATAACGTTATATAGTATTACGTTATAGCGTATTACGTTGTAGAGCATATGAGTATAACATATAACGTTATATAGCATATCAGGATAACGTATAACGTTATATAACATATCAGTATAACGTATAAAGTAATATAGCATATCAGTACAACGCATAACGTTATATAGTATTACGTTATAACGCATAACGATATATAGCATGACGTTATAACGTATAACGTTATATAGCTTACCAATATAACGTATAACGTTATATGGCATACCAGTATTACGTATAACGTTATATAGTATTACGTTATAGCGTATTACGTTATAGAGCATATGGGTATAATATATAACGTTATATAGCATATCACGATAACGTATAACGTTATGTAGCATACCAATATGACGTATAACGTTATATAGCATACCAGTATAACGTATAACGTTATATAGCATTATGTTATAACGTATAACGTTATATAGCATACCAGTATAACGTATAACGTTATATAGTATTACGTTATAGCGTATTACGTTATAGAGCGTATGAGTATAACATATAACGTTATATAGCATATCAGGATAACGTATTACGTTATATAGCATGTCAGGATAACGCATAACGTTATGTAGCATATCAGGATAACGTATAACGTCATATAGGATACCAGTATAACGTATAACGTCATATAGGATATCAGTATAACGTATGACGTTATATAGCATACCAGTATAACGTATGACGTTATAAGGTATTACGTTATAGCGTATTACGATATATAGCATATCAGTCTAACGTATAACGTTATATATTATATCAGGATAACGTATAACGTTGTATAGCATAACAGGATAACGTATAACGTTATATAGCATATCAGTATAACGTATAACGTTATATAGCATACCAGAATAACGTATAACGTTATATAGCATACCAGTATAACGTATAACGTTATATAGTATTACGTTATAGCGTATTACGTTATAGAGCGTATGAGTATAACATATAACGTTATATAGCATATCAGGATAACGTATTACGTTATATAGCATATCAGTCTAACGTATAACGTTATATATTATATCAGGATAACGTCTAACGTTGTATAGCATATCAGGATAACGTATAACGTTGTATAGCATATCAGTATAACGTATAACGTTAATTAGCATATCAGTATAACGTAAAACGTTATATAGCATATCACGATAACGTATAACGTTTTATAGCAAATCAAGATAACGTATAACAGTATATAGCATATCAGCATAACGTATAACGTTATATAGCATAACAGGATAACGTATATCGTTATATAGCATATCAGGATAACGTATAACGTTATATAGCATATCAGGATAACGTATATTGCTATTTAGCTAATCAGTATGACGTATAACGATATATAGCATTACGTTATAACGTATAACGTCATATAGCATACCAATGTAACGTATAACGTTATATAGGATATCAGTATAAACTATGACGATATAAGGTATTACGTAATAGCGTATTACGATATATAGCATATCAGTCTAACGTATAACGTTATATATTATATCAGGATAACGTATAACGTTGTATAGCATATCAGGATAACGTATAACGTTATATAACATATCAGTATAACGTATAAAGTAATATAGCATATCAGTACAACGTATAACGTTATATAGTATTACGTTATAACGTATAACGATATATAGCATGACGTTATAACGTATAACGTTATATAGCATACCAATATAACGTATAACGTTATATAGCATACCAGTATAACGAATAACGTTATATAGTATTACGTTATAGCGTATTACGTTACATAGCACATCACTATGACGTATAACGTCATATAGCATATCAGGATGACGTATAACGTTATATAGCATATCAGGATAACGTGTAAAGTTATAAAACATATCAGTATAACGTATAAAGTAATATAGCATATCAGTACAACGTATAACGTTATATAGTATTACGTTATAACGTATTACGTTGTAGAGCATATGAGTATAACATATAACGTTATATAGCATATCAGGATAACGTATAACGTTATATAACATATCAGTATAACGTATAAAGTAATATAGCATATCAGTACAACGCATAACGTTATATAGTATTACGTTATAGCGTATTACGCTATAGAGCGTATGAGTATAACATATATCGTTATATAGCATATCAGGATAACGTATAACGTTATATAGGGTATCAGTATAACGTATGACGTTATAAGGTATTACGTTATAGCGTATTACGATATATAGCATATCAGTCTAACGTATAACGTTATATAGCATATCAGTATAACGTAAAACGTTATATAGCATATCACGATAACGTATAACGTTTTGTAGCAAATGAAGATTACGTATAACATTATATAGCATATCAGGATAACGTATAACGTTGTATAGGACATCAGGATAACGTATATTGCTATTTAGCTAATCAGTATGACGTATAACGATATATAGCATGACCTTATAACGTATAACGATATATAGCATGTCAGTATATCGTATAACGTTATATAGGATATCAGTATACCGTATAACGTTGTATAGGACATCAGGATAACGTATATTGCTATTTAGCTAATCAGTATGACGTATCACGATATATAGCATGACCTTATAACGTATAACGATATATAGCATGTCAGTATATCGTATAACGTTATATAGGATATCAGTATACCGTATAACGTTATAAGCTATTACGTTATAGCGTATTAAGTTATATAGCGTATCAGTATAACGTATACCGTTATATAGCATATGAGGATAACGTATATTGTTATGTAGCATATCAGGATAACGTATAACATCATATAGCATACCAATGTAACGTATAACGTTATATAGGGTATCAGTATAACGTATGACGTTATAAGGTATTACGTTATAGCGTATTACGATATATAGCATATCAGTCTAACGTATAACGTTATATAGCATATCAGTATAACGTAAAACGTTATATAGCATATCACGATAACGTATAACGTTGTATAGGACATCAGGATAACGTATATTGCTATTTAGCTAATCAGTATGACGTATAACGATATATAGCATGACCTTATAACGTATAACGATATATAGCATGTCAGTATATCGTATAACGTTATATAGGATATCAGTATACCGTATAACGTTATAAGCTATTACGTTATAGCGTATTAAGTTATATAGCGTATCAGTATAACGTATAACATTATATAGTATATCAGGATAACGCATAACGTTGTCTAGCATATCGGGATAACGTATAACGTTATGTAGCATATCAGGATAACGTATAACGTCATATAGCATACCAGTGTAACATATAACGTCATATAGGATATCAGTATAACGTATGACGTTAAATAGCATACCAGTATAACGTATGACGTTATAAGGTATTACGTTATAGCGTATTACGATATATAGCATATCAGTCTAACGTATAACGTTATATACTATATCAGTATAACGCATAACGTTGTATAGCATATCGGGATAACGTATAACGTTATATAGAATATCAGTATAATGTATAACGTTATATAGCATATCAGTATAACGTAAAACGTTATATAGCATATCACGATAACGTATAACGTTATATAGGATATCAGTATAACGTATAATGTTATAAGGTATTACGTTATAGCGTTTTACGTTATATAGCATATCAGCATAACGTGTGACGTTATAAGGTATTACGTTATAGCGTATTACGTTATATAGCATATCAGGATAACGTATATTTCTATTTAGCTAATCAGTATGACGTATAACGATATATAGCATGACGTTATAACGTATAACGTTATATAGCATACCAGTATGACGTATAACGTTATATAGTATTACGTTATAGCGTATTACGTTGTAGAGCATATGAGTATAACATATAACGTTATATAGCATATCAGGATAACGTATAACGTTATATAGCATATCAGGATAACGTATAACGTTATGTAGCATATCAGGATAACGTATAACGTTATGTAGCATATCAGGATAACGTATAACATCATATAGCATACCAATGTAACGTATAACGTTATATAGCATATCGGGATAACGTATAACATTATATAGCATATCAGGATAACGTATAACGTTATATAGCATATCAGGATAACGTATATCGTTATATAGCATATCAGGATAACGTATAACGTTATATAGCGTATGAGGATAACGTATATTGTTATTTAGCTAATCAGTATGACGTATAACGATATATAGCATTACGTTATAACGTATAACGTTATGTAGCATACCAATATAACGTGTAACGTTATATAGCATACCAGTATAACGTATAACGTTATATAGCATACCAGTATAACGTATAACGTTATATAGTATTACGTTATAGCGTATTACGCTATAGAGCGTATGAGTATAACATATAACGTTATATAGCATATCAGGATAACGTATAACGTTATATAGCATATCAGGATAACGTATAACGTTATGTAGCATATCAGGATAACGTATAACATTATGTAGCATATCAGGATAACGTATAACATCATATAGCATACCAATGTAACGTATAACGTTATATAGGGTATCAGTATAACGTATAACGTTATAAGGTATTACGTTATAGCGTATTACGATATATAGAATATCAGTCTAACGTATAACGTTATATATTATATCAGGATAACGTATAACGTTGTATAGCATATCAGGATAACGTATAACGTTATATAGCATATCAGTATAACGTAAAACGTTATATAGCATATCACGATAACGTATAACGTTATGTAGCATACCAATATGACGTATAACGTTATATAGCATACCAGTATAACGTATAACGTTATATAGCATTAAGTTATAACGTATAACGTTATGTAGCATACCAATATGACGTATAACGTTATATAGCATACCAGCATAACGTATAACGTTATATAGCATACCAGTATAACGTATAACGTTATATAGCATACCAGTATAACGTATAACGTTATATAGTATTACGTTATAGCGTATTACGTTATAGAGCGTATGAGTATAACATATAACGTTATATAGCATATCAGGATAACGTATTACGTTATATAGCATATCAGGATAACGCATAACGTTATGTAGCATATCAGGATAACGTATAACGTCATATAGGATACCAGTATAACGTATAACGTCATATAGGATATCAGTATAACGTATGACGTTATATAGCATACCAGTATAACGTATAACGTTATAAGGTATTACGTTATAGCGTATTACGTTATAGAGCGTATGAGTATAACATATAACGTTATATAGCATATCAGGATAACGTATAACGTTATATAACATATCAGTATAACGTATAAAGTAATATAGCATATCAGTACAACGTATAACGTTATATAGTATTACGTTATAACGTATAACGATATATAACATGACGTTATAACGTATAACGTTATATAGCATACCAATATAACGTATAACGTTATATAGCATACCAGTATAACGAATAACGTTATATAGTATTACGTTATAGCGTATTACGTTACATAGCACATCACTATGACGTATAACGTCATATAGCATATCAGGATGACGTATAACGTTATATAGCATATCAGGATAACGTGTAAAGTTATAAAACATATCAGTATAACGTATAAAGTAATATAGCATATCAGTACAACGTATAACGTTATATAGTATTACGTTATAACGTATAACGATATATAGCATGACGTTATAACGATAAACATTATATAGCATGTCAGTATAACGTATAACGTTATATAGGATATCAGTATAACGTATAACGCTATATAGCATGACGTTATAACGTATAACGTTATAAAGCATACCAGTATGACGTATAACGTTATATAGTATTACGTTATAGCGTATTACGTTGTAGAGCATATGAGTGTAACATATAACGTTATATAGCATATCAGGATAACGTATAACGTTATATAACATATCAGTATAACGTATAAAGTAATATAGCAAATCAGTACAACGCATAACGTTATATAGTATTACGTTATAACGCATAACGATATATAGCATGACGTTATAACGTATAACGTTATATAGCATACCAATATAACGCATAACGTTATATGGCATACCAGTATTAGGTATAACGTTATATAGTATTACGTTATAGCGTATTACGTTATAGAGCATATGGGTATAATATATAACGTTATATAGCATATCAGGATAACGTATAACGTTATATAGCATATCAAATAACGTATACCGTTATACAGTATTACGTTATAGCGTATTACGCTATAGAGTGTATGAGTATAACATATATCGTTATATAGCATATCAGGATAACGTATACCGTTATATAGCATATGAGGATAACGTATATTGTTATTTAGCTAATCAGTATAACGTATAACGATATATAGCATTACGTTATAACGTATAACGTTATGTAGCATACCAATATAAAGTGTAACGTTATATAGCATACCAGTATAACGTATAACGTTATATAGCATACCAGTATAACGTATAACGTTATATAGTATTACGTTATAGCGTATTACGCTATAGAGCGTATGAGTATAACATATAACGTTATATAGCATATCAGGATAACGTATAACGTTATATAGCATATCAGGATAACGTATAACGTGATGTAGCATATCAGGATAACGTATAACGTTATGTAGCATATCAGGATAACGTATAACATCATATAGCATACCAATGTAACGTATAACGTTATATAGGGTATCAGTATAACGTATGACGTTATAAGGTATTACGTTATAGCGTACTACGATATATAGCATATCAGTCTAACGTATAACGTTATATAGCATATCAGTATAACGTAAAACGTTATATAGCATATCACGATAATGTATTACGTTTTGTAGCAAATGAAGATAACGTATAACATCATATAGCATACCAATGTAACGTATAACGTTATATAGGATATCAGTATACCGTATAACGTTGTATAGGACATCAGGATAACGTATATTGCTATTTAGCTAATCAGTATGACGTATAACGATATATAAGCATGACCTTATAACGTATAACGATATATAGCATTTCAGTATATCGTATAACGTTATATAGGATATCAGTATACCGTATAACGTTATAAGCTATTACGTTATAGCGTATTACGTTATATAGCGTATCAGTCTAACGTATAACGTTATATACTATATCAGTATAACGCATAACGTTGTATAGCATATCGGGATAACGTATAACGTTATATAGCATATCAGTATAATGTATAACGTTATATAGCATATCAGTACAACGTAAAACGTTATATAGCATATCACGATAACGTATAACGTTATATAGGATATCAGTATAACGTATAATGTTATAAGGTATTACGTTATAGCGTTTTACGTTATATAGCATATCAGCATAACGTATGACGTTATAAGGTATTACGTTATAGCGTATCACGATATATAGCATATCAGGATAACGTATAACGTTATATACTATATCAGTATAACGCATAACGTTGTATAGCATATCGGGATAACGTATAACGTTATATAGAATATCAGTATAATGTATAACGTTATATAGCATATCAGTATAACGTAAAACGTTATATAGCATATCACGATAACGTATAACGTTATATAGGATATCAGTATAACGTATAATGTTATAAGGTATTACGTTATAGCGTTTTACGTTATATAGCATATCAGCATAACGTGTGACGTTATAAGGTATTACGTTATAGCGTATTACGTTATATAGCATATCAGGATAACGTATATTTCTATTTAGCTAATCAGTATGACGTATAACGATATATAGCATGACGTTATAACGTATAACGTTATATAGCATACCAGTATGACGTATAACGTCATATAGCATACCAGTGTAACGTATAACGTCATATAGGATATCAGTATAACGTATGACGTTAAATAGCATACCAGTATAACGTATGACGTTATAAGGTATTACGTTATAGCGTATTAAGATATATAGCATATCAGTCTAACGTATAACGTTATATACTATATCAGTATAACGCATAACGTTGTATAGCATATCGGGATAACGTATAACGTTATATAGCATATCAGTATAATGTATAACGTTATATAGCATATCAGTACAACGTAAAACGTTATATAGCATATCACGATAACGTATAACGTTATATAGGATATCAGTATAACGTATAATGTTATAAGGTATTACGTTATAGCGTTTTACGTTATATAGCATATCAGCATAACGTATGACGTTATAAGGTATTACGTTATAGCGTATTACGATATATAGCATATCAGGATAACGTATAACGTTATATACTATATCAGTATAACGCATAACGTTGTATAGCATATCGGGATAACGTATAACGTTATATAGAATATCAGTATAATGTATAACGTTATATAGCATATCAGTATAACGTAAAACGTTATATAGCATATCACGATAACGTATAACGTTATATAGGATATCAGTATAACGTATAATGTTATAAGGTATTACGTTATAGCGTTTTACGTTATATAGCATATCAGCATAACGTGTGACGTTATAAGGTATTACGTTATAGCGTATTACGTTATATAGCATATCAGGATAACGTATATTTATATTTAGCTAATCAGTATGACGTATAACGATATATAGCATGACGTTATAACGTATAACGTTATATAGCATACCAGTATGACGTATAACGTTATATAGTATTACGTTATAGCGTATTACGTTGTAGAGCATATGAGTATAACATATAACGTTATATAGCATATCAGGATAACGTATATCGTTATATAGCATATCAGGATAACGTATAACGTTATATAGCATATCAGGATAACGTATAACGTTATGTAGCATATCAGGATAACGTATAACGTTATGTAGCATATCAGGATAACGTATAACATCATATAGCATACCAATGTAACGTATAACGTTATATAGCATATCGGGATAACGTATAACATTATATAGCATATCAGGATAACGTATAACGTTATATAGCATATCAGGATAACGTATATCGTTATATAGCATATCAGGATAACGTATAACGTTATATAGCGTATGAGGATAACGTATATTGTTATTTAGCTAATCAGTATAACGTATAACGATATATAGCATTACGTTATAACGTATAACGTTATGTAGCATACCAATATAACGTGTAACGTTATATAGCATACCAGTATAACGTATAACGTTATATAGCATACCAGTATAACGTATAACGTTATATAGTATTACGTTATAGCATATTACGCTATAGAGCGTATGAGTATAACATATAACGTTATATAGCATATCAGGATAACATATAACGTTATATAGCATATCAGGATAACGTATAACGTTATGTAGCATATCAGGATAACGTATAACGTTATGTAGCATATCAGGATAACGTATAACATCATATAGCATACCAATGTAACGTATAACGTTATATAGGGTATCAGTATAACGTATAACGTTATAAGGTATTACGTTATAGCGTATTACGATATATAGAATATCAGTCTAACGTATAACGTTATATATTATATCAGGATAACGTATAACGTTGTATAGCATATCAGGATAACGTATAACGTTATATAGCATATCAGTATAACGTAAAACGTTATATAGCATATCACGATAACGTATAACGTTATGTAGCATAGCAATATGACGTATAACGTTATATAGCATACCAGCATAACGTATAACGTTATATAGCATACCAGTATAACGTATAACGTTATATAGCATACCAGTATAACGTATAACGATATATAGCATTACGTTATAACGTATAACGTCATATAGCATACCAATGTAACGTATAACGTTATATAGGATATCAGTATAACCTATGACGATATAAGGTATTACGTAATAGCGTATTACGATATATAGCATATCAGTCTAACGTATAACGTTATATATTATATCAGGATAACGTATAACGTTGTATAGCATATCAGGATAACGTATAACGTTATATAACATATCAGTATAACGTATAAAGTAATATAGCATATCAGTACAACGTATAACGTTATATAGTATTACGTTATAACGTATAACGATATATAACATGACGTTATAACGTATAACGTTATATAGCATACCAATATAACGTATAACGTTATATAGCATACCAGTATAACGAATAACGTTATATAGTATTACGTTATAGCGTATTACGTTACATAGCACATCACTATGACGTATAACGTCATATAGCATACCAGGATGACGTGTAACGTTATATAGCATATCAGGATAACGTGTAAAGTTATAAAACATATCAGTATAACGTATAAAGTAATATAGCATATCAGTACAACGTATAACGTTATATAGTATTACGTTATAACGTATAACGATATATAGCATGACGTTATAACGATAAACATTATATAGCATGTCAGTATAACGTATAACGTTATATAGGATATCAGTATAACGTATAACGCTATATAGCATATCGGTATAACGTATAACGTTATATAGCTTATCAGTATAACGTAAAACGTTATATAGCATATCACGATAACGTATAACGTTTTATAGCAAATCAAGGTAACGTATAACATTATATAGCATATCAGGATAACGTATAACGTTATATAGCATATCAGGATAACGTATATCGTTATATAGCATATCAGGATAACGTATGACGTTATATAGCATATCAGGATAACGTAAATTTCTATTTAGCTAATCAGTATGACGTATAACGATATATAGCATGGCGCTATAACGTATAACGTTATATAGCATGTCAGTATATCGTATAACGTCATATAGCAAATCAGGATAACGTATAACGTTATATAGCTTATCAGTATAACGTACAACGTTATATAGCATACCAATATAACGTATAACGTTATATAGGATGTCAGTATAACGTATAACGTTATATAGTATTACGTTCTAGCGCATTACGTTATATAGCACATCAGTATAACGCATAACGTAACATAGCATATCAGTATAACGTATAACGCTATGCAGCATATCAGGATAACGTATAACGTTATATAGCATATCAGTATAACGTATAACGTTATATAGCATACCAATATAACGTATAACGTTATATAGCATACCAGTATAACGTATAACGTTATATAGTATTACGTTATAGCGTATTACGTTGTAGAACATATGAGTATAACATATAACGTTATATAGCATATGGATATCGTATAACGTTATATAGCATATCAGGATAACGTGTAAAGTTATATAACATATCAGTATAACGTATAAAGTAATATAGCATATCAGTACAACGAATAACGTTATATAGCAAATCAGGATAACGTATAACGTTATATAGCAAATCAGGATAACGTATAACGTTATATAGCATGTCGGTATAACGTATAACGTCATATAGCATACCAGGATAACGTATAACGTTATATAGCATATCAGGATAACGTGTAAAGTTATATAACATATCAGTATAACGTATAAAGTAATATAGCATATCAGTACAACGTATAGCGTTATATAGTATTACGTTATAACGTATAACGATATATAGCATGACGTTATAACGATTAACGTTATATAGCATGTCAGTATAACGTATAACGTTATATAGGATATCAGTATAACGTTTAATGTTATAATGTATTACGTTATAGCGTATTACGTTATATAGCATATCAGTATAACGTATGACGTTATAAGGTATTACGTTATAGCGTATTACGATATATAGCATATCAGTCTAACGTATAACGTTATATATTATATCAGGATAACGTTTAACGTTGTATAGCATATCAGGATAACGTATAACGTTATATAGCATATCAGTATAACGTAAAACGTTATATAGCATATCACGATAACGGATAACGTTTTATAGCAAATCAAGGTAACGTATAACATTATATAGCATATCAGGATAACGTATAACGTTATATAGCATAACAGGATAACGTATATCGTTATATAGCATATCAGGATAACGTATAACGTTATATAGCATAGCAGGATAACGTATATTGCTATATAGCTAATCAGTATGACGTATAACGATATATAGCATGACGTTATAACGATTAACGTTATATAGCCTGTCAGTATAACGTATAACGTTATATAGCATATCAAGATAACGTATAACGTTTTGTAGCAAATGAAGATAACGTATAACATTATATAGCATATCAGGATAACGTATAACGTTGTACAGGACATCAGGATAACGTATATTGCTATTTAGCTAATCAGTATGACGTATAACGATATATAGCATGACCTTATAACGTATAACGATATATAGCATGTCAGTATATCGTATAACGTTATATAGGATATCAGTATACCGTATAACGTTATAAGCTATTACGTTATAGCGTATTACGTTATATAGCGTATCAGTATAACGTATAACGTTATATAGGATATCAGTATAACGTATGACGTTATATAGCATATCAGTATAACGTAAAACGTTATATAGCATATCACGATAACGGATAACGTTTTATGGCAAATCAAGGTAACGTATAACATTATATAGCATATCAGGATAACGTATAACGTTATATAGCATAACAGGATAACGTATATCGTTATATAGCATATCAGGAAAACGTATAACGTTATATAGCATATCAGTATAACGTATAACGTTATATAGCATATCAGGATAACGTATAACGTTATATAGCATATCAGTATAACGTATAACGTTGTCTAGCATATCAGGATAACGTATAACGTTATATAGGATATCAGTATAACGTATGACGTTATATAGCATACCAGTATAACGTATAACGTTATACAGTATTACGTTATAGCGTATTACGTTATATAGCATATCAGTATAACGTATGACGTCATAAGGTGTTACGTTATAGCGTATTACGTTATATAGCATATCAGTCTAACGTATAACGTCATATAGTATATCAGGATAACGTATAACGTTGTATAGCATATCTGTATAACGTATAACGTTATATAGCATATCAGTATAACGTAAAACGTTATATAGCATATCAAGATAACGTATAATGTTTTATAGCAAATCAAGATAACGTTTAACATTATATAGCATATCAGGATAACGAATAACGATATATAGCATATCACGATAACGTATATCGTTATATAGCATATCAGGATAACGTATAACGTTATATAGCATATCAGTATAACGTATAACGTTATATAGCATATCAGTGTAAAGTATAACGTTATACAGCATATCAGGGTAACGTATAACGTTATATAGCTTATCAGTATAACGTACAACGTTATATAGCATAACAATATAACGTATAACGTTATATAGGATGTCAGTATAACGTATAACGTTATATAGTATTACGTTATAGATTATTACGTTATATACCATACGAGTATAACATATAATGTTATATAGCATATCAGTGTAAAGTATAACGTTATACAGCATATCAGGGTAACGTATAACGTTATATAGCTTATCAGTATAACGTACAACGTTATATAGCATAACAATATAACGTATTACGTTATATAGCATATCAGTATAACGTATGACGTCATAAGGTGTTACGTTATAGCGTATTACGTTATATAGCATATCAGTCTAACGTATAACGTCATATAGTATATCAGGATAACGTATAACGTCATATAGCATACCAGTGTAACGTATAACGTCATATAGGATATCAGTATAACGTATGACGTTAAATAGCATACCAGTATAACGTATGACGTTTAAAGGTATTACGTTATAGCGTATTACGATATATAGCATATCAGTCTAACGTATAACGTTATATACTATATCAGTATAACGCATAACGTTGTATAGCATATGAGGATAACGTATAAGGTTATATAGCATATCAGTATAACGTATAACGTTATACAGCATATCAGTATAACGTAAAACGTTATATAGCATATCACGATAACGTATAACGTTATATAGGATATCAGTATAACGTATAATGTTATAAGGTATTACGTTATAGCGTATTACGTTATATAGCATATCAGCATAACGTGTGACGTTATAAGGTATTACGTTATAGCGTATTACGTTATATAGCATATCAGGATAACGTATATTTCTATTTAGCTAATCAGTATGACGTATAACGATATATAGCATGACGTTATAACGTATAACGTTATATAGCATGTCAGTATAACGTATAACGTCATATAGCATATCAGGATAACGTAAAACGTTCTATAGCATATCAGTATAACGTATAACGTTATATAGCATACCAATATAACGTATAACGTTATATAGCATACCAGTATAACGCATAACGTTATATAGTATTACGTTATAGCGTATTACGTTGTAGAGCATATGAGTATAACATATAACGTTATTTAGCATATCAGGATAACGTATAACGTTATATAGCATATCAGGATAACGTATAACGTTATGTAGCATATCAGGATAACGTATAACGTCATATAGCATACCAATGTAACGTATAACGTTATATAGGATATCAGTATAACGTATAACGTTATATAGTATTACGTTATAACGTATAACGTTATATAGCATGTCAGTATAACGTATAACGTTATATAGCATGTCAGTATAACGTATAGCGTCATATAGCATATCAGGATATCGTATAACGTTATATAGCATATCAGGATAACGTGTATAGTTATATAACATATCAGTATAACGTATAAAGTAATATAGCATATCAGTACAACATATAACGTTTTATAGTATTACGGTATAACGTATAACGATATATAGCATGACGTTATAACGATTAACGTTATATAGCATGTCAGTATAACGTATAACGTTATATAGGATATCAGTATAACGTATAATGTTATAAGCTATTACGTTATAGCCTGTTACGTTATATAGCATACCAGCATAACGTATAACGTTATATAGCATACCAGTATAACGTATAACGTTATATAGCATACCAGTATAACGTATAACGTTATATAGTAATACGTTATAGCGTATTACGTTATAGAGCGTATGAGTATAACATATAACGTTATATAGCATATCAGGATAACGAATACGTTATGTAGCATATCAGGATAACGTATAACGTTATATATCATATCAGGATAACGTATAACGTTATGTAGCATATCAGGATAACGTATAACGTCATATAGCATACCAATGTAACGTATAACGTTATATAGGATATCAGTATAACGTATGACGTTATAAGGCATTACGTTATAGCGTATTACGATATCTAGCATATCAGTCTAACGTATAACGTTATATATTATATCAGGATAACGTCTAACGTTGTATAGCATATCAGGATAACGTATAACGTTATATAGCATATCAGTATAACGTATAACGTTAATTAGCATATCAGTATAACGTAAAAGGTTATATAGCATATCACGATAACGTATAACGTTTTATAGCAAATCAAGATAACGTATAACATTATATAGCATATCAGGATAACGTATAACGTTATATAGCATAACAGGATAACGTATATCGTTATATAGCATATCAGGATAACGTATAACGTTATATAGCATATCAGGATAACGTATATTGCTATTTAGCTAATCAGTATGACGTATAACGATATATAGCATTACGTTATAACGTATAACGTCATATAGCATACCAATGTAACGTATAACGTTATATAGGATATCAGTATAACCTATGACGGTATAAGGTATTACGTAATAGCGTATTACGATATATAGCATATCAGTCTAACGTATAACGTTATATATTATATCAGGATAACGTATAACGTTGTATACCATATCAGGATAACGTATAACGTTATATAACATATCAGTATAACGTATAAAGTAATATAGCATATCAGTACAACGTATAACGTTATATAGTATTACGTTATAACGTATAACGATATATAGCATGACGTTATAACGTATAACGTTATATAGCATACCAATATAACGTATAACGTTATATAGCATACCAGTATAACGAATAACGTTATATAGTATTACGTTATGGCGTATTACGTTATAGAGCATATGAGTATAACATATAACGTTATATAGCTTATCCGGATAACGTATAACGTTATATAGCAAATCAGGATAACGTATAACGTTATATTGCTTATCAGTATAACGTACAACGTTATATAGCATACCAATGTAACGTATAACGTTAGATAGGATGTCAGTATAACGTATAACGTTATATAGTATTACGTTGTAGCGCATTACGTTATATAGCACATCAGTATAACGCATAACGTAATATAGCATATCAGTATAACGTATAACGTTATGCAGCATAACAGGATAACGTATAACGTTATATAGCATATCAGTATAACGTATAACGTTATATAGCATACCAGTATAACGTATAACGTTATATAGTATTACGTTATAGCGTATTACGTTATATAGCATATCAGGATAACGTATATTGCTATTTAGCTAATCAGTATGACGTATAACGATATATAGCATGACGTTATAACGTATAACGTTATATAGCATGTCAGTATATCGTATAACGTTATATAGGATATCAGTATAACGTATAACGTTATAAGTTATTACGTTATAGCGTATTACGTTATATAGCATATCAGTATAACCTATAACGTTATATAGTATATCAGGATAACGCATAACGTTTATAGCATATCAGGATAACGTATAACGTCATATAGCATATCAGTATAACGTATAACGTTATATAGCATATCAGGATAACGTATAACGTTATAAGGTATTACGTTTTAGCGTATGACGTTATATAGCATATCAGTATAACGTATGACGTTATAAGGTATTACGTTATAGCGTATTACGTTATATAGCATATCAGTCTAACGTAGAACGTTATATAGGATATCAGTATACCGTGTAACGTTATATAGTATTACCTTATGGCGTATTACGTTATATAGAACATCACTATGACGTATAACGACATATAGCATATTAGGATAACGTATAACGTTATATAGCATATCAGGATAACGTGTAAAGTTATATAACATATCAGTATAACGTATAAAGTA
This sequence comes from Bombus sylvestris, assembly GCA_911622165.2. NCBI lineage: Eukaryota > Metazoa > Arthropoda > Insecta > Hymenoptera > Apidae > Bombus > Bombus sylvestris. The sequence continues at coordinate 8,854,512 of OU443146.1, read as the reverse complement.
ATATAGCATATCAGTACAACGTATAACGTTATATAGTATTACGTTACAACGTATAACGATATATAGCATGACGTTATAACGATTAACGTTATATACCATGTCAGTATAACGTATAACTTCATATAGGATATCAGTATAACGTATAACGTTATATAGGATATCAGTATAACGAATAAAGTAATATAGCATATCAGTACAACGTATAACGTTATATAGTATTACGTTATAACGTATAACGATATATAGCACGACGTTATAACGATTAACGTTATATAGCATATCAGGATAACGTATATTGCTATTTAGCTAATCATTATGACGTATAACGATATATAGCATATCAGTATAACGTATAACGTTATATAGCATACCAGTATAACGTATAACGTTATATAGCATACCAGTATAACGTATAACGTTATATAGTATTACGTTGTAGCGCATTACGTTATATAGCACATCAGTATAACGCATAACGTAATATAGCATATCAGTATAACGTATAACGTTATGCAGCATAACAGGATAACGAATAACGTTATATAGCATATCAGTATAACGTATAACGTTATATAGCATACCAGTATAACGTATAACGTTATATAGTATTACGTTATAGCGTATTACGTTATATAGCATATCAGTATAACCTATAACGTTATATAGTATATCAGGATAACGCATAACGTTTATAGCATATCAGGATAACGTATAACGTCATATAGCATATCAGTATAACGTATAACGTTATATAGCATATCAGGATAACGTGTAAAATTATATAACATATCAGTATAACGTATAAAGTAATATAGCATATCACTACAACGTATAACGTTATATAGTATTACGTTATAACGTATAACGATATATAGCATGACGTTATAACGAATAACGTTATATAGCATGTCAGTATAACGTATAACGTTATATAGGATATCAGTATAACGTATAACGTTATAAGGTATTACGTTATAGCGTATTACGTTACATAGCATATCAGTATAACGTATGACGTTATAAGGTATTACGTTATAGCGTATTACGTTATATAGCATATCAGTCTAACGTATAACGTTATATAGTATATCAGTATAACGTATAACGTTATATAACATATCAGTATAACGTATAACGTTATATAGCATATCAAGATAACGTCTAACGTTATATTGCATATCAGGGTAACGAATAACGTTATATAGCATATCAGGATAACGTGTAAAGTTATATAACATATCAGGATAACGTATAACGTTATATAGCATATCAAGATAACGTCTAACGTTATATTGCATATCAGGGTAACGTATAACGTTATATAGCATATCAGTATAACGTATAACGTTATATAGCATACCAGGATAACGTGTAAAGTTATATAACATATCAGTATAACGTATAAAGTAATATAGCATATCAGTACACTGTATAACGTTATATAGTATTACGTTATAACGTATAACGATATATAGCATGACGTTATAACGATTAACGTTATATAGCATGTCAGTATAACGTATAACGTTATATAGGATATCAGTATAACGTATAACGTTATAAGGTATTACGTAATAGCGTATTACGTTATATAGCATATCAGTATAACGTATGACGTTATAAGGTATTACGTTATTACGTATTACGTTATATAGCATATCAGTCTAACGTATAATGTTATATAGTATATCAGGATAACGTAGAACGTTATATAGCTTATCAAGGATAACGTACAACGTTATATAGCATATCAGGATGACGTATAACGTTATATAGCATATCAGTATAACGAATAACGTTATATAGCATATCAGGATAACGTATAACGTTATATAGCATATCAAGATAACGTCTAACGTTATATTGCATATCAGGGTAACGTATAACGTTATATAGCATATCACGATAACGTCTAACGTTATATTGCATATCAGGGTAACGTATAACGTTATATAGCATATCAATATCACGTATAACGTTATATAGCATACCAGTAAAACGTATAACGTTATGTAGCATATCAGTATATCGTATAACGTTATACAGCATATCAGGATAACGTGTAAAGTTATATAGCACACCAGTATAAACTATAACGCTATATAGCATATCAGTATAACGTATAACGTTATATTGCATATCAGGATAACGTAGAACGTTATATAGCTCATCAGGTATAACGTACAACGTTATATAGCATATCAGGATGACCTATAACGTTATATAGCATATCAGTATAACGTATAACGTTATATAGCATATCAGGATAACGTATAACGTTATATAGCATATGAAGATAACGTCTAACGTTATATTGCATATCAGGGTAACGTATAACGTTATATAGCATACCAAGATAACGTCTAACGTTATATTGCATATCAGGGTAACGTATAACGTTATATAGCATATCAGTATCACGTATAACGTTACATAGCATACCAGTAAAACGTATAACGTTATGTAGCATATCAGCATATCGTATAACGTTATACAGCATATCAGGTTAACGTGTAAAATTATATAGCACACCAGTATAAGGTATAACGTTATATAGCATATCAGTATAACGTATAACGTTATATTGCATATCAGGATAACGTATAACGTTATATAGCATATCAGTATATCGTATAACATTATATAGCATATCAGGATAACATGTACAGTTATATAGCATATCAGTATAACGTATAACATTATGTAGCATATCAGTATAACGTATAACGTTATATAGCATATCAGGATAATGTATAACGTTATATAGCATATCAGGATAACGTATAACGTTATATAGCATACCAGTAAAACGTATAACGTTATGTAGCATATCAGTATATCGTATAACGTTATACAGCAAATCAGGATAACGTGTAAAGTTATATAGCACACCAGTATAACGTATAACGTTATATAGCATATCAGTATAACGTATAACGTTATATTGCATATCAGGATAACGTAAAACGCTATATAGCATATCAGTATAACGTAGAACGTTATATAGGATATCAGTATATCGTGTAACGTTATATAGTATTACGTTATAGCGTATTACGTTATATAGCAAACCAGGATAACATATAACGTTATATAGCATATCAAGATAACGTCTAACGTTATATTGCGTATCAGGGTAACGTATAACGTTATATAGCACATCAGTATCACGTATAACTTTATATAGCATACCAGTAAAACGTATAACGTTATGTAGGATATCAGTATATCGTATAACGTTATACAGCAAATCAGGATAACGTGTAAAGATATAGCACACCAGTATAACGTATAACGTTATATAGCATATCAGTATAACGTATAACGTTATATAGCATACCAGTAAAACGTATAACGTTATATTGCATATCAGGATAACGTATAACGTTATGCAGCATATCAGGATAACGTATAACGTCATATAGAATATCAGTATAACATAAAACGTTATATAGCATATCAGTATAACGTAAAACGCTATATAGCATATCAGTATCACGTATAACGTTATATAGCATACCAGTAAAACGTATAACGTTATATAGCATATCAGTATCACGTATAACGTTATATAGCATACCAGTAAAACGTATAACGTTATATAGCATATCAGTATCACGTATAACGTTATATAGCATACCAGTAAAACGTATAACGTTATATTGCATATCAGGATAACGTATAACGTTATGCAGCATATCAGGATAACGTATAACGTCATATAGAATATCAGTATAACATAAAACGTTATATAGCATATCAGTATAACGTAAAACGCTATATAGCATATCAGTATCACGTATAACGTTATATAGCATACCAGTAAAACGTATAACGTTATATAGCATATCAGTATCACGTATAACGTTATATAGCATACCAGTAAAACGTATAACGTTATATTGCATATCAGGATAACGTATAACGTTATGCAGCATATCAGGATAACGTATAACGTCATATAGAATATCAGTATAACATAAAACGTTATATAGCATATCAGTATAACGTAAAACGCTATATAGCATATCAGTATAACGTAGAACGTTATATAGGATATCAGTATATCGTTTAACGCTATATAGTATTACGTTGTAGCGTATTACGTTATATAGCATATGAGTAGAACGTATAACGTTATATAGCACACCAGTATAAAGTATAACGTAATATAGCATATCAGTATAACGTATAACGTTATATTGCATATCAGGATAACGTATAACGTTATGCAGCATATCAGGATAACGTATAACGTCATATAGAATATCAGTATAACATAAAACGTTATATAGCATATTAGTATAACTTAAAACGCTATATAGCATATCAGTATAACGTAGAACGTTATATAGGATATCAGTATATCGTGTAACGCTATATAGTATTACGTTGTAGCGTATTACGTTATATAGCATATGAGTAGAACGTATAACGTTATATAGCATATCAGTATAACGTACAACGTTATATAGTATTACGTTATAGCGTATTACGTTATATAGCACATCACTATTACGTATAACGTCATATAGCATATCAAGATAACGTAGAACGTTATATAGGATATCAGTATATCGTGTAACGTTATATAGTATTACGTTATAGCGTATTACGTTATATAGCAAACCAGGATAACATATAACGTTATATAGCATATCAAGATAACGTCTAACGTTATATTGCATATCAGGGTAACGTATAACGTTATATAGCACATCAGTATCACGTATAACTTTATATAGCATACCAGTAAAACGTATAACGTTATGTAGGATATCAGTATATCGTATAACGTTATACAGCAAATCAGGATAACGTGTAAAGTTATATAGCACACCAGTATAACGCATAACGTTATATAGCATATCAGTATAACGTATAACGTTATATTGCATATCAGGATAACGTAAAACGCTATATAGCATATCAGTATAACGTAGAACGTTATATAGGATATCAGTATATCGTGTAACGTTATATAGTATTACGTTATAGCGTATTACGTTATATAGCAAACCAGGATAACATATAACGTTATATAGCATATCAAGATAACGTCTAACGTTATATTGCATATCAGGGTAACGTATAACGTTATATAGCACATCAGTATCACGTATAACTTTATATAGCATACCAGAAAAACGTATAACGTTATATAGCATATCAGTATCACGTATAACGTTATATAGCATACCAGTAAAACGTATAACGTTATATTGCATATCAGTATCACGTATAACGTTATATAGCATACCAGTAAGACGTATAACGTTATATTGCATATCAGGATAACGTATAACGTTATGCAGCATATCAGGATAACGTATAACGTCATATAGAATATCAGTATAACATAAAACGTTATATAGCATATCAGTATAACGTAAAACGCTATATAGCATATCAGTATAACGTAGAACGTTATATAGGATATCAGTATATCGTTTAACGCTATATAGTATTACGTTGTAGCGTATTACGTTATATAGCATATGAGTAGAACGTATAACGTTATATAGCACACCAGTATAAAGTATAACGTAATATAGCATATCAGTATAACGTATAACGTTATATTGCATATCAGGATAACGTATAACGTTATGCAGCATATCAGGATAACGTATAACGTCATATAGAATATCAGTATAACATAAAACGTTATATAGCATATTAGTATAACGTAAAACGCTATATAGCATATCAGTATAACGTAGAACGTTATATAGGATATCAGTATATCGTGTAACGCTATATAGTATTACGTTATAGCGTATTACGTTATATAGCACATCACTATTACGTATAAAGTTATATAGCACACCAGTATAAAGTATAACGTTATATAGCATATCAGTATAACGTATAACGTTATATTGCATATCAGGATAACGTATAACGTTATGCAGCATATCAGGATAACGTATAACGTTATATAGCATATCAGTATAACGTATAACGTTATATAGCATATCAGTATAACGTAAAACGTCATATAGCATATCACGATAACGTATAACGTTTTATAGCAAATCAAGATAACGTGTAACGCTATATAGTATTACGTTGTAGCGTATTACGTTATATAGCATATGAGTAGAACGTATAACGTTATATAGCATATCAGTATAACGTACAACGTTATATAGTATTACGTTATAGCGTATTACGTTATATAGCACATCACTATTACGTATAACGTCATATAGCATATCAAGATAACGTAGAACGTTATATAGGATATCAGTATATCGTATAACGTTATATAGTATGACGTTGTAGCGTACTACGTTATATAGTATATGAGTAGAACGTATAACGTTATATAGCATATCAGTATAACGTACAACGTTATATAGTATTACGTTATAGCGTGTTACGCTATATAGCACATCACTATAGCGTATAGCGTCATATAGCATATCAGTATAACGTAGAACGTTATATAGGATATCAGTATATCGTGTAACGTTATATAGTATTACGTTATAGCGTATTACGTTATATAGCACATCAAGATAACGTCTAAAGTTTTATTGCATATCAGGGTAACGTATAACGTTTTATGGCATATCAGTATAACGTATAACGTTATGTAGGATATCAGTATAACGTATAACGTTATATAGCATATCGGGATAACGTGTAAAGTTGTATACCACATCAGTATAACGAATAACGTTATATAGTACATCAGTATAACGTATAACGTTATATAGCAAATCAGGATAACGTATGACGTTATATAGCACATCAGGATAACGTCTAACGCTATATTGCATATCAGGGTAACGTATAACGTTATATAGCATATCAGTATGACATATAACGTTATATAGCATACCAGTATAACGTATAACGTTATATAGCATATCAGTATACCGTATAACGTTATATAGCATATCAGGATAACATGTAGAGTTATATAGCATACCAGTATAACGTATAACATTATGTAGCATATCAGTATAACGTATAACGTTATATTGCATATCAGGATAACGTATAACGTTATGCAGCATATCAGGATAACGTATAACGTCATATAGAATATCAGTATAACTTAAAACGTTATATAGCATATCAGTATAACGTAAAACGCTATATAGCATATCAGTATAACGTTGAACGTTATATAGGTCACCAGTCTATCGTGTAACGTTATATAGTATTACGTTATAGCGTATTACGTTATATAGCACATCACTATTACGTATAACGTCATATAGCATATCAGGATAACGTAGAACGTTATATAGGATATCAGTATATCGTATAACGTTATATAGTATGACGTTGTAGCGTATTACGTTATATAGCATATGAGTATAACGTATAACATTATGTAGCATATCAGTATAACGTATAACGTTATATAGCATATCAGGATAATGTATAACGTTATATAGCATATCAGGATAACGTATAACGTTACATAGAATATCAGTGTAACATATAACGTTATATAGTATGACGTTGTAGCGTATTACGTTATATAGCATATCAGAGGAACGTATAACGTTATATAGCATATCAGTATAACGTACAACGTTATATAGTATTACGTTATGGCGTATTACGTTATATAGCACATCACTATATCGTATAACGTCATATAGCATATCAGGATGACGTAGAACGTTATATAGGACATCAGTATATCGTATAACGTTATATAGCATATCAGTATAACGTATAGCGTTATATAGCATATCAAGATAACGTCTAACGTTATATTGCTTATCAGGGTAACGTATAACGTTATATAGTATTACGTTATAGCGTATTACGTTATATAGCATATCAGTATAACGTATAACGTTATATAGTATTACGTTATAGCGTATTACGTTATATAGCATATCACTATAACATATAACGTTATATAGCTTATCAAGGATAACGTACAACGTTATATAGCGTATCAGGATGACGTATAACGTTATATAGCATATCAGTATAACGTATAACGTTATATAGCATATCAGTATAACGTATAGCGTTATATAGCATATCAAGATAACGTCTAACGTTATATTGCTTATCAGGGTAACGTATAACGTTATATAGCATATCAGTATAACGTATAACGTTATATTGCATATCAGTATCACGTATAACGTTATATAGCATACCAGTAAAACGTATAACGTTATGTAGCATATCAGTATATCGTATAACGTTATACAGCAAATCAGGATAACGTGTAAAGTTATATAGCACACCAGTATAACGTATAACGTTATATAGCATATCAGTATAACGTATAACGTTATATTGCATATCAGGATAACGTAAAACGCTATATAGCATATCAGTATAACGTAGAACGTTATATAGGATATCAGTATATCGTGTAACGTTATATAGTATTACGTTATAGCGTATTACGTTATATAGCAAACCAGGATAACATATAACGTTATATAGCATATCAAGATAACGTCTAACGTTATATTGCATATCAGGGTAACGTATAACGTTATATAGCACATCAGTATCACGTATAACTTTATATAGCATACCAGTAAAACGTATAACGTTATGTAGCATATCAGTATACCGTATAACGTTATACAGCAAATCAGGATAACGTGTAAAGTTATATAGCACATCAGTATAACGTATAACGTTATATAGCATATCAGTATAACGTATAACGTTATATTGCATATCAGGATAACGTAAAACGTTATGTAGCATACAGGACAACGTATAACGTTATATAGCATATCAGTATAATGTATAACGTTATATTGCATATCAGGATAACGTAAAACGTTATGTAGCATACAGGACAACGTATAACGTTATATAGCATATCAGTATAATGTATAACGTTATATAGCATACCAGTATAACGAATAACGTTATATAGTATTACTTTATAACGTATAACGATATATAGCATGACGTTATAACGATTAACGTTATATAGCATGTCAGTATAACGTATAACGTTATATAGGATATCAGTATAACGTATAACGTTATAAGGTATTACGTTATAGCGTATTACGTTATATAGCATATCAAGATAACGTATAACGTCATGTAGCATATCAGTATAACGTATGACGTTATATAGCATACCAGGATAACGTGTAAAGTTATATAACATATCAGTATAACGTATAAAGTAATATAGCATATCAGTACAACGTATAACGTTATATAGTATTACGTTATAACGTATAACGATATATAGCATGACGTTATAACGATTAACGTTATATAGCATGTCAGTATAACGTATAACGTTATATAGGATATCAGTATAACGTATAACGTTATAAGGTATTACGATATAAGGTATTACGTAATAGCGTATTACGTTATATATCATATCAGTATAACGTATGACGCTATAAGGTATTACGTTATTACGTATTACGTTATATAGCATATCAGGATGACGTATAACGTTATATAGCATATCAGTATAACGTATAACGTTATATAGCATATCAGGATAACGTATAACGTTATATAGCATATCAAGATAACGTCTAACGTTATATTGCATATCAGGGTAACGTATAACGTTATATAGCATATCAAGATAACGTCTAACGTTATATTGAATATCAGGGTAACGTATAACGTTATATAGCATTTCAGTATCACGTATAACGTTGTATAGCATACCAGTATAACGAATAACGTTATATAGTATTACTTTATAACGTATAACGATATATAGCATGACGTTATAACGATTAACGTTATATAGCATGTCAGTATAACGTATAACGTCATATAGAATATCAGTATAACTTAAAACGTTATATAGCATATCAGTATAACGTAAAACGCTATATAGCATATCAGTATAACGTAGAACGTTATATAGGATATCAGTATATCGTGTAACGTTATATAGTATTACGTTATAGCGTATTACGTTATATAGCACATCAGGATAACGTCTAACGTTATATTGCATATCAGGGTAACGTATAACGGTATATAGCATATCAGTATGACGTATAACGTTATATAGCATACCAGTATAACCTATAACGTTATATAGCATATCAGTATATCGTATAACGTTATATAGCATATCAGGATAACGTGTACAGTTATATAGCACATCATTATAACGTATAACATTATGTAGCATATCAGTATAACGTATAACGTTATACAGCAAATCAGGATAACGTGTAAAGTTATATAGCACACCAGTATAACGTATAACGTTATATAGCATATCAGTATAACGTATAAAGTTATATTGCATATCAGGATAACGTAAAACGCTATATAGCATATCAGTATAACGTAGAACGTTATATAGGATATCAGTATATCGTGTGACGTTATATAGTATTACGTTATAGCGTATTACGTTATATAGCAAACCAGGATAACATATAACGTTATATAGCATATCAAGATAACGTCTAACGTTATATTGCATATCAGGGTAACGTATAACGTTATATAGCACATCAGTATCACGTATAACGTTATATGGCATACCAGTAAAACGTATAACGTTATGTAGCGTATCAGTATATCGTATAACGTTATACAGCATATCAGGATAACGTGTAAAGTTATATAGCACACCAGTATAACGTATAACGTTATATAGCATATCAGTATAACGTATAACGTTATATTGCATATCAGGATAACGTAAAACGCTATATAGCATATCAGTATAACGTAGAACGTTATATAGCATATCAGGATAACGTATAGCGTTATATAGCATATCAAGATAGCGTCTAACGTTATATTGCATATCAGGGTAACGTATAACGTTATATAGCATATCAAGATAACATCTAACGTTATATTGCATATCAGGGTAACGTATAACGTTATATAGCATATCAGTATCACGTATAACCTTATATAGCATACCAGTAAAACGTATAACGTTATATAGCATATCAGTATCACGTATAACGTTATATAGGATACCAGTAAAACGTATAACGTTATGTAGCATATCAGCATATCGTATAACGTTATACAGCATTTCAGGATAACGTGTAAAGTTATATAGCACACCAGTATAAAGTATAACGGTATATAGCATATCAGTATAACGTATAACGTTATATTGCATATCAGGATAACGTATAACGTTATGCAGCATATCAGGATAACGTATAACGTTATATAGCATATCAGTTTAACGTGTAACGTTATATAGCATATCAATATAACGTCTAACGTTATATAGCATATCAGGATAACGTGTACAGTTATATAGCACATCAGTATAACGTATAACATTATGTAGCATATCAGTATAACGTATAACGTTATACAGCAAATCAGGATAACGTGTAAAGTTATATAGCACACCAGTATAACGTATAACGATATACAGCATGACGTTATAACGATTAACGTTATATAGCATGTCAGTATAACGTATAACGTTATATAGGATATCAGTATAACGTATAACGTTATAAGGTATTACGTTATAGCGTATTACGTTACATAGCATATCAGTATAACGTATGACGTTATAAGGTATTACGTTATTGCGTATTACGTTATACAGCATATCAGGATAACGTATAACGTTATGCAGCATATCAGGATAACGTATAACGTCATATAGAATATCAGTATAACTTAAAACGTTATATAGCATATCAGTATAACGTAAAACGCTATATAGCATATCAGTATAACGTAGAACGTTATATAGGATATCAGTATATCGTATAACGTTATATAGTATGACGTTGTAGCGTATTACGTTATATAGCATATCAAGATAACGTCTAACGTTTTATTGCATATCAGGGTAACGTATAACGTTATATAGCATATCAGTATAACCTATAACGTTATGTAGGATATCAGTATAACGTATAACGTTATATAGCATATCGGGATAACGTGTAAAGTTGTATAGCACATCAGTATAACGAATAACGTTATATAGTACATCAGTATAACGTATAACGTTATATAGCAAATCAGGATAACGTATGACGTTATATAGCACATCAGGATAACGTCTAACGTTATATTGCATATCAGGGTAACGTATAACGTTATATAGCATATCAGTATGACGTATAACGTTATATAGCATACCAGTATAACGTATAACGTTATATAGCATATCAGTATATCGTATAACGTTATATAGCATATCAGGATAACGTATACAGTTATATAGCACATCAGTATAACGTATAACATTATGTAGCATAACAGTATAACGTATAACGTTATATAGCATATCAGGATAATGTATAACGTTATATAGCATATCAGGATAACGTATAACGTTACATAGAATATCATTATATCGTGTAACGTTATATAGTATTACGCTATAGCGTATTACGTTATATAGCACATCACTATTACGTATAACGTCATATAGCATATCAGGATAACGTAGAACGTTATATAGGATATCAGTATATCGTTTAACGTTATATAGCATATCAGTATAACGTACAACGTTATATAGTATTACGTTATAGCGTATTACGTTATATAGCACATCACTATAGCGTATAACGTCGTATAGCATATCAGGATGACGTAGAACGTTATATAGCATATCAGTATAACGTAAAACACTATATAGCATATCAGTATAACGTAGAACGTTATATAGGATATCAGTATAACGTGTAACGTTATATAGTATTACGTTATAGCGTATTACGTTATATAGCACATCACTATAACCTATAACGTTATATAGCATACCAGTATAACGTATAACGTTATATAGCATATCAGTATATCGTATAACGTTATATAGCATGTCAGTATAACGTACATCATCATATAGCATATCAGGATAACGGATAACGTTATATAGCATATCAGGATAACGTGTAAAGTTATATGACATATCAGTATAACGTATAAAGTAATATAGCATATTAGTACAACGTATAACGTTATATAGTATTACGTTATAACGTATAACGATATATAGCATGACGTTATAACGATTAACGTTATACAGCATATCAGTATAACGTATAATGTTATAAGGTATTACGTTATAGCGTATTACGTTATATAGCATATCAGTATAACGTATGACTTTATAAGGTATTACGTTATAGCGTATTACGTTATATATCATATCAGTCTAACGTATAACGTTATATAGTATATCAGGATAACGTATAACGTTATATAGCATATCAGTATAACGTAGAACGTTATATAGGATATCAGTATATCGTATAACGTTATATAGTATTACGTTATAGCGTATTACGTTATATAGCACATCACTATTACGTATAACGTCATATAGCATATCAGGATAACGGATAACGTTATATAGCATATCAGGATAACGTGTAAAGTTATATGACATATCAGTATAACGTATAAAGTAATATAGCATATTAGTACAACGTATAACGTTATATAGTATTACGTTATAACGTATAACGATATATAGCATGACGTTATAACGATTAACGTTATACAGCATATCAGTATAACGTATAATGTTATAAGGTATTACGTTATAGCGTATTACGTTATATAGCATATCAGTATAACGTATGACTTTATAAGGTATTACGTTATAGCGTATTACGTTATATATCATATCAGTCTAACGTATAACGTTATATAGTGTATCAGGATAACGTATAACGTTATATAGCATATCAGTATAACGTAGAACGTTATATAGGATATCAGTATATCGTATAACGTTATATAGTATTACGTTATAGCGTATTACGTTATATAGCACATCACTATTACGTATAACGTCATATAGCATATCAGGATAACATAGAACGTTATATTGTATATCAGTATATCGTATATCGTTATATAGTATTAGGTTGTAGCGTATTACGTTATATAGCACATCACTATAACGTAAAAGGTTATATAGCATATCACTATGACGAATAACGTTATACAGCATATCAGTATAACGTATAATGTTATAAGGTATTACGTTGTAGCGTATTACGTTATATAGCACATCACTATTACGTATAACGTCATATAGCATATCAAGATAACGTAGAACGTTGTATAGGATGTGAGTATATCGTATAACGTTATATAGTATGACGTTATAACGTATAACGATATACAGCATGACGTTATAAGGATTAACGTTATATAGCATGTCAGTATAACGTATAACGTTATATAGGATATCAGTATAACGTATAACGGTATAAGGTATTACGTTATAGCGTATTACGTTACATAGCATATCAGTATAACGTATGACGTTATAAGGTATTACGTTATAGCGTATTACGTTATATAGCATATCAGTCTAACGTATAACGTTATATAGTATATCAGGATAACGTATAACGTTATATAACATATCAGTATAACGTAAAACGTTATATAGCATATCAAGATAACGTATAACGTCATGTAGCATATCAGTATAACGTATAACGTTATATAGCATACCAGGATAACGTGTAAAGTTATATAACATATCAGTATAACGTATAAAGTAATATAGCATATCTGTACAACGTATAGCGTTATATAGTATTACGTTATAACGTATAACGATATATAGCATGACGTTATAACGATTAACGTTATATAGCATGTCAGTATAACGTATAACGTTATATAGGATATCAGTATAACGTATAACGCTATAAGGTATTACGTTATAAGGTATTACGTTATAGCGTATTACGTTATATATCATATCAGTATAACGTATGACGTTATAAGGTATTACGTTATTACGTATTACGTTATATAGCATATCAGGATGACGTATAACGTTATATAGCATATCAGTATAACGTATAACGTTATATAGCATATCAGGATAACGTATAACGTTATATAGCATATCAAGATAACGTCTAACGTTATATTGCATATCAGGGTAACGTATAACGTTATATAGCATATCAGTATCACGTATAACGTTATATAGCATACCAGTAAAACGTATAACGTTATGTAGCATATCAGTATATCGTATAACGTTATACAGCATATCAGGATAACGTGTAAAGTTATATAGCACACCAGTATAAAGTATAACGCTATATAGCATATCAGTAAAACGTATAACGTTAGATTGCATATCAGGATAATGTAGAAAGTTATATAGCTCATCAAGGATAACGTACAACGTTATATAGCATATCAGGATGACGTATAACGTTATATAGCATATCAGTATAACGTATAACGTTATATAGCATATCAGGATAACGTATAACGTTATATAGCATATCAAGATAACGTCTAACGTTATATTGCATATCAGGGTAACGTATAACGTTATATAGCATATCAAGATAACGTCTAACGTTATATTGCATATCAGGGTAACGTATAACGTTATATAGCATATCAGTATGACGTATAACGTTATATAGCATACCAGTATAACGTATAACGTTATATAGCATATCAGTATATCGTATAACGTTATATAGCATATCAGGATAACGTGTACAGTTATATAGCACATCAGTGTAACGTATAACATTATGTAGCATATCAGTATAACGTATAACGTTATATAGCATATCAGGATAATGTATAACGTTATATAGCATATCAGGATAACGTATAACGTTACATAGAATATCAGTATACCGTGCATCGTTATATAGTATAACGCTATAGCGTATTACGTTATATAGCACATCACTATTACGTATAACGTCATATAGCATATCAGGATAACGTGTAACGTTATATAGTATTACGTTATAGCGTATTACGTTATATAGCACATCACTATAACCTATAACGTTATATAGCATATAACAATGACGATTAACGTTATATAGCATATCAGTATAACGTAAAACGTTATATAGCATACCAGTATAACGTATAACGTTATATAGCATATCAGTATATCGTATAACGTTATATAGCATGTCAGTATAACGTACATCATCATATAGCATATCAGGATAACGGATAACGTTATATAGCATATCAGGATAACGTGTAAAGTTATATGACATATCAGTATAACGTATAAAGTAATATAGCATATTAGTACAACGTATAACGTTATATAGTATTACGTTATAACGTATAACGATATATAGCATGACGTTATAACGATTAACGTTATACAGCATATCAGTATAACGTATAATGTTATAAGGTATTACGTTATAGCGTATTACGTTATATAGCATATCAGTATAACGTATGACTTTATAAGGTATTACGTCATAGCGTATTACGTTATATATCATAGCAGTCTAACGTATAACGTTATATAGTATATCAGGATAACGTCTAACGTTATATAGCATATCAGTATAACGTAGAACGTTATATAGGATATCAGTATATCGTATAACGTTATATAGTATTACGTTATAGCGTATTACGTTATATAGCACATCACTATTACGTATAACGTCATATAGCATATCAGGATAACGGATAACGTTATATAGCATATCAGGATAACGTGTAAAGTTATATGACATATCAGTATAACGTATAAAGTAATATAGCATATTAGTACAACGTATAACGTTATATAGTATTACGTTATAACGTATAACGATATATAGCATGACGTTATAACGATTAACGTTATACAGCATATCAGTATAACGTATAATGTTATAAGGTATTACGTTATAGCGTATTACGTTATATAGCATATCAGTATAACGTACGACTTTATAAGGTATTACGTTATAGCGTATTACGTTATATATCATATCAGTCTAACGTATAACGTTATATAGTATATCAGGATAACGTATAACGTTATATAGGATATCAGTATATCGTTTAACGTTATATAGCATATCAGTATAACGTACAACGTTATATAGTATTACGTTATAGCGTATTACGTTATATAGCACATCACTATAGCGTATAACGTCGTATAGCATATCAGGATGACGTAGAACGTTATATAGCATATCAGTATAACGTAAAACGCTATATAGCATATCAGTATAACGTAGAACGTTATATAGGATATCAGTATAACGTGTAACGTTATATAGTATTACGTTATAGCGTATTACGTTATATAGCACATCACTATAACCTATAACGTTATATAGCATATAACAATGACGATTAACGTTATATAGCATATCAGTATAACGTAAAACGTTATATAGCATACCAGTATAACGTATAACGTTATATAGCATATCAGTATATCGTATAACGTTATATAGCATGTCAGTATAACGTACATCATCATATAGCATATCAGGATAACGGATAACGTTATATAGCATATCAGGATAACGTGTAAAGTTATATGACATATCAGTATAACGTATAAAGTAATATAGCATATTAGTACAACGTATAACGTTATATAGTATTACGTTATAACGTATAACGATATATAGCATGACGTTATAACGATTAACGTTATACAGCATATCAGTATAACGTATAATGTTATAAGGTATTACGTTATAGCGTATTACCTTATATAGCATATCAGTATAACGTATGACTTTATAAGGTATTACGTCATAGCGTATTACGTTATATATCATAGCAGTCTAACGTATAACGTTATATAGTATATCAGGATAACGTCTAACGTTATATAGCATATCAGTATAACGTAGAACGTTATATAGGATATCAGTATATCGTATAACGTTATATAGTATTACGTTATAGCGTATTACGTTATATAGCACATCACTATTACGTATAACGTCATATAGCATATCAGGATAACGGATAACGTTATATAGCATATCAGGATAACGTGTAAAGTTATATGACATATCAGTATAACGTATAAAGTAATATAGCATATTAGTACAACGTATAACGTTATACAGTATTACGTTATAACGTATAACGATATATAGCATGACGTTATAACGATTAACGTTATACAGCATATCAGTATAACGTATAATGTTATAAGGTATTACGTTATAGCGTATTACGTTATATAGCATATCAGTATAACGTATCACTTTATAAGGTATTACGTTATAGCGTATTACGTTATATATCATATCAGTCTAACGTATAACGTTATATAGTATATCAGGATAACGTATAACGTTATATAGCATATCAGTATAACGTAGAACGTTATATAGGATATCAGTATATCGTATAACGTTATATAGTATTACGTTATAGCGTATTACGTTATATAGCACATCACTATTACGTATAACGTCACATAGCATATCAGGATAACGTAGAACGTTATATTGTATATCAGTATATCGTATATCGTTATATAGTATTAGGTTGTAGCGTATTACGTTATATAGCACATCACTATAACGTAAAAGGTTATATAGCATATCACTATGACGAATAACGTTATACAGCATATCAGTATAACGTATAATGTTATAAGGTATTACGTTGTAGCGTATTACGTTATATAGCACATCACTATTACGTATAACGTCATATAGCATATCAGGATAACGTAGAACGTTGTATAGGATGTGAGTATATCGTATAACGTTATATAGTATGACGTTATAACGTATAACGATATACAGCATGACGTTATAAGGATCAACGTTATATAGCATGTCAGTATAACGTATAACGTTATATAGGATATCAGTATAACGTATAACGGTATAAGGTATTACGTTATAGCGTATTACGTTACATAGCATATCAGTATAACGTATGACGTTATAAGGTATTACGTTATAGCGTATTACGTTATATAGCATATCAGTCTAACGTATAACGTTATATAGTATATCAGGATAACGTATAACGTTATATAACATATCAGTATAACGTAAAACGTTATATAGCATATCAAGATAACGTATAACGTCATGTAGCATATCAGTATAGCGTATAACGTTATATAGCATACCAGGATAACGTGTAAAGTTATATAACATATCAGTATAACGTATAAAGTAATATAGCATATCAGTACAACGTATAGCGTTATATAGTATTACGTTATAACGTATAACGATATATAGCATGACGTTATAACGATTAACGTTATATAGCATGTCAGTATAACGTATAACGTTATATAAGATATCAGTATAACGTATAACGCTATAAGGTATTACGTTATAAGGTATTACGTTATAGCGTATTACGTTATATATCATATCAGTATAACGTATGACGTTATAAGGTATTACGTTATTACGTATTACGTTATATAGCATATCAGGATGACGTATAACGTTATATAGCATATCAGTATAACGTATAACGTTATATAGCATATCAGGATAACGTATAACGTTATATAGCATATCAAGATAACGTCTAACGTTATATTGCATATCAGGGTAACGTATAACGTTATATAGCATATCAGTATCACGTATAACGTTATATAGCATACCAGTAAAACGTATAACGTTATGTAGCATATCAGTATATCGTATAACGTTATACAGCATATCAGGATAACGTGCAAAGTTATATAGCACACCAGTATAAAGTATAACGCTATATAGCATATCAGTAAAACGTATAACGTTAGATTGCATATCAGGATAATGTAGAAAGTTATATAGCACATCAAGGATAACGTACAACGTTATATAGCATATCAGGATGACGTATAACGTTATATAGCATATCAGTATAACGTATAACGTTATATAGCATATCAGGATAACGTATAACGTTATATAGCATATCAAGATAACGTCTAACGTTATATTGCATATCAGGGTAACGTATAACGTTATATAGCATATCAAGATAACGTCTAACGTTATATTGCATATCAGGGTAACGTATAACGTTATATAGCATATCAGTATCACGTATAACGTTATATAGCATACCAGTAAAACGTATAACGTTATGTAGCATATCAGCATATCGTATAACGTTATACAGCATATCACGATAACGTGTAAAGTTATATAGCACACCAGTATAAAGTATAACGTTATATAGCATATCAGTATAACGTATAACGTTATATTGCATATCAGGATAACGTATAACGTTATGCAGCATATCAGGATAACGTATAACGTCATATAGAATATCAGTATAACTTAAAACGTTATATAGCATATCAGTATAACGTAAAACGCTATATAGCATATCAGTATAACGTAGAACGTTATATAGGATATCAGTATATCGTGTAACGTTATATAGTATTACGTTATAGCGTATTACGTTATATAGCACATCACTATTACGTATAACGTCATATAGCATATCAGGATAACGTAGAACGTTATATAGGATATCAGTATATCGTATAACGTTATATAGTATGACGTTGTAGCGTATTACGTTATATAGCATATCAAGATAACGTCTAACGCTTTATTGCATATCAGGGTAACGTATAACGTTATATAGCATATCAGTATAACGTATAACGTTATGTAGGATATCAGTATAACGTATAACGTTATATAGCATATCGGGATAACGTGTAAAGTTGTATAGCACATCAGTATAACGAATAACGTTATATAGTACATCAGTATAACGTATAACGTTATATAGCAAATCAGGATAACGTATGACGTTATATAGCACATCAGGATAACGTCTAACGTTATATTGCATATCAGGGTAACGTATAACGTTTTATAGCATATCAGTATGACGTATAACGTTATATAGCATACCAGTATAACGTATAACGTTATATAGCATATCAGTATATCGTATAACGTTATATAGCATATCAGGATAACGTGTACAGTTATATAGCACATCAGTATAACGTATAACATTATGTAGCATATCAGTATAACGTATAACGTTATATAGCATATCAAGATAACGTATAACGTTATATAGCATATCAGGATAACGTAGAACGTTATATAGCTTATCAAGGATAACGTACAACGTTATATAGCATATCAGGATGACGTATAACGTTTTATAGCATATCAGTATAACGTATAACGTTATATAGCATATCAGGATAACGTATAACGTTATATAGCATATCAAGATAACGTCTAACGTTATATTGCATATCAGGGTAACGTATAACGTTATATAGCATATCAAGATAACGTCTAACGTTATATTGCATATCAGGGTAACGTATAACGTTATATAGCATATCAGTATCACGTATAACGTTACATAGCATATCAGGATAATGTATAACGTTATGTAGCATATGAGGATAACGTATAACGTCACATAGCATACCAATGTAACGTATAACGTTATATAGGGTATCAGTATAACGAATTACGATATAGAGCATGACGTTATAACGATTAACGTTATATAGCATATCAAGATAACGCATAACGTTATATAGCATATCAAGATAACGTATAACGTTATATAGTATTACGTTTTAGCGTATAACGTTATATAGCATATAACAATGACGATTAACGTTATATAGAATATCAGTATAACTTAAAACGTTATATAGCATATCAGTATAACGTAAAACGCTATATAGCATATCAGTATAACGTAGAACGTTATATAGGATGTCAGTATATCGTGTAACGTTATATAGTATTACGTTATAGCGTATTACGTTATATAGTACATCACTATTACGTATAACGTCATTTGGCATATCAGGATAACGTATAACGTTGTATAGCATATCAGGATAACGTATAACGTTATATAGCATATCAGCATAACGTATAACGTTTTATAGCATATCAGTATGACGTATAACGTTATATAGCATATCAGCATAACGTATAACGTTATATGCCATATCAGTATAACGTATGTCGTTATATAGCATAACAGGATAATGTACAACGTTATATAGTATATCAGGATAACGCATAACGTACATAGCATATCAGGATAACGTATAAAGTCATATAGCATATCAGTATAACGTATAACGTTATATAGCATACCCGTATAACGTATAACGTTATATAGGAAATCAGTATAACGTATAACGTTATATAGCATATCAGTATAACGTATAACGCTATATGGCATATCAGTATAACGTATAACATTATATAGCATATCAGTATCACGTATAACGTTATATAGCATACCAGTAAAACGTATAACGTTATATAGCATATCAGTATGACGTATAACGTTATATAGCAAATCAGGAAAACGTGTAAAGTTATATAGCACACCAGTATAACGTATAACGTTATATAGCATATCAGTATAACGTATAACGTTATATTGCATATCAGGATAACGCAAAACGCTATATAGCATATCAGTATGACGTAGAACGTTATATAGGATATCAGTATATCGTGTAACGTTATATAGTATTACGTTATAGCGTATTACGTTATATAGCAAATCAGGATAACGTATAACGATATGTGGCATATCAGGATAACGTCTAACGTTATATTGCATATCAGGGTAACGAATAACGTTATATAGGAAATCAGTATAACGTATAACGTTATATAGCATATCAGTATAACGTATAACGCTATATGGCATATCAGTATAACGTATAACGTTATATAGCATACCCGTATGACGTATAACGTTATATAGGAAATCAGTATAACGTATAACGTTATATAGCATATCAGTATAACGTATAACGCTATATGGCATATCAGTATAACGTATAACGTTATATAGTATTACGTTATAGCGTATAACGTTATATAGCATATCACTATGACCAATAACGTTATATAGCATATCAGGATAACGTATAACGTTATATAGCGTACCAGTATAACGCATAACGTACATAGCATATCAGGATAACGTATAACGTCATATAGCATATCAGTATAACGTATAACGCTATATGGCATATCAGTATAACGTATAACGTTATATAGTATTACGTTATAGCATATAACGTTATATAGCATATC
Source organism: Bombus sylvestris (assembly GCA_911622165.2). NCBI lineage: Eukaryota > Metazoa > Arthropoda > Insecta > Hymenoptera > Apidae > Bombus > Bombus sylvestris. The sequence continues at coordinate 8,831,746 of OU443146.1, read as the reverse complement.
ACTATGACGAATAACGTTATATAGCATATCAGGATAACGTGTAAAGTTATATAGCACACCAGTATAACGTATAACGTTATATAGCATATCGGGGTAACGTATAACGTTACATAGAATATCAGTGTAACATATAACTCTATATAGCATTTCAGGATAACGTAGAACGTTATATAGCATATCAGTATAACGTATAACGTTATATAGCATATCAGTATGACGTATAACGTTATATAGCAAATCAGGATAACGTCTAACGTTATATAGCAAATCAGGATAACGTCTAACGTTATATAGCATATCAGGATAACGTCTAACGTTATATTGCACATAAGTATAACGAATAACGTTATATAGCATATCAGTATAACGTATAACGTTATATAGCATATCAGTATCACGTATAACGTTATATAGCATACCAGTAATACGTATAACGTTATATAGCATATCAGTATGACGTATAACGTTATATAGCAAATCAGGATAACGTGTAAAGTTATATAGCACACCAGTATAACGTATAACGTTATATAGCATATCAGTATAACGTATAACGTTATATTGCATATCAGGATAACGTAAAACGTTATATAGTATGACGTTGTAGCGTATTACGTTATATAGCATATCAGTAGAACGTATAACGTTATATAGTATTACGTTGTAGCGTATTACGTTATATAGCATATCACTATAACGTATAACGTTATATGGCATATCAGTTTTACGTATAACGTTCTATAGTATTACGTTATAGCGTATAACGTTATATAGCACATCACTATAACGTATAACGTTATATAGCATATCACTATGACGAATAACGTTATATAGCATATCAGGATAACGTATAACGTTATATAGCGTACCAGTATAACGTATAACGTTATATAGCATATCAGTATAACGTATAACGTTATATAGCATATCAGGATAACGTCTAACGTTATATTGCATATCAGGGTAACGTATAACGTTATATAGCATATCAGTATAACGTATATCGTTATATAGCATATCAGTATAACGTATAACGCTATATGGCATATCAGTATAACGTATAACGTTATATAGCATATCAGTATAACGTATAACATTATATAGCATATCAGGATAAAGTGTAAAGTTGTATAGCACATCAGTATAACGAATAACGTTATATAGCATATCAGTATATCGTATAACGTTATATAGTATGACGTTGTAGCGTATTACGTTATATAGCATATCAGTAGAACGTATAACGTTATATAGTATTACGTTGTAGCGTATTACGTTATATAGCATATCAGTATAACGGATAACGTTATATGGCATATCAGTACAACGTATAACGTTCTATAGTATTACGTTATAGCGTATAACGTTATATAGCACATAACTATAACGTATAACGTTATATAGCATATCACTATGACGAATAACGTTATATAGCATATCAGGATAACGTATAACGTTATATAGCATATCACTATGACGAATAACGTTATATAGCATTTCAGTATAACGTATAACGCTATATGGCATATCAGTATAACGTATAACGTTATATAGTATTACGTTATAGCGTATAACGTTATATAGCATATCACTATGACCAATAACGTTATATAGCATATCAGGATAACGTATAACGTTATATAGCGTACCAGTATAACGCATAACGTACATAGCATATCAGGATAACGTATAACGTCATATAGCATATCAGTATAACGTATAACGCTATATGGCATATCAGTATAACGTATAACGTTATATAGTATTACGTTATAGCATATAACGTTATATAGCATATCACTATGACGAATAACGTTATATAGCATATCAGGATAACGTGTAAAGTTATATAGCACACCAGTATAACGTATAACGTTATATAGCATATCGGGGTAACGTATAACGTTACATAGAATATCAGTGTAACATATAACTCTATATAGCATTTCAGGATAACGTAGAACGTTATATAGCATATCAGTATAACGTATAACGTTATATAGCATATCAGTATGACGTATAACGTTATATAGCAAATCAGGATAACGTCTAACGTTATATAGCAAATCAGGATAACGTCTAACGTTATATAGCATATCAGGATAACGTCTAACGTTATATTGCACATAAGTATAACGAATAACGTTATATAGCATATCAGTATAACGTATAACGTTATATAGCATATCAGTATCACGTATAACGTTATATAGCATACCAGTAATACGTATAACGTTATATAGCATATCAGTATGACGTATAACGTTATATAGCAAATCAGGATAACGTGTAAAGTTATATAGCACACCAGTATAACGTATAACGTTATATAGCATATCAGTATAACGTATAACGTTATATTGCATATCAGGATAACGTAAAACGTTATATAGTATGACGTTGTAGCGTATTACGTTATATAGCATATCAGTAGAACGTATAACGTTATATAGTATTACGTTGTAGCGTATTACGTTATATAGCATATCACTATAACGTATAACGTTATATGGCATATCAGTTTTACGTATAACGTTCTATAGTATTACGTTATAGCGTATAACGTTATATAGCACATCACTATAACGTATAACGTTATATAGCATATCACTATGACGAATAACGTTATATAGCATATCAGGATAACGTATAACGTTATATAGCGTACCAGTATAACGTATAACGTTATATAGCATATCAGTATAACGTATAACGTTATATAGCATATCAGGATAACGTCTAACGTTATATTGCATATCAGGGTAACGTATAACGTTATATAGCATATCAGTATAACGTATATCGTTATATAGCATATCAGTATAACGTATAACGCTATATGGCATATCAGTATAACGTATAACGTTATATAGCATATCAGTATAACGTATAACATTATATAGCATATCAGGATAAAGTGTAAAGTTGTATAGCACATCAGTATAACGAATAACGTTATATAGCATCTCAGTATATCGTATAACGTTATATAGTATGACGTTGTAGCGTATTACGTTATATAGCATATCAGTATATCGTATAACGTTATATAGTATGACGTTGTAGCGTATTACGTTATATAGCATATCAAGATAACGTCTAACGCTTTATTGCATATCAGGGTAACGTATAACGTTATATAGCATATCAGTATAACGTATAACGTTATGTAGGATATCAGTATAACGTATAACGTTATATAGCATATCGGGATAACGTGTAAAGTTGTATAGCACATCAGTATAACGAATAACGTTATATAGTACATCAGTATAACGTATAACGTTATATAGCAAATCAGGATAACGTATGACGTTATATAGCACATCAGGATAACGTCTAACGTTATATTGCATATCAGGGTAACGTATAACGTTTTATAGCATATCAGTATGACGTATAACGTTATATAGCATACCAGTATAACGTATAACGTTATATAGCATATCAGTATATCGTATAACGTTATATAGCATATCAGGATAACGTGTACAGTTATATAGCACATCAGTATAACGTATAACATTATGTAGCATATCAGTATAACGTATAACGTTATATAGCATATCAGGATAATGTATAACGTTATATAGCATATCAGGATAACGTATAACGTTACATAGAATATCAGTATATCGTGTAACGTTATATAGTATTACTCTATAGCGTATTACGTTATATAGCACATCACTATTACGTATAACGTCATATAGCATATCAGGATAACGTAGAACGTTATATAGGATATCAGTATATCGTTTAACGTTATATAGCATATCAGTATAACGCACAACGTTATATAGTATTACGTTATGGCGTATTACGTTATATAGCACATCACTATAGCGTATAACGTCGTATAGCATATCAGGATGACGTAGAACGTTATATAGCATATCAGTATAACGTAAAACGCTATATAGCATATCAGTATAACGTAGAACGTTATATAGGATATCAGTATAACGTGTAACGTTATATAGTATTACGTTATAGCGTATTACGTTATATAGGACATCACTATAACCTATAACGTTATATAGCATATAACAATGACGATCAACGTTATATAGCATATCAGTATAACGTAAAACGTTATATAGCATATCAAGATAACGTATAACGTTATATAGCATATCAGGATAACGTAGAACGTTATATAGCTTATCAAGGATAACGTACAACGTTATATAGCATATCAGGATGACGTATAACGTTTTATAGCATATCAGTATAACGTATAACGTTATATAGCATATCAGGATAACGTATAACGTTATATAGCATATCAAGATAACGTCTAACGTTATATTGCATATCAGGGTAACGTATAACGTTATATAGCATATCAAGATAACGTCTAACGTTATATTGCATATCAGGGTAACGTATAACGTTATATAGCATATCAGTATCACGTATAACGTTACATAGCATATCAGGATAATGTATAACGTTATGTAGCATATGAGGATAACGTATAACGTCACATAGCATACCAATGTAACGTATAACGTTATATAGGGTATCAGTATAACGAATTACGATATAGAGCATGACGTTATAACGATTAACGTTATATAGCATATCAAGATAACGCATAACGTTATATAGCATATCAAGATAACGTATAACGTTATATAGTATTACGTTTTAGCGTATAACGTTATATAGCATATAACAATGACGATTAACGTTATATAGAATATCAGTATAACTTAAAACGTTATATAGCATATCAGTATAACGTAAAACGCTATATAGCATATCAGTATAACGTAGAACGTTATATAGGATGTCAGTATATCGTGTAACGTTATATAGTATTACGTTATAGCGTATTACGTTATATAGTACATCACTATTACGTATAACGTCATTTGGCATATCAGGATAACGTATAACGTTGTATAGCATATCAGGATAACGTATAACGTTATATAGCATATCAGCATAACGTATAACGTTTTATAGCATATCAGTATGACGTATAACGTTATATAGCATATCAGCATAACGTATAACGTTATATGCCATATCAGTATAACGTATGTCGTTATATAGCATAACAGGATAATGTACAACGTTATATAGTATATCAGGATAACGCATAACGTACATAGCATATCAGGATAACGTATAAAGTCATATAGCATATCAGTATAACGTATAACGTTATATAGCATACCCGTATAACGTATAACGTTATATAGGAAATCAGTATAACGTATAACGTTATATAGCATATCAGTATAACGTATAACGCTATATGGCATATCAGTATAACGTATAACATTATATAGCATATCAGTATCACGTATAACGTTATATAGCATACCAGTAAAACGTATAACGTTATATAGCATATCAGTATGACGTATAACGTTATATAGCAAATCAGGAAAACGTGTAAAGTTATATAGCACACCAGTATAACGTATAACGTTATATAGCATATCAGTATAACGTATAACGTTATATTGCATATCAGGATAACGCAAAACGCTATATAGCATATCAGTATGACGTAGAACGTTATATAGGATATCAGTATATCGTGTAACGTTATATAGTATTACGTTATAGCGTATTACGTTATATAGCAAATCAGGATAACGTATAACGATATGTGGCATATCAGGATAACGTCTAACGTTATATTGCATATCAGGGTAACGAATAACGTTATATAGGAAATCAGTATAACGTATAACGTTATATAGCATATCAGTATAACGTATAACGCTATATGGCATATCAGTATAACGTATAACGTTATATAGCATACCCGTATGACGTATAACGTTATATAGGAAATCAGTATAACGTATAACGTTATATAGCATATCAGTATAACGTATAACGCTATATGGCATATCAGTATAACGTATAACGTTATATAGTATTACGTTATAGCGTATAACGTTATATAGCATATCACTATGACCAATAACGTTATATAGCATATCAGGATAACGTATAACGTTATATAGCGTACCAGTATAACGCATAACGTACATAGCATATCAGGATAACGTATAACGTCATATAGCATATCAGTATAACGTATAACGCTATATGGCATATCAGTATAACGTATAACGTTATATAGTATTACGTTATAGCATATAACGTTATATAGCATATCACTATGACGAATAACGTTATATAGCATATCAGGATAACGTGTAAAGTTATATAGCACACCAGTATAACGTATAACGTTATATAGCATATCGGGGTAACGTATAACGTTACATAGAATATCAGTGTAACATATAACTCTATATAGCATTTCAGGATAACGTAGAACGTTATATAGCATATCAGTATAACGTATAACGTTATATAGCATATCAGTATGACGTATAACGTTATATAGCAAATCAGGATAACGTCTAACGTTATATAGCATATCAGTATCACGTATAACGTTATATAGCATACCAGTAATACGTATAACGTTATATAGCATATCAGTATGACGTATAACGTTATATAGCAAATCAGGATAACGTGTAAAGTTATATAGCACACCAGTATAACGTATAACGTTATATAGCATATCAGTATAACGTATAACGTTATATTGCATATCAGGATAACGTAAAACGTTATATAGTATGACGTTGTAGCGTATTACGTTATATAGCATATCAGTAGAACGTATAACGTTATATAGTATTACGTTGTAGCGTATTACGTTATATAGCATATCACTATAACGTATAACGTTATATGGCATATCAGTTTTCCGTATAACGTTCTATAGTATTACGTTATAGCGTATAACGTTATATAGCACATCACTATAACGTATAACGTTATATAGCATATCACTATGACGAATAACGTTATATAGCATATCAGGATAACGTATAACGTTATATAGCGTACCAGTATAACGTATAACGTTATATAGCATATCAGTATAACGTATAACGTTATATAGCATATCAGGATAACGTCTAACGTTATATTGCATATCAGGGTAACGTATAACGTTATATAGCATATCAGTATAACGTATATCGTTATATAGCATATCAGTATAACGTATAACGCTATATGGCATATCAGTATAACGTATAACGTTATATAGCATATCAGTATAACGTATAACATTATATAGCATATCAGGATAAAGTGTAAAGTTGTATAGCACATCAGTATAACGAATAACGTTATATAGCATATCAGTATATCGTATAACGTTATATAGTATGACGTTGTAGCGTATTACGTTATATAGCATATCAGTAGAACGTATAACGTTATATAGTATTACGTTGTAGCGTATTACGTTATATAGCATATCAGTATAACGGATAACGTTATATGGCATATCAGTACAACGTATAACGTTCTATAGTATTACGTTATAGCGTATAACGTTATATAGCACATAACTATAACGTATAACGTTATATAGCATATCACTATGACGAATAACGTTATATAGCATATCAGGATAACGTATAACGTTATATAGCATATCACTATGACGAATAACGTTATATAGCATTTCAGGATAACGTATAACGTTATATAGCGTACCAGTATAACGTATAACGTTATATAGCATATCAGTATAACGTATAACATTATATAGCATATCAGGGTAACGTATAACGTTATATAGCATATCAGTATCACGTATAACGTTATATTGCATACCAGTAAAACGTATAACGTTATGTAGCATATCAGTATATCGTATAACGTTATACATCATATCAGGATAACGTGTAAAGTTGTATAGCACACCATTATAACGTATAACGTTATATAGCATATCAGTATAACGTATAACGTTATATTGCATATCAGGATAACGTAAAACGTTATATAGTATGACGTTGTAGCGTATTACGTTATATAGCATATCAGTAGAACGTATAACGTTATATAGTATTACGTTGTAGCGTATTACGTTATATAGCATATCACTATAACGTATAACGTTATATGGCATATCAGTATAACGTATAACGTTCTATAGTATTACGTTATATCGTATAACGTTATATAGCACATCACTATAACGTATAACGTTATATAGCATATCACTATGACGAATAACGTTATATAGCATATCAGGATAACGTATAACGTTATATAGCGTACCAGTATAACGTACAACGTTATATAGCATATCAGTATAACGTATAATGTTATATAGCATATCAGGATAACGTGTAAAGTTGTATAGCACATCAGTATAATGAATAACGTTATATAGCATATCAGTATAACGTATAACGTTATATAGCAAATCAGGATAACGTCTAACGTTATATAGCATATCAGGATAACGTCTAACGTTATATTGCATATCAGGGTAACGTATAACGTTCTATAGCATATCAGTATAACGTAGAACGTTATATAGGATGTCAGTATATCGTGTAACGTTATATAGTGTTACGTTATAGCGTATTACGTTATATAGTACATCACTATTACGTATAACGTCAATTGGCATATCAGGATAACGTATAACGTTGTATAGCACACCAGTATAACGTATAACGTTATATAGCATATCAGTATAACGTATAACGTTATATTGCATATCAGGATAACGCAAAACGCTATATAGCATATCAGTATGACGTAGAACGTTATATAGGATATCAGTATATCGTGTAACGTTATATAGTATTACGTTATAGCGTATTACGTTATATAGCAAATCAGGATAACGTATAACGATATGTAGCATATCAGGATAACGTCTAACGTTATATTGCATATCAGGGTAACGAATAACGTTATATAGGAAATCAGTATAACGTATAACGTTATATAGCATATCAGTATAACGTATAACGCTATATGGCATATCAGTATAACGTATAACGTTATATAGCATACCCGTATGACGTATAACGTTATATAGGAAATCAGTATAACGTATAACGTTATATAGCATATCAGTATAACGTATAACGCTATATGGCATATCAGTATAACGTATAACGTTATATAGTATTACGTTATAGCGTATAACGTTATATAGCATATCACTATGACCAATAACGTTATATAGCATATCAGGATAACGTATAACGTTATATAGCGTACCAGTATAACGCATAACGTACATAGCATATCAGGATAACGTATAACGTCATATAGCATATCAGTATAACGTATAACGTTATATAGCATACCCGTATAACGTATAACGTTATATAGGAAATCAGTATAACGTATAACGTTATATAGCATATCAGTATAACGTATAACGCTATATGGCATATCAGTATAACGTATAACGTTATATAGTATTACGTTATAGCATATAACGTTATATAGCATATCACTATGACGAATAACGTTATATAGCATATCAGGATAACGTGTAAAGTTATATAGCACACCAGTATAACGTATAACGTTATATAGCATATCGGGGTAACGTATAACGTTACATAGAATATCAGTGTAACATATAACTCTATATAGCATTTCAGGATAACGTAGAACGTTATATAGCATATCAGTATAACGTATAACGTTATATAGCATATCAGTATGACGTATAACGTTATATAGCAAATCAGGATAACGTCTAACGTTATATAGCATATCAGGATAACGTCTAACGTTATATTGCACATAAGTATAACGAATAACGTTATATAGCATATCAGTATAACGTATAACGTTATATAGCATATCAGTATCACGTATAACGTTATATAGCATACCAGTAATACGTATAACGTTATATAGCATATCAGTATGACGTATAACGTTATATAGCAAATCAGGATAACGTGTAAAGTTATATAGCACACCAGTATAACGTATAACGTTATATAGCATATCAGTATAACGTATAACGTTATATTGCATATCAGGATAACGTAAAACGTTATATAGTATGACGTTGTAGCGTATTACGTTATATAGCATATCAGTAGAACGTATAACGTTATATAGTATTACGTTGTAGCGTATTACGTTATATAGCATATCACTATAACGTATAACGTTATATGGCATATCAGTTTTACGTATAACGTTCTATAGTATTACGTTATAGCGTATAACGTTATATAGCACATCACTATAACGTATAACGTTATATAGCATATCACTATGACGAATAACGTTATATAGCATATCAGGATAACGTATAACGTTATATAGCGTACCAGTATAACGTATAACGTTATATAGGATATCAGTATAACGTATAACGTTATATAGCATATCAGGATAACGTCTAACGTTATATTGCATATCAGGGTAACGTATAACGTTATATAGCATATCAGTATAACGTATATCGTTATATAGCATATCAGTATAACGTATAACGCTATATGGCATATCAGTATAACGTATAACGTTATATAGCATATCAGTATAACGTATAACATTATATAGCATATCAGGATAAAGTGTAAAGTTGTATAGCACATCAGTATAACGAATAACGTTATATAGCATATCAGTATATCGTATAACGTTATATAGTATGACGTTGTAGCGTATTACGTTATATAGCATATCAGTAGAACGTATAACGTTATATAGTATTACGTTGTAGCGTATTACGTTATATAGCATATCAGTATAACGGATAACGTTATATGGCATATCAGTACAACGTATAACGTTCTATAGTATTACGTTATAGCGTATAACGTTATATAGCACATAACTATAACGTATAACGTTATATAGCATATCACTATGACGAATAACGTTATATAGCATATCAGGATAACGTATAACGTTATATAGCATATCACTATGACGAATAACGTTATATAGCATTTCAGGATAACGTATAACGTTATATAGCGTACCAGTATAACGTATAACGTTATATAGCATATCAGTATAACGTATAACATTATATAGCATATCAGGGTAACGTATAACGTTATATAGCATATCAGTATCACGTATAACGTTATATTGCATACCAGTAAAACGTATTACGTTATATAGCAAATCAGGATAACGTATAACGATATGTAGCATATCAGGATAACGTATAACGTCATATAGCATATCAGTATAACGTATAACGTTATATAGCATACCCGTATAACGTATAACGTTATATAGCATATCAGTAGAACGTATAACGTTATATAGTATTACTGTGTAGCGTATCACGTTATATAGCATATCAGTAGAACGTATAACGTTATATAGTATTACGTTGTAGCGTATTACGTTATATAGCATATCACTATAACGTATAACGTTATATGGCATATCAGTATAACGTATAACGTTCTATAGTATTACGTTATATCGTATAACGTTATATAGCAGATCACTATAACGTATAACGTTATATAGCATATCACTATGACGAATAACGTTATATAGCATATCAGGATAACGTATAACGTTATATAGCGTACCAGTATAACGTACAACGTTATATAGCATATCAGTATAACGTATAATGTTATATAGCATATCAGGATAACGTGTAAAGTTGTATAGCACATCAGTATAATGAATAACGTTATATAGCATATCAGTATAACGTATAACGTTATATAGCAAATCAGGATAACGTCTAACGTTATATAGCATATCAGGATAACGTCTAACGTTATATTGCATATCAGGGTAACGTATAACGTTATATAGCATATCAGTATAACGTAGAACGTTATATAGGATGTCAGTATATCGTGTAACGTTATATAGTATTACGTTATAGCGTATTACGTTATATAGTACATCACTATTACGTATAACGTCAATTGGCATATCAGGATAACGTATAACGTTGTATAGCACATCAGGATAACGTATAACGTTATATAGCATATCAGTATAACGTATAACGTTATATAGCATATCAGTATGACGTATAACGTTATACATCATATCAGTATAACGTATAACGTTATATAGCATATCAGGATAACGTATAACGTTGTATAGCATATCGGGGTAACGTATAACGTTATATAGTATATCAGTATAACGTATAACGTTATATAGCATATCAGGATAACGTGTACAGTTATATAGCACATCAGTATAACGTATAACGTTATGTAGCATATCAGTATAACGTATGACGTTGTATAGCATACCCGTATAACGTATAACGTTATGTAGCATATCAGTACAACGTAGAACGTTATATAGGATCTCAGTATATCGTATAACGTTATATAGTATTACGTTGTAGCGTATTACGTTATATAGCATATCAGTATAACGTATAACGTTAAATAGCATATCTGGATAACGTATAACGTTATATAGCATATCAGTATAACGTATAACGTTATATAGCATATCAGTATAACGTATAACGTTATATAGTATTACGTTATAGCGTATTACGTTATATAGCATATGAGTATAACGTATAACGTTATATAGCATATCACTATGACGAATAACGTTATATAGCATATCAGGATAACGTGTAAAGTTATATAGCACACCAGTATAACGTATAACGTTATATAGCATATCGGGGTAACGTATAACGTTACATAGAATATCAGTGTAACATACAACTCTATATAGCATTTCAGGATAACGTATAACGTTATATAGCATATCAGTATAACGTATAACGTTATATAGCATATCAGTATGACGTATAACATTATATAGCATATCAGTATAACGTATAACGTTATATAGTATTACGTTATAGCGTATTACGTTATATAGCATATGAGTATAACGTATAACGTTATATAGCATATCAGGATAACGTGTAAAGTTGTATAGCACATCAGTATAACGAATAACGTTATATAGCATATGAGTATAACGTATAACGTTATATAGCATATCAGTATCACGTATAACGTTATATAGCATATGAGTATAACGTATAACGTTATATAGCATATCAGGATAACGTGTAAAGTTGTATAGCACATCAGTATAACGAATAACGTTATATAGCATATCAGTATAACGTATAACGTTATATAGCATATCAGTATCACGTATAACGTTATATAGCATACCAGTAAAACGTATAACGTTATATAGCATATCAGTAGAACGTATAACGTTATATAGTATTACTGTGTAGCGTATCACGTTATATAGCATATCAGTATAACGTATAACGCTATACATCATATCAGGATATCGTATAACGTTATATAGCATATCAGGATAACGTATAACGTTGTACAGCATATCAGGATAACGCATAACGTTATATGGCATATCAGTATAACGTATAACGTTATATAGCACATCAGTATAACGTATAACGATATGTAGCATATCAGGATAACGTATAACGTCATATAGCATATCAGTATAACGTATAACGTTATATAGCATACCCGTATAACGTATAACGTTATATAGCATACCAGTATAACGTATAACGTTATATAGTATTACGTTGTAGCGTATAACGTTATAGAGAATATGAGTATCACATATAACGTTATATAGCATATCAGGATAACGTATAACGTTATATAGCATATCAGATTACGTATAACGTTATATAGCATATCAGGTTAACGTATAACGTTATATAGCATATCAGGATAACGTATAACGTTATATAGTATTACGTTATAACGTATAACGATATATAGCATGACGTTATAACGATTAACGTTATATAGCCTGTCAGTATAACGTATAACGTTATGTAGCATACCAATATAACGTATAACGTTATATAGCATACCAGTATAACGTATAACGTTATATAGCATACCAGTATAACGTATAACGTTATATAGTATTACGTTATAGCGTATAACGTTATAGAGAATATGAGTATAACATATAACGTTATATAGCATATCAGTATAACGTATGAAGTAAAATAGCATATCAGTACAACGTATAACGTTATATAGCATATCAGGATAACGTATAACGTTATATAGCATATCAGGACACCGTATAACGTTATATAGCATATCAGGATAACGTATAACGTTATATAGTATTACGTTATAACGTATAACGTTATATAGCATGTCAGTGTATCGTATAACGTTATATAGGATATCAGTATAACGTATAACGTTATATAGTATATCAGGAAAACGCATAACGTTTATAGCATATCAGGATAACTTATAACGTCATATAGCATATCAGTATAGCGTCTAACGTTATATAGCATATCAGGATAACGTATATTGCTATTTAGCTAATCACTATGACGTATAACGATATATAGCATTACGTTATAACGTATAACGTTATGTAGCATACCAATATAACGTATTACGTCATATAGCATACCAGTATAGCGTATAACGTTATATAGCATATCAGGATAACGTATATCGTTATATAGCATATCAGGATAACGTATAACGTTGTATAGCATATCAGGATAACGCATAACGTTATATAGCATATCAGTATAACGTATAACGTTACATAGCATATCAGTATAACGTAAAACGATAAATAGCATATCAAGATAACGTATAACGTTTTGTAGCAAATCAAGATAACGTATAACATTTTATAGCATATCAGGATAACGTATAACGTTATATAGCATATCAGGATAACGTCTAACGTTATATTGCATATCAGGGTAACGAATAACGTTATATAGGAAATCAGTATAACGTATAACGTTATATAGCATATCAGTATAACGTATAACGCTATATGGCATATCAGTATAACGTATAACGTTATATAGTATTACGTTATAGCGTATAACGTTATACAGCATATCACTATGACGAATAACGTTATATAGCATATCAGGATAACGTATAACGTTATATAGCGTACCAGTATAACGCATAACGTACATAGCATATCAGGATAACGTATAACGTCATATAGCATATCAGTATAACGTATAACGTTATATAGCATACCCGTATAACGTATAACGTTATATAGGAAATCAGTATAACGTATAACGTTATATAGCATATCAGTATAACGTATAACGCTATATGGCATATCAGTATGACGTATAACATTATATAGCATATCAGTATCACGTATAACGTTATATAGCATACCAGTAAAACGTATAACGTTATATAGCATATCAGTATAACGTATAACGTTATATAGCATATCAGTATAACGTATAACGTTATATAGTATTACGTTATAGCGTATTACGTTATATAGCATATGAGTATACCGTATAACGTTATATAGCATATCACTATGACGAATAACGTTATATAGCATATCAGGATAACGTGTAAAGTTATATAGCACACCAGTATAACGTATAACGTTATATAGCATATCGGGGTAACGTATAACGTTACATAGAATATCAGTGTAACATACAACTCTATATAGCATTTCAGGATAACGTATAACGTTATATAGCATATCAGTATAACATATAACGTTATATAGCATATCAGTATGACGTATAACATTATATAGCATATCAGTATAACGTATAACGTTATATAGTATTACGTTATAGCGTATTACGTTATATAGCATATGAGTATAACGTATAACGTTATATAGCATATCAGGATAACGTGTAAAGTTGTATAGCACATCAGTATAACGAATAACGTTATATAGCATATCAGTATAACGTATAACGTTATATAGCATATCAGTATCACGTATAACGTTATATAGCATACCAGTAAAACGTATAACGTTATATAGCATATCAGTATGACGTATAACGTTATATAGCAAATCAGGATAACGTGTAAAGTTATATAGCACACCAGTATAACGTATAACGTTATATAGCATATCAGTATAACGTATAACGTTATATAGTATTACGTTGTAGCGTATTACGTTATATAGCATATCACTATAACGTATAACGTTATATGGCATATCAGTTTTACGTATAACGTTCTATAGTATTACGTTATAGCGTATAACGTTATATAGCACATCACTATAACGTATAACGTTATATAGCATATCACTATGACGAATAACGTTATATAGCATATCAGGATAACGTATAACGTTATATAGCGTACCAGTATAACGTATAACGTTATATAGCATATCAGTATAACGTATAACGTTATATAGCATATCAGTATAACGTATAACGTTATATAGCATATCAGGATAACGTGTAAAGTTGTATAGCACATCAGTATAATGAATAACGTTATATAGCATATCAGTATAACGTATAACGTTATATAGCAAATCAGGATAACGTCTAACGTTATATAGCATATCAGGATAACGTCTAACGTTATATTGCATATCAGGGTAACGTATAACGTCAATTGGCATATCAGGATAAGGTATAACGTTGTATAGCATATCAGGATAACGTATAACGTTATATAGCATATCAGTATAACGTATAACGTTATATAGCATATCAGTATGACGTATAACGTTATACATCATATCAGTATAACGTATAACGTTATATAGCATATCAGGATAACGTATAACGTTGTATAGCACATCAGTATAACGAATAACGTTATATAGCATATCAGTATAACGTATAACGTTATATAGCATATCAGTATCACGTATAACGTTATATAGCATACCAGTAAAACGTATAACGTTATATAGCATATCAGTATGACATAGAACGTTATATAGGATATCAGTATATCGTGTAACGTTATATAGTATTACGTTATAGCGTATTAGGTTATATAGCAAATCAGGATAACGTATAACGATATGTAGCATATCAGGATAACGTCTAACGTTATATTGCATATCAGGGTAACGAATAACGTTATATAGGAAATCAGTATAACGTATAACGTTATATAGCATATCAGTATAACGTATAACGCTATATGGCATATCAGTATAACGTAGAACGTTATATAGCATATCAGTATAACGCATAACGTTATATAGCATATCAGTATGACGTATAACGTTATATAGCATATCAGGATAACGTATAACGTTATATAGCATATCACTATGACGAATAACGTTATATAGCATATCAGGATAACGTATAACGTTATATAGCATATCAGTATAACGTATAACGTTATATAGCATATCAGTATGACGTATAACGTTATATAGCAAATCAGGATAACGTCTAACGTTATATAGCATATCAGGATAACGTCTAACGTTATATTGCACATCAGTATAACGAATAACGTTATGTAGCATATCAGTATAACGTATAACGTTATATAGCATATCAGTATCACGTATAACGTTATATAGCATACCAGTAATACGTATAACGTTATATAGCATATCAGTATGACGTATAACGTTATATAGCAAATCAGGATAACGTGTAAAGTTATATAGCACACCAGTATAACGTATAACGTTATATAGCATATCAGTATAACGTATAACGTTATATTGCATATCAGGATAACGTAAAACGTTATATAGTATGACGTTGTAGCGTATTACGTTATATAGCATATCAGTAGAACGTATAACGTTATATAGTATTACGTTGTAGGGTATTACGTTATATAGCATATCACTATAACGTATAACGTTATATGGCATATCAGTTTTACGTATAACGTTCTATAGTATTACGTTATAGCGTATAACGTTATATAGCACATCACTATAACGTATAACGTTATATAGCATATCACTATGACGAATAACGTTCTATAGCATATCAGGATAACGTATAACGTTATATAGCGTACCAGTATAACGTATAACGTTATATAGCATATCAGTATAACGTATAACGTTATATAGCATATCAGGATAACGTCTAACGTTATATTGCATATCAGGGTAACGTATAACGTTATATAGCATATCAGTATAACGTATATCGTTATATAGCATATCAGTATAACGTATAACGCTATATGGCATATCAGTATAACGTATAACGTTATATAGCATATCAGTATAACGTATAACATTATATAGCATATCAGGATAACGTGTAAAGTTGTATAGCACATCAGTATAACGAATAACGTTATATAGCATATCAGTATATCGTATAACGTTATATAGTATGACGTTGTAGCGTATTACGTTATATAGCATATCAGGATAACGTCTAACGTTATATTGCATATCAGGATAACGTAGAACGTTATATAGCATATCAGTATAACGCATAACGTTATATAGCATATCAGTATGACGTATAACGTTATATAGCATATCAGGATAACGTATAACGTTATATAGCATATCACTATGACGAATAACGTTATATAGCATATCAGGATAACGTATAACGTTATATAGCGTACCAGTATAACGTATAACGTTATATAGCATATCAGTATAACGTATAACATTATATAGCATATCAGGGTAACGTATAACGTTATATAGCATATCAGTATCACGTATAACGTTATATTGCATATCAGGATAACGTGTAAAGTTGTATAGCACATCAGTATAATGAATAACGTTATATAGCATATCAGTATAACGTATAACGTTATATAGCAAATCAGGATAACGTCTAACGTTATATAGTATGACGTTGTAGCGTATTACGTTATATAGCATATCAGGATAACGTCTAACGTTATATTGCATATCAGGATAACGTAGAACGTTATATAGCATATCAGTATAACGCATAACGTTATATAGCATATCAGTATGACGTATAACGTTATATAGCATATCAGGATAACGTATAACGTTATATAGCATATCACTATGACGAATAACGTTATATAGCATATCAGGATAACGTATAACGTTATATAGCGTACCAGTATAACGTATAACGTTATATAGCATATCAGTATAACGTATAACATTATATAGCATATCAGGGTAACGTATAACGTTATATAGCATATCAGTATCACGTATAACGTTATATTGCATACCAGTAAAACGTATAACGTTATGTAGCATATCAGTATAACGTATAACGTTATATTGCATATCAGAATAACGTAAAACGCTATATAGCTTATCAGTATAACGTATAACGTTATATAGCATATCAGGATCATGTATAACGTTATATAGCATATCGGGGTAACGAATAACGTTACATAGAATATCAGTGTAACATATAACTCTATATAGCATTTCAGGATAACGTAGAACGTTATATAGCATATCGGTATAACGTATAACGTTATATAGCATATCAGTATGACGTATAACATTATATAGCATATCAGTATAACGTATAACGTTATATAGTATTACGTTATAGCGTATTACGTTATATAGCATATGAGTATAACGTATAACGTTATATAGCATATCAGGATAACGTGTAAAGTTGTATAGCACATCAGTATAACGAATAACGTTATATAGCATATCAGTATAACGTATAACGTTATATAGCATATCAGTATCACGTATAACGTTATATAGCATACCAGTAAAACGTATAACGTTATATAGCATATCAGTATGACGTATAACGTTATATAGCAAATCAGGATAACGTGTAAATTTATATAGCACACCAGTATAACGTATAACGTTATATAGCATATCAGTATAACGTATAACGTTATATTGCATATCAGGATAACGTAAAACGTTATATAGTATGACGTTGTAGCGTATTACGTTATATAGCATATCAGTAGAACGTATAACGTTATATAGTATTACGTTGTAGCGTATTACGTTATATAGCATATCAGTATAACGTATAACGTTATATGGCATATCAGTATAACGTATAACGTTCTATAGTATTACGTTATAGCGTATAACGTTATATAGCACATCACTATAACGTATAACGTTATATAGCATATCACTATGACGAATAACGTTATATAGCATATCAGGATAACGTATAACGTTATATAGCGTACCAGTATAACGTACAACGTTATATAGCATATGAGTATAACGTATAACGTTATATAGCATATCAGTAGAACGTATAACGTTATATAGTATTACTGTGTAGCGTATCACGTTATATAGCATATCAGTATAACGTATAACGCTATACATCATATCAGGATATCGTATAACGTTATATAGCATATCAGGATAACGTATAACGTTGTACAGCATATCAGGATAACGTATAACGTTATATGGCATATCAGTATAACGTATAACGTTATATAGCACATCAGTATAACGTATAACGTTATGTAGCATATTAGTATAACGTATGACGTTATATAGCATACCCGTATAACGTATAACGTTATGTAGCATATCAGTATAACGTATAACGTTATATAGCATATCAGGATAACGTATATTGCTATTTAGCTAATCAGTATGACGTATAACGATATATAGCATTACGTTATAACGTATAGCGTTATGTAGCATACCAATATAACGTATAACGTTATATAGCATACCAGTATAACGTATAACATTATATAGCATACCAGTATAACGTATAACGTTATATAGTATTACGTTGTAGCGTATAACGTTATAGAGAATATGAGTATCACATATAACGTTATATAGCATATCAGGATAACGTGTACAGTTATATAGCACATCAGTATAACGTACAACGTTATGTAGCATATCAGTATAACGTATGACGTTGTATAGCATACCCGTATAACGTATAACGTTATGTAGCATATCAGTACAACGTAGAACGTTATATAGGATCTCAGTATATCGTATAACGTTATATAGTATTACGTTGTAGCGTATAACGTTATACATCATATCAGGATAACGTATAACGTTATATAGCATATCAGGATAACGAATAACGTTATATAGCATATCAGTATAACGTATAACGTTATATAGCAAATCAGGATAACGTGTAAAGATATAGCACACCAGTATAACGTAAAACGCTATATAGCATATCAGTATAACGTAGAACGTTATATAGCAAATCAGGATAACGTGTAAAGTTATATAGCACACCAGTATAACGTAAAACGCTATATAGCATATCAGTATAACGTATAACTATATATAGCAAATCAGGATAACGTGTAAAGTTATATAGCACACCAGTATAACGTAAAACGCTATATAGCATATCAGTATAACGTAGAACGTTATATAGGATATCAGTATATCGTGTAACGTTATATAGGATTACGTTATAGCGTATTACGTTATATAGCAAATCAGGATAACGCATAACGATATGTAGCATATCAGGATAACGTATAACGTCATATAGCATATCAGTATAACGTATAACGTTATATAGCATACCCGTATAACGTATAACGTTATATAGCATATCAGTAGAACGTATAACGTTATATAGTATTACTGTGTAGCGTATCACGTTATATAGCATATCAGTATAACGTATAACGCTATACATCATATCAGGATATCGTATAACGTTATATAGCATATCAGGATAACGTATAACGTTGTACAGCATATCAGGATAACGTATAACGTTATATGGCATATCAGTATAACGTATAACGTTATATAGCACATCAGTATAACGTATAACGTTATGTAGCATATTAGTATAACGTATGACGTTATATTGCATATCAGGGTAACGAATAACGTTATATAGGAAATCAGTATAACGTATAACGTTATATAGCATATCAGGATAACGTATAACGCTATATAGTATTACGTTATAACGTATAACGATATATAGCATGACGTTATAACGATTAACGTTATATAGCCTGTCAGTATAACGTATAACGTTATGTAGCATACCAATATAACGTATAACGTTATATAGCATACCAGTATAACGTATAACGTTATATAGCATACCAGTATAACGTATAACGTTATATAGTATTACGTTATAGCGTATAACGTTATAGAGAATATGAGTATCACATATAACGTTATATAGCATATCAGGATAACGTATAACGTTATATAGCATATCAGATTACGTATAACGTTATATAGCATATCAGGTTAACGTATAACGTTATATAGCATATCAGGATAACGTCTAACGTTATATTGCATATCAGGGTAACGAATAACGTTATATAGGAAATCAGTATAACGTATAACGTTATATAGCATATCAGTATAACGTATAACGCTATATGGCATATCAGTATAACGTATAACGTTATATAGCGTAGCCGTATAACGTATAACGTTATATAGGAAATCAGTATAACGTATAACGTTATATAGCATATCAGTATAACGTATAACGCTATATGGCATATCAGTATAACGTATAACGTTATATAGTATTACGTTATAGCGTATAACGTTATATAGCATATCACTATGACGAATAACGTTATATAGCATATCAGGATAACGTATAACGTTATATAGCGTACCAGTATAACGCATAACGTACATAGCATATCAGGATAACGTATAACGTAATATAGCATATCAGTATAACGTATAACGTTATATAGCATACCCGTATAACGTATAACGTTATATAGGAAATCAGTATAACGTATAACGTTATATAGCATATCAGTATAACGTATAACGCTATATGGCATATCAGTATGACGTATAACATTATATAGCATATCAGTATCACGTATAACGTTATATAGCATACCAGTAAAACGTATAACGTTATATAGCATATCAGTATAACGTATAACGTTATATAGTATTACGTTATAGCGTATTACGTTATATAGCATATGAGTATAACGTATAACGTTATATAGCATATCAGGATAACGTATAACGTTATATAGCGTACCAGTATAACGCATAACGTACATAGCATATCAGGATAACGTATAACGTTATATAGCATATCAGTATAACGTATAACGTTATATAGTATTACGTTATAGCGTATTACGTTATATAGCATATGAGTATAACGTATAACGTTATATAGCATATCACTATGACGAATAACGTTATATAGCATATCAGGATAACGTGTAAAGTTATATAGCACACCAGTATAACGTATAACGTTATATAGCATATCGGGGTAACGTATAACGTTACATAGAATATCAGTGTAACATATAACTCTATATAGCATTTCAGGATAACGTAGAACGTTATATAGCATATCAGTATAACGTATAACGTTATATAGCATATCAGTATGACGTATAACATTATATAGCATATCAGTATAACGTATAACGTTATATAGTATTACGTTATAGCGTATTACGTTATATAGCATATGAGTATAACGTATAACGTTATATAGCATATCAGGATAACGTGTAAAGTTGTATAGCACATCAGTATAACGAATAACGTTATATAGCATATCAGTATAACGTATAACGTTATATAGCATATCAGTATCACGTATAACGTTATATAGCATACCAGTAAAACGTATAACGTTATATAGCATATCAGTATGACGTATAACGTTATATAGCAAATCAGGATAGCGTGTAAAGTTATATAGCACACCAGTATAACGTATAACGTTATATAGCATATCAGTATAACGTATAACGTTATATTGCATATCAGGATAACGTAAAACGTTATATAGTATGACGTTGTAGCGTATTACGTTATATAGCATATCAGTAGAACGTATAACGTTATATAGTATTACGTTGTAGCGTATTACGTTATATAGCATATCACTATAACGTATAACGTTATATGGCATATCAGTTTTACGTATAACGTTCTATAGTATTACGTTATAGCGTATAACGTTATATAGCACATCACTATAACGTATAACGTTATATAGCATATCACTATGACGAATAACGTTATATAGCATATCAGGATAACGTATAACGTTATATAGCGTACCAGTATAACGTATAACGTTATATAGCATATCAGTATAACGTATAACGTTATATAGCATATCAGGATAACGTGTAAAGTTGTATAGCACATCAGTATAATGAATAACGTTATATAGCATATCAGTATAACGTATAACGTTATATAGCAAATCAGGATAACGTCTAACGTTATATAGCATATCAGGATAACGTCTAACGTTATATTGCATATCAGGGTAACGTATAACGTTATATAGCGTACCAGTATAACGCATAACGTACATAGCATATCAGGATAACGTATAACGTTATATAGCATATCAGTATAACGTATAACGTTATATAGTATTACGTTATAGCGTATTACGTTATATAGCATATGAGTATAACGTATAACGTTATATAGCATATCACTATGACGAATAACGTTATATAGCATATCAGGATAACGTGTAAAGTTATATAGCACACCAGTATAACGTATAACGTTATATAGCATATCGGGGTAACGTATAACGTTACATAGAATATCAGTGTAACATATAACTCTATATAGCATTTCAGGATAACGTAGAACGTTATATAGCATATCAGTATAACGTATAACGTTATATAGCATATCAGTATGACGTATAACATTATATAGCATATCAGTATAACGTATAACGTTATATAGTATTACGTTATAGCGTATTACGTTATATAGCATATGAGTATAACGTATAACGTTATATAGCATATCAGGATAACGTGTAAAGTTGTATAGCACATCAGTATAACGAATAACGTTATATAGCATATCAGTATAACGTATAACGTTATATAGCATATCAGTATCACGTATAACGTTATATAGCATACCAGTAAAACGTATAACGTTATATAGCATATCAGTATGACGTATAACGTTATATAGCAAATCAGGATAGCGTGTAAAGTTATATAGCACACCAGTATAACGTATAACGTTATATAGCATATCAGTATAACGTATAACGTTATATTGCATATCAGGATAACGTAAAACGTTATATAGTATGACGTTGTAGCGTATTACGTTATATAGCATATCAGTAGAACGTATAACGTTATATAGTATTACGTTGTAGCGTATTACGTTATATAGCATATCACTATAACGTATAACGTTATATGGCATATCAGTTTTACGTATAACGTTCTATAGTATTACGTTATAGCGTATAACGTTATATAGCACATCACTATAACGTATAACGTTATATAGCATATCACTATGACGAATAACGTTATATAGCATATCAGGATAACGTATAACGTTATATAGCGTACCAGTATAACGTATAACGTTATATAGCATATCAGTATAACGTATAACGTTATATAGCATATCAGGATAACGTGTAAAGTTGTATAGCACATCAGTATAATGAATAACGTTATATAGCATATCAGTATAACGTATAACGTTATATAGCAAATCAGGATAACGTCTAACGTTATATAGCATATCAGGATAACGTCTAACGTTATATTGCATATCAGGGTAACGTATAACGTTATATAGCATATCAGTATAACGTATATCGTTATATAGCATATCAGTATAACGTATAACGCTATATGGCATATCAGTATAACGTATAACGTTATATAGCATATCAGTATAACGTATAACATTATATAGCATATCAGGATAACGTGTAAAGTTGTATAGCACATCAGTATAACGAATAACGTTATATAGCATATCAGTATATCGTATAACGTTATATAGTATGACCTTGTAGCGTATTACGTTATATAGCATATCAGTAGAACGTATAACGTTATATAGTATTACGTTGTAGCGTATTACGTTATATAGCATATCAGTATAACGGATAACGTTATATGGCATATCAGTATAACGTATAACGTTCTATAGTATTACGTTATAGCGTATAACGTTATATAGCACATCACTATAACGTATAACGTTATATAGCATATCACTATGACGAATAACGTTATATAGCATATCAGGATAACGTATAACGTTATATAGCATATCAGTATAACGTATAACGTTATATAGCATATCAGGATAACGTGTAAAGTTGTATAGCACATCAGTATAATGAATAACGTTATATAGCATATCAGTATAACGTATAACGTTATATAGCAAATCAGGATAACGTCTAACGTTATATAGCATATCAGGATAACGTCTAACGTTATATTGCATATCAGGGTAACGTATAACGTTATATAGCATATCAGTATATCGTAGAACGTTATATAGGATGTCAGTATATCGTGTAACGTTATATAGTATTACGTTATAGCGTATTACGTTATATAGTACATCACTATTACGTATAACGTCAATTGGCATATCAGGATAAGGTATAAAGTTGTATAGCATATCAGGATAACGTATAACGTTATATAGCATATCAGTATATCGTATAACGTTATATAGCATATCAGTATGACGTATAACGTTATACATCATATCAGTATAACGTATAACGTTATATAGCATATCAGGATAACGTATAACGTTGTATAGCATATCGGGGTAACGTATAACGTTATATAGTATATCAGTATAACGTATAACGTTATATAGCATATCAGGATAACGTGTACAGTTATATAGCACATCAGTATAACGTATAACGTTATGTAGCATATCAGTATAACGTATGACGTTGTATAGCATACCCGTATAACGTATAACGTTATGTAGCATATCAGTACAACGTAGAACGTTATATAGGATCTCAGTATATCGTATAACGTTATATAGTATTACGTTGTAGCGTATTACGTTATATAGCACATCAGTATAACGTATAACGTTAAATAGCATATCAGGATTACGTATAACGTTATATAGCATATCAGTATAACGTATAACGTTATATAGCATATCAGTATGACGGATAACATTATACATCATATCAGGATAACGTATAAGGTTATATAGCATATCAGGATAACGAATAACGTTATATAGCATATCAGTATAACGTATAACGTTATATAGCAAATCAGGATAACGTGTAAAGTTATATAGCACACCAGTATAACGTAAAACGCTATATAGCATATCAGTATAACGTAGAACGTTATATAGCAAATCAGGATAACGTGTAAAGTTATATAGCACACCAGTATAACGTAAGACGCTATATAGCATATCAGTATAACGTATAACGTTATATAGCAAATCAGGATAACGTGTAAAGTTATATAGCACACCAGTATAACGTAAAACGCTATATAGCATATCAGTATAACGTAGAACGTTATATAGCATACCCGTATAACGTATAACGTTATATAGCATATCAGTAGGACGTATAACGTTATATAGTATTACTGTGTAGCGTATCACGTTATATAGCATATCAGTATAACGTATAACGCTATACATCATATCAGGATATCGTATAACGTTATATAGCATATCAGGATAACGTATAACGTTGCATAGCATATCAGGATAACGTATAACGTTATATAGCATATCAGTATAACGTATAACGTTATATAGCATATCAGTATGACGTATAACGTTATACATCATATCAGGATAACGTATAACGTTATATAGCCTATCAGGATAACGTATAACGTTATATAGCATATCAGATTACGTATAACGTTATATAGCAAATCAGGTTAACGTATAACGTTATATAGCATATCAGGATAACGTATAACGTTATATAGTATTACGTTATAACGTATAACGATATATAGCATGACGTTATAACGATTAACGTTATATAGCCTGTCAGTATAACGTATAACGTTATGTAGCATACCAATATAACGTATAACGTTATATAGCATACCAGTATAACGTATAACGTTATATAGCATATCAGGATAACGTATAACGTTATATAGCATACCAGTATAACGTATAACGTTATATAGCATACCAGTATAACGTATAACGTTATATAGTATTACGTTATAGCGTATAACGTTATAGAGAATATGAGTATAACATATAACGTTACATAGCATATCAGGATAATGTATAACGTTATATAGCATACCAGTATAACGTATAACGTTATATAGTATTACGTTATAGCGTATAACGTTATAGAGAATATGAGTATAACATATAACGTTATATAGCATATCAGTATAACGTATGAAGTAAAATAGCATATCAGTACAACGTATAACGTTATATAGCATATCAGGATAACGTATAACGTTATATAGCATATCAGGATACCGTATAACGTTATATAGCATATCAGGATAACGTATAACGTTATATAGTATTACGTTATAACGTATAACGTTATATAGCATGTCAGTATATCGTATAACGTTATATAGGATATCAGTATAACGTATAACGTTATATAGTATATCAGGAAAACGCATAACGTTTATAGCATATCAGGATAACGTATATTGCTATTTAGCTAATCACTATGACGTATAACGATATATAGCATTACGTTATAACGTATAACGTTATGTAGCATACCAATATAACGTATTACGTCATATAGCATGCCAGTATAGCGTATAACGTTATATAGCATATCAGGATAACGTATATCGTTATATAGCATATCAGGATAACGTATAACGTTGTATAGCATATCAGGATAACGCATAACGTTATATAGCATATCAGTATAACGTATAACGTTACATAGCATATCAGTATAACGTAAAACGATATATAGCATATCAAGATAACGTATAACGTTTTGTAGCAAATCTAGATAACGTATAACATTATATAGCATATCAGGATAAAGTATAACGTTATATAGCATATCAGGATAACGTATACCGTTATATAGCATATCAGTATAACGTATAACGTTATATAGGATATCAGTATAACGTATAACGTTATATAGTATTACGTTATAACGTATAACGTTATATAGCATGTCAGTATAACATATAACGTCATATAGCATATCAGGATAACGTATAACGTTATATAGCGTATACGTATAACGCGTAAAGTTATATAACATATCAGTATAACATATAAAGTAATATTCCATATCAGTACAACGTATAACGTTATATAGTATTACGTTATTGCGTATAACGATATATAGCATGACGTTATAATGAGTAACGTTATATAGCATATCAGTATAACGTATAACGTTACATAGTATTACGTTCTAACGCATTACGTTATATAGCACATCAGTATAGCGCATAACGTAATATAGCATATCAGTATAACGTATAACGTTATACAGCATATCAGGATAACGTATAAGGTTATGTAGCATATCAGGATAACGTATAAGGTTATGTAGCATATCAGGATAACGTATAACCGTATGTAGCATATCAGGATGACGTATAACGTCATATAGCATACCAGTATAACGTATAACGTTATATAGGATATCAGCATAACGTATAACGTTATATAGTATTACGTTCTAGCGCAATACGTTATTTAGCACATCAGTATAACGCATAACGTAATATAGCTTATCAGTATAACGTATAACGTTATACAGCATATCAGGATAACGTATAACGTTATGTAGCATATCAGGATAACGTATAACGTCATATAGCATACCAATGTAACGTATAACGTTATATAGGATATCAGTATAACGTATAACGTTATATAGTATTACGTTATAACGTATAACGTTATATAGCATGACAGTATAACGTAAAACGTCTATATAGGATATCAGTATAACGTATAATGTTATAAGGTATTACGTTATAGCGTATTACGTTATATAGCATATCAGTAATACGTATGACGTTATAAGGTATTACGTTATAGCGTAGTACGTTATATAGAATATCAGTCTAACGTATAACGTTATATAGCATATCAGTATAACGTATAACGTTATATAGCATATCAGTATAACGTATAACGTTATATAGCATATCAGTATAACGTAAAACGCTATATAGTATTACGTTCTAGCGCAATACGTTATTTAGCACATCAGTATAACGCATAACGTAATATAGCATATCAGTATAACGTATAACGTTATACAGAATATCAGGATAATGTATAACGTTATGTAGCATATCAGGATAACGTATAACGTCATATAGCATACCAATGTAACGTATATCGTTATATAGCATATCAGTATAACGTATGACGTTATAAGTTATTACGTTATAGCGTATTACGTTATATAGCATATTAGTCTAACGTATAACGTTATATACTATATCAGGATAACGTATAACGTTGTATAGCATATCAGGATAACGTATAACGTTATATAGCATATCAGTATAACGTATAACGTTATATAGCATATCAGTATAACGTATAACGTTGTATAGCATATCAGGATAACGTATAACGTTATATAGCATATCAGTATAACGTATAACGTTATATAGCATATCAGTATAACGTATAACGTTATATAGCATACCAGTATAACGTATAACGTTATATAGCATACCAGTATAACGTATAACGTTATATAGCATATCAGGATAACGTATAACGTTATATAGCATACCAGTATAACGTATAACGTTATATAGCATACCAGTATAACGTATAACGTTATATAGCATACCAGTATAACGTATAACGTTATATAGTATTACGTTATATCGTATAACGTTATAGAGAATATGAGTATAACATATAACGTTATATAGCATATCAGGATAACGTATAACGTTATATAGCATACCAGTATAAAGTATAACGTTATATAGCATATCAGTATAACGTATAACGTTATATAGCAAATCAGGATAACGTGTAAAGTTATATAACATATCAGTATAACGTATGAAGTAAAATAGCATATCAGTACAACGTATAACGTTATATAGCATATCAGGATAACGTATAACGTTATATAGCATATCAGGATAAGGTATAACGTTATATAGCATACCAGTATAACGTATAACGTTATATAGGATATCAGAATAACGTATAACGTTATATAGTATTACGTTCTAGCGCAATACGTTATTTAGGACATCAGTATAACGCATAACGTAATATAGCATATCAGTATAACGTATAACGTTATACAGCATATCAGGATAACGTATAACGTTATGTAGCATATCAGGATAACGTATAACGTCATATAGCATACCAATGTAACGTATCACGTTATATAGCATATCAGAATAACGTATAACGTTATATAGCATATCAGGATAACGTATATTGCTATTTAGCTAATCAGTATGACGTATAACGATATGTAGCATTACGTTATAACGTATAACGTTATGTAGCATACCAACATAACGTATAACGTTATATAGCATACCAGTATAACGTATAACGTTATATACTATATCAGGATAACGTATAACGTTGTATAGCATATCAGGATAACGTATAACGTTATATAGCATATCAGTATAACGTATAACGTTATATAGCATATCAGTATAACGTATAACGTTATATAGCATATCAGTATAACGTAAAACGTTATATAGCACATCACGATAACGTATAACGTTTTATAGCAAATCAAGACAACGTATAACATTATATAGCATATCGGGATAACGTATAACGTTATAGAGCATATCAGTATATCGTATAACGTTATATAGCATATCAGGATAACGTGTACAGTTATATAGCATATCAGTATAACGTATAACGTTATGTAGCATATCAGTACAACGTAGAACGTTATATAGGATCTCAGTATATCGTATAACGTTATATAGTATTACGTTGTAGCGTATTACGTTATATAGCATATCAGTATAACGTATAACGTTATATGGCATATCAGTATAACGCATAACGTTATATAGTATTACGTTATAGCGTATAACGTTATATAGCACATCACTATAACGTATAACGTTCTATAGCATATCACTATGACGAATAACGTTATATAGCATATCAGGATAACGTATAACGTTATATAGCATACCAGTATAACGTATAACGTTATATACTATATCAGGATAACGTATAACGTTGTATAGCATATCAGGATAACGTATAACGTTATATAGCATATCGGTATAACGTATAACGTTATATAGCATATCAGTATAACGTATAACGTTATATAGCATATCAGTATAACGTAAAACGTTATATAGCACATCACGATAACGTATAACGTTTTATAGCAAATCAAGACAACGTATAACATTATATAGCATATCGGGATAACGTATAACGTTATAGAGCATATCAGTATATCGTATAACGTTATATAGCATATCAGGATAACGTGTACAGTTATATAGCATATCAGTATAACGTATAACGTTATGTAGCATATCAGTACAACGTAGAACGTTATATAGGATCTCAGTATATCGTATAACGTTTTATAGTATTACGTTGTAGCGTATTACGTTATATAGCATATCAGTATAACGTATAACGTTATATGGCATATCAGTATAACGTATAACGTTATATAGTATTACGTTATAGCGTATAACGTTATATAGCACATCACTATAACGTATAACGTTATATAGCATATCACTATGACGAATAACGTTATATAGCATATCAGGATAACGTATAACGTTATATAGCGTACCAGTATAACGTATAACGTTATATAGCATATCAGTATAACGTATAACGTTATATAGCATATCAGGATAACGTGTAAAGTTGTATGGCACATCAGTATAATGAATAACGTTATATAGCATATCAGTATAACGTATAACGTTATATAGCAAATCTGGATAACGTCTAACGTTATATAGCATATCAGGATAACGTCTAACGTTATATTGCACATCACGATAACGTATAACGTTTTATAGCAAATCAATACAACGTATAAGATTATATAGCATATCGGGATAACGTATAACGTTATATAGCATATCAGTATATCGTATAACGTTATATAGCATATCAGGATAACGTGTACAGTTATATAGCATATCAGTATAACGTATAACGTTATGTAGCATATCAGTACAACGTAGAACGTTATATAGGATCTCAGTAAATCGTATAACGTTATATAGTATTACGTTGTAGCGTATTACGTTATATAGCATATCAGTATAACGTATAACGCTATATGGCATATCAGTATAACGTATAACGTTATATAGTATTACGTTATAGCGTATAACGTTATATAGCACATCACTATAACGTATAACGATATATAGCATATCACTATGACGAATAAGGTCATATAGCATATCAGGATAACGTATAACGTTATATAGCAAATCAGGATAACGTGTAACGTTATATAGCATATCAGGATAACGTCTAACGTTATATTGCATATCAGGGTAACGTATAACGTTATATAGCATACCAGTATAACGTAGAACGTTATATAGGATGTCAGTATATCGTGTAACGTTATATAGTTTTACGTTATAGCGTATTACGTTATATTGTACATCACTATTACGTATAACGTCATTTGGCATATCAGGGTAACGTATAACGTTGTACAGCATATCAGGATAACGTATAACGTTATATAGCATATCAGCATAACGTATAACGTTATATAGCATATCAGTATGACGTATAACGTTATATAGCATATCAGGATAACGTATAACGTTATATGCCATATCAGTATAACGTATGTCGTTATATAGCATAACAGGATAACGTACAACGTTATATAGTATATCAGGATAACGCATAACGTACATAGCATATCAGGATAACGTATAACGTCATATAGCATATCAGTATAACGTATAACGTTATATAGCATACCCGTATAACGTATAACGTTATATAGGAAATCAGTATAACGTAGAACGTTATATAGGATATCAGTATATCGTATAACGTTCTATAGTATTACGATGTAGCGTATTACGTTATATAGCACATCACTATTACGTAGAACGTCATATAGCATATCAGGATAACGTATAACGTTGTATAGGATATGAGTATATCGTATAACGTTATATAGTATTACGTTGTAGCGTATTACGTTATATAGCATATCAGTAGAACGTATAACGTTATATAGTATTACGTTGTAGCGTATTACGTTATATAGCATATCAGTATAACGTATAACGTTATATGGCATATCAGTATAACGTATAACGTTATATAGTATTACGTTATAGCGTATAACGTTATATAGCACATCACTATAACGTATAACGTTATATAGCATATCACTATGGCGAATAACGTTATATAGCATATCAGGATAACGTATAACGTTATATAGCGTACCAGTATAACGTATAACGTTATATAGCATATCAGTATAACGTATAACGTTATATAGCATACCAGGATAACGTGTAAAGTTGTATAGCACATCAGTATAATGAATAACGTTATATAGCATATCAGGATAACGTGTACAGTTGTACAGCACATCAGTATAACGTATAACGTTATGTAGCATATCAGTATAACGTATGACGTTATATAGCATACCCGTATAACGTATAACGTTATGTAGCATATCAGTACAACGTAGAACGTTATATAGTATTTCAGTATATCGTATAACGTTATATAGTATTACGTTGTAGCGTATTACGTTATATAGCATATCAGTATAACGTATAACGTTATGTAGCATATCAGTATCACGTATAACGTTATATTGCATACCAGTAAAACGTATAACGTTATGTAGCATATCAGTATATCGTATAACGTTATACAGCATATCAGGATAACGTGTAAAGTTATATAGCACACCAGTATAACGTATAACGTTATATAGTATTACGTTATAGCGTATTACGTCATATAGCATATGAGTATAACGTCTAACGTTATATAGCAAATCAGGATAACGTGTAAAGTTATATAGCACACCAGTATAACGTATAACGTTATATAGCATATCAGTATAACGTATAACGTTATATTGCATATCAGGATAACGTAAAACTCTATATAGCATATCAGTATAACGTAGAACGATATATAGGATATCAGTATATCGTGTAACGTTATATAGTATTACGTTATAGCGTATTACGTTATATAGCAAATCAGGATAACGTATAACGATATGTAGCATATCAGGATAACGTCTAACGTTATATTGCATATCAGGGTAACGTATAACGTTATATAGCATATCAGCATAACGTATAACGTTATATAGCATATCAGTATGACGTATAACGTTATATAGCATATCAGGATAACGTATAACGTTATATGACATATCAGTATAATGTATGTCGTTATATAGCAAATCAGGATAACGTACAACGTTATATAGTATATCAGGATAACGCATAACGTACATAGCATATCAGGATAACGTATAACGTCATATAGCATATCAGAATAACGTATAACGTTATATAGCATACCCGTATAACGTATAACGTTATATAGGAAATCAGTATAACGTATAACGTTATATAGCATATCAGTATAACGTATAACGCTATATGGCATATCAGTATAACGTATAACGTTATATAGTATTACGTTATAGCGTATAACGTTATATAGCATATCACTATGACGAATAACGTTATATAGCATATCAGGATAACGTATAACGTTATATAGCGTACCAGTATAACGTATAACGTTATATAGCATATCAGTATAACGTATAACGTTATATAGCATATCAGGATAACGTGTAAAGTTGTATAGCACATCAGTATAACGAATAACGTTATATAGCATATCAGTATATCGTATAACGTTATATAGTATGACGTTGTTGCGTATTACGTTATATAGCATATCAGTAGAACGTATAACGTTATATAGTATTACGTTGTAGCGTATTACGTTATATAGCATATCAGTATAACGTATAACGTTATATGGCATATCAGTATAACGTATAACGTTATATAGCATACCAGTATAACGTATAACGTTATATAGTATTACGTTATAGCGTATAACGTTATAGAGTATATGAGTATAACATATAACGTTACATAGCATATCAGGATAACGTATAACGTTATATAGCATATCAGGATAACGTATAACGTTATATAGCATACCAGTATAACGTATAACGTTATATAGTATTACGTTATAGCGTATAACGTTATAGAGAATATGAGTATAACATATAACGTTATATAGCATATCAGTATAACGTATGAAGTAAAATAGCATATCAGTACAACGTATAACGTTATATAGCATATCAGGATAACGTATAACGTTGTATAGCATATCAGGATAACGCATAACGTTATATAGCACATCAGGATAACGTATAACGTTATATAGTATTACGTTATAACGTATAACGTTATATGGCATGTCAGTATATCGTATAACGTTATATAGGATATCAGTATAACGTATAACGTTATATAGTATATCAGGAAAACGCATAACGTTTATAGCATATCACGATAACTTATAACGTCATATAGCATATCAGTATAACCTTATAACGTTATATAGCATATCAGGATAACGCATATTGCTATTTAGCTAATCACTATGACGTATAACGATATATAGCATTACGTTATAACGTATAACGTTATGTAGCATACCAATATAACGTATAACGTCATATAGCATACCAGTATAGCGTATAACGTTATATAGCATATCAGGATAACGTATATCGTTATATAGCATATCAGGATAACGTATAACGTTGTATAGCATATCAGGATAACGCATAACGTTATATAGCATATCAGTATAACGTATAACGTTACATAGCATATCAGTATAACGTAAAACGTTATGTAGCATATCAAGATAACGTATAACGTTTTGCAGCAAATCAAGATAACGTATAACATTATATAGCAAATCAGGATAACGTATAACGTTCTATAGCATATCAGGATAACGTATATCGTTATATAGCATATCAGTATAACGTATAACGTTATATAGGATATCAGTATATCGTATAACGTTATATAGTATTACGTTATAACGTATAACGGTATATAGCATGACGTTACAGCGATTAACGTTTTATAGCATGTCAGTATAACGTATAACGTTATATAGGATATCAGTATATCGTATAACGTTATATAGTATTACGTTATAGCGTATTACGTTATATACCATATGAGTATAACATATAACGTTATATAGCATATCAGGATAACGTATAACGTTATATAGGATATCAGTATAACGTATAATGTTACAAGGTATTACGTTATAGCGTATTACGTTATATAGCATATCAGTATAACTTATGACGTTATAAGGTATTACGTTATAGCGTATTACGTTATATAGCATATCAGTCTAACGTATAACGTTATATACTATATCAGGATAACGTATAACATTGTATGGCATACCAGTATAACGTATAACGTTATATAGCATACCATTATAAAGTATAACTTTATATGGTATTACGTTATAGCGTATTACGTTATAGAGAATATCAGTATAACAGATAACGTTATATAGCATATCAGGATAACGTATAACGTTATATAGCATATCAGGATAACGTATAACGTTATGTAGCATATCAGGATAACGTATAACCTTATGTAGTATATCAGGATAACGTATAACGTCATATAGCATACCAGTATAACGTATAACGTTATATAGGATATCAGTATAACGTATAACGTTATATAGTATTACGTTCTAGCGCAATACGTTATTTAGCACATCAGTATAACGCATAACGTAATATAGCATATCAGTATAACGTATAACGTTATACAGCATATCAGGATAACGTATAACGTTATGTAGCATATCAGGATAACGTATAACGTCATATAGCATACCAATGTAACGTATAACGTTATATAGGGTATCAGTATAACGTATAACGTTATATAGTATTACGTTATAACGTGTAACGTTATATAGCATGACAGTATAACGTATAACGTCTATATAGGATATCAGTATAACGTATAATGTTATAAGGTATTACGTTATAGCGTATTACGTTATATAGCATATCAGTAATACGTATGACGTTATAAGGTATTACGTTATAGCGTATTACGTTATATAGAATATCAGTCTAACGTATAACGTTATATAGCATATCAGTATAACGTATAACGTTATATAGCATATCAGTATAACGTATAACGTTATATAGCATATCAGTATAACGTAAAACGTTATATAGCATATCACGATAACGTATAACGTTTTATAGCATATCAGGATAACGTATATTGCTATTTAGCTAATCAGTATGACGTATAACGATATGTAGCATTACGTTATAACGTATAACGTTATGTAGCATACCAACATAACGTATAACGTTATATAGCATACCAGTATAACGTATAACGTTATATACTATTACGTTATAGCGTATTACGTTATAGAGAATATTAGTATAACATATAACGTTATATAGCATATCAGGATAACGTATAACGTTATATAGCATATCAGCAAACGTATAACGTTATGTAGCATATCAGGACAACGTATAACCTTATGTAGCGTATCAGGATGACATATAACGTCATATAGCATACCAGTATAACGTATAACGTTATATAGGATATCAGTATAACGTATAACGCTATATAGTATTACGTTACAACGTATAATATTATATATTATGTCAGTATAACGTATAACGTCACATAGCATATCAGGATATCGTATAACGTTATATAGCATATCAGGATAACGTGTAAAGTTATATAACATATCAGTATAACGTATAAAGTAATATAGCATATCAGTACAACGTACAACGTTATATAGTATTACGCTATAACGTATAACGATATATAGCATGACGTTATAACGATTAACGTTATATAGCATGTCAGTATAACGTATAACGTTATACAGGATATGAGTATAGCGTATAATGTTATAAGGTATTACGTTATAGCGTATTACGTTATATATCATATCAGTATAACTTATGAGGTTATAAGGTATTACGTTATAGCGTATTACGTTATATAGCATATTAGTCTAACGTATAACGTTATATACTATATCAGGATAACGTATAACGTTGTATAGCATATCAGGATAACGTATTACGTTATATAGCATATCAGTATAACGTATAACGTTATATAGCATATCAGTATAACGTATAACGTTATATAGCATATCAGTATAACGTAAAACGTTATATAGCATATCACGATAACGTATAACGTTTGATAGCAAATCAAGATAACGTATAACATTATATAGCATATCAGGATAACGTATAACGTTATATAGTATATCAGGATAACGTATATCGTTATATAGCATATCTGGATAACGTATAAAATTGTATAGCATATCAGGATAACGTATAACGTTATATAGCATATCAGTATAACGTATAACGTTATATAGCATATCAGGATAACATATATTGCTATTTAGCTAATCAGTATGACGTATAACGATATATAGCATTACGTTATAACGTATAACGTTATGTAGCATACCAATATAACGTATAACGTTATATAGCATACCAGTATAGCGTATAACATTATATAGCATACCAGTATAACGTATAACGTTATATAGTATTACGTTATAGCGTATAACGTTATAGAGAATATGAGTATAACATATAACGTTATATAGCATATCAGGATAACGTATAACGTTATATAGCATATCAGGATAACGTATAACGTTATATAGCATATCAGGATAACGTATAACATTATATAGCATATCAGGATAACGTATAACGTTATATAGTATTACGTTATAACGTATAACGATATATAGCATGACGTTATAACGTATAACGTTATATAGCATACCAGTATAACGTATAACGTTATATAGCATACCAGTATAACGTATAACGTTATATAGTATTACGTTATAGCGTATAACGTTATAGAGAATATGAGTATAACATATAACGTTACATAGCATATCAGGATAACGTATAACATTATATAGCATATCAGGATAACGTATAACGTTATAGAGAATATGAGTATAACATATAACGTTATATAGCATATCAGGATAACGTATAACGTTATATAGCATACCAGTATAACGTATAACGTTATATAGTATTACGTTATAGCGTATAACGTTACAGAGAATATGAGTATAACATATAACGTTATATAGCATATCAGTATAACGTATGAAGTAAAGTAGCATATCAGTACAACGTATAACGTTATATAGCATATCAGGATAACGTATAACGTTATATAGCATATCAGGATACCGTATAACGTTATATAGCATATCAGGATAACGTATAATGTTATATTGTATTACGTTATAACGTATAACGTTATATAGCATGTCAGTATATCGTATAACGTTATATAGGATATCAGTATAACGTATAACGTTATATAGTATATCAGGAAAACGCATAACGTTTATAGCATATCAGGATAACTTATAACGTCATATAGCATATCAGTATAACGTATAACGTTATATAGCATATCAGGATAACGTATATTGCTATTTAGCTAATCACTATGACGTATAACGATATATAACATTACGTTATAACGTATAACGTTATGTAGCATACCAATATAACGTATAACGTCATATAGCATACCAGTATAACGTATAACGTTATATAGCATATCAGGATAACGTATATCGTTATATAGCATATCAGAATAACGTATAACGTTGTATAGCATATCAGGATAACGCATAACGTTATATAGCATATCAGTATAACGTATAACGTAAAATAGCATATCAGTATAACGTAAAACGTTGTATAGCATATCAAGATAACGTATAACGTTTTGCAGCAAATCAAGATAACGTATAACATTATATAGCATATCAGGATAACGTATAACGTTATATAGCATATCAGGATAACGTATATCGTTATATAGCATACCAGTATAACGTATAACGTTATATAGTATTACGTTATAGCGTATAACGTTATAGAGAATATGAGTATAACATATAACGTTACATAGCATATCAGGATAACGTATAACGTTATATAGCATATCAGGATAACGTATAACGTTATGTAGCATATCAGGATAACGTATAACCTTATGTAGTATATCAGGATGACGTATAACGTCATATAGCATACCAGTATAACGTATAACGTTATATAGTATTACGTTATAGCGTATAACGTTATAGAGAATATGAGTATAACATATAACGTAACATAGCATATCAGGATAACGTATAACGTTATATAGCATATCAGGATAACGTATAACGTTATGTAGCATATCAGGATAACGTATAACCTTATGTAGTATATCAGGATGACGTATAACGTCATATAGCATACCAGTATAACGTATAACGTTATATAGTATTACGTTATAGCGTATGACGTTATAGAGAATGTGAGTATACCATATAACGTTACATAGCATATCAGGATAACGTATAACGTTATATAGCATATCAGGATAACGTATAACGTTATAGAGAATATGAGTATAACATATAACGTTATATAGCATATCAGGATAACGTATAACGTTATATAGCATACCAGTATAACGTATAACGTTATATAGTATTACGTTATAGCGTATAACGTTATAGAGAATATGAGTATAACATATAACGTTATATAGCATATCAGTATAACGTATGAAGTAAAATAGCATATTAGTACAACGTATAACGTTATATAGCATATCAGGATAACGTATAACGTTATATAGCATATCAGGATACCGTATAACGTTATATAGCATATCAGGATAACGTATAACGTTATATAGTATTACGTTATAACGTATAACGTTATATAGCATGTCAGTATATCGTATAACGTTATATAGGATATCAGTATAAAGTATAACGTTATATAGTATATCAGGAAAACGCATAACGTTTATAGCATATCAGGATAACTTATAACGTCATATAGCATATCAGTATAACGGATAACGTTATATAGCATATCAGGATAACGTATATTGCTATTTAGCTAATCACTATGACGTATAACGATATATAGCATTACGTTATGACG
The DNA here is from genome assembly GCA_911622165.2 of Bombus sylvestris. Classification (NCBI taxonomy): domain Eukaryota; kingdom Metazoa; phylum Arthropoda; class Insecta; order Hymenoptera; family Apidae; genus Bombus; species Bombus sylvestris. The sequence goes on along the minus strand of OU443146.1, from coordinate 8,790,294 downwards.
TATAACGTTATGTAGCATACCAATATAACGTATAACGTCATATAGCATACCAGTATAACGTATAACGTTATATAGCATATCAGGATAACGTATATCGTTATATAGCATATCAGGATAACGTATAACGTTGTATAGCATATCAGGATAACGCATAACGTTATATAGCATATCAGTATAACGTATAACGTTACATAGCATATCAGTATAACGTAAAACGTTGTGTAGCATATCAAGATAACGTATAACGTTTTGCAGCAAATCAAGATAACGTATAACATTATATAGCATATCAGGATAACGTATAACGTTATATAGCATATCAGGATAACGTATATCGTTATATAGCATATCAGTATAACGTATAACGTTATATAGGATATCAGTATATCGTATAACGTTATATAGTATTACGTTATAACGTATAACGATATATAGCATGACGTTACAGCGATTAACGTTTTATAGCATGTCAGTATAACGTATAACGTTATATAGGATATCAGTATATCGTATAATGTTATAAGGTATTACGTTATAGCGTATTACGTTATATAGCATATCAGTATAACTTATGACGTTATAAGGTATTACGTTATAGCGTATTACGTTATATAGCATATCAGTCTAACGTATAACGTTATATACTATATCAGGATAACGTATAACATTGTATAGCATATCAGTATAACGTATAACATTATATAGCATACTATTATAAAGTATAACGTTATATGGTATTACGTTATAGCGTATTTCGTTATAGAGATTATCAGTATAACATATAACGTTATATAGCATATCAGGATAACGTATAACGTTATATAGCATATCAGGATAACGTATAACGTTATGTAGCATATCAGGATAACGTATAACCTTATGTAGTATATCAGGATGACGTATAACGTCATATAGCATACCAGTATAACGTATAACGTTATATAGGATATCAGTATAACGTATAACGTTATATAGTATTACGTTCTAGCGCAATACGTTACTTAGCACATCAGTATAGCGCATAACGTAATATAGCATGTCAGTATAACGTATAACGTTATACAGCATATCAGGATAACGTATAACGTTATGTAGCATATCAGGATAACGTATAACGTCATATAGCATACCAATGTAACGTATAACGTTATATAGGATATCAGTATAACGTATAACGTTATATAGTATTACGTTATAACGTATAACGTTATATAGCATGTCAGTATAACGTATAACGTCATATAGCATATCAGGATAACGTATAACGTTATATAGCGTATACGTATAACGCGTAAAGTTATATAACATATCAGTATAACATATAAAGTAATATTCCATATCAGTACAACGTATAACGTTATATAGTATTACGTTATAACGTATAACGATATATAGCATGACGATATAACGAGTAACGTTATATAGGATATCAGTATAACGTATAACGTTATATAGTACTACGTTCTAGCGAAATACGTTATTTAGCACATCAGTATAACGCATAACGTAATATAGCTTATCTGTATAACGTGTAACGTTATACAGCATATCAGGATAACGTATAACGTTATGTAGCATATCAGGATAACGTATAACGTCATATAATATACCAATGTAACGTATAACGTTATATAGGATATCAGTATAACGTATAACGTTATATAGTATTACGTTATAACGTATAACGTTATATAGCATGACAGCATAACGTATAACGTCTATATAGGATATCAGTATAACGTATAATGTTATAAGGTATTACGTTATAGCGTATTACGTTATATAGCATATCAGTAATACGTATGACGTTATAAGGTATTACGTTATAGCGTATTACGTTATATAGAATATCAGTCTAACGTATAACGTTATATAGCATATCAGGATAACGTATAACGTTATAGAGAATATGAGTATAACATATAACGTTATATAGCATATCAGGATAACGTATAACGTTATATAGCATACCAGTATAACGTATAACGTTATATAGTATTACGTTATAGCGTATAACGTTATAGAGAATATGAGTATAACATATAACGTTATATAGCATATCAGTATAACGTATGAAGTAAAATAGCATATCAGTACAACGTATAACGTTATATAGCATATCAGGATAACGTATAACGTTATATAGCATATCAGGATACCGTATAACGTTATATAGCATACCAGTATAACGTATAACGTTATATAGTATTACGTTATAGCGTATAACGTTATAGAGAATATGAGTATAACATATAACGTTATATAGCATATCAGTATAACGTATGAAGTAAAATAGCATATCAGGATAACGTATAACGTTATATAGCATACCAGTATAACGTATAACGTTATATAGCATACCAGTATAACGTATAACGTTATATAGTATTACGTTATAACGTATAACGTTATATAGCATGTCAGTATATGGTATAACGTTATATAGGATATCAGTATATCGTATAACGTTATATAGTATATCAGGAAAACGCATAACGTTTATAGCATATCAGGATAACTTATAACGTCATATAGCATATCAGTATAACGTATAACGTTATATAGCATATCAGGATAACGTATAACGTCATATGGCATACCAGTGTAACGTATAACGTTATATAGGATATCAGTATAACGTATAACGTTATATGGTATTATGTTATAGCCTATTACGTTACACAGCATATGGGTATAACATGTAAGGTTATATACCATATCCGGATAACGTATAACGTTGTATAGCATATCAGGATAACGTATAACGTTGTATAGCATATCAGGATAACGTATAACGTTATATAGCATATCAGGATAACGTACAACGTTATATAGCATATCTGGATAACGTATAACGTTATATAACATATCAGGATAACGTATAACGTTATATAGTATTACGTTATAACGTATAACGATATTACAGCATGACGTTATAACGATTAACGTTATATAGCCTGTCAGTATAACGTATAACGTTATGTAGCATACCAATATAACGTATAACGTTATATAGCATACCAGTATAACGTATAACGTTATATAGCATACCAGTATAACGTATAACGTTATATAGCATATCAGGATAACGTATAACGTTATATAGCATACCAGTATAACGTATAACGTTATATAGCATACCAGTATAACGTATAACGTTATATAGTATTACGTTATAGCGTATAACGTTATAGAGAATATGAGTATAACATATAACGTTACATAGCATATCAGGATAACGTATAACGTTATATAGCATATCTGGATAACGTATAACGTTATATAGCATATCAGGATAACGTATAACGTTATATAGCATATCAGGATAACGTATAACGTTATATAGCATATCTGGATAACGTATAACGTTATATAGCATATCAGGATAACGTATAACGTTATATAGCATATCAGGATAACGTATAACGTTATATAGCATATCAGGATAACGTATAACGTTATATAGTATTACGTTATAACGTATAACGTTATATAGCATGTCAGTATATGGTATAACGTTATATAGGATATCAGTGTATCGTATAACGTTATATAGTATATCAGGAAAACGCATAACGTTTATAGCATATCAGGATAACTTATAACGTCATATAGCATATCAGTATAATGCATAACGTTATATAGCATATCAGGATAACGTATATTGCTATTTAGCTAATCACTATGACGTATAACGATATATAGCATTACGTTATGACGTATAACGTTATGTAGCATACCAATATAACGTATAACGTCATATAGCATACCAGTATAACGTATAACGTTATATAGCATATCAGGATAACGTATATCGTTATATAGCATATCAGGATAACGTATAACGTTGTATAGCATATCAGGATAACGCATAACGTTATATAGCATATCAGTATAACGTATAACGTTACATAGCATATCAGTATAACGTAAAACGTTGTGTAGCATATCAAGATAACGTATAACGTTTTGCAGCAAATCAAGATAACGTATAACATTATATAGCATATCAGGATAACGTATAACGTTATATAGCATATCAGGATAACGTATATCGTTATATAGCATATCAGTATAATGCATAACGTTATATAGGATATCAGTATATCGTATAACGTTATATAGTATTACGTTATAACGTATAACGATATATAGCATGACGTTACAGCGATTAACGTTTTATAGCATGTCAGTATAACGTATAACGTTATATAGGATATCAGTATATCGTATAATGTTATAAGGTATTACGTTATAGCGTATTACGTTATATAGCATATCAGTATAACTTATGACGTTATAAGGTATTACGTTATAGCGTATTACGTTATATAGCATATCAGTCTAACGTATAACGTTATATACTATATCAGGATAACGTATAACATTGTATAGCATATCAGTATAACGTATAACGTTATATAGCATATCAGTATAACGTATAACGTTATATAGCATATCAGAATAACATATATTGCTATTTAGCTAATCAGTATGACGTATAACTATATATAGCATTACGTTATAACGTATAACGTTATGTAGCATACCAATATAACGTATAACGTCATATAGCATACCAGTATAACGTATAACGTTATATAGCATATCAGGATAACGTATATCGTTATATAGCATATCTGGATAACGTATAAAATTGTATAGCATATCAGGATAACATATAACGTTTGATAGCAAATCAAGATAACGTATAACATTATATAGCATATCAGGATAACGTATAACGTTATATAGCATATCAGGATAACGTATATCGTTATATAGCATATCTGGATAACGTATAAAATTGTATAGCATATCAGGATAACGTATAACGTTATATAGCATATCAGTATAACGTATAACGTTATATAGCATATCAGAATAACATATATTGCTATTTAGCTAATCAGTATGACGTATAACTATATATAGCATTACGTTATAACGTATAACGTTATGTAGCATACCAATATAACGTATAACGTTATATAGCATACCAGTATAGCGTATAACATTATATAGCATACCAGTATAACGTATAACGTTATATAGTATTACGTTATAGCGTATAACGTTATAGAGAATATGAGTATAACATATAACGTTATATAGCATATCAGGATAACGTATAACGTTATATAGCATATCAGGATAACGTATAACGTTATATAGCATATCAGGATAACGTATAACATTATATAGCATATCAGGATAACGTATAACGTTATATAGTATTACGTTATAACGTATAACGATATATAGCATGACGTTATAACGTATAACGTTATATAGCATACCAGTATAACGTATAACGTTATATAGCATACCAGTATAACGTATAACGTTATATAGTTTTACGTTATAGCGTATAACGTTATAGAGAATATGAGTATAACATATAACGTTACATAGCATATCAGGATAACGTATAACATTATATAGCATATCAGGATAACGTATAACGTTATAGAGAATATGAGTATAACATATAACGTTATATAGCATATCAGGATAACGTATAACGTTATATAGCATACCAGTATAACGTATAACGTTATATAGTATTACGTTATAGCGTATAACGTTACAGAGAATATGAGTATAACATATAACGTTATATAGTATATCAGGAAAACGCATAACGTTTATAGCATATCAGGATAACTTATAACGTCATATAGCATATCAGTATAACGTATAACGTTATATAGCATATCAGGATAACGTATATTGCTATTTAGCTAATCACTATGACGTATAACGATATATAACATTACGTTATAACGTATAACGTTATGTAGCATACCAATATAACGTATAACGTCATATAGCATACCAGTATAACGTATAACGTTATATAGCATATCAGGATAACGTATATCGTTATATAGCATATCAGAATAACGTATAACGTTGTATAGCATATCAGGATAACGCATAACGTTATATAGCATATCAGTATAACGTATAACGTAAAATAGCATATCAGTATAACGTAAAACGTTGTATAGCATATCAAGATAACGTATAACGTTTTGCAGCAAATCAAGATAACGTATAACATTATATAGCATATCAGGATAACGTATAACGTTATATAGCATATCAGGATAACGTATATCGTTATATAGCATACCAGTATAACGTATAACGTTATATAGTATTACGTTATAGCGTATAACGTTATAGAGAATATGAGTATAACATATAACGTTACATAGCATATCAGGATAACGTATAACGTTATATAGCATATCAGGATAACGTATAACGTTATGTAGCATATCAGGATAACGTATAACCTTATGTAGTATATCAGGATGACGTATAACGTCATATAGCATACCAGTATAACGTATAACGTTATATAGTATTACGTTATAGCGTATAACGTTATAGAGAATATGAGTATAACATATAACGTAACATAGCATATCAGGATAACGTATAACGTTATATAGCATATCAGGATAACGTATAACGTTATGTAGCATATCAGGATAACGTATAACCTTATGTAGTATATCAGGATGACGTATAACGTCATATAGCATACCAGTATAACGTATAACGTTATATAGTATTACGTTATAGCGTATGACGTTATAGAGAATGTGAGTATAACATATAACGTTACATAGCATATCAGGATAACGTATAACGTTATATAGCATATCAGGATAACGTATAACGTTATAGAGAATATGAGTATAACATATAACGTTATATAGCATATCAGGATAACGTATAACGTTATATAGCATACCAGTATAACGTATAACGTTATATAGTATTACGTTATAGCGTATAACGTTACAGAGAATATGAGTATAACATATAACGTTATATAGTATATCAGGAAAACGCATAACGTTTATAGCATATCAGGATAACTTATAACGTCATATAGCATATCAGTATAACGTATAACGTTATATAGCATATCAGGATAACGTATATTGCTATTTAGCTAATCACTATGACGTATAACGATATATAACATTACGTTATAACGTATAACGTTATGTAGCATACCAATATAACGTATAACGTCATATAGCATACCAGTATAACGTATAACGTTATATAGCATATCAGGATAACGTATATCGTTATATAGCATATCAGAATAACGTATAACGTTGTATAGCATATCAGGATAACGCATAACGTTATATAGCATATCAGTATAACGTATAACGTAAAATAGCATATCAGTATAACGTAAAACGTTGTATAGCATATCAAGATAACGTATAACGTTTTGCAGCAAATCAAGATAACGTATAACATTATATAGCATATCAGGATAACGTATAACGTTATATAGCATATCAGGATAACGTATATCGTTATATAGCATACCAGTATAACGTATAACGTTATATAGTATTACGTTATAGCGTATAACGTTATAGAGAATATGAGTATAACATATAACGTTACATAGCATATCAGGATAACGTATAACGTTATATAGCATATCAGGATAACGTATAACGTTATGTAGCATATCAGGATAACGTATAACCTTATGTAGTATATCAGGATGACGTATAACGTCATATAGCATACCAGTATAACGTATAACGTTATATAGTATTACGTTATAGCGTATAACGTTATAGAGAATATGAGTATAACATATAACGTAACATAGCATATCAGGATAACGTATAACGTTATATAGCATATCAGGATAACGTATAACGTTATGTAGCATATCAGGATAACGTATAACCTTATGTAGTATATCAGGATGACGTATAACGTCATATAGCATACCAGTATAACGTATAACGTTATATAGTATTACGTTATAGCGTATGACGTTATAGAGAATGTGAGTATAACATATAACGTTACATAGCATATCAGGATAACGTATAACGTTATATAGCATATCAGGATAACGTATAACGTTATAGAGAATATGAGTATAACATATAACGTTATATAGCATATCAGGATAACGTATAACGTTATATAGCATACCAGTATAACGTATAACGTTATATAGTATTACGTTATAGCGTATAACGTTATAGAGAATATGAGTATAACATATAACGTTATATAGCATATCAGTATAACGTATGAAGTAAAATAGCATATTAGTACAACGTATAACGTTATATAGCATATCAGGATAACGTATAACGTTATATAGCATATCAGGATACCGTATAACGTTATATAGCATATCAGGATAACGTATAACGTTATATAGTATTACGTTATAACGTATAACGTTATATAGCATGTCAGTATATCGTATAACGTTATATAGGATATCAGTATAAAGTATAACGTTATATAGTATATCAGGAAAACGCATAACGTTTATAGCATATCAGGATAACTTATAACGTCATATAGCATATCAGTATAACGGATAACGTTATATAGCATATCAGGATAACGTATATTGCTATTTAGCTAATCACTATGACGTATAACGATATATAGCATTACGTTATGACGTATAACGTTATGTAGCATACCAATATAACGTATAACGTTATATAGCATACCAGTATAACGTATAACGTTATATAGCATATCAGGATAACGTATATCGTTATATAGCATATCAGGATAACGTATAACGTTGTATAGCATATCAGGATAACGTATAACGTTATATAGCATATCAGTATAACGTATAACGTTACATAGCATATCAGTATAACGTAAAACGTTGTGTAGCATATCAAGATAACGTATAACGTTTTGCAGCAAATCAAGATAACGTATAACATTATATAGCATATCAGGATAACGTATAACGTTATATAGCATATCAGGATAACGTATATCGTTATATAGCATATCAGTATAATGTATAACGTTATATAGGATATCAGTATATCGTATAACGTTATATAGTATTACGTTATAACGTATAACGATATATAGCATGACGTTACAGCGATTAACGTTTTATAGCATGTCAGTATAACGTATAACGTTATATAGGATATCAGTATATCGTATAATGTTATAAGGTATTACGTTATAGCGTATTACGTTATATAGCATATCAGTATAACTTATGACGTTATAAGGTATTACGTTATAGCGTATTACGTTATATAGCATATCAGTCTAACGTATAACGTTATATACTATATCAGGATAACGTATAACATTGTATAGCATATCAGTATAACGTATAACATTATATAGCATACTATTATAAAGTATAACGTTATATGGTATTACGTTATAGCGTATTTCGTTATAGAGATTATCAGTATAACATATAACGTTATATAGCATATCAGGATAACGTATAACGTTATATAGCATATCAGGATAACGTATAACGTTATGTAGCATATCAGGATAACGTATAACCTTATGTAGTATATCAGGATGACGTATAACGTCATATAGCATACCAGTATAACGTATAACGTTATATAGGATAACAGTATAACGTATAACGTTATATAGTATTACGTTCTAGCGCAATACGTTACTTAGCACATCAGTATAGCGCATAACGTAATATAGCATGTCAGTATAACGTATAACGTTATACAGCATATCAGGATAACGTATAACGTTATGTAGCATATCAGGATAACGTATAACGTCATATAGCATACCAATGTAACGTATAACGTTATATAGGATATCAGTATAACGTATAACGTTATATAGTATTACGTTATAACGTATAACGTTATATAGCATGTCAGTATAACGTATAACGTCATATAGCATATCAGGATAACGTATAACGTTATATAGCGTATACGTATAACGCGTAAAGTTATATAACATATCAGTATAACATATAAAGTAATATTCCATATCAGTACAACGTATAACGTTATATAGTATTACGTTATAACGTATAACGATATATAGCATGACGATATAACGAGTAACGTTATATAGGATATCAGTATAACGTATAACGTTATATAGTACTACGTTCTAGCGCAATACGTTATTTAGCACATCAGTATAACGCATAACGTAATATAGCTTATCTGTATAACGTGTAACGTTATACAGCATATCAGGATAACGTATAACGTTATGTAGCATATCAGGATAACGTATAACGTCATATAATATACCAATGTAACGTATAACGTTATATAGGATATCAGTATAACGTATAACGTTATATAGTATTACGTTATAACGTATAACGTTATATAGCATGACAGCATAACGTATAACGTCTATATAGGATATCAGTATAACGTATAATGTTATAAGGTATTACGTTATAGCGTATTACGTTATATAGCATATCAGTAATACGTATGACGTTATAAGGTATTACGTTATAGCGTATTACGTTATATAGAATATCAGTCTAACGTATAACGTTATATAGCATATCAGGATAACGTATAACGTTATAGAGAATATGAGTATAACATATAACGTTATATAGCATATCAGGATAACGTATAACGTTATATAGCATACCAGTATAACGTATAACGTTATATAGTATTACGTTATAGCGTATAACGTTATAGAGAATATGAGTATAACATATAACGTTATATAGCATATCAGTATAACGTATGAAGTAAAATAGCATATCAGTACAACGTATAACGTTATATAGCATATCAGGATAACGTATAACGTTATATAGCATATCAGGATACCGTATAACGTTATATAGCATACCAGTATAACGTATAACGTTATATAGTATTACGTTATAGCGTATAACGTTATAGAGAATATGAGTATAACATATAACGTTATATAGCATATCAGTATAACGTATGAAGTAAAATAGCATATCAGGATAACGTATAACGTTATATAGCATACCAGTATAACGTATAACGTTATATAGCATACCAGTATAACGTATAACGTTATATAGTATTACGTTATAACGTATAACGTTATATAGCATGTCAGTATATGGTATAACGTTATATAGGATATCAGTATATCGTATAACGTTATATAGTATATCAGGAAAACGCATAACGTTTATAGCATATCAGGATAACTTATAACGTCATATAGCATATCAGTATAACGTATAACGTTATATAGCATATCAGGATAACGTATAACGTCATATGGCATACCAGTGTAACGTATAACGTTATATAGGATATCAGTATAACGTATAACGTTATATGGTATTATGTTATAGCCTATTACGTTACACAGCATATGGGTATAACATGTAAGGTTATATACCATATCCGGATAACGTATAACGTTGTATAGCATATCAGGATAACGTATAACGTTGTATAGCATATCAGGATAACGTATAACGTTATATAGCATATCAGGATAACGTACAACGTTATATAGCATATCTGGATAACGTATAACGTTATATAACATATCAGGATAACGTATAACGTTATATAGTATTACGTTATAACGTATAACGATATTACAGCATGACGTTATAACGATTAACGTTATATAGCCTGTCAGTATAACGTATAACGTTTTGTAGCATACCAATATAACGTATAACGTTATATAGCATACCAGTATAACGTATAACGTTATATAGCATACCAGTATAACGTATAACGTTATATAGCATATCAGGATAACGTATAACGTTATATAGCATACCAGTATAACGTATAACGTTATATAGCATACCAGTATAACGTATAACGTTATATAGTATTACGTTATAGCGTATAACGTTATAGAGAATATGAGTATAACATATAACGTTACATAGCATATCAGGATAACGTATAACGTTATATAGCATATCTGGATAACGTATAACGTTATATAGCATATCAGGATAACGTATAACGTTATATAGCATATCAGGATAACGTATAACGTTATATAGCATATCTGGATAACGTATAACGTTATATAGCATATCAGGATAACGTATAACGTTATATAGCATATCAGGATAACGTATAACGTTATATAGCATATCAGGATAACGTATAACGTTATATAGTATTACGTTATAACGTATAACGTTATATAGCATGTCAGTATATGGTATAACGTTATATAGGATATCAGTATATCGTATAACGTTATATAGTATATCAGGAAAACGCATAACGTTTATAGCATATCAGGATAACTTATAACGTCATATAGCATATCAGTATAATGCATAACGTTATATAGCATATCAGGATAACGTATATTGCTATTTGGCTAATCACTATGACGTATAACGATATATAGCATTACGTTATGACGTATAACGTTATGTAGCATACCAATATAACGTATAACGTCATATAGCATACCAGTATAACGTATAACGTTATATAGCATATCAGGATAACGTATATCGTTATATAGCATATCAGGATAACGTATAACGTTGTATAGCATATCAGGATAACGCATAACGTTATATAGCATATCAGTATAACGTATAACGTTACATAGCATATCAGTATAACGTAAAACGTTGTGTAGCATATCAAGATAACGTATAACGTTTTGCAGCAAATCAAGATAACGTATAACATTATATAGCATATCAGGATAACGTATAACGTTATATAGCATATCAGGATAACGTATATCGTTATATAGCATATCAGTATAATGCATAACGTTATATAGGATATCAGTATATCGTATAACGTTATATAGTATTACGTTATAACGTATAACGATATATAGCATGACGTTACAGCGATTAACGTTTTATAGCATGTCAGTATAACGTATAACGTTATATAGGATATCAGTATATCGTATAATGTTATAAGGTATTACGTTATTGCGTATTACGTTATATAGCATATCAGTATAACTTATGACGTTATAAGGTATTACGTTATAGCGTATTACGTTATATAGCATATCAGTCTAACGTATAACGTTATATACTATATCAGGATAACGTATAACATTGTATAGCATATCAGTATAACGTATAACATTATATAGCATACTATTATAAAGTATAACGTTATATGGTATTACGTTATAGCGTATTTCGTTATAGAGATTATCAGTATAACATATAACGTTATATAGCATATCAGGATAACGTATAACGTTATATAGCATATCAGGATAACGTATAACGTTATGTAGCATATCAGGATAACGTATAACCTTATGTAGTATATCAGGATGACGTATAACGTCATATAGCATACCAGTATAACGTATAACGTTATATAGGATATCAGTATAACGTATAACGTTATATAGTATTACGTTCTAGCGCAATACGTTACTTAGCACATCAGTATAGCGCATAACGTAATATAGCATATCAGTATAACGTATAACGTTATACAGCATATCAGGATAACGTATAACGTTATACAGCATATCAGGATAACGTATAACGTTATGTAGCATATCAGGATAACGTATAACGTCATATAGCATACCAATGTAACGTATAACGTTATATAGGATATCAGTATAACGTATAACGTTATATAGTATTACGTTATAACGTATAACGTTATATAGCATGACAGCATAACGTATAACGTCTATATAGGATATCAGTATAACGTATAATGTTATAAGGTATTACGTTATAGCGTATTACGTTATATAGCATATCAGTAATACGTATGACGTTATAAGGTATTACGTTATAGCGTATTACGTTATATAGAATATCAGTCTAACGTATAACGTTATATAGCATATCAGTCTAACGTATAACGTTATATAGCATATCAGTATAACGTATAACGTTATATAGCATATCAGTATAACGTAAAACGTTATATAGCATACCAGTATAACGTATAACGTTATATAGTATTACGTTATAACGTATAATATTATATAGCATGTCAGTATAACGTATATCGTCATATAGCATATCAGGATATCGTATAACGTTATATAGCATATCAGGATAACGTGTAAAGTTATATAACATATCAGTATAACGTATAAAGTAAGATAGCATATCAGTACAACGTATAACGTTATATGGTATTACGTTATAACGTATAACGATATATAGCATGACGTTATAACGATTAACGTTATATAGCATGTCAGTATAACGTATAACGTTATATAGGATATGAGTATAACGTATAACGTTATATAGGATATCAGTATAACGTATAACGCTATATAGCATTACGTTCTAGCGCAATACGTTATTTAGCACATCAGTATAACGCATAACGTAGTATAGCATATCAGCAAACGTATAACGTTATGTAGCATATCAGGATAACGTATAACCTTATGTAGCGTATCAGGATGACGTATAACGTCATATAGCATACCAGTATAACGTATAACGTTATATAGGATATCAGTATAACGTATAACGCTATATAGTATTACGTTCTAGCGCAATACGTTATTTAGCACATCAGTATAACGCATAACGTAGTATAGCATATCAGTATAACGTATAACGTTATACAGAATATCAGGATAATGTATAACGTTATGTAGCATATCAGGATAACGTATAACGTCATATAGCATACCAATGTAACGTATAACGTTATATAGGATATCAGTATAACGTATAACGTTATATAGTATTACGTTATAACGTATAATATTATATAGCATGTCAGTATAACGTATAACGTCATATAGCATATCAGGATATCGTATAACGTTATATAGCATATCAGAATAACGTGTAAAGTTATATAACATATCAGTATAACGTATAAAGTAAGATAGCATATCAGTACAACGTATAACGTTATATGGTATTACGTTATAACGTATAACGATATATAGCATGACGTTATAACGATTAACGTTATATAGCATGTCAGTATAACGTATAACGTTATATAGGATATGAGTATAACGTATAACGTTATAAGGTATTACGTTATAGCGTATTACGTTATATAGCATATCAGTATAACGTATGACGTTATAAGGTATTACGTTATAGCGTATTACGTTATATTGCATATTAGTCTAACGTATAACGTTATATACTATATCAGCATAACGTATAACGTTGTATAGCATATCAGCATAACGTATAACGTTATATAGCATATCAATATAACGTATAACATTATATAGCATATCAGTATAACGTATAACGTTATATAGCATATCAGTATAACGTAAAACGTTATATAGCATATCAGGATAACGTGTAAAGTTATATAACATATCAGTATAACGTATGAAGTGAAATAGCATATCAGTACAACGTATAACTTTATATAGCATATCAGGATAACGTATAACGTTATATAGCATATCAGGATAACGTGTAAAGTTATATAACATATCAGTATAACGTATGAAGTAATATAGCATATCAGTACAACGTATAACGTTATATAGTATTACGTTATAACGTATAACGATATATAGCATGACGTTATAACGAGTAACGTTATATAGCATGTCTGTATAACGTATAACGTTTTAAGGTATTACGTTATAGCGTATTACGTTATATAGCACATCAGTATAACGTATGACGTTATAAGGTATTACGTTATAGCGTACTACGTTGTATAGCATATCAGGATAACGTATAACGTTGTATAGCATATCAGGATAACGTATAACGTTATATAGCATACCCGTATAACGTATAACGTTATATAGCATATCAGGATAACGTATAACGTTATGTAGCATATCAGGATAACGTATAACGTCATATAGCATACCAATGTAACGTATAACGTTATATAGGATATCAGTATAACGTATAACGTTATATAGCATACCAGTATAACGTATAACGTTATATAGGATATCAGTATAACGTATAACGTTATATAGTATTACGTTCTAGCGCAATACGTTATTTAGGACATCAGTATAACGCATAACGTAATATAGCATACCAATTTAACGTATAACGTTATATAGCATACCAGTATAACGTATAACGTTATATAGCATATCAGGATAACGTATAACGTTATATAGTATTACGTTATAGCGTATAACGTTATAGAGAATATGAGTATAACATATAACGTTACATAGCATATCAGGATAACGTATGACGTTATATAGCATTTCAGGATAACGTATAACGTTATATAACGTTCCAGTATAACGTATAACGTTATATAGTATTACGTTATAGCGTATAACGTTATAGAGAATATGAGTATAACATATAACGTTACATAGCATATCAGCATAACGTATAACGTTATATAGCATATCAGGATAACGTATAACGTTATATAGTATTACGTTCTAGCGCATTACGTTATATAGCACATCAGTATAACGCATAACGTAATATAGCATATCAGTATAACGTATAACGTTATGCTGCATATCAGGATAACGTATAACGTTATATAGCATATCAGTATAACGTATAACGTTATATAGCAAACCAATTAAACGTATAACGTTATATAGCATACCAGTATAACGTATAACGTTATATAGTATTACGTTATAGCGTATTACGTTGTAGAGTATATGAGTACAACATATAACGTTATATAGCATATCAGGATAACGTATAACGTTATATAGCATATCAGGATATCGAATAGCGTTATGTAGCATATCAGGATAACGTATAACGTCATATAGCATACCAATGTAACGTATAACGTTATATAGGATATCAGTATAACGTATAACGTTATATAGTATTACGTTATAACGTATAACATTATATAGCATGTCAGTATAACGTATAACGTCATATAGCATATCAGGATATCGTATAACGTTATATAGCATATCAGGATATCGTGTAGCGATATGTAGCATATCAGGATAACGTATAACGTCATATAGCATACCAATGTAACGTATAACGTTATATAGGATATCAGTATAACGTATAACGTTATATAGTATTACGTTATAACGCATAACGATATATAGCATAACGTTATAACGATTAACGTTATATAGCCTGTCAGTATAACGTATAACGTTATATAGCATACCAGTATAACGTATAACGTTATATAGCATATCAGGATAACGTATAACGTTATATAGTATTACGTTCTAGCGCATTACGTTATATAGCACATCAGTATAACGCATAACGTAATATAGCATATCAGTATAACGTATAACGTTATGCAGCATATCAGGATAACGTATACCGTTATATAGCATATCAGTATAACGTATAACGTTATATAGCAAACCAATATAACGTATAACGTTATAAGGTATTACGTTATAGCGTATTACGTTATATAGCATATCAGTCTAACGTATAACGTTATATACTATATCAGGATAACGTATAACATTGTATAGCATATCAGGATAACGCATAACGTTATATAGCATATCAGTATAACGTATAACGTTATATAGCATATCAGGATAACGTATATTGCTATTAAGCTAATCAGTATGACGTATAACGATATATAGCATTACGTTATAACGTATAACGTTATGTAGCATACCAATATAACGTATAACGTTATATAGCATACCAGTATAACGTATAACGTTATATAGCATATCAGGATAACGTATAACGTTATATAGCATACCAGTATAACGTATAACGTTATATAGTATTACGTTATAGCGTATAACGTTATAGAGAATATGAGTATAACATATAACGTTACATAGCATATCAGGATAACGTATAACGTTATATAGCATACCAGTATAACGTATAACGTTATATAGTATTACGTTATAGCGTATAACGTTATAGAGAATATGAGTATAACATATAACGTTACATAGCATATCAGGATAACGTATAACGTTATATAGCATATCAGGATAACGTATAACGTTATATAGCATATCAGGATAACGTATAACGTTATATAGCATATCAGTATAACGTATAACGTTACATAGCAAACCAATATAACGTATAACGTTATATAGCATACCAGTATAACGTATAACGTTATATAGTATTACGTTATAGCGTATTACGTTGTAGAGCATATGAGTATAACATATAACGTTATATAGCATATCAGGATAACGTATAACGTTATATAGCATATCAGGATATCGTATAGCGTTATGTAGCATATCAGGATAACGTATAACGTCATATAGCATACCAATGTAACGTATAACGTTATATAGGATATCAGTATAACGTATAACGTTATATAGTATTACGTTATAACGTATAACATTATATAGCATGTCAGTATAACGTATAACGTCATATAGCATACCAGGATATCGTATAACGTTATATAGCATATCAGGATAACGTATAAAGTTATATAACATATCAGTATAACGTATAAAGTAATATAGCATATCACCACAACGTATAACGTTATAAGGTATTACGTTATAGCGTATTACGTTATATAGCATATCAGTCTAACGTATAACGTTATATAGCATATCAGGATAACGTATAACATTGTATAGCATATCAGGATAACGTATAACGTTATATAGCATATCAGGATAACGTATAACGTTATATAGCATATCAGGATAACGTATATTGCTATTAAGCTAATCAGTATGACGTATAACGATATATAGCATTACGTTATAACGTATAACGTTATGTAGCATACCAATATAACGTATAACGTTATATAGCATACCAGTATAACGTATAACGTTATATAGCATATCAGGATAACGTATAACGTTATATAGCATACCAGTATAACGTATAACGTTATATAGCATACCAGTATAACGTATAACGTTATATAGTATTACGTTATAGCGTATAACGTTATAGAGAATATGAGTATAACATATAACGTTACATAGCATATCAGGATAACGTATAACGTTATATAGCATATCAGGATAACGTATAACGTTATATAGCATATCTGGATATCGTATAACGTTATATAACATATCAGGATAACGTATAACGTTATATAGCATATCAGTATAACGTATAACGTTATATAGCATATCAGGATAACGTATAACATTGTATAGCATATCAGGATAACGCATAACGTTATATAGCATATCAGTAAAACGTATAACGTTATATAGCATATCAGAATAACGTATATTGCTATTAAGCTAATCAGTATGACGTATGACGATATATAGCATTACGTTATAACGTATAACGTTATGTAGCATACCAATATGACGTATAACGTTATATAGCATACCAGTATAACGTACAACGTTATATAGCATATCAGGATAACGTATAACGTTATATAGTATTACGTTATAGCGTATAACGTTATAGAGAATATGAGTATAACATATAACGTTACATAGCATATCAGGATAACGTATGACGTTATATAGCATATCAGGATAACGTATAACGTTATATAGCATACCAGGATAACGTATAACGTTATATAGTATTACGTTATAGCGTATAACGTTATAGAGAATATGAGTATAACATATAACGTTACATAGCATATCAGGATAACGTATAACGTTATATAGCATATCAGGATAACGTATAACGTTACATAGCATATCAGGATAACGTATATTGCTATTAAGCTAATCAGTATGACGTATAACGATATATAGCATTACGTTATAACGTATAACGTTATGTAGCATACCAATATAACGTATAACGTTATATAGCATACCAGTATAACGTATAACGTTATATAGCATATCAGGATAACGTATAACGTTATATAGCATACCAGTATAACGTATAACGTTATATAGCATACCAGTATAACGTATAACGTTATATAGTATTACGTTATAACGCATAACGATATATAGCATAACGTTATAACGATTAACGTTATATAGCCTGTCAGTATAACGTATAACGTTATATAGCATACCAGTATAACGTATAACGTTATATAGCATATCAGGATAACGTATAACGTTATATAGTATTACGTTCTAGCGCATTACGTTATATAGCACATCAGTATAACGCATAACGTAATATAGCATATCAGTATAACGTATAACGTTATGCAGCATATCAGGATAACGTATACCGTTATATAGCATATCAGTATAACGTATAACGTTATATAGCAAACCAATATAACGTATAACGTTATAAGGTATTACGTTATAGCGTATTACGTTATATAGCATATCAGTCTAACGTATAACGTTATATACTATATCAGGATAACGTATAACATTGTATAGCATATCAGGATAACGCATAACGTTATATAGCATATCAGTATAACGTATAACGTTATATAGCATATCAGGATAACGTATATTGCTATTAAGCTAATCAGTATGACGTATAACGATATATAGCATTACGTTATAACGTATAACGTTATGTAGCATACCAATATAACGTATAACGTTATATAGCATACCAGTATAACGTATAACGTTATATAGCATATCAGGATAACGTATAACGTTATATAGCATACCAGTATAACGTATAACGTTATATAGTATTACGTTATAGCGTATAACGTTATAGAGAATATGAGTATAACATATAACGTTACATAGCATATCAGGATAACGTATAACGTTATATAGCATACCAGTATAACGTATAACGTTATATAGTATTACGTTATAGCGTATAACGTTATAGAGAATATGAGTATAACATATAACGTTATATAGCATATCAGGATAGCGTATAACGTTATATAGCATATCAGGATAACGTATAACGTTATATAGCATATCAGGATAACGTATAACATTATATAGCATATCAGGATAACGTATAACATTATATAGCATATCAGGATAACGTATAACGTTATATAGTATTACGTTAAAACGTATAACGATATATAGCATGACGTTATAACGTATAACGTTATATAGCATACCAGTATAACGTATAACGTTATATAGCATACCAGTATAACGTATAACGTTATATAGTATTACGTTATAGCGTATAACGTTATAGAGAATATGAGTATAACATATAACGTTATATAGCATATCAGGATAACGTATAACATTATATAGCATATCAGGATAACGTATAACGTTATATAGTATTACGTTATAACGTATAACGATATATAGCATGACGTTATAACGTATAACGTTATATAGCATACCAGTATAACGTATAACGTTATATAGCATACCAGTATAACGTATAACGTTATATAGTATTACGTTATAGCGTATAACGTTATAGAGAATATGAGTATAACATATAACGTTATATAGCATATCAGGATAACGTATAACGTTATATAGCATTCCAGTATAACGTATAACGTTATACAGTATTACGTTATAGCGTATAACGTTATAGAGAATATGAGTATAACATATAACGTTATATAGCATATCAGGATAACGTATAACGTTATATAGCATATCAGTATAACGTATAACGTTATATAGCATATCAGGATAACGTGTAAAGTTATATAACATATCAGTATAACGTATGAAGTAAAATAGCATATCAGTACAACGTATAACGTTATATAGCATATCAGGATAACGTATAACGTTATATAGTATTACGTTATAGCGTATAACGTTATAGAGAATATGAGTATAACATATAACGTTATATAGCACATCAGGATAGCGTATAACGTTATATAGCATATCAGGATAACGTATAACGTTATATAGCATATCAGGATAACGTATAACGTTATATAGCATATCAGGATAACGTATAACATTATATAGCATATCAGGATAACGTATAACGTTATATAGTATTACGTTATAACGTATAACGATATATAGCATGACGTTATAACGTATAACGTTATATAGCATACCAGTATAACGTATAACGTTATATAGCATACCAGTATAACGTATAACGTTATATAGTATTACGTTATAGCGTATAACGTTATAGAGAATATGAGTATAACATATAACGTTATATAGCATATCAGGATAACGTATAACATTATATAGCATATCAGGATAACGTATAACGTTATATAGTATTACGTTATAACGTATAACGATATATAGCATGACGTTATAACGTATAACGTAATATAGCATACCAGTATAACGTATAACGTTATATAGCATACCAGTATAACGTATAACGTTATATAGTATTACGTTATAGCGTATAACGTTATAGAGAATATGAGTATAACATATAACGTTATATAGCATATCAGGATAACGTATAACGTTATATAGCATTCCAGTATAACGTATAACGTTATACAGTATTACGTTATAGCGTATAACGTTATAGAGAATATGAGTATAACATATAACGTTATATAGCATATCAGGATAGCGTATAACGTTATATATAGCATATCAGTATAACGTATAACGTTATATAGCATATCAGGATAACGTGTAAAGTTATATAACATATCAGTATAACGTATGAAGTAAAATAGCATATCAGTACAACGTATAACGTTGTATGGGATATCAGTATAACGTATAACGTTATATAGCATATCAGTATAACGTAAAACGTTATATAGCACATCACGATAACGTATAACGTTTTATAGCAAATCAAGACAACGTATAACATTATATAGCATATCAGGATAACGTATAACGTTACATAGCATATCAGGATAACGTATAACGTTATATAGCATATCTGGATAACGTATAACGTTATATAACATATCAGGATAACGTATAACGTTATATAGTATTACGATATAACGTATAACGATATATAGCATGACGTTATAACGTCTAACGTTATAAAGCATACCAGTATAACGTATAACGTTATATAGCATACCAGTATAACGTATAACGTTATATAGTATTACGTTATAGCGTATAACGTTATAGAGAATATGAGTATAACATATAACGTTATATAGCATATCAGGATAGCGTATAACGTTATATAGCATATCAGGATAACGTATAACGTTATATAGCATATCAGGATAACGTATAACATTATATAGCATACCAGTATAACGTATAACGTTATATAGCATACCACTATAACGTATAACGTTATATAGTATTACGTTATAGCGTATAACGTTATAGAGAATATGAGTATAACATATAACGTTATATAGCATATCAGGATAACGTATAACATTATATAGCATATCAGGATAACGTATAACGTTATATAGTATTACGTTATAACGTATAACGATATATAGCATGACGTTATAACGTATAACGTTATATAGCATACCAGTATAACGTATAACGTTATATAGCATACCAGTATAACGTATAACGTTATATAGTATTACGTTATAGCGTATAACGTTATAGAGAATATGAGTATAACATATAACGTTATATAGCATATCAGGATAACGTATAACGTTATATAGCATTCCAGTATAACGTATAACGTTATACAGTATTACGTTATAGCGTATAACGTTATAGAGAATATGAGTATAACATATAACGTTATATAGCATATCAGGATAACGTATAACGTTATATAGCATATCAGTATAACGTATAACGTTATATAGCATATCAGGATAACGTGTAAAGTTATATAACATATCAGTATAACGTATGAAGTAAAATAGCATATCAGTACAACGTATAACGTTATATAGCATATCAGGATAACGTATAACGTTATATAGTATTACGTTATAGCGTATAACGTTATAGAGAATATGAGTATAACATATAACGTTATATAGCACATCAGGATAGCGTATAACGTTATATAGCATATCAGGATAATGTATAACGTTATATAGCATATCAGGATAACGTATAACGTTATATAGCATATCAGGATAACGTATAACATTATATAGCATATCAGGATAACGTATAACGTTATATAGTATTACGTTATAACGTATAACGATATATAGCATGACGTTATAACGTATAACGTTATATAGCATACCAGTATAACGTATAACGTTATATAGCATACCAGTATAACGTATAACGTTATATAGTATTACGTTATAGCGTATAACGTTATAGAGAATATGAGTATAACATATAACGTTATATAGCATATCAGGATAGCGTATAACATTATATAGCATATCAGGATAACGTATAACGTTATATAGTATTACGTTATAACGTATAACGATATATAGCATGACGTTATAACGTATAACGTAATATAGCATACCAGTATAACGTATAACGTTATATAGCATACCAGTATAACGTATAACGTTATATAGTATTACGTTATAGCGTATAACGTTATAGAGAATATGAGTATAACATATAACGTTATATAGCATATCAGGATAACGTATAACGTTATATAGCATTCCAGTATAACGTATAACGTTATACAGTATTACGTTATAGCGTATAACGTTATAGAGAATATGAGTATAACATATAACGTTATATAGCATATCAGGATAACGTATAACGTTATATATAGCATATCAGTATAACGTATAACGTTATATAGCATATCAGGATAACGTGTAAAGTTATATAACATATCAGTATAACGTATGAAGTAAAATAGCATATCAGTACAACGTATAACGTTATATGGGATATCTGTATAACGTATAACGTTTTAAGGTATTACGTTATATAGCACATCAGTATAACGTATGACGTTATAAGGTA
The DNA here is from genome assembly GCA_911622165.2 of Bombus sylvestris. Taxonomy (NCBI): domain Eukaryota; kingdom Metazoa; phylum Arthropoda; class Insecta; order Hymenoptera; family Apidae; genus Bombus; species Bombus sylvestris. Next base: position 8,765,901 of record OU443146.1, on the reverse strand, counting down.
TTACGTTATAGCGTACTACGTTATATAGCATATCAGTCTAACGTATAACCTTATATAGTATATCAGGATTACGTATAACGTTGTATAGCATATCAGGATAACGTATAACGTTATATAGCATACCATTATAACGTATAACGTTATATAGCATATCAGGATAACGTATAACGTTATATAGCATGTCAGTATATCGTATGACGTTATAAGGTATTACGTTATAGCGTATTTCGTTATACAGCATATCAGTCTAACATATAACGTTGTATAGCATATCAGGATAACGTATAACGTTGTATAGCATATCAGGATAACGTATAACGTTATATAGCATACCAGTATAACGTATAACGTTATATAGCATATCAGGATTACGTATAACGTTAGGTAGCATATCAGGATAACGTATAACGTCATATAGCATACCAATGTAACGTATAACGTTATATAGGATATCAGTATAACGTATAACGTTATATAGCATACCAGTATAACGTATAACGTTATATAGGATATCAGTATAACGTATAACGTTATATAGTATTACGTTCTAGCGCAATACGTTATTTAGGACATCAGTATAACGCATAACGTAATATAGCATATCAGTATAACGTATAACGTTATACAGCATATCAGGATAACGTATAACGTTATGTAGCATATCAGGATAACGTATAACGTCATATAGCATACCAATGTAACGTATAACGTTATATAGCATATCAGGATAACGTATAACGTTATATAGCATATCAGGATAACGTATATTGCTATTTAGCTAATCAGTATGACGTATAACGATATGTAGCATTACGTTATAACGTATAACGTTATGTAGCATACCAACATAACGTATAACGTTATATAGCATACCAGTATAACGTATAACGTTATATACTATATCAGGATAACGTATAACGTTATATAGCATATCAGGATAACGTATAACGTTATATAGCATATCAGGATAACGTATAACATTATATAGCATATCAGGATAACGTATAACGTTATATAGTATTACGTTATAACGTATAACGATATATAGCATGACGTTATAACGTATAACGTTATATAGCATACCAGTATAACGTATAACGTAATATAGCATACCAGTATAACGTATAACGTTATATAGCATACCAGTATAACGTATAACGTTATATAGTATTACGTTATAGCGTATAACGTTATAGAGAATATGAGTATAACATATAACGTTATATAGCATATCAGGATAACGTATAACGTTATATAGCATTCCAGTATAACGTATAACGTTATACAGTATTACGTTATAGCGTATAACGTTATAGAGAATATGAGTATAACATATAACGTTATATAGCATATCAGGATAACGTATAACGTTATATATAGCATATCAGTATAACGTATAACGTTATATAGCATATCAGGATAACGTGTAAAGTTATATAACATATCAGTATAACGTATGAAGTAAAATAGCATATCAGTACAACGTATAACGTTATATGGGATATCTGTATAACGTATAACGTTTTAAGGTATTACGTTATAGCGTATTACGTTATATAGCACATCAGTATAACGTATGACGTTATAAGGTATTACGTTATAGCGTACTACGTTATATAGCATATCAGTCTAACGTATAACCTTATATAGTATATCAGGATAACGTATAACGTTGTATAGCATATCAGGATAACGTATAACGTTATATAGCATATCAGGATAACGTATAACGTTATATAGCATACCAGTATAACGTATAACGTTATATAGCATATCAGGATAACGTATAACGTTATGTAGCATATCAGGATAACGTATAACGTCATATAGCATACCAATGTAACGTATAACGTTATATAGGATATCAGTATAACGTATAACGTTATATAGCATACCAGTATAACGTATAACGTTATATAGGATATCAGTATAGCGTATAACGTTATATAGTATTACGTTCTAGCGCAATACGTTATTTAGGACATCAGTATAACGCATAACGTAATATAGCATATCAGTATAACGTATAACGTTATACAGCATATCAGGATAACGTATAACGTTATGTAGCATATCAGGATAACGTATAACGTCATATAGCATACCAATGTAACGTATAACGTTATATAGCATATCAGGATAACGTATAACGTTATATAGCATATCAGGATAACGTATATTGCTATTTAGCTAATCAGTATGACGTATAACGATATGTAGCATTACGTTATAACGTATAACGTTATGTAGCATACCAACATAACGTATAACGTTATATAGCATACCAGTATAACGTATAACGTTATATACTATATCAGGATAACGTATAACGTTATATAGCATTCCAGTATAACGTATAACGTTATATAGTATTACGTTATAGCGTATAACGTTATAGAGAATATGAGTATAACATATAACGTTATATAGCATATCAGGATAACGTATAACGTTATATAGCATATCAGTATAACGTATAACGTTATATAGCATATCAGGATAACGTGTAAAGTTATATAACATATCAGTATAACGTATGAAGTAAAATAGCATATCAGTACAACGTATAACGTTGTATGGGATATCAGTATAACGTATAACGTTATATAGCATATCAGTATAACGTAAAACGTTATATAGCACATCACGATAACGTATAACGTTTTATAGCAAATCAAGACAACGTATAACATTATATAGCATATCAGGATAACGTATAACGTTACATAGCATATCAGGATAACGTATAACGTTATATAGCATATCTGGATAACGTATAACGTTATATAACATATCAGGATAACGTATAACGTTATATAGTATTACGATATAACGTATAACGATATATAGCATGACGTTATAACGTCTAACGTTATAAAGCATACCAGTATAACGTATAACGTTATATAGCATACCAGTATAACGTATAACGTTATATAGTATTACGTTATGGCGTATAACGTTATAGAGAATATGTGTATAACATATAACGTTATATAGCATATCAGGATAGCGTATAACGTTATATAGCATATCAGGATAACGTATAACGTTATATAGCATATCAGGATAACGTATAACATTATATAGCATACCAGTATAACGTATAACGTTATATAGTATTACGTTATAGCGTATAACGTTATAGAGAATATGAGTATAACATATAACGTTATATAGCATATCAGGATAGCGTATAACGTTATATAGCATATCAGGATAACGTATAACGTTGTATAGCATATCAGGATAACGTATAACGTTATATAGCATACCAGTATAACGTATAACGTTATATAGCATATCAGGATTACGTATAACGTTAGGTAGCATATCAGGATAACGTATAACGTCATATAGCATACCAATGTAACGTATAACGTTATATAGGATATCAGTATAACGTATAACGTTATATAGCATACCAGTATAACGTATAACGTTATATAGGATATCAGTATAACGTATAACGTTATATAGTATTACGTTCTAGCGCAATACGTTATTTAGGACATCAGTATAACGCATAACGTAATATAGCATATCAGTATAACGTATAACGTTATACAGCATATCAGGATAACGTATAACGTTATGTAGCATATCAGGATAACGTATAACGTCATATAGCATACCAATGTAACGTATAACGTTATATAGCATATCAGGATAACGTATAACGTTATATAGCATATCAGGATAACGTATATTGCTATTTAGCTAATCAGTATGACGTATAACGATATGTAGCATTACGTTATAACGTATAACGTTATGTAGCATACCAACATAACGTATAACGTTATATGGCATACCAGTATAACGTATAACGTTATATACTATATCAGGATAACGTATAACGTTGTATAGCATATCAGGATAACGTATAACGTTATATAGCATATCAGGATAACGTATAACATTATATAGCATATCAGGATAACGTATAACGTTATATAGTATTACGTTATAACGTATAACGATATATAGCATGACGTTATAACGTATAACGTTATATAGCATACCAGTATAACGTATAACGTAATATAGCATACCAGTATAACGTATAACGTTATATAGCATACCAGTATAACGTATAACGTTATATAGTATTACGTTATAGCGTATAACGTTATAGAGAATATGAGTATAACATATAACGTTATATAGCATATCAGGATAACGTATAACGTTATATAGCATTCCAGTATAACGTATAACGTTATACAGTATTACGTTATAGCGTATAACGTTATAGAGAATATGAGTATAACATATAACGTTATATAGCATATCAGGATAACGTATAACGTTATATATAGCATATCAGTATAACGTATAACGTTATATAGCATATCAGGATAACGTGTAAAGTTATATAACATATCAGTATAACGTATGAAGTAAAATAGCATATCAGTACAACGTATAACGTTATATGGGATATCTGTATAACGTATAACGTTTTAAGGTATTACGTTATAGCGTATTACGTTATATAGCACATCAGTATAACGTATGACGTTATAAGGTATTACGTTATAGCGTACTACGTTATATAGCATATCAGTCTAACTTATAACATCATATAGTATATCAGGATAACGTATAACGTTGTATAGCATATCAGGATAACGTATAACGTTATATAGCATATCAGGATAACGTATAACGTTATATAGCATACCAGTATAACGTATAACGTTATATAGCATATCAGGATAACGTATAACGTTATGTAGCATATCAGGATAACGTATAACGTCATATAGCATACCAATGTAACGTATAACGTTATATAGGATATCAGTATAACGTATAACGTTATATAGCATACCAGTATAACGTATAACGTTATATAGGATATCAGTATAGCGTATAACGTTATATAGTATTACGTTCTAGCGCAATACGTTATTTAGGACATCAGTATAACGCATAACGTAATATAGCATATCAGTATAACGTATAACGTTATACAGCATATCAGGATAACGTATAACGTTATGTAGCATATCAGGATAACGTATAACGTCATATAGCATACCAATGTAACGTATAACGTTATATAGCATATCAGGATAACGTATAACGTTATATAGCATATCAGGATAACGTATATTGCTATTTAGCTAATCAGTATGACGTATAACGATATGTAGCATTACGTTATAACGTATAACGTTATGTAGCATACCAACATAACGTATAACGTTATATAGCATACCAGTATAACGTATAACGTTATATACTATATCAGGATAACGTATAACGTTATATAGCATTCCAGTATAACGTATAACGTTATACAGTATTACGTTATAGCGTATAACGTTATAGAGAATATGAGTATAACATATAACGTTATATAGCATATCAGGATAACGTATAACGTTATATAGCATATCAGTATAACGTATAACGTTATATAGCATATCAGGATAACGTGTAAAGTTATATAACATATCAGTATAACGTATGAAGTAAAATAGCATATCAGTACAACGTATAACGTTGTATGGGATATCAGTATAACGTATAACGTTATATAGCATATCAGTATAACGTAAAACGTTATATAGCACATCACGATAACGTATAACGTTTTATAGCAAATCAAGACAACGTATAACATTATATAGCATATCAGGATAACGTATAACGTTACATAGCATATCAGGATAACGTATAACGTTATATAGCATATCTGGATAACGTATAACGTTATATAACATATCAGGATAACGTATAACGTTATATAGTATTACGATATAACGTATAACGATATATAGCATGACGTTATAACGTCTAACGTTATAAAGCATACCAGTATAACGTATAACGTTATATAGCATACCAGTATAACGTATAACGTTATATAGTATTACGTTATAGCGTATAACGTTATAGAGAATATGAGTATAACATATAACGTTATATAGCATATCAGGATAACGTATAACGTCATATAGCATACCAATGTAACGTATAACGTTATATAGCATATCAGGATAACGTATAACGTTATATAGCATACCAGTATAACGTATAACGTTATATAGGATATCAGTATAGCGTATAACGTTATATAGTATTACGTTCTAGCGCAATACGTTATTTAGGACATCAGTATAACGCATAACGTAATATAGCATATCAGTATAACGTATAACGTTATACAGCATATCAGGATAACGTATAACGTTATGTAGCATATCAGGATAACGTATAACGTCATATAGCATACCAATGTAACGTATAACGTTATATAGCATATCAGGATAACGTATAACGTTATATAGCATATCAGGATAACGTATATTGCTATTTAGCTAATCAGTATGACGTATAACGATATGTAGCATTACGTTATAACGTATAACGTTATGTAGCATACCAACATAACGTATAACGTTATATAGCATACCAGTATAACGTATAACGTTATATACTATATCAGGATAACGTATAACGTTATATAGCATTCCAGTATAACGTATAACGTTATACAGTATTACGTTATAGCGTATAACGTTATAGAGAATATGAGTATAACATATAACGTTATATAGCATATCAGGATAACGTATAACGTTATATAGCATATCAGTATAACGTATAACGTTATATAGCATATCAGGATAACGTGTAAAGTTATATAACATATCAGTATAACGTATGAAGTAAAATAGCATATCAGTACAACGTATAACGTTGTATGGGATATCAGTATAACGTATAACGTTATATAGCATATCAGTATAACGTAAAACGTTATATAGCACATCACGATAACGTATAACGTTTTATAGCAAATCAAGACAACGTATAACATTATATAGCATATCAGGATAACGTATAACGTTACATAGCATATCAGGATAACGTATAACGTTATATAGCATATCTGGATAACGTATAACGTTATATAACATATCAGGATAACGTATAACGTTATATAGTATTACGATATAACGTATAACGATATATAGCATGACGTTATAACGTCTAACGTTATAAAGCATACCAGTATAACGTATAACGTTATATAGCATACCAGTATAACGTATAACGTTATATAGTATTACGTTATAGCGTATAACGTTATAGAGAATATGAGTATAACATATAACGTTATATAGCATATCAGGATAGCGTATAACGTTATATAGCATATCAGGATAACGTATAACGTTATATAGCATATCAGGATAACGTATAACATTATATAGCATACCAGTATAACGTATAACGTTATATAGTATTACGTTATAGCGTATAACGTTATAGAGAATATGAGTATAACATATAACGTTATATAGCATATCAGGATAGCGTATAACGTTATATAGCATATCAGGATAACGTATAACGTTATATAGCATATCAGGATAACGTATAACATTATATAGCATACCAGTATAACGTATAACGTTATATAGCATACCAGTATAACGTATAACGTTATATAGTATTGCGTTATAGCGTATAACGTTATAGAGAATATGAGTATAACATATAACGTTATATAGCATATCAGGATAACGTATAACATTATATAGCATATCAGGATAACGTATAACGTTATATAGTATTACGTTATAACGTATAACGATATATAGCATGACGTTATAACGTATAACGTTATATAGCATACCAGTATAACGTATAACGTTATATAGCATACCAGTATAACGTATAACGTTATATAGTATTACGTTATAGCGTATAACGTTATAGAGAATATGAGTATAACATATAACGTTATATAGCATATCAGGATAACGTATAACGTTATATAGCATTCCAGTATAACGTATAACGTTATACAGTATTACGTTATAGCGTATAACGTTATAGAGAATATGAGTATAACATATAACGTTATATAGCATATCAGGATAACGTATAACGTTATATAGCATATCAGTATAACGTATAACGTTATATAGCATATCAGGATAACGTGTAAAGTTATATAACATATCAGTATAACGTATGAAGTAAAATAGCATATCAGTACAACGTATAACGTTATATAGCATATCAGGATAACGTATAACGTTATATAGTATTACGTTATAGCGTATAACGTTATAGAGAATATGAGTATAACATATAACGTTATATAGCACATCAGGATAGCGTATAACGTTATATAGCATATCAGGATAATGTATAACGTTATATAGCATATCAGGATAACGTATAACGTTATATAGCATATCAGGATAACGTATAACATTATATAGCATATCAGGATAACGTATAACGTTATATAGTATTACGTTATAACGTATAACGATATATAGCATGACGTTATAACGTATAACGTTATATAGCATACCAGTATAACGTATAACGTTATATAGCATACCAGTATAACGTATAACGTTATATAGTATTACGTTATAGCGTATAACGTTATAGAGAATATGAGTATAACATATAACGTTATATAGCATATCAGGATAACGTATAACATTATATAGCATATCAGGATAACGTATAACGTTATATAGTATTACGTTATAACGTATAACGATATATAGCATGACGTTATAACGTATAACGTAATATAGCATACCAGTATAACGTATAACGTTATATAGCATACCAGTATAACGTATAACGTTATATAGTATTACGTTATAGCGTATAACGTTATAGAGAATATGAGTATAACATATAACGTTATATAGCATATCAGGATAACGTATAACGTTATATAGCATTCCAGTATAACGTATAACGTTATACAGTATTACGTTATAGCGTATAACGTTATAGAGAATATGAGTATAACATATAACGTTATATAGCATATCAGGATAACGTATAACGTTATATATAGCATATCAGTATAACGTATAACGTTATATAGCATATCAGGATAACGTGTAAAGTTATATAACATATCAGTATAACGTATGAAGTAAAATAGCATATCAGTACAACGTATAACGTTATATGGGATATCTGTATAACGTATAACGTTTTAAGGTATTACGTTATATAGCACATCAGTATAACGTATGACGTTATAAGGTATTACGTTATAGCGTACTACGTTATATAGCATATCAGTCTAACGTATAACCTTATATAGTATATCAGGATAACGTATAACGTTGTATAGCATATCAGGATAACGTATAACGTTATATAGCATACCATTATAACGTATAACGTTATATAGCATATCAGGATAACGTATAACGTTATATAGCATGTCAGTATATCGTATGACGTTATAAGGTATTACGTTATAGCGTATTTCGTTATACAGCATATCAGTCTAACATATAACGTTGTATAGCATATCAGGATAACGTATAACGTTGTATAGCATATCAGGATAACGTATAACGTTATATAGCATACCAGTATAACGTATAACGTTATATAGCATATCAGGATTACGTATAACGTTAGGTAGCATATCAGGATAACGTATAACGTCATATAGCATACCAATGTAACGTATAACGTTATATAGGATATCAGTATAACGTATAACGTTATATAGCATACCAGTATAACGTATAACGTTATATAGGATATCAGTATAACGTATAACGTTATATAGTATTACGTTCTAGCGCAATACGTTATTTAGGACATCAGTATAACGCATAACGTAATATAGCATATCAGTATAACGTATAACGTTATACAGCATATCAGGATAACGTATAACGTTATGTAGCATATCAGGATAACGTATAACGTCATATAGCATACCAATGTAACGTATAACGTTATATAGCATATCAGGATAACGTATAACGTTATATAGCATATCAGGATAACGTATATTGCTATTTAGCTAATCAGTATGACGTATAACGATATGTAGCATTACGTTATAACGTATAACGTTATGTAGCATACCAACATAACGTATAACGTTATATAGCATACCAGTATAACGTATAACGTTATATACTATATCAGGATAACGTATAACGTTGTATAGCATATCAGGATAACGTATAACGTTATATAGCATATCAGGATAACGTATAACATTATATAGCATATCAGGATAACGTATAACGTTATATAGTATTACGTTATAACGTATAACGATATATAGCATGACGTTATAACGTATAACGTTATATAGCATACCAGTATAACGTATAACGTTATATAGCATACCAGTATAACGTATAACGTTATATAGCATATCAGGATAACGTATAACGTTATGTAGCATATCAGGATAACGTATAACGTCATATAGCATACCAATGTAACGTATAACGTTATATAGGATATCAGTATAACGTATAACGTTATATAGCATACCAGTATAACGTATAACGTTATATAGGATATCAGTATAACGTATAACGTTATATAGTATTACGTTCTAGCGCAATACGTTATTTAGGACATCAGTATAACGCATAACGTAATATAGCATATCAGTATAACGTATAACGTTATACAGCATATCAGGATAACGTATAACGTTATATAGCATATCAGGATAACGTATATTGCTATTTAGCTAATCAGTATGACGTATAACGATATGTAGCATTACGTTATAACGTATAACGTTATGTAGCATACCAACATAACGTATAACGTTATATAGCATACCAGTATAACGTATAACGTTATATACTATATCAGGATAACGTATAACGTTATATAGCATTCCAGTATAACGTATAACGTTATACAGTATTACGTTATAGCGTATAACGTTATAGAGAATATGAGTATAACATATAACGTTATATAGCATATCAGGATAACGTATAACGTTATATAGCATATCAGTATAACGTATAACGTTATATAGCATATCAGGATAACGTGTAAAGTTATATAACATATCAGTATAACGTATGAAGTAAAATAGCATATCAGTACAACGTATAACGTTGTATGGGATATCAGTATAACGTATAACGTTATATAGCATATCAGTATAACGTAAAACGTTATATAGCACATCACGATAACGTATAACGTTTTATAGCAAATCAAGACAACGTATAACATTATATAGCATATCAGGATAACGTATAACGTTACATAGCATATCAGGATAACGTATAACGTTATATAGCATATCTGGATAACGTATAACGTTATATAACATATCAGGATAACGTATAACGTTATATAGTATTACGATATAACGTATAACGATATATAGCATGACGTTATAACGTCTAACGTTATAAAGCATACCAGTATAACGTATAACGTTATATAGCATACCAGTATAACGTATAACGTTATATAGTATTACGTTATAGCGTATAACGTTATAGAGAATATGAGTATAACATATAACGTTATATAGCATATCAGGATAGCGTATAACGTTATATAGCATATCAGGATAACGTATAACGTTATATAGCATATCAGGATAACGTATAACATTATATAGCATACCAGTATAACGTATAACGTTATATAGTATTACGTTATAGCGTATAACGTTATAGAGAATATGAGTATAACATATAACGTTATATAGCATATCAGGATAACGTATAACGTTATATAGCATATCAGGATAACGTATAACGTTATATAGCATATCAGGATAACGTATAACGTTATATAGCATACCAGTATAACGTATAACGTTATATAGCATACCAGTATAACGTATAACGTTATATAGTATTACGTTATAGCGTATAACGTTATAGAGAATATGAGTATAACATATAACGTTATATAGCATATCAGGATAACGTATAACATTATATAGCATATCAGGATAACGTATAACGTTATATAGTATTACGTTATAACGTATAACGATATATAGCATGACGTTATAACGTATAACGTTATATAGCATACCAGTATAACGTATAACGTTATATAGCATACCAGTATAACGTATAACGTTATATAGTATTACGTTATAGCGTATAACGTTATAGAGAATATGAGTATAACATATAACGTTATATAGCATATCAGGATAACGTATAACGTTATATAGCATTCCAGTATAACGTATAACGTTATACAGTATTACGTTATAGCGTATAACGTTATAGAGAATATGAGTATAACATATAACGTTATATAGCATATCAGGATAACGTATAACGTTATACGATAGCATATCAGTATAACGTATAACGTTATATAGCATATCAGGATAACGTGTAAAGTTATATAACATAACAGTATAACGTATGAAGTAAAATAGCATGTCAGTACAACGTATAACGTTATATAGCATATCAGGATAACGTATAACGTTATATAGTATTACGTTATAGCGTATAACGTTATAGAGAATATGAGTATAACATATAACGTTATATAGCACATCAGGATAGCGTATAACGTTATATAGCATATCAGGATAATGTATAACGTTATATAGCATATCAGGATAACGTATAACGTTATATAGCATATCAGGATAACGTATAACATTATATAGCATATCAGGATAACGTATAACGTTATATAGTATTACGTTATAACGTATAACGATATATAGCATGACGTTATAACGTATAACGTTATATAGCATACCAGTATAACGTATAACGTTATATAGCATACCAGTATAACGTATAACGTTATATAGTATTACGTTATAGCGTATAACGTTATAGAGAATATGAGTATAACATATAACGTTATATAGCATATCAGGATAGCGTATAACGTTATATAGCATATCAGGATGACGTATAACGTTATATAGCATATCAGGATAACGTATAACATTATATAGCATACCAGTATAACGTATAACGTTATATAGCATACCAGTATAACGTATAACGTTATATAGTATTACGTTATAGCGTATAACGTTATAGAGAATATGAGTATAACATATAACGTTATATAGCATATCAGGATAACGTATAACATTATATAGCATATCAGGATAACGTATAACGTTATATAGTATTACGTTATAACGTATAACGATATATAGCATGACGTTATAACGTATAACGTTATATAGCATACCAGTATAACGTATAACGTTATATAGCATACCAGTATAACGTATAACGTTATATAGTATTACGTTATAGCGTATAACGTTATAGAGAATATGAGTATAACATATAACGTTATATAGCATATCAGGATAACGTATAACGTTATATAGCATTCCAGTATAACGTATAACGTTATACAGTATTACGTTATAGCGTATAACGTTATAGAGAATATGAGTATAACATATAACGTTATATAGCATATCAGGATAACGTATAACGTTATATAGCATATCAGTATAACGTATAACGTTATATAGCATATCAGGATAACGTGTAAAGTTATATAACATATCAGTATAACGTATGAAGTAAAATAGCATATCAGTACAACGTATAACGTTATATAGCATATCAGGATAACGTATAACGTTATATAGTATTACGTTATAGCGTATAACGTTATAGAGAATATGAGTATAACATATAACGTTATATAGCACATCAGGATAGCGTATAACGTTATATAGCCTATCAGGATAATGTATAACGTTATATAGCATATCAGGATAACGTATAACGTTATGTAGCATATCAGGATAACGTATAACATTATATAGCATATCAGGATAACGTATAACGTTATATAGTATTACGTTATAACGTATAACGATATATAGCATGACGTTATAACGTATAACGTAATATAGCATACCAGTATAACGTATAACGTTATATAGCATACCAGTATAACGTATAACGTTATATAGTATTACGTTATAGCGTATAACGTTATAGAGAATATGAGTATAACATATAACGTTATATAGCATATCAGGATAACGTATAACGTTATATAGCATTCCAGTATAACGTATAACGTTATACAGTATTACGTTATAGCGTATAACGTTATAGAGAATATGAGTATAACATATAACGTTATATAGCATATCAGGATAACGTATAACGTTATATATAGCATATCAGTATAACGTATAACGTTATATAGCATATCAGGATAACGTGTAAAGTTATATAACATATCAGTATAACGTATGAAGTAAAATAGCATATCAGTACAACGTATAACGTTATATGGGATATCTGTATAACGTATAACGTTTTAAGGTATTACGTTATATAGCACATCAGTATAACATATGACGTTATAAGGTATTACGTTATAGCGTACTACGTTATATAGCATATCAGTCTAACGTATAACCTTATATAGTATATCAGGATAACGTATAACGTTGTATAGCATATCAGGATAACGTATAACGTTATATAGCATACCATTATAACGTATAACGTTATATAGCATATCAGGATAACGTATAACGTTATATAGCATGTCAGTATATCGTATGACGTTATAAGGTATTACGTTATAGCGTATTTCGTTATACAGCATATCAGTCTAACATATAACGTTGTATAGCATATCAGGATAACGTATAACGTTGTATAGCATATCAGGATAACGTATAACGTTATATAGCATACCAGTATAACGTATAACGTTATATAGCATATCAGGATTACGTATAACGTTATGTAGCATATCAGGATAACGTATAACGTCATATAGCATACCAATGTAACGTATAACGTTATATAGGATATCAGTATAACGTATAACGTTATATAGCATACCAGTATAACGTATAACGTTATATAGGATATCAGTATAACGTATAACGTTATATAGTATTACGTTCTAGCGCAATACGTTATTTAGGACATCAGTATAACGCATAACGTAATATAGCATATCAGTATAACGTATAACGTTATACAGCATATCAGGATAACGTATAACGTTATGTAGCATATCAGGATAACGTATAACGTCATATAGCATACCAATGTAACGTATAACGTTATATAGCATATCAGGATAACGTATAACGTTATATAGCATATCAGGATAACGTATATTGCTATTTAGCTAATCAGTATGACGTATAACGATATGTAGCATTACGTTATAACGTATAACGTTATGTAGCATACCAACATAACATATAACGTTATATAGCATATCAGGATAACGTATAACGTTATATAGCATATCAGTATAACGTATAACGTTATATAGCATATCAGGATAACGTGTAAAGTTATATAACATATCAGTATAACGTATGAAGTAAAATAGCATATCAGTACAACGTATAACGTTATATAGCATATCAGGATAACGTATAACGTTATATAGTATTACGTTATAGCGTATAACGTTATAGAGAATATGAGTATAACATATAACGTTATATAGCACATCAGGATAGCGTATAACGTTATATAGCATATCAGGATAATGTATAACGTTATATAGCATATCAGGATAACGTATAACGTTATATAGCATATCAGGATAACGTATAACATTATATAGCATATCAGGATAACGTATAACGTTATATAGTATTACGTTATAACGTATAACGATATATAGCATGACGTTATAACGTATAACGTTATATAGCATACCAGTATAACGTATAACGTTATATAGCATACCAGTATAACGTATAACGTTATATAGTATTACGTTATAGCGTATAACGTTATAGAGAATATGAGTATAACATATAACGTTATATAGCATATCAGGATAACGTATAACATTATATAGCATATCAGGATAACGTATAACGTTATATAGTATTACGTTATAACGTATAACGATATATAGCATGACGTTATAACGTATAACGTAATATAGCATACCAGTATAACGTATAACGTTATATAGCATACCAGTATAACGTATAACGTTATATAGTATTACGTTATAGCGTATAACGTTATAGAGAATATGAGTATAACATATAACGTTATATAGCATATCAGGATAACGTATAACGTTATATAGCATTCCAGTATAACGTATAACGTTATACAGTATTACGTTATAGCGTATAACGTTATAGAGAATATGAGTATAACATATAACGTTATATAGCATATCAGGATAACGTATAACGTTATATATAGCATATCAGTATAACGTATAACGTTATATAGCATATCAGGATAACGTGTAAAGTTATATAACATATCAGTATAACGTATGAAGTAAAATAGCATATCAGTACAACGTATAACGTTATATGGGATATCTGTATAACGTATAACGTTTTAAGGTATTACGTTATATAGCACATCAGTATAACGTATGACGTTATAAGGTATTACGTTATAGCGTACTACGTTATATAGCATATCAGTCTAACGTATAACCTTATATAGTATATCAGGATAACGTATAACGTTGTATAGCATATCAGGATAACGTATAACGTTATATAGCATACCATTATAACGTATAACGTTATATAGCATATCAGGATAACGTATAACGTTATATAGCATGTCAGTATATCGTATGACGTTATAAGGTATTACGTTATAGCGTATTTCGTTATACAGCATATCAGTATAACATATAACGTTGTATAGCATATCAGGATAACGTATAACGTTGTATAGCATATCAGGATAACGTATAACGTTATATAGCATACCAGTATAACGTATAACGTTATATAGCATATCAGGATTACGTATAACGTTAGGTAGCATATCAGGATAACGTATAACGTCATATAGCATACCAATGTAACGTATAACGTTATATAGGATATCAGTATAACGTATAACGTTATATAGCATACCAGTATAACGTATAACGTTATATAGGATATCAGTATAACGTATAACGTTATATAGTATTACGTTCTAGCGCAATACGTTATTTAGGACATCAGTATAACGCATAACGTAATATAGCATATCAGTATAACGTATAACGTTATACAGCATATCAGGATAACGTATAACGTTATGTAGCATATCAGGATAACGTATAACGTCATATAGCATACCAATGTAACGTATAACGTTATATAGCATATCAGGATAACGTATAACGTTATATAGCATATCAGGATAACGTATATTGCTATTTAGCTAATCAGTATGACGTATAACGATATGTAGCATTACGTTATAACGTATAACGTTATGTAGCATACCAACATAACGTATAACGTTATATAGCATACCAGTATAACGTATAACGTTATATACTATATCAGGATAACGTATAACGTTGTATAGCATATCAGGATAACGTATAACGTTATATAGCATATCAGGATAACGTATAACATTATATAGCATATCAGGATAACGTATAACGTTATATAGTATTACGTTATAACGTATAACGATATATAGCATGACGTTATAACGTATAACGTAATATAGCATACCAGTATAACGTATAACGTTATATAGCATACCAGTATAACGTATAACGTTATATAGTATTACGTTATAGCGTATAACGTTATAGAGAATATGAGTATAACATATAACGTTATATAGCATATCAGGATAACGTATAACGTTATATAGCATTCCAGTATAACGTATAACGTTATACAGTATTACGTTATAGCGTATAACGTTATAGAGAATATGAGTATAACATATAACGTTATATAGCATATCAGGATAACGTATAACGTTATATATAGCATATCAGTATAACGTATAACGTTATATAGCATATCAGGATAACGTGTAAAGTTATATAACATATCAGTATAACGTATGAAGTAAAATAGCATATCAGTACAACGTATAACGTTATATGGGATATCTGTATAACGTATAACGTTTTAAGGTATTACGTTATATAGCACATCAGTATAACGTATGACGTTATAAGGTATTACGTTATAGCGTACTACGTTATATAGCATATCAGTCTAACGTATAACCTTATATAGTATATCAGGATAACGTATAACGTTGTATAGCATATCAGGATAACGTATAACGTTATATAGCATACCATTATAACGCATAACGTTATATAGCATATCAGGATAACGTATAACGTTATATAGCATGTCAGTATATCGTATGACGTTATAAGGTATTACGTTATAGCGTATTTCGTTATACAGCATATCAGTCTAACATATAACGTTGTATAGCATATCAGGATAACGTATAACGTTGTATAGCATATCAGGATAACGTATAACGTTATATAGCATACCAGTATAACGTATAACGTTATATAGCATATCAGGATTACGTATAACGTTAGGTAGCATATCAGGATAACGTATAACGTCATATAGCATACCAATGTAACGTATAACGTTATATAGGATATCAGTATAACGTATAACGTTATATAGCATACCAGTATAACGTATAACGTTATATAGGATATCAGTATAACGTATAACGTTATATAGTATTACGTTCTAGCGCAATACGTTATTTAGGACATCAGTATAACGCATAACGTAATATAGCATATCAGTATAACGTATAACGTTATACAGCATATCAGGATAACGTATAACGTTATGTAGCATATCAGGATAACGTATAACGTCATATAGCATACCAATGTAACGTATAACGTTATATAGCATATCAGGATAACGTATAACGTTATATAGCATATCAGGATAACGTATATTGCTATTTAGCTAATCAGTATGACGTATAACGATATGTAGCATTACGTTATAACGTATAACGTTATGTAGCATACCAACATAACGTATAACGTTATATAGCATACCAGTATAACGTATAACGTTATATACTATATCAGGATAACGTATAACGTTGTATAGCATATCAGGATAACGTATAACGTTATATAGCATATCAGGATAACGTATAACATTATATAGCATATCAGGATAACGTATAACGTTATATAGTATTACGTTATAACGTATAACGATATATAGCATGACGTTATAACGTATAACGTTATATAGCATACCAGTATAACGTATAACGTAATATAGCATACCAGTATAACGTATAACGTTATATAGCATACCAGTATAACGTATAACGTTATACAGTATTACGTTATAGCGTATAACGTTATAGAGAATATGAGTATAACATATAACGTTATATAGCATATCAGGATAACGTATAACGTTATATATAGCATATCAGTATAACGTATAACGTTATATAGCATATCAGGATAACGTGTAAAGTTATATAACATATCAGTATAACGTATGAAGTAAAATAGCATATCAGTACAACGTATAACGTTATATGGGATATCTGTATAACGTATAACGTTTTAAGGTATTACGTTATAGCGTATTACGTTATATAGCACATCAGTATAACGTATGACGTTATAAGGTATTACGTTATAGCGTATTACGTTATATAGCATATCAGTCTAACGTATAACCTTATATAGTATATCAGGATAACGTATAACGTTGTATAGCATATCAGGATAACGTATAACGTTATATAGCATATCAGGATAACGTATAACGTTATATAGCATACCAGTATAACGTATAACGTTATATAGCATATCAGGATAACGTATAACGTTATGTAGCATATCAGGATAACGTATAACGTCATATAGCATACCAATGTAACGTATAACGTTATATAGGATATCAGTATAACGTATAACGTTATATAGCATACCAGTATAACGTATAACGTTATATAGGATATCAGTATAACGTATAACGTTATATAGTATTACGTTCTAGCGCAATACGTTATTTAGGACATCAGTATAACGCATAACGTAATATAGCATATCAGTATAACGTATAACGTTATACAGCATATCAGGATAACGTATAACGTTATGTAGCATATCAGGATAACGTATAACGTCATATAGCATACCAATGTAACGTATAACGTTATATAGCATATCAGGATAACGTATAACGTTATATAGCATATCAGGATAACGTATATTGCTATTTAGCTAATCAGTATGACGTATAACGATATGTAGCATTACGTTATAACGTATAACGTTATGTAGCATACCAACATAACGTATAACGTTATATAGCATACCAGTATAACGTATAACGTTATATACTATATCAGGATAACGTATAACGTTATATAGCATTCCAGTATAACGTATAACGTTATACAGTATTACGTTATAGCGTATAACGTTATAGAGAATATGAGTATAACATATAACGTTATATAGCATATCAGGATAACGTATAACGTTATATAGCATATCAGTATAACGTATAACGTTATATAGCATATCAGGATAACGTGTAAAGTTATATAACATATCAGTATAACGTATGAAGTAAAATAGCATATCAGTACAACGTATAACGTTGTATGGGATATCAGTATAACGTATAACGTTATATAGCATATCAGTATAACGTAAAACGTTATATAGCACATCACGATAACGTATAACGTTTTATAGCAAATCAAGACAACGTATAACATTATATAGCATATCAGGATAACGTATAACGTTACATAGCATATCAGGATAACGTATAACGTTATATAGCATATCTGGATAACGTATAACGTTATATAACATATCAGGATAACGTATAACGTTATATAGTATTACGATATAACGTATAACGATATATAGCATGACGTTATAACGTCTAACGTTATAAAGCATACCAGTATAACGTATAACGTTATATAGCATACCAGTATAACGTATAACGTTATATAGTATTACGTTATAGCGTATAACGTTATAGAGAATATGAGTATAACATATAACGTTATATAGCATATCAGGATAGCGTATAACGTTATATAGCATATCAGGATAACGTATAACGTTATATAGCATATCAGGATAACGTATAACATTATATAGCATACCAGTATAACGTATAACGTTATATAGCATACCAGTATAACGTATAACGTTATATAGTATTACGTTATAGCGTATAACGTTATAGAGAATATGAGTATAACATATAACGTTATATAGCATATCAGGATAACGTATAACATTATATAGCATATCAGGATAACGTATAACGTTATATAGTATTACGTTATAACGTATAACGATATATAGCATGACGTTATAACGTATAACGTTATATAGCATACCAGTATAACGTATAACGTTATATAGCATACCAGTATAACGTATAATGTTATATAGTATTACGTTATAGCGTATAACGTTATAGAGAATATGAGTATAACATATAACGTTATATAGCATATCAGGATAACGTATAACGTTATATAGCATTCCAGTATAACGTATAACGTTATACAGTATTACGTTATAGCGTATAACGTTATAGAGAATATGAGTATAACATATAACGTTATATAGCATATCAGGATAACGTATAACGTTATATAGCATATCAGTATAACGTATAACGTTATATAGCATATCAGGATAACGTGTAAAGTTATATAACATATCAGTATAACGTATGAAGTAAAATAGCATATCAGTACAACGTATAACGTTATATGGGATATCTGTATAACGTATAACGTTTTAAGGTATTACGTTATATAGCACATCAGTATAACGTATGACGTTATAAGGTATTACGTTATAGCGTACTACGTTATATAGCATATCAGTCTAACGTATAACCTTATATAGTATATCAGGATAACGTATAACGTTGTATAGCATATCAGGATAACGTATAACGTTATATAGCATACCATTATAACGCATAACGTTATATAGCATATCAGGATAACGTATAACGTTATATAGCATGTCAGTATATCGTATGACGTTATAAGGTATTACGTTATAGCGTATTTCGTTATACAGCATATCAGTCTAACATATAACGTTGTATAGCATATCAGGATAACGTATAACGTTGTATAGCATATCAGGATAACGTATAACGTTATATAGCATACCAGTATAACGTATAACGTTATATAGCATATCAGGATTACGTATAACGTTAGGTAGCATATCAGGATAACGTATAACGTCATATAGCATACCAATGTAACGTATAACGTTATATAGGATATCAGTATAACGTATAACGTTATATAGCATACCAGTATAACGTATAACGTTATATAGGATATCAGTATAACGTATAACGTTATATAGTATTACGTTCTAGCGCAATACGTTATTTAGGACATCAGTATAACGCATAACGTAATATAGCATATCAGTATAACGTATAACGTTATACAGCATATCAGGATAACGTATAACGTTATGTAGCATATCAGGATAACGTATAACGTCATATAGCATACCAATGTAACGTATAACGTTATATAGCATATCAGGATAACGTATAACGTTATATAGCATATCAGGATAACGTATATTGCTATTTAGCTAATCAGTATGACGTATAACGATATGTAGCATTACGTTATAACGTATAACGTTATGTAGCATACCAACATAACGTATAACGTTATATAGCATACCAGTATAACGTATAACGTTATATAGCATATCAGGATAACGTATAACATTATATAGCATATCAGGATAACGTATAACGTTATATAGTATTACGTTATAACGTATAACGATATATAGCATGACGTTATAACGTATAACGTTATATAGCATACCAGTATAACGTATAACGTAATATAGCATACCAGTATAACGTATAACGTTATATAGCATACCAGTATAACGTATAACGTTATACAGTATTACGTTATAGCGTATAACGTTATAGAGAATATGAGTATAACATATAACGTTATATAGCATATCAGGATAACGTATAACGTTATATATAGCATATCAGTATAACGTATAACGTTATATAGCATATCAGGATAACGTGTAAAGTTATATAACATATCAGTATAACGTATGAAGTAAAATAGCATATCAGTACAACGTATAACGTTATATGGGATATCTGTATAACGTATAACGTTTTAAGGTATTACGTTATAGCGTATTACGTTATATAGCACATCAGTATAACGTATGACGTTATAAGGTATTACGTTATAGCGTACTACGTTATATAGCATATCAGTCTAACGTATAACCTTATATAGTATATCAGGATAACGTATAACGTTGTATAGCATATCAGGATAACGTATAACGTTATATAGCATATCAGGATAACGTATAACGTTATATAGCATACCAGTATAACGTATAACGTTATATAGCATATCAGGATAACGTATAACGTTATGTAGCATATCAGGATAACGTATAACGTCATATAGCATACCAATGTAACGTATAACGTTATATAGGATATCAGTATAACGTATAACGTTATATAGCATACCAGTATAACGTATAACGTTATATAGGATATCAGTATAACGTATAACGTTATATAGTATTACGTTCTAGCGCAATACGTTATTTAGGACATCAGTATAACGCATAACGTAATATAGCATATCAGTATAACGTATAACGTTATACAGCATATCAGGATAACGTATAACGTTATGTAGCATATCAGGATAACGTATAACGTCATATAGCATACCAATGTAACGTATAACGTTATATAGCATATCAGGATAACGTATAACGTTATATAGCATATCAGGATAACGTATATTGCTATTTAGCTAATCAGTATGACGTATAACGATATGTAGCATTACGTTATAACGTATAACGTTATGTAGCATACCAACATAACGTATAACGTTATATAGCATACCAGTATAACGTATAACGTTATATACTATATCAGGATAACGTATAACGTTATATAGCATTCCAGTATAACGTATAACGTTATACAGTATTACGTTATAGCGTATAACGTTATAGAGAATATGAGTATAACATATAACGTTATATAGCATATCAGGATAACGTATAACGTTATATAGCATATCAGTATAACGTATAACGTTATATAGCATATCAGGATAACGTGTAAAGTTATATAACATATCAGTATAACGTATGAAGTAAAATAGCATATCAGTACAACGTATAACGTTGTATGGGATATCAGTATAACGTATAACGTTATATAGCATATCAGTATAACGTAAAACGTTATATAGCACATCACGATAACGTATAACGTTTTATAGCAAATCAAGACAACGTATAACATTATATAGCATATCAGGATAACGTATAACGTTACATAGCATATCAGGATAACGTATAACGTTATATAGCATATCTGGATAACGTATAACGTTATATAACATATCAGGATAACGTATAACGTTATATAGTATTACGATATAACGTATAACGATATATAGCATGACGTTATAACGTCTAACGTTATAAAGCATACCAGTATAACGTATAACGTTATATAGCATACCAGTATAACGTATAACGTTATATAGTATTACGTTATAGCGTATAACGTTATAGAGAATATGAGTATAACATATAACGTTATATAGCATATCAGGATAGCGTATAACGTTATATAGCATATCAGGATAACGTATAACGTTATATAGCATATCAGGATAACGTATAACATTATATAGCATACCAGTATAACGTATAACGTTATATAGCATACCAGTATAACGTATAGCGTTATATAGTATTACGTTATAGCGTATAACGTTATAGAGAATATGAGTATAACATATAACGTTATATAGCATATCAGGATAACGTATAACATTATATAGCATATCAGGATAACGTATAACGTTATATAGTATTACGTTATAACGTATAACGATATATAGCATGACGTTATAACGTATAACGTTATATAGCATACCAGTATAACGTATAACGTTATATAGCATACCAGTATAACGTATAACGTTATATAGTATTACGTTATAGCGTATAACGTTATAGAGAATATGAGTATAACATATAACGTTATATAGCATATCAGGATAACGTATAACGTTATATAGCATTCCAGTATAACGTATAACGTTATACAGTATTACGTTATAGCGTATAACGTTATAGAGAATATGAGTATAACATATAACGTTATATAGCATATCAGGATAACGTATAACGTTATATAGCATATCAGTATAACGTATAACGTTATATAGCATATCAGGATAACGTGTAAAGTTATATAACATATCAGTATAACGTATGAAGTAAAATAGCATATCAGTACAACGTATAACGTTATATAGCATATCAGGATAACGTATAACGTTATATAGTATTACGTTATAGCGTATAACGTTATAGAGAATATGAGTATAACATATAACGTTATATAGCACATCAGGATAGCGTATAACGTTATATAGCATATCAGGATAATGTATAACGTTATATAGCATATCAGGATAACGTATAACGTTATATAGCATATCAGGATAACGTATAACATTATATAGCATATCAGGATAACGTATAACGTTATATAGTATTACGTTATAACGTATAACGATATATAGCATGACGTTATAACGTATAACGTTATATAGCATACCAGTATAACGTATAACGTTATATAGCATACCAGTATAACGTATAACGTTATATAGTATTACGTTATAGCGTATAACGTTATAGAGAATATGAGTATAACATATAACGTTATATAGCATATCAGGATAACGTATAACATTATATAGCATATCAGGATAACGTATAACGTTATATAGTATTACGTTATAACGTATAACGATATATAGCATGACGTTATAACGTATAACGTAATATAGCATACCAGTATAACGTATAACGTTATATAGTATTACGTTATAGCGTATAACGTTATAGAGAATATGAGTATAACATATAACGTTATATAGCATATCAGGATAACGTATAACGTTATATAGCATTCCAGTATAACGTATAACGTTATACAGTATTACGTTATAGCGTATAACGTTATAGAGAATATGAGTATAACATATAACGTTATATAGCATATCAGGATAACGTATAACGTTATATATAGCATATCAGTATAACGTATAACGTTATATAGCATATCAGGATAACGTGTAAAGTTATATAACATATCAGTATAACGTATGAAGTAAAATAGCATATCAGTACAACGTATAACGTTATATGGGATATCTGTATAACGTATAACGTTTTAAGGTATTACGTTATATAGCACATCAGTATAACGTATGACGTTATAAGGTATTACGTTATAGCGTACTACGTTATATAGCATATCAGTCTAACGTATAACCTTATATAGTATATCAGGATAACGTATAACGTTGTATAGCATATCAGGATAACGTATAACGTTATATAGCATACCATTATAACGTATAACGTTATATAGCATATCAGGATAACGTATAACGTTATATAGCATGTCAGTATATCGTATGACGTTATAAGGTATTACGTTATAGCGTATTTCGTTATACAGCATATCAGTCTAACATATAACGTTGTATAGCATATCAGGATAACGTATAACGTTGTATAGCATATCAGGATAACGTATAACGTTATATAGCATACCAGTATAACGTATAACGTTATATAGCATATCAGGATTACGTATAACGTTATGTAGCATATCAGGATAACGTATAACGTCATATAGCATACCAATGTAACGTATAACGTTATATAGGATATCAGTATAACGTATAACGTTATATAGCATACCAGTATAACGTATAACGTTATATAGGATATCAGTATAACGTATAACGTTATATAGTATTACGTTCTAGCGCAATACGTTATTTAGGACATCAGTATAACGCATAACGTAATATAGCATATCAGTATAACGTATAACGTTATACAGCATATCAGGATAACGTATAACGTTATGTAGCATATCAGGATAACGTATAACGTCATATAGCATACCAATGTAACGTATAACGTTATATAGCATATCAGGATAACGTATAACGTTATATAGCATATCAGGATAACGTATATTGCTATTTAGCTAATCAGTATGACGTATAACGATATGTAGCATTACGTTATAACGTATAACGTTATGTAGCATACCAACATAACGTATAACGTTATATAGCATACCAGTATATCGTATAACGTTATATACTATATCAGGATAACGTATAACGTTGTATAGCATATCAGGATAACGTATAACGTTATATAGCATATCAGGATAACGTATAACATTATATAGCATATCAGGATAACGTATAACGTTATATAGTATTACGTTATAACGTATAACGATATATAGCATGACGTTATAACGTATAACGTTATATAGCATACCAGTATAACGTATAACGTAATATAGCATACCAGTATAACGTATAACGTTATATAGCATACCAGTATAACGTATAACGTTATATAGTATTACGTTATAGCGTATAACGTTATAGAGAATATGAGTATAACATATAACGTTATATAGCATATCAGGATAACGTATAACGTTATATAGCATTCCAGTATAACGTATAACGTTATACAGTATTACGTTATAGCGTATAACGTTATAGAGAATATGAGTATAACATATAACGTTATATAGCATATCAGGATAACGTATAACGTTATATATAGCATATCAGTATAACGTATAACGTTATATAGCATATCAGGATAACGTGTAAAGTTATATAACATATCAGTATAACGTATGAAGTAAAATAGCATATCAGTACAACGTATAACGTTATATGGGATATCTGTATAACGTATAACGTTTTAAGGTATTACGTTATATAGCACATCAGTATAACGTATGACGTTATAAGGTATTACGTTATAGCGTACTACGTTATATAGCATATCAGTCTAACGTATAACGTTATATAGTATATCAGGATAACGTATAACGTTGTATAGCATATCAGGATAACGTATAACGTTATATAGCATACCATTATAACGTATAACGTTATATAGCATATCAGGATAACGTATAACGTTATATAGCATGTCAGTATATCGTATGACGTTATAAGGTATTACGTTATAGCGTATTTCGTTATACAGCATATCAGTCTAACATATAACGTTGTATAGCATATCAGGATAACGTATAACGTTGTATAGCATATCAGGATAACGTATAACGTTATATAGCATACCAGTATAACGTATAACGTTATATAGCATATCAGGATTACGTATAACGTTATGTAGCATATCAGGATAACGTATAACGTTATATAGCATATCAATGTAACGTATAACGTTATATAGGATATCAGTATAACGTATAACGTTATATAGCATACCAGTATAACGTATAACGTTATATAGGATATCAGTATAACGTATAACGTTATATAGTATTACGTTCTAGCGCAATACGTTATTTAGGACATCAGTATAACGCATAACGTAATATAGCATATCAGTATAACGTATAACGTTATACAGCATATCAGGATAACGTATAACGTTATGTAGCATATCAGGATAACGTATAACGTCATATAGCATACCAATGTAACGTATAACGTTATATAGCATATCAGGATAACGTATAACGTTATATAGCATATCAGGATAACGTATATTGCTATTTAGCTAATCAGTATGACGTATAACGATATGTAGCATTACGTTATAACGTATAACGTTATGTAGCATACCAACATAACGTATAACGTTATATAGCATACCAGTATATCGTATAACGTTATATACTATATCAGGATAACGTATAACGTTGTATAGCATATCAGGATAACGTATAACGTTATATAGCATATCAGGATAACGTATAACATTATATAGCATATCAGGATAACGTATAACGTTATATAGTATTACGTTATAACGTATAACGATATATAGCATGACGTTATAACGTATAACGTTATATAGCATACCAGTATAACGTATAACGTAATATAGCATACCAGTATAACGTATAACGTTATATAGCATACCAGTATAACGTATAACGTTATATAGTATTACGTTATAGCGTATAACGTTATAGAGAATATGAGTATAACATATAACGTTATATAGCATATCAGGATAACGTATAACGTTATATAGCATTCCAGTATAACGTATAACGTTATACAGTATTACGTTATAGCGTATAACGTTATAGAGAATATGAGTATAACATATAACGTTATATAGCATATCAGGATAACGTATAACGTTATATATAGCATATCAGTATAACGTATAACGTTATATAGCATATCAGGATAACGTGTAAAGTTATATAACATATCAGTATAACGTATGAAGTAAAATAGCATATCAGTACAACGTATAACGTTATATGGGATATCTGTATAACGTATAACGTTTTAAGGTATTACGTTATAGCGTATTACGTTATATAGCACATCAGTATAACGTATGACGTTATAAGGTATTACGTTATAGCGTACTACGTTATATAGCATATCAGTCTAACGTATAACCTTATATAGTATATCAGGATAACGTATAACGTTGTATAGCATATCAGGATAACGTATAACGTTATATAGCATATCAGGATAACGTATAACGTTATATAGCATACCAGTATAACGTATAACGTTATATAGCATATCAGGATAACGTATAACGTTATGTAGCATATCAGGATAACGTATAACGTCATATAGCATACCAATGTAACGTATAACGTTATATAGGATATCAGTATAACGTATAACGTTACATAGCATACCAGTATAACGTATAACGTTATATAGGATATCAGTATAACGTATAACGTTATATAGTATTACGTTCTAGCGCAATACGTTATTTAGGATATCAGTATAACGCATAACGTAATATAGCATATCAGTATAACGTATAACGTTATACAGCATATCAGGATAACGTATAACGTTATGTAGCATATCAGGATAACGTATAACGTCATATAGCATACCAATGTAACGTATAACGTTATATAGCATATCAGGATAACGTATAACGTTATATAGCATATCAGGATAACGTATAACGTTATATAGCATATCAGGATAACGTATAACATTATATAGCATATCAGGATAACGTATAACGTTATATAGTATTACGTTATAACGTATAACGATATATAGCATGACGTTATAACGTATAACGTTATATAGCATACCAGTATAACGTATAACGTAATATAGCATACCAGTATAACGTATAACGTTATACAGTATTACGTTATAGCGTATAACGTTATAGAGAATATGAGTATAACATATAACGTTATATAGCATATCAGGATAACGTATAACGTTATATAGCACATCAGTATAACGTATAACGTTATATAGCATATCAGGATAACGTGTAAAGTTATATAACATATCAGTATAACGTATGAAGTAAAATAGCATATCAGTACAACGTATAACGTTGTATGGGATATCAGTATAACGTATAACGTTATATAGCATATCAGTATAACGTAAAACGTTATATAGCACATCACGATAACGTATAACGTTTTATAGCAAATCAAGACAACGTATAACATTATATAGCATATCAGGATAACGTATAACGTTACATAGCATATCAGGATAACGTATAACGTTATATAGCATATCTGGATAACGTATAACGTTATATAACATATCAGGATAACGTATAACGTTATATAGTATTACGATATAACGTATAACGATATATAGCATGACGTTATAACGTCTAACGTTATAAAGCATACCAGTATAACGTATAACGTTATATAGCATACCAGTATAACGTATAACGTTATATAGTATTACGTTATAGCGTATAACGTTATAGAGAATATGAGTATAACATATAACGTTATATAGCATATCAGGATAGCGTATAACGTTATATAGCATATCAGGATAACGTATAACGTTATATAGCATATCAGGATAACGTATAACATTATATAGCATACCAGTATAACGTATAACGTTATATAGTATTACGTTATAGCGTATAACGTTATAGAGAATATGAGTATAACATATAACGTTATATAGCATATCAGGATAGCGTATAACGTTATATAGCATATCAGGATAACGTATAACGTTATATAGCATATCAGGATAACGTATAACATTATATAGCATACCAGTATAACGTATAACGTTATATAGCATACCAGTATAACGTATAACGTTATATAGTATTACGTTATAGCGTATAACGTTATAGAGAATATGAGTATAACATATAACGTTATATAGCATATCAGGATAACGTATAACATTATATAGCATATCAGGATAACGTATAACGTTATATAGTATTACGTTATAACGTATAACGATATATAGCATGACGTTATAACGTATAACGTTATATAGCATACCAGTATAACGTATAACGTTATATAGTATTACGTTATAGCGTATAACGTTATAGAGAATATGAGTATAACATATAACGTTATATAGCATATCAGGATAACGTATAACGTTATATAGCATTCCAGTATAACGTATAACGTTATACAGTATTACGTTATAGCGTATAACGTTATAGAGAATATGAGTATAACATATAACGTTATATAGCATATCAGGATAACGTATAACGTTATATAGCATATCAGTATAACGTATAACGTTATATAGCATATCAGGATAACGTGTAAAGTTATATAACATATCAGTATAACGTATGAAGTAAAATAGCATATCAGTACAACGTATAACGTTATATAGCATATCAGGATAACGTATAACGTTATATAGTATTACGTTATAGCGTATAACGTTATAGAGAATATGAGTATAACATATAACGTTATATAGCACATCAGGATAGCGTATAACGTTATATAGCATATCAGGATAATGTATAACGTTATATAGCATATCAGGATAACGTATAACGTTATATAGCATATCAGGATAACGTATAACATTATATAGCATATCAGGATAACGTATAACGTTATATAGTATTACGTTATAACGTATAACGATATATAGCATGACGTTATAACGTATAACGTTATATAGCATACCAGTATAACGTATAACGTTATATAGCATA
The DNA here is from genome assembly GCA_911622165.2 of Bombus sylvestris. Taxonomy (NCBI): domain Eukaryota; kingdom Metazoa; phylum Arthropoda; class Insecta; order Hymenoptera; family Apidae; genus Bombus; species Bombus sylvestris. Next base: position 8,734,209 of record OU443146.1, on the reverse strand, counting down.
CCAGTATAACGTATAACGTTATATAGTATTACGTTATAGCGTATAACGTTATAGAGAATATGAGTATAACATATAACGTTATATAGCATATCAGGATAACGTATAACATTATATAGCATATCAGGATAACGTATAACGTTATATAGTATTACGTTATAACGTATAACGATATATAGCATGACGTTATAACGTATAACGTAATATAGCATACCAGTATAACGTATAACGTTATATAGCATACCAGTATAACGTATAACGTTATATAGTATTACGTTATAGCGTATAACGTTATAGAGAATATGAGTATAACATATAACGTTATATAGCATATCAGGATAACGTATAACGTTATATAGCATTCCAGTATAACGTATAACGTTATACAGTATTACGTTATAGCGTATAACGTTATAGAGAATATGAGTATAACATATAACGTTATATAGCATATCAGGATAACGTATAACGTTATATATAGCATATCAGTATAACGTATAACGTTATATAGCATATCAGGATAACGTGTAAAGTTATATAACATATCAGTATAACGTATGAAGTAAAATAGCATATCAGTACAACGTATAACGTTATATGGGATATCTGTATAACGTATAACGTTTTAAGGTATTACGTTATATAGCACATCAGTATAACGTATGACGTTATAAGGTATTACGTTATAGCGTACTACGTTATATAGCATATCAGTCTAACGTATAACCTTATATAGTATATCAGGATAACGTATAACGTTGTATAGCATATCAGGATAACGTATAACGTTATATAGCATACCATTATAACGTATAAAGTTATATAGCATATCAGGATAACGTATAACGTTATATAGCATGTCAGTATATCGTATGACGCTATAAGGTATTACGTTATAGCGTATTTCGTTATACAGCATATCAGTCTAACATATAACGTTGTATAGCATATCAGGATAACGTATAACGTTGTATAGCATATCAGGATAACGTATAACGTTATATAGCATACCAGTATAACGTATAACGTTATATAGCATATCAGGATTACGTATAACGTTATATAGCATACCAGTATAACGTATAACGTTATATAGCATATCAGGATAACGTATAACGTTATGTAGCATATCAGGATAACGTATAACGTCATATAGCATACCAATGTAACGTATAACGTTATATAGGATATCAGTATAACGTATAACGTTATATAGCATACCAGTACAACGTATAACGTTATATGGGATATCTGTATAACGTATAACGTTTTAAGGTATTACGTTATAGCGTATTACGTTATATAGCACATCAGTATAACGTATGACGTTATAAGGTATTACGTTATAGCGTACTACGTTATATAGCATATCAGTCTAACGTATAACCTTATATAGTATATCAGGATAACGTATAACGTTGTATAGCATATCAGGATAACGTATAACGTTATATAGCATATCAGGATAACGTATAACGTTATATAGCATACCAGTATAACGTATAACGTTATATAGCATATCAGGATAACGTATAACGTTATGTAGCATATCAGGATAACGTATAACGTCATATAGCATACCAATGTAACGTATAACGTTATATAGGATATCAGTATAACGTATAACGTTATATAGCATACCAGTATAACGTATAACGTTATATAGGATATCAGTATAACGTATAACGTTATATAGTATTACGTTCTAGCGCAATACGTTATTTAGGACATCAGTATAACGCATAACGTAATATAGCATATCAGTATAACGTATAACGTTATACAGCATATCAGGATAACGTATAACGTTATGTAGCATATCAGGATAACGTATAACGTCATATAGCATACCAATGTAACGTATAACGTTATATAGCATATCAGGATAACGTATAACGTTATATAGCATATCAGGATAACGTATATTGCTATTTAGCTAATCAGTATGACGTATAACGATATGTAGCATTACGTTATAACGTATAACGTTATGTAGCATACCAACATAACGTATAACGTTATATAGCATACCAGTATAACGTATAACGTTATATACTATATCAGGATAACGTATAACGTTGTATAGCATATCAGGATAACGTATAACGTTATATAGCATATCAGTATAATGTATAACGTTATATAGCATATCAGTATAACGTATAACGTTATATAGCATATCAGTATAACGTAAAACGTTATATAGCACATCACGATAACGTATAACGTTTTATAGCAAATCAAGACAACGTATAACATTATATAGCATATCAGGTTAACGTATAACGTTACATAGCATATCAGGATAACGTATAACGTTATATAGCATATCTGGATAACGTATAACGTTATATAACATATCAGGATAACGTATAACGTTATATAGTATTACGATATAACGTATAACGATATATAGCATGACGTTATAACGTCTAACGTTATAAAGCATACCAGTATAACGTATAACGTTATATAGCATACCAGTATAACGTATAACGTTATATAGTATTACGTTATAGCGTATAACGTTATAGAGAATATGAGTATAACATATAACGTTATATAGCATATCAGGATAGCGTATAACGTTATATAGCATATCAGGATAACGTATAACGTTATATAGCATATCAGGATAACGTATAACGTTATATAGCATATCAGGATAACGTATAACATTATATAGCATATCAGGATAACGTATAACGTTATATAGTATTACGTTATAACGTATAACGATATATAGCATGACGTTATAACGTATAACGTTATATAGCATACCAGTATAACGTATAACGTTATATAGCATACCAGTATAACGTATGACGTTATATAGTATTACGTTATAGCGTATAACGTTATAGAGAATATGAGTATAACATATAACGTTATATAGCATATCAGGATAACGTATAACATTATATAGCATATCAGGATAACGTATAACGTTATATAGTATTACGTTATAACGTATAACGATATATAGCATGACGTTATAACGTATAACGTTATATAGCATACCAGTATAACGTATAACGTTATATAGCATACCAGTATAACGTATAACGTTATATAGTATTACGTTATAGCGTATAACGTTATAGAGAATATGAGTATAACATATAACGTTATATAGCATATCAGGATAACGTATAACGTTATATAGCATTCCAGTATAACGTATAACGTTATACAGTATTACGTTATAGCGTATAACGTTATAGAGAATATGAGTATAACATATAACGTTATATAGCATATCAGGATAACGTATAACGTTATATAGCATATCAGTATAACGTATAACGTTATATAGCATATCAGGATAACGTGTAAAGTTATATAACATATCAGTATAACGTATGAAGTAAAATAGCATATCAGTACAACGTATAACGTTATATAGCATATCAGGATAACGTATAACGTTATATAGTATTACGTTATAGCGTATAACGTTATAGAGAATATGAGTATAACATATAACGTTATATAGCATATCAGGATAGCGTATAACGTTATATAGCATATCAGGATAACGTATAACGTTATATAGCATATCAGGATAACGTATAACGTTATATAGCATATCAGGATAACGTATAACATTATATAGCATATCAGGATAACGTATAACGTTATATAGTATTACGTTATAACGTATAACGATATATAGCATGACGTTATAACGTATAACGTTATATAGCATACCAGTATAACGTATAACGTTATATAGCATACCAGTATAACGTATAACGTTATATAGTATTACGTTATAGCGTATGACGTTATAGAGAATATGAGTATAACATATAACGTTATATAGCATATCAGGATAACGTATAACGTTATATAGCATTCCAGTATAACGTATAACGTTATACAGTATTACGTTATAGCGTATAACGTTATAGAGAATATGAGTATAACATATAACGTTATATAGCATATCAGGATAACGTATAACGTTATATATAGCATATCAGTATAACGTATAACGTTATATAGCATATCAGGATAACGTGTAAAGTTATATAACATATCAGTATAACGTATGAAGTAAAATAGCATATCAGTACAACGTATAACGTTATATAGCATATCAGGATAACGTATAACGTTATATAGCATATCAGGATAACGTATAACGTTATATAGCATGTCAGTATAACGTATAACGTTATATAGGATATGTGTATAACGTATAACGTTATAAGGTATTACGTTATAGCGTATTACGTTATATAGCATATCAGGATAACGTATAACGTTATATAGCATATCAGGATAACGTATAACGTTATATAGCATATCAGGATACCGTATAACGTTATATAGCATATCAGGATAACGTATAACGTTATATAGTATTACGTTATAACGTATAACGTTATATAGCATGTCATTATATCGTATAACGTTATATAGTATATCAGGATAACGTGTAAAGATATATAACATATCAGTATAACGTATAAAGTAATATAGCATATCAGTACAACGTATAACGTTATATAGTATTACGTTATAACGTATAACGATATATAGCATGACGTTATAACGATTAACGTTATATAGCATGTCAGTATAACGTATAACGTTATATAGGATATCTGTATAACGTATAACGTTATAAGGTATTACGTTATAGCGTATTACGTTATATAGCATATCAGTATAACGTATGACGTTATAAGGTATTACGTTATAGCGTATTACGTTATATAGCATATCAGTCTAACGTATAACGTTATATAGCATGTCAGTATATCGTATGACGTTATAAGGTATTACGTTATAGCGTATTACGTTATATAGCATATCAGGATAACGTATAACGTTATATAGCATATCAGGATACCGTATAACGTTCTATAGCATATCAGGATAACGTATAACGTTGTATAGCATATCAGGATAACGTATAACGTTATATAGCGTACCAGTATAACGTATAACGTTATATAGCATATCAGGATAACGTATAACGTTATGTAGCATATCAGGATAACGTATAACGTCATACAGCATACCAATGTAACGTATAACGTTATATAGGATATCAGTATAACGTATAACGTTATATAGCATACCAGTATAACGTATAACGTTATATAGGATATCAGTATAACGTATAACGTTATATAGTATTACGTTCTAGCGCAATACGTTATTTAGGACATCAGTATAACGCATAACGTAATATAGCATATCAGTATAACGTATAACGTTATACAGCATATCAGGATAACGTATAACGTTATGTAGCATATCAGGATAACGTATAACGACATATAGCATTCCAATGTAACGTATAACGTTATATAGCATATCAGGATAACGTATAACGTTATATAGCATATCAGGATAACGTATATTGCTATTTAGCTAATCAGTATGACGTATAACGATATGTAGCATTACGTTATAACGTATAACGTTATGTAGCATACCAACATAACGTATAACGTTATATAGCATACCAGTATAACGTATAACGTTGTATACTATATCAGGATAACGTATAACGTTGTATAGCATATCAGGATAACGTATAACGTTATATAGCATATCAGTATAACGTATAACGTTATATAGCATATCAGTATAACGTATAACGTTATATAGCATATCAGTATAACGTAAAACGTTATATAGCACATCACGATAACGTATAACGTTTTATAGCTAATCAAGACAACGTATAACATTATATAGCATATCAGGATAACGTATAACGTTATATAGCATATCAGAATAACGTATATCGTTATATAGCATATCAGGATAACGTATAACGTTATATAGCATATCAGGATAACGTATATTGCTATTTAGCTAATCAGTATGACGTATAACGATATGTAGCATTACGTTATAACGTATAACGTTATGTAACATACCAACATAACGTATAACGTTATATAGCATACTAGTATAACGTATAACGTTATATACTATTACGTTATTGCGTATTACGTTATAGAGAATATTAGTATAACATATAACGTTATATAGCATATCAGGATAACGTATAACGTTATATAGCATATCAGCAAACGTATAACGTTCTATACTATATCAGGATAACGTATAACGTTGTATAGCATATCAGGATAACGTATAACGTTATATAGCATATCAGTATAACGTATAACGTTTTATAGCATATCAATATAACGTATAACGTTATATAGCATATCAATATAACGTATAACATTATCTAGCATACCAGGATAACGTATAACCTTATACAGCATATCAGGATAACGTATATCGTTATATACTATTACGTTATTGCGTATTACGTTATAGAGAATATTAGTATAACATATAACGTTATATAGCATATCAGGATAACCTATAACGTTGTATAGCATATCAGCACACGTATAACGTTATGTAGCATATCAGGATAACGTATAACCTTATGTAGCGTATCAGGATGACGTATAACGTCATATAGCATACCAGTATAACGTATAACGTTATATAGGATATCAGTATAACGTATAACGTTATATAGTATTACGTTCTAGCGCAATACGTTATTTAGCACATCAGTATAACGCATAACGTAATATAGCATATCAGTATAACGTATAACGTTATACAGCATATCAGGATAATGTATAACGTTATGTAGCATATCAGGATAACGTATAACGTTATGTAGCATATCAGGATATCGTATAACGTTATATAGGATATCAGTATAACGTATAACGTTATATAGCATACCAGTATAACGTATAACGTTATATAGTATTACGTTATAGCGTATGACGTTATAGAGCATATGAGTATAACATATAACGTTATATAGCATATCAGGATAACGTATAACGTTATATAGCATATCAGAATGACGTATAACGTTATATAGCATATCAGTATAACGTATAACGTTATTTAGCATACCCGTATAACGTGTAACGTTATATAGCATACCCGTATAACGTATAACGATATATAGGATATCAGTATAACTTAGAACGTTATATACGATATCAGTATATCGTGTAACGTTATATAATATTACGTTATAGCGTATAACGTCATATAGCATATCAGTATAACGTATAACGTTATATAGCATATCAGGATAACGTATAACGTTATATATATATCAGGATAACGTGTAAAGTTATATAACATATCAGTGTAACGTATAAAGAAATATAGCATATCAGTACAACGTATCACGTTATATAGTATTACGTTATAACGTATAACGATATATAGCATGACGTTATAACGATTACCGTTATATAGCATGTCAGTATAACGTATCACGTTATATAACATATCAGTATAACGTATAACGTTATATAGCATATCAGTATAACGTAAAACGTTATATAACATATCAGTATAACGTATAACGTTATATAGCATATCAGTATAACGTATAACGTTATATAGCATATCAGGATAACGTATAACGTTATATAGGATATCAGTATAACGTATAACGTTATATAGTATTACGTTATATAGCACATCTCTATAACGTATAACGTTATATAGCATATCAGTATATCGTGTAACGTTATATAGTATTACGTTATAGCGTATTTCGTTATATAGCACATCACTATTACGTATAACGTTATATAGCATATCAGGATAACGCAGAACGTTATATAGGATATCAGTATATCGTACAACGTTATATAGTATTACGTTGTAGCGTAATACGTAATATAGCATATCAGCATAACGTAAAACGTTATATAACATATCAGTATAACGTATAACGTTATATAGCATATCAGTATAACGTATAACGTTACATAGCATATCAGTGTAACATATAACACCATATATCATATCAGGATAACGTATAACGTTATATAGCAAATGAGGATAACGTATAACGTTATGTAGGATATCAGTATAACGTATAACGTTATATAGCATATCAGTACAACGCATAACGTTATATTGCATATCAGGATAACGTAGAACATTATATAGGATATCAGTATATCGTATAACGTTATATAGTATTACGTTGTAGCGTAATACGTAATATAGCATATCAGTATAACGTAAAACGCTATATAGCATATCAGTATAACGTATAACGTTATATGGCATGTCAGTATAACGTATAACGTTATATAGCATATCAGGATAGCGTATAACGTTATATAGCATATCAGGATAACGTGTAAAGTTATATAACATATCAGTATAACGTATAAAGTAATATAGCATATCAGTACAACGTATAACGTTATATAGTATTACGTTATAACGTATAACGATATATAGCATGACGTTATAACGATTAACGTTATATAGCATGTCAGTATAACGTATAACGTTATATAGCATATCAGTATAACGTATAACGTTATATATCATATCAGGATAACGTATAACGGTACATAGCATATCAGGATAACGTATAACGTTATGTAGCATATCAGGATAACGTATAACGTTATATAGCATATCAGTATAACGTATAACTTTATATAGCATACCAGTATAACGTATAACGTTATATAGGATATCAGTATAACGTATAACGTTATATAGTATTACGTTATATAGCACATCTGTATAACGTATAACAATATATAGCATATCAGTTTGACGTATAACGTTATGCAGCATATCAGGATAACGTATAACGTTATACAGCAAATCAGGATAACGTATAACGTTATATAGCAAATCAGGATAACGTATAACGTTATGTACCATATCAGGATAACGTATAACGTCATATAGCATACCAATGTAACGTATAAAGTTATATAGGATATCAGTATAACGTATAACGTTATATAGTATTACGTTATAACGTATAACGTTATATGGCATGTCAGTATAACGTATAACGTCATATAGTATTACGTTATAACGTATAACGTTATATGGCATGTCAGTATAACGTATAACGTCATATAGCATATCAGGATATCGTATAACGTTATATAGCATATCAGGATAACGTGTAAAGTTATATAACATATCAGTATAACGTATAAAGTAATATAGCATATCAGTACAACGTATAACGTTATATAGTATTACGTTATAACCTATAACGATATATAGCATGACGTTATAACGATTAACGTTATATAGCATGTCAGTATAACGTATAACGTTATATAGCATATCAGTATAACGTATAACGTTATATAGCATGTCAGTATAACGTATAACGTTATATAGCATATCAGTATAACGTATAACGTTATATATCATATCAGGATAACGTATAACGTTATATAGCATATCAGGATAACGTATAACGTTATGTAGTATATCAGGATAACGTATAACGTTATATAGCATATCAGTATAACGTATAACGTTATATAGGATATCAGTATATCGTATAACGTTATATAGTATTACGTTGTATAGCACATCTGTATAACGCACAACGTTATATAGCATATCAGTTTGACGTATAACGTTATACAGCAAATCAGGATAACGTATAACGTTATATAGCATATCAGTATAACGTACAACGTTATATAGCATACCCGTATAACGTATAACGTTATATAGGATATCAGTATAACGTAGAACGTTATATAGGATATCATTATATCGTGTAACGTTATATAGTATTACGTTATAGCGTATTACGTTATATAGCACATCACTATTACGTATAACGTTATATAGTATTACGTTATATAGCACATCTCTATAACGTATAACGTTATATAGCATATCAGTTTGACGTATAACGTTATGCAGCATGTCAGTATAACGTATAACGTTATATAGCATATCAGTATAACGTATAACGTTATATATCATATCAGGATAACGTATAACGTTATATAGCATATCACTATAACGTATAACGTTATATAGGATATCAGTATATCGTATAACGTTATATAGTATTACGTTGCATAGCACATCTGTATAACGCATAACGTTATATGGCATGTCAGTATAACGTATAACGTTATATAGCATATCAGTCTAACGTATAGCGTTATATAGCACACCAGTATAACGTATAACGTTATATAGGATATCAGTATATCGTGTAACGTTATATAGTATTACGTTATAGCGTATTTCGTTATATAGCACATCACTATTACGTATAACGTCATATAGCACATCAGGATAACGCAGAACGTTGAATAGGATATCAGTATATCGTACAACGTTATATAGTATTACGTTGTAGCGTAATACGTAATATAGCATATCAGTATAACGTAAAACGCTATATAGCATATCAGTATAACGTATAACGTTAAATAGCATATCAGTGTAACATATAACACCATATATCATATCAGGATAACGTATAACGTTATATAGCAAATGAGGATAACGTATAACGTTATGTAGGATATCAGTATAACGTATAACGTTATATAGCATATCAGTACAACGCATAACGTTATATTGCATATCAGGATAACGTAGAACATTATATAGGATATCAGTATATCGTATAACGTTATATAGTATTACGTTGTAGCGTAATACGTAATATAGCATATCTGTATAACGCATAACGTTATATGGCATGTCAGTATAACGTATAACGTTATATAGCATATCAGTCTAACGTATAGCGTTATATAGCACACCAGTATAACGTATAACGTTATATAGGATATCAGTATATCGTATAACGTTATATAGTATTACGTTGCATAGCACATCTGTATAACGCATAACGTTATATGGCATGTCAGTATAACGTATAACGTTATATAGCATATCAGTCTAACGTATAGCGTTATATAGCACACCAGTATAACGTATAACGTTATATAGGATATCAGTATATCGTGTAACGTTATATAGTATTACGTTATAGCGTATTTCGTTATATAGCACATCACTATTACGTATAACGTCATATAGCACATCAGGATAACGCAGAACGTTGAATAGGATATCAGTATATCGTACAACGTTATATAGTATTACGTTGTAGCGTAATACGTAATATAGCATATCAGTATAACGTAAAACGCTATATAGCATATCAGTATAACGTATAACGTTAAATAGCATATCAGTGTAACATATAACACCATATATCATATCAGGATAACGTATAACGTTATATAGCAAATGAGGATAACGTATAACGTTATGTAGGATATCAGTATAACGTATAACGTTATATAGCATATCAGTACAACGCATAACGTTATATTGCATATCAGGATAACGTAGAACATTATATAGGATATCAGTATATCGTATAACGTTATATAGTATTACGTTGTAGCGTAATACGTAATATAGCATATCAGCATAACGTAAAACGCTATATAGCATATCAGTATAACGTATAACGTTATATGGCATGTCAGTATAACGTATAACGTCATATAGCATATCAGGATAGCGTATAACGTTATGTAGCATATCAGGATAACGTGTAAAGTTATATAACATATCAGTATAACGTATAAAGTAATATAGCATATCAGTACAACGTATAACGTTATATAGTATTACGTTATAACGTATAACGATATATAGCATGACGTTATAACGATTAACGTTATATAGCATGTCAGTATAACGTATAACGTTATATAGCATATCAGTATAACGTAAAACGCTATATAGCATATCAGTATAACGTATAACGTTACATAGCATATCAGTGTAACATATAACACCATATATCATATCAGGATAACGTATAACGTTATATAGCAAATGAGGATAACGTATAACGTTATGTAGGATATCAGTATAACGTATAACGTTATATAGCATATCAGTACAACGCATAACGTTATATTGCATATCAGGATAACGTAGAACATTATATAGGATATCAGTATATCGTATAACGTTATATAGTATTACGTTGTAGCGTAATACGTAATATAGCATATCAGTATAACGTAAAACGCTGTATAGCATATCAGTATAACGTATAACGTTATATGGCATGTCAGTATAACGTATAACGTCATATAGCATGTCAGGATAGCGTATAACGTTATATAGCATATCAGGATAACGTATAACGTTATGTACCATACCAGGATAACGTATAACGTCATATAGCATACCAATGTAACGTATAAAGTTATATAGGATATCAGTATAACGTATAACGTTACATAGTATTACGTTATAACGTATAACGTTATATGGCATGTCAGTATAACGTATAACGTCATATAGCATATCAGGATATCGTATAACGTTATATAGCATGTCAGTATAACGTACAACGTTATTTAGTATGACGTTATAGCGTATTACGTTATATAGCACATCACTATAGCGCATAACGTCATATAGCATATCAGGATAACGTAGAACGTTAAATAGGATATCAGTATATCGTATAACGTGGTATAGTATTACGTTGTAGCGTATTACGTTATATAGCATATCAGTATGACTTAAAACGTTATATAGCATATCAGTATAACGTAAAACGCTATATAGTATTACGTTATAACGTATAACGATATATAGCATGGCGTTATAACGATTAACGTTATATAGCATGTCAGTATAACGTATAACGTTATATAGGATATCAGTGTAACGTATAACGTTATATAGCATATCAGGATATCGTATAACGTTATATAGCATATCACAATGACGAATAGCGTTATATAGCATACCAACATAACGTATAACGTTATATAGCATATCAGTATAACGTATAACGTTATATAGTATTACGTTATAACGTATAACGATATATAGCATGGCGTTATAACGATTAACGTTATATAGCATGTCAGTATAACGTATAACGTTATATAGGATATCAGTGTAACGTATAACATTATAAGGTATTACGTTATAGCGTATTACGTTATATAGCATATCAGTATAACGTATGACGTTATAAGGTATTACGTTATAGCGTATTACGTTATATAGCATATCAGTCTAACGTATAACGTTATATAGTATATCAGGATAACGTATAACGTTGTATAGCATATCAGGATAACGTATAACGTTATATAACATATCAGTATAACGTATAACGTTATATAGCATATCAGTATAACGTAAAACGTTATATAGCATATCAAGATAACGTATCACGTTATATAGCATATCAGGATAACGTAGAACGTTATATAGCTTATCAAGGATAACGTACAACGTTATATAGCATATCAGGATGACGTATAACGTTATATAGCATATCAGTATAACGTATAACGTTATATAGCATATCAGGATATCGTATAACGTTATATAGCATATCAGGATAACGTATAACGTTATATAGCATATCAAGATAACGTCTAACGTTATATTGCATATCAGGGTAACGTATAACGTTATATAGCATATCAGTTTCACGTATAACGTTATATAGCATATCAGTATAAGGTATAACGTTATATAGCATATGAGTATAACGTACAACGTTATTTAGTATTACGTTATAGCGTATTACGTTATATAGCACATCACTATAGCGTATAACGTCATATAGCATATCAATAATAACGTATAACGTTATATAGCATATCAGGATAACGTAGAACGTTATATAGCTTATCAAGGATAACGTATAACGTTATATAGCATATCAGGATAACGTAGAACGTTATGTAGCTTATCAAGGATAACGTACAACGTTATATAGCATATCAGGATAACGTATAACGTTATATAGCATATCAGTATAACGTATAACGTTATATAGCATACCAGTATAACGAATAACGTTATATAGGATATCAGTATAACGTTTATCGTCATACAGTATTACGTTATAACGTATAACGATATATAGCATGACGTTATAACGATTAACGTTATATAGCATATCAGTAGAACGTATAACGTTATATAGCATATCAGTATATCGTGTAACGTTATATAGTATTACGTTATAGCGTATTACGTTATATAGCACATCACTATAGCGTATAACGTCATAGAGCATATCAGGATAACGTAGAACGTTATATAGGATATCAGTATATCGTATAACGTTATATAGTATTACGTTGTAGCGTATTACGTTATATAGCATATCAGTATAACGTATAACGTTATATGACATATCAGTATAACGAATAACGTTATATAGTATTACGTTATAGCGAATTACGTTATATAGCATATCAGTAGAACGTATTACGTTATAGAGCATATCAGTATAACGTATAACGTTATATAGTATTACGTTATATAGCACATCTGTATAACGTATAACGTTATATAGCATATCAGTTTGACGTATAACGTTATGCAGCATATCAGTATAACGTATAACGTTATATAGCATATCAGGATAACGTATAACGTTATGTAGCATATCAGTGTAACATATAACACCATATATCATATCAGGATAACGTATAACGTTATATAGCATATCAGTATAACGTAAAACGCTATATAGCATATCAGTATAACGTATAACGTTATATAGCATACCGGTATAACGTATAACGTTATATAGGATATCAGTATAACGTATAACGTTATATAGCATATCAGTATAACGTAAAACGTTATTTAGTATTACGTTATAGCGTATTACGTTATATAGCACATCACTATAGCGTATAACGTCATAGAGCATATCAGGATAACGTAGAACGTTATATAGGATATCAGTATATCGTATAACGTTATATAGTATTACGTTGTAGCGTATTACGTTATATAGCATATCAGTATAACGTATAACGTTATATGACATATCAGTATAACGAATAACGTTATATAGTATTACGTTATAGCGAATTACGTTATATAGCATATCAGTAGAACGTATTACGTTATAGAGCATATCAGTATAACGTATAACGTTATATAGCATTTCAGGATACCGTATAACGTTATATATCATACCAGGATGACGTATAACGTTATATAGCATCTCAGGATAACGTATAACGTTATGTAGCATATCAGGATAACGTATAACGTTATATAGCATACCAGTATAACGTATAACGTTATATAGTATTACGTTATATAGCACATCTGTATAACGTATAACGTTATATAGCATATCAGTTTGACGTATAACGTTATGCAGCATATCAGTATAACGTATAACGTTATATAGCATATCAGGATAACGTATAACGTTATGTAGCATATCAGGATAACGTATAATGTTATATAGCATATCAGTATAACGTATAACGTTATATAGCATACCAGTATAACGTATAACGTTATATAGGATATCAGTATAACGTATAACGTTATATAGTATTACGTTATATAGCACATCTGTATAACATATAACGTTATATAGCATATCAGTTTGACGTATAACGTTACGCAGCATATCAGGATAACGTATAACGTTATACAGCAAATCAGGATAACGTATAACGTTATATAGCATATCAGTATAACGTATAACGTTATATAGCATGCCCGTATAACGTATAACGTTATATAGGATATCAGTATAACGTAGAACGTTATATAGCATATCAGTATAACGTACAACGTTATTTAGTATTACGTTATAGCGAATTACGTTATATAGCACATCACTATAGCATATAACGTCATATAGCATATCAGGATAACGTAGAACATTATATAGGATATCAGTATATCGTATAATGTTATATAGTATTACGTTGTAGCGTAATACGTAATATAGCATATCAGTATAACGTAAAACGCTATATAGCGTATCGGTATAACGTATAACGTTACATAGCATATCAGTGTAACATATAACACCATATATCATATCAGGATAACGTATAACGTTATATAGCATATCAGTATAACGTAAAACGCTATATAGCATATCAGTATAACGTATAACGTTATATAGCATACCGGTATAACGTATAACGTTATATAGGATATCAGTATAACGTATAACGTTATATAGCATATCAGTATAACGTAAAACGTTATTTAGTATTACGTTATAGCGTATTACGTTATATAGCACATCACTATAGCGTATAACGTCATATAGCATATCAGGATAATGTAGAACGTTATATAGGATATCAGTATATCGTATAACGTTATATAGTATTACGTTGTAGCGTATTACGTTATATACCATATCAGTATAACGTATAACGTTATATGGCATATCAGTATAACGTATAACGTTATATAGTATTACATTATAGCGAATTACGTTATATAGCACATCACCATAACGTATAACGTTACATAACATATCACAATGACGAATAGCGTTATATAGCATACCAACATAACGTATAACGTTATATAGCATATCAATAGAACGTATAACGTTATATAGCATATCAGTATAACGTACAACGTTATTTAGTATTACGTTATAGCGTATTACGTTATATAGCACATCACTATAGCGTATAACGTCATATAGCATATCAGGATAACGTAGAACGTTATATAGGATATCAGTATATCGTATAACGTTGTATAGTATTACGTTGTAGCGTATTACGTTATATAGCATATCAGTATGACTTAAAACGTTATATAGCATATCAGTATAACGTAAAACGCTATATAGCATATCAGTATAACGTATAACGTTATATAGTATTACGTTATAACGTATAACGATATATAGCATGACGTTATAACGATTAACGTTATATAGCATGTTAGTATAACGTATAACGTTATATAGTATATCAGTGTAACGTATAACATTATAAGGTATTACGTTATAGCGTATTACGTTATATAGCATATCAGTATAACGTATGACGTTAGAAGGTATTACGTTATAGCGTATTACGTTAAATAGCATATCAGTCTAACGTATAACGTTATATAGTATATCAGGATAACGTATAACGTTGTATAGCATATCAGGATAACGTATAACGTTATATAACATATCAGTATAACGTATAACGTTATATAGCATATCAGTATAACGTAAAACGTTATATAGCTTATCAAGATAACGTATCACGTTATATAGCATATCAGGATAACGTAGAACGTTATATAGCACATCACCATAACGTATAACGTTACATAACATATCACAATGACGAATAGCGTTATATAGCATACCAACATAACGTATAACGTTATATAGCATATCAATAGAACGTATAACGTTATATAGCATATCAGTATAACGTACAACGTTATTTAGTATTACGTTATAGCGTATTACGTTAAATAGCACATCACTATAGCGTATAACGTCATATAGCATATCAGGATAACGTAGAACGTTATATAGGATATCAGTATATCGTATAACGTTGTATAGTATTACGTTGTAGCGTATTACGTTATATAGCATATCAGTATGACTTAAAACGTTATATAGCATATCAGTATAACGTAAAACGCTATATAGCATATCAGTATAACGTATAACGTTATATAGTATTACGTTATAACGTATAACGATATATAGCATGACGTTATAACGATTAACGTTATATAGCATGTTAGTATAACGTATAACGTTATATAGTATATCAGTGTAACGTATAACATTATAAGGTATTACGTTATAGCGTATTACGTTATATGGCATATCAGTATAACGTATGACGTTAGAAGGTATTACGTTATAGCGTATTACGTTAAATAGCATATCAGTCTAACGTATAACGTTATATAGTATATCAGGATAACGTATAACGTTGTATAGCATATCAGGATAACGTATAACGTTATATAACATATCAGTATAACGTATAACGTTATATAGCATATCAGTATAACGTAAAACGTTATATAGCATATCAAGATAACGTATCACGTTATATAGCATATCAGGATAACGTAGAACGTTATATAGCTTATCAAGGATAACGTATAACGTTATATAGCATATCAGGATGACGTATAACGTTATATAGCATATCAGTATAACGTATAACGTTATATAGCATATCAGGATAGCGTATAACGTTATATAGCATATCAGGATAACGTATAACGTTATATAGCATATCAAGATAACATCTAACGTTATTTTGCATATCAGGGTAACGTATAACGTTATATAGCATATCAGTATCACGTATAACGTTATATAGCATATCAGTATAAGGTATAACGTTATATAGCATATCAGTATAACGTACAACGTTATTTAGTATTACGTTATAGCGTATTACGTTATATAGCACATCACTATAGCGTATAACGTCATATAGCATATCAAGATAACGTATAACGTTATATAGCATATCAGGATAACGTATAACGTTATATAGCATATCAGTATATCGTGTAACGTTATATAGTACTACATTATAGCGAATTACGTTATATAGCACATCACCATAACGTATAACGTTATATAGCATATCACAATGAGGAATAGCGTTATATAGCATACCAACAAAACGTATAACGTTATATAGCATATCAGTAGAACGTATAAAGTTATATAGCATATCAGTATAACGTACAACGTAATTTAGTATTACGTTATAGCGTATTACGTTATATAGCACATCACTATAGCGAATAACGTCAAATAGCATATCAGGATAACGTAGAACGTTATATAGGATATCAGTATATCATATAACGTTGTATAGTATTACGTTGTAGCGTATTACGTTATATAGCATATCAATAGAACGTATAACGTTATATAGCATATCAGTATAACGTACAACGTTATTTAGTATTACGTTATAGCGTATTACGTTATATAGCACATCACTATAGCGTATAACGTCATATAGCATATCAGGATAACGTAGAACGTTATATAGGATATCAGTATATCATATAACGTTGTATAGTATTACGTTGTAGCGTATTACGTTATAAAGCATATCAGTATGACTTAAAACGTTATATAGCATATCAGTATAACGTATAACGTTATATAGCATATCAGGATAGCGTATAACGTTGTATAGCATATCAGGATAACGTATAACGTTATATAACATATCAGTATAACGTATAACGTTATATAGCATATCAGTATAACGTAAAACGTTATATAGCATATCAAGATAACGTATCACGTTATATAGCATATCAGGATAACGTAGAACGTTATATAGCTTATCAAGGATAACGTACAACGTTATATAGCATATCAGGATGACGTATAACGTTATATAGCATATCAGTATAACGTATAACGTTATATAGCATATCAGGATAGCGTATAACGTTATATAGCATATCAGGATAACGTATAACGTTATATAGCATATCAGTATAACGTACAACGTTATTTAGTATTACGTTGTAGCGTATTACGTTATATAGCATATCAGTATGACTTAAAACGTTATATAGCATATCAGTATAACGTAAAACGCTATATAGCATATCAGTATAACGTATAACGTTATATAGTATTACGTTATAACGTATAACGATATATAGCATGACGTTATAACGATTAACGTTATATAGCATGTTAGTATAACGTATAACGTTATATAGGATATCAGTGTAACGTATAACATTATAAGGTATTACGTTATAGCGTATTACGTTATATAGCATATCAGTATAACGTATGACGTTATAAGGTATTACGTTATAGCGTATTACGTTATATAGCATATCAGTCTAACGTATAACGTTATATAGTATATCAGGATAACGTATAACGTTGTATAGCATATCAGGATAACGTATAACGTTATATAACATATCAGTATAACGTATAACGTTATATAGCATATCAGTATAACGTAAAACGTTATATAGCATATCAAGATAACGTATCACGTTATATAGCATATCAGGATAACGTAGAACGTTATATAGCTTATCAAGGATAACGTATAACGTTATATAGCATATCAGGATGACGTATAACGTTATATAGCATATCAGTATAACGTATAACGTTATATAGCATATCAGGATAGCGTATAACGTTATATAGCATATCAGGATAACGTATAACGTTATATAGCATATCAAGATAACATCTAACGTTATTTTGCATATCAGGGTAACGTATAACGTTATATAGCATATCAGTATCACGTATAACGTTATATAGCATATCAGTATAAGGTATAACGTTATATAGCATATCAGTATAACGTACAACGTTATTTAGTATTACGTTATAGCGTATTACGTTATATAGCACATCACTATAGCGTATAACGTCATATAGCATATCAAGATAACGTATAACGTTATATAGCATATCAGGATAACGTATAACGTTATATAGCATATCAGTATATCGTGTAACGTTATATAGTACTACATTATAGCGAATTACGTTATATAGCACATCACCATAACGTATAACGTTATATAGCATATCACAATGAGGAATAGCGTTATATAGCATACCAACAAAACGTATAACGTTATATAGCATATCAGTAGAACGTATAAAGTTATATAGCATATCAGTATAACGTACAACGTAATTTAGTATTACGTTATAGCGTATTACGTTATATAGCACATCACTATAGCGAATAACGTCAAATAGCATATCGGGATAACGTATAACGTTATATAGTATGACGTTGTAGCGTATTACGTTATATAGCATATCAATAGAACGTATAACGTTATATAGCATATCAGTATAACGTACAACGTTATTTAGTATTACGTTATAGCGTATTACGTTATATAGCACATCACTATAGCGTATAACGTCATATAGCATATCAGGATAACGTAGAACGTTATATAGGATATCAGTATATCATATAACGTTGTATAGTATTACGTTGTAGCGTATTACGTTATATAGCATATCAGTATGACTTAAAACGTTATATAGCATATCAGTATAACGTATAACGTTATATAGCATATCAGGATAGCGTATAACGTTGTATAGCATATCAGGATAACGTATAACGTTATATAGCATATCAGTATATCGTGTAACGTTATATAGTACTACATTATAGCGAATTACGTTATATAGCACATCAACATAACGTATAACGTTATATAGCATATCACAATGAGGAATAGCGTTATATAGCATACCAACATAACGTATAACGTTATATAGCATATCAGTAGAACGTATAACGTAATTTAGTATTACGTTATAGCGTATTACGTTATATAGCACATCACTATAGCGAATAACGTCAAATAGCATATCAGGATAACGTATAACGTTATATAGTATGACGTTGTAGCGTATTACGTTATATAGCATATCAATAGAACGTATAACGTTATATAGCATATCAGTATAACGTACAACGTTATTTAGTATTACGTTATAGCGTATTACGTTATATAGCACATCACTATAGCGTATAACGTCATATAGCATATCAGGATAACGTAGAACGTTATATAGGATATCAGTATATCATATAACGTTGTATAGTATTACGTTGTAGCGTATTACGTTATATAGCATATCAGTATGACTTAAAACGTTATATAGCATATCACAATGAGGAATAGCGTTATATAGCATACCAACATAACGTATAACGTTATATAGCATATCAGTAGAACGTATAACGTTATATAGCATATCAGTATAACGTACAACGTAATTTAGTAATGCGTTATAGCGTATTACGTTATATAGCACATCACTATAGCGAATAACGTCAAATAGCATATCAGGATAACGTATAACGTTATATAGTATGACGTTGTAGCGTATTACGTTATATAGCATATCAATAGAACGTATAACGTTATATAGCATATCAGTATAACGTACAACGTTATTTAGTATTACGTTATAGCGTATTACGTTATATAGCACATCACTATAGCGTATAACGTTATACAGCAAATCAGGATAACGCATAACGTTATATAGTGTATCAGTATAACGTATAACGATATATAGCATGACGTTATAACGATTAACGTTATATAGCATATCAGTAGAACGTATAACGTTATATAGCATATCAGTATATCGTGTAACGTTATATAGTATTACGTTATAGCGTATTACGTTATATAGCACATCACTATAGCGTATAACGTCGTAGAGCATATCAGGATAACGTAGAACGTTATATAGGATATCAGTATATCGTATAACGTTATATAGTATTGCGTTGTAGCTTATTACGTTATATAGCATATCAGTATAACGTATAACGTTATATGACATATCAGGATAACGTATAACGTTATATAGTATGACGTTGTAGCGTATTACGTTATATAGCATATCAGTAGAACGTATAACGTTATATAGCATATCAGTATAACGTACAACGTTATTTAGTATTACGTTCTAGCATATTACGTTATATAGCACATCACTATAGTGTATAACGTCATATAGCATATCAGGATAACGTAGAACGTAATATAGGATATCAGTATATCCTATAACGTTATATAGTATGACGTTGTAGCGTATTACGTTATGTACCATATCAGTATAACGTATAACGTTATATGGCATATCAGTATAACGTATAACGTTATATAGTATTACATTATAGCGAATTACGTTATATAGCACATCACCAAACGTATAACGTTATATAGCATATCACAATGACGAAAAGCGTTATATAGCATACCAACATAACGTATAACGTTATATAGCATATCAGTAGAACGTATAACGTTATATAGCATATCAGTATAACGTACAACGTAATTTAGTATTACGTTATAGCGTATTACGTTATATAGCACATCACTATAGCGAATAACGTCAAATAGCATATCAGGATAACGTATAACGTTATATAGTATGACGTTGTAGCGTATTACGTTATATAGCATATCAATAGAACGTATAACGTTATATAGCATATCAGTATAACGTACAACGTTATTTAGTATTACGTTATAGCGTATTACGTTATATAGCACATCACTATAGCGTATAACGTCATATAGCACATCAGGATAACGTAGAACGTTGTATAGGATATCAGTATATCGTATAACGTTGTATAGTATTACGTTGTAGCGTATTACGTTATATAGCATATCAGTATGACTTAAAACGTTATATACCATATCAGTATAACGTAAAACGCTATATAGCATATCAGTATAACGTATAACGTTATATAGTATTACGTTATAACGTATAACGATATATAGCATGACGTTATAACGATTAACGTTATATAGCATGTCAGTATAACGTATAACGTTATATAGGATATCAGTGTAACGTATAACATTATAAGGTATTACGTTATAGCGTATTACATTATATAGCATATCAGTATAACGTATAACGTTATATAGCATACCAGTATAACGAATAACGTTATATAGGATATCAGTATAACGTTTATCGTCATATAGTATTACGTTATAACATATAACGATATATAGCATGACGTTATAACGATTAACGTTATATAGCATGTCAGTATAACGTATAACGTTATATAGGATATCAGTATAACGTATAACATTATGAAGCATATCAGGATAACGTATAACGTTATACAGCAAATCAGGATAACGCATAACGTTATATAGTGTATCAGTATAACGCATAACGATATATAGCATGACGTTATAACGATTAACGTTATATAGCATATCAGTAGAACGTATAACGTTATATAGCATATCAGTATATCGTGTAACGTTATATAGTATTTCGTTATAGCGTATTACGTTATATAGCACATCACTATAGCGTATAACGTCATAGAGCATATCAGGATAACGTAGAACGTTATATAGGATATTAGTATATCGTATAACGTTATATAGTATTACGTTGTAGCTTATTACGTTATATAGCATATCAGTATAACGTATAACGTTATATGACATATCAGTATAACGTATAACGTTATATAGTATTACGTTATAGCGAATTACGTTATATAGCACATCACCATAACGTATAACGTTATATAGCATATCACAATGACGAATAGCGTTATATAGCATACCAACATAACGTTTAACGTTATATAGCATATCAGTAGAACGTATAACGTTATATAGCATATCAGTATAACGTACAACGTTATTTAGTATTACGTTCTAGCGTATTACGTTATATAGCACATCACTATAGGGTATAACGTCATATAGCATATCAGGATCACGTAGAACGTTATATAGGATATCAGTATATCTTATAACGTTATATAGTATGACGTTGTAGCGTATTACGTTATATAGGATTTCAGGATAACGTATAACGTTATATAGCATATCAGGATAACGTATAACGTTATATAGCATATCAAGATAACGTCTAACGTTATATTGCATATCAGGGTAACGTATAACGTTATATAGCATATCAGTATCACGTATAACGTTATATAACATACCAGTAAAACGTATAACGTTATGTAGCATATCAGTATATCGTATAACGTTATACAGCATATCAGGATAACGTATAACGTTATATAGCATATCAAGATAACGTCTAACGTTATACAGCATATCAGGATAACGTATAACGTTATATAGCATATCAAGATAACGTCTAACGTTATATTGCATATCAGCGTAACGTATAACGTTATATAGCATATCAGTATCACGTATAACGTTATATACCATACCAGTATAACGTATAACGTTATATAGCATTTCAGGATACCGTATAACGTTATATAGCATATCAGTATAACGTATGGCGTTATAAGGTATTACGTTATAACGTATTACGTTATATAGCATATCAGGATAACGTATAACGTTATAAAGCATACAGGATTACGTATAACGTTATATGGCATATCAGTATAACGTATAACGTTATATACCATACCAGTATAACGTATAACGTTATATAGCATTTCAGGATACCGTATAACGTTATATAGCATATCAAGATAACGTCTAACGTTATATTGCATATCAGCGTAACGTATAACGTTATATAGCATATCAGGATAACGTATAACGTTATATAGCATATCAGTATAACGTATAACGTTATATAGCATTTCAGGATACCGTATAACGTTATATAGCATATCAGTATAACGTATGGCGTTATAAGGTATTACGTTATAACGTATTACGTTATATAGCATATCAGTCTAACGTATAACGATATATAGTATATCAGGATAACGTGTAAAGTTATATAGCACACCAGTATAACGTATAACGTTATATAGCATATCAAGATAACGTCTAACGTTATATTGCATATCAGCGTAACTTATAACGTTATATAGCATATCAGTATCACGTATAACGTTATATACCATACCAGTAAAACGTATAACGTTATGTAGCATATTGGTATATCGTATAACGTTATACAGCATATCAGGATAACGTGTAAAGTAATATAGCACACCAGTATAACGTATAACGTTATATAGCATATCAGGATAACATCTAACGTTGTATTGCATATCAGGGTAACGTATAGCGTTATATAGCATATCAGTATAACGTATAACGTTATATAGCATACCAGTATAACGTATAACGTTATAAAGCATACAGGATAACGTATAACGTTGTATAGCATATCAGTATAACGTATAACGTTATATAGCATACCAGTATAACGAATAATATTATGTAGCATATCAGGATGACGTATAACGTCATATAGCATACCAGTATAACGTATAACGTTATATAGCATATCAGTATAACGTATGACGTTATAAGGTATTACGTTATAGCGTATTACGTTATATAGCATATCAGTCTAACGTGTAACGTCATATAGTATATCAGGATAACGTATAACGTTGTATAGCATATCAGGATAACGTATAACGTTATATGGCATATCAGTATAACGTATAACGTTATATAGCATTTCAGAATAGCCTAAAACGTTATATAGCATATCAAGATGACGTATAACGCTTTATAGCAAATCAAGATAACGTATAACATTATATTGCATATCAGGATAACGTATAACGTTATATAGCATATCAGTCTAACGTGTAACGCCATATAGTATATCAGGATAATGTATAACGTTGTATAGCATATCAGGATAACGTATAACGTTTTATAGCAAATCAAGATATCGTATAACATTATATTGCATATCAGGATAACGTATAACGTTATATAGGAAATCAGTATAACGTATAAAGTAATATCGCATATCAGTATAACGTATAACGTTATATAGGATATCAGTATAACGTATAACGTTATATAGCATACCAATATAACGTATAACGTTATATAGTATTACGTTATAGCGTATTACGTTATAGAGCATATCAGTCTAACGTGTAACGTCATATAGTATATCAGGATAACGTATAACGTTGTATAGCATATCAGGATAACGTATAACGTTATATAGCATATCAGTATAACGTAAAACGTTATATAGCATATCAAGATAACGTATAATGTTTTATTGCAAATCAAGATAACGTATAACATTATATAGCACATCAGGATAACGTATAACGATATATAGCATATCAGGATAACGTATATCGTTATATAGCATATCAGGATAACGCATAACGTTATATAGCATATCAGGATAACGTATAACGTCATATAGCATACCAGTATAACGTATAACGTTATATAGGATATCAGTATAACGTATAACGTTATATAGCATACCAATATAACGTATAACGTTATATAGTATTACGTTATAGCGTATTACGTTATAGAGCATATCAGTCTAACGTGTAACGTCATATAGTATATCAGGATAACGTATAACGTTATATAGCATACAGGATAACGTATAACGTTATATAGCATATCAGTATAACGTATAACGTTATATAGCATACCAGTATAACGAACAACGTTATATAGGATATCAGTATAACGTTTAACGTCATATAGTATTACGTTATATAGCACATCAGTATAACGTATAACGTTATATAGCATATCAGTATGACGTATAACGTTATACATCATATCAGGATAACGTATAACGTTATATAGCCTATCAGGATAACGTGTAACGTTGTATAGCATATCAGGATAACGTATAACGTTATATAGCATATCAGTATAACGTATAACGTTATATTGCACATCAAGATAACGTCTAACGTTATATTGCATATCAGGGTAACGTATAACGTTTTATAGCATATCAGGATAACATGTACAGTTATATAGCACATCAGTATAACGTATAACGTTATATAGGATATCATTATATCGTATAACGTTATATAGTATTACGTTATAACGTATAACGATATATAGCATGACGTTATAGCGATTAACGTTTTATAGAATGTCAGTATAACTTAAAACGTTATATAGCATATCAGTATAACGTATAACGTTATATAGTATTACGTTATAACGTATAACGCTATATAGCATGACGTTATAACGATTAACGTTATATAGCATGTCAGTATAACGTATAACGTTATATAGGATATCAGTGTAACGTATAACATTATAAGGTATTACGTTATAGCGTATTACGTTATATAGCATATCAGTATAACGTAAGACGTTATAAGGTATTACGTTACAGCGTATTACGTTATATAGCATATCAGTATAACGTATGGCGTTATAAGGTATTACGTTATAACGTATTACGTTATATAGCATATCAGTCTAACGTATAACGATATATAGTATATCAGGATAACGTGTAAAGTTATACAGCACACCAGTATAACGTATAACGTTATATAGCATATCAAGATAACGTCTAACGTATATTGCATATCAGGGTAACGTATAACGTTATATAGCATATCAGTATAACGTAAAACGTTATATAGCATATCAAGATAACGTATAATGTTTTATTGCAAATCAAGATAACGTATAACATTATATAGCACATCAGGATAACGTATAACGATATATAGCATATCAGGATAACGTATATCGTTATATAGCATATCAGGATAACGCATAACGCTATATAGCATATCAGGATAACGTATAACGTCATATAGCATACCAGTATAACGTATAACGTTATATAGGATATCAGTATAACGTATAACGTTATATAGCATACCAATATAACGTATAACGTTATATAGTATTACGTTATAGCGTATTACGTTATAGAGCATATGAGTATAACATATAACGTTATATAGCATATCAGGATAACGTATAACGTTATAT
This sequence comes from Bombus sylvestris, assembly GCA_911622165.2. Classification (NCBI taxonomy): domain Eukaryota; kingdom Metazoa; phylum Arthropoda; class Insecta; order Hymenoptera; family Apidae; genus Bombus; species Bombus sylvestris. Next base: position 8,706,297 of record OU443146.1, on the reverse strand, counting down.
AGCATATCAGGATAACGTATAACGTTATATAGCATACCAGTAAAACGAACAACGTTATATAGGATATCAGTATAACGTTTAACGTCATATAGTATTACGTTATATAGCACATCAGTATAACGTATAACGTTATATAGCATATCAGTATGACGTATAACGTTATACATCATATCAGGATAACGTATAACGTTATATAGCCTATCAGGATAACGTATAACGTTGTATAGCATATCAGGATAACGTATAACGTTATATAGCATATCAGTATAACGTATAACGTTATATTGCACATCAAGATAACGTCTAACGTTATATTGCATATCAGGGTAACGTATAACGTTATATAGCATACCAGTATAACGAACAACGTTATATAGGATATCAGTATAACGTTTAACGTCATATAGTATTACGTTATATAGCACATCAGTATAACGTATAACGTTATATAGCATATCAGTATGACGTATAACGTTATACATCATATCAGGATAACGTATAACGTTATATAGCCTATCAGGATAACGTGTAACGTTGTATAGCATATCAGGATAACGTATAACGTTATATAGCATGTCAGTATAACGTATAACGTTATATAGTATTACGTTATAACGTATAACGCTATATAGCATGACGTTATAACGATTAACGTTATATAGAATGTCAGTATAACGTATAACGTTATATAGGATATCAGTGTAACGTATAACATTATAAGGTATTACGTTATAGCGTATTACGTTATATAGCATATCAGTATAACGTATGGCGTTATAAGGTATTACGTTATAACGTATTACGTTATATAGCATATCAGTCTAACGTATAACGATATATAGTATATCAGGATAACGTGTAAAGTTATATAGCGCACCAGTATAACGTATAACGTTATATAGCATATCAGGATAACATCTAACGTTGTATTTTATATCAGGGTAACGTATAACGTTATATAGCATATCAGTATAACGTATAACGTTATATAGCATACCAGTATAACGTATAACGTTATAAAGCATACAGGATAACGTATAACGTTATATAGCATATCAGTATAACGTATAACGTTATATAGCATATCAGTATAACGTATAACGTTATAAGGTATTACGTTATAGCGTATTACGTTATAGAGCATATGAGTATAACATATAACGTTATATAGCATATCAGTCTAACGTATAACGTCATATAGTATATCAGGATAACGTATAACGTTGTATAGCATATCAGGATAACGTATAACGTTATATAGCATATCAGTATAACGTAAAACGTTATATAGCATATCAAGATAACGTATAATGTTTTATTGCAAATCAAGATAACGTATAACATTATATAGCACATCAGGATAACGTATAACGATATATAGCATATCAGGATAACGTATGACGTTATGTAGCATATCAGGATAACGTATAACGTTATATAGCATATCAGTATAACGTATAACGTTATGTAGCATACCAGTATGACGTATAACGTTATACATCATATCAGGATAACGTATAACGTTATATAGCCTATCAGGATAACGTATAACGTTGTATAGCATATCAGGATAACGTATAACGTTATATAGCATATCAGTATAACGTATAACGTTATATTGCACATCAAGATAACGTCTAACGTTATATTGCATATCAGGGTAACGTATAACGTTATATAGCATACCAGTATAACGAACAACGTTATATAGGATATCAGTATAACGTTTAACGTCATATAGTATTACGTTATATAGCACATCAGTATAACGTATAACGTTATATAGCATATCAGTATGACGTATAACGTTATACATCATATCAGGATAACGTATAACGTTATATAGCCTATCAGGATAACGTGTAACGTTGTATAGCATATCAGGATAACGTATAACGTTATATAGCATATCAGTATAACGTATAACGTTATATTGCACATCAAGATAACGTCTAACGTTTTATTGCATATCAGGGTAACGTATAACGTTATATAGCATATCAGGATAACATGTACAGTTATATAGCACATCAGTATAACGTATAACGTTATATAGGATATCATTATATCGTATAACGTTATATAGTGTTACGTTATAACGTATAACGATATATAGCATGACGTTATAGCGATTAACGTTTTATAGAATGTCAGTATAACTTAAAACGTTATATAGCATGTCAGTATAACGTATAACGTTATATAGTATTACGTTATAACGTATAACGCTATATAGCATGACGTTATAACGATTAACGTTATATAGCATGTCAGTATAACGTATAACGTTATATAGGATATCAGTGTAACGTATAACATTATAAGGTATTACGTTATAGCGTATTACGTTATATAGCATATCAGTATAACGTATGGCGTTATAAGGTATTACGTTATAACGTATTACGTTATATAGCATATCAGTCTAACGTATAACGATATATAGTATATCAGGATAACGTGTAAAGTTATATAGCGCACCAGTATAACGTATAACGTTATATAGCATATCAGGATAACATCTAACGTTGTATTTCATATCAGGGTAACGTATAACGTTATATAGCATATCAGTATAACGTATAACGTTATATAGCATACCAGTATAACGTATAACGTTATAAAGCATACAGGATAACGTATAACGTTATATAGCATATCAGTATAACGTATAACGTTATATAGCATATCAGTATAACGTATAACGTTATAAGGTATTACGTTATAGCGTATTACGTTATAGAGCATATGGGTATAACATATAACGTTATATAGCATATCAGTCTAACGTATAACGTCATATAGTATATCAGGATAACGTATAACGTTGTATAGCATATCAGGATAACGTATAACGTTATATAGCATATCAGTATAACGTAAAACGTTATATAGCATATCAAGATAACGTATAATGTTTTATTGCAAATCAAGATAACGTATAACATTATATAGCACATCAGGATAACGTATAACGATATATAGCATATCAGGATAACGTATATCGTTATATAGCATATCAGGATAACGCATAACGTTATATAGCATATCAGGATAACGTATAACGTCATATAGCATACCAGTATAACGTATAACGTTATATAGGATATCAGTATAACGTATAACGTTATATAGCATACCAATATAACGTATAACGTTATATAGTATTACGTTATAGCGTATTACGTTATAGAGCATATGAGTATAACATATAACGTTATATAGCATATCAGGATAACGTATAACGTTATATAGCATATCAGGATAACGTATAACGTTATGTAGCATATCAGGATAACGTATAACGTTATATAGCATATCAGTATAACGTATAACGTTATGTAGCATACCAGTATGACGTATAACGTTATATAGCATACAGGATAACGTATAACGTTATATAGCATATCAGTATAACGTATAACGTTATATAGCATACCAGTATAACGAACAACGTTATATAGGATATCAGTATAACGTTTAACGTCATATAGTATTACGTTATATAGCACATCAGTATAACGTATAACGTTATATAGCATATCAGTATGACGTATAACGTTATACATCATATCAGGATAACGTATAACGTTATATAGCCTATCAGGATAACGTATAACGTTGTATAGCATATCAGAATAACGTATAACGTTATATAGCATATCAGTATAACGTATAACGTTATATTGCACATCAAGATAACGTCTAACGTTATATTGCATATCAGGGTAACGTATAACGTTATATAGCATACCAGTATAACGAACAACGTTATATAGGATATCAGTATAACGTTTAACGTCATATAGTATTACGTTATATAGCACATCAGTATAACGTATAACGTTATATAGCATATCAGTATGACGTATAACGTTATACATCATATCAGGATAACGTATAACGTTATATAGCCTATCAGGATAACGTGTAACGTTGTATAGCATATCAGGATAACGGATAAAGTTATATAGCATATCAGTATAACGTATAACGTTATATTGCATATCAAGATAACGTCTAACGTTATATTGCATATCAGGGTAACGTATAACGTTATATAGCATATCAGGATAACATGTACAGTTATATAGCACATCAGTATAACGTATAACGTTATATAGGATATCATTATATCGTATAACATTATATAGTATTACGTTATAACGTATAACGATATATAGCATGACGTTATAGCGATTAACGTTTTATAGAATGTCAGTATAACTTAAAACGTTATATAGCATATCAGTATAACGTATAACGTTATATAGTATTACGTTATAACGTATAACGCTATATAGCATGACGTTATAACGATTAACGTTATATAGCATGTCAGTATAACGTATAACGTTATATAGCATATCAGTATAACGTATAACGTTATATAGCATACCAGTATAACGTATAACGTTATAAAGCATACAGGATAACGTATAACGTTATATAGCATATCAGTATAACGTATAACGTTATATAGCATATCAGTATAACGTATAACGTTATAAGGTATTACGTTATAGCGTATTACGTTATATAGCATATCAGTCTAACGTGTAACGTCATATAGTATATCAGGATAACGTAAAACGTTGTATAGCATATCATGATAACGTATAACGTTATATAGCATATCAGTATAACGTATAACGATATATAGCATTTCAGAATAGCGTAAAACATTATATAGAGCATATCAAGATAACGTATAACGTTTTATAGCAAATCAAGATAACGTATAACATTATATTGCATATCAGGATAACGTATAACGTTATATAGCATATCAGTCTAACGTGTAACGTCATATAGTATATCAGGATAACGTATAACGTTGTATAGCATATCAGGATAACGTATAAGGTTATATAGCATATCAGTATAGCGTATAACGTTATATAGCATATCAGAATTGCGTAAAACGTTATATAGCATATCAAGATAACGTATAACGTTTTATAGCAAATCAAGATAACGTATAACATTATATTGCATATCAGGATAACGTATAACGTTATATAGCATATCAGTATAACGTATAAAGTAATATCGCATATCAGTACAACGTATAACGTTATGTAGTATTACGTTATAACGTATAACGATATATAGCATGACGATTTAACGATTAACGTTTTATAGCATGTCAGTATAACGTATAACGTTATATAGGATATCAGTATAACGTATAACGTTATAAGGTATTACGTTATAGCGTATTACGTTATATAGCATATCAGTATAACGTATGACGTTATAAGGTATTACGTTACAGCGTATTACGCTATATAGCATATCAGTCTAACGTATAACGTCATATAGTATATCAGGAAAACGTATAACGTTGTATAGCATATCAGGATAACGTATAACGTTATATAGCATATCAGTATAACGTAAAACGATATATAGCATATCAGGATAACGTATATCGTTATATAGCATATCAGGATAACGCATAACGTTATATAGCATATCAGGATAACGTATAACGTCATATAGCATACCAGTATAACGTATAACGTTACATAGGATATCAGTATAACGTATAACGTTATATAGCATACCAATATAACGTATAACGTTATATAGTATTACGTTATAGCGTATTACGTTATAGAGCATATGAGTATAACATATAACGTTATATAGCATATCAGGATAACGTATAACGTTATATAGCATTTCACGATAACGTATAACGTTATATAGCATTTCAGAATAGCGTAAAACATTATATAGAGCATATCAAGATAACGTATAACGTTTTATAGCAAATCAAGATAACGTATAACATTATATAGCATGTCAGTATAACGTATAACGTTATATAGCATACCAGTATAACGAACAACGTTATATAGGATATCAGTATAACGTTTAACGTCATATAGTATTACGTTATATAGCACATCAGTATAACGTATAACGTTATATAGCATATCAGTATGACGTATAACGTTATACATCATATCAGGATAACGTATAACGTTATATAGCATATCAGGATAACGTATAACGTTGTATAGCATATCAGGATAACGTATAACGTTATATAGCATATCAGTATAACGTAAAACGTTATATAGCATATCAAGATAACGTATAATGTTTTATTGCAAATCAAGATAACGTATAACATTATATAGCACATCAGGATAACGTATAACGATATATAGCATATCAGGATAACGGATAAAGTTATATAGCATATCAGTATAACGTATAACGTTATATTGCATATCAAGATAACGTCTAACGTTATATTGCATATCAGGGTAACGTATAACGTTATATAGCATATCAGGATAACATGTACAGTTATATAGCACATCAGTATAACGTATAACGTTATATAGGATATTATTATATCGTATAACATTATATAGTATTACGTTATAACGTATAACGATATATAGCATGACGTTATAGCGATTAACGTTTTATAGAATGTCAGTATAACTTAAAACGTTATATAGCATATCAGTATAACGTATAACGTTATATAGTATTACGTTATAACGTATAACGCTATATAGCATGACGTTATAACGATTAACGTTATATAGCATGTCAGTATAACGTATAACGTTATATAGCATATCAGTATAACGTATAACGTTATATAGCATACCAGTATAACGTATAACGTTATAAAGCATACAGGATAACGTATAACGTTATATAGCATATCAGTATAACGTATAACGTTATATAGCATATCAGTATAACGTATAACGTTATAAGGTATTACGTTATAGCGTATTACGTTATATAGCATATCAGGATAACGTATAACGTTGTATAGCATATCAGGATAACATGTACAGTTATATAGCACATCAGTTTAACGTATAACGTTATATAGGATATCAGTATATCGTATAACGTTATATAATATTACGTTATGACGTATAACGATATATAGCATGACGTTATAGCGATTAACGTTTTATAGAATGTCAGTATAACTTAAAACGTTATATAGCATATCAGTATAACGTATAACGTTATATAGTATTACGTTATAACGTATAACGCTATATAGCATGACGTTATAACGATTAACGTTATATAGCATGTCAGTATAACGTATAACGTTATATAGGATATCAGTGTAACGTATAACATTATAAGGTATTACGTTATAGCGTATTACGTTATATAGCATATCAGTATAACGGAAGACGTTATAAGGTATTACGTTACAGCGTATTACGTTATATAGCATATCAGTCTAACGTATAACGTTATATAGTATATCAGGATGACGTATAACGTTGTATAGCATATCAGGATAACGTATAACGTTATATAACATATCAGTATAACGTATAACGTTATATAGCATATCAGTATAACGTAAAACGCTATATAGCATATCAAGACAACGTATAACGTTATATAGCATATCAGGATAACGTAGAACGTTATATAGCATATCAAGATAACGTCTAACGTTATATTGCATATCAGGGTAACGTATAACGTTATATAGCATATCAGTATCACGTATAACGTTATATAGCATACCAGTAAAACGTATAACGTTATGTAGCATATCAGTATATCGTATAACGTTATATTGCATATCAGGGTAACGTATAACGTTATATAGCATATCAGTACAACGTATAACGTTATATAGTATTACGTTATAACGTATAACGTTATATAGCATATCAGTCTAACGTGTAACGTCATATAGTATATCAGGATAACGTATAACGTTGTATAGCATATCAGGATAACGTATAACGTTATATAGCAAATCAGTATAACGTATAACGTTATATAGCATACCAGTATAACGAATAATATTATGTAGCATATCAGGATGACGCATAACGTCATATAGCACACCAGTATAACGTATAACGTTATATAGGATATCAGTATAACGTATAACTTTATGTAGTATTACGTTCTAGCGCAATACTTTATATAGCACATCAGTATAACGCATAACGTTATATAGCATATCAGTCTAACGTATAACGTCATATAGTATATCAGGATAACGTATAACGTTGTATAGCATATCAGGATAACTTATAACGTTATATAGCACATCAGGATAACGTATAACGATATATAGCATATCAGGATAACGTATATCGTTATATAGCATATCAGGATAACGCATAACGTTATATAGCATTTGAGGAGAACGTATAACGTCATATAGCATACCAGTATAACGTATAACGTTATATAGGATATCAGTATAACGTATAACGTTATATAGCATACCAGTAAAACGTATAACGTTATGTAGCATATCAGTATATCGTATAACGTTATATTGCATATCAGGGTAACGTATAACGTTATATAGGATATCAGTATAACGTATAACTTTATGTAGTATTACGTTCTAGCGCAATATTTTATATAGCACATCAGTATAACGCATAACGTTATATAGCATATCAGTATAACGTATAACGTTATATAGCATTTCAGGATACCGTATAACGTTATATAGCATATCAGGATAACGTATAACGTTATATAGCACACCAGTATAACGATTAATATTATGTAGCATATCAGGATGACGTATAACGTCATATAGCATACCACTATAACGTATAACGTTATATAGGATATCAGTATAACGTATAACGTTATGTAGTATTACGTTCTAGCGCAATACTTTATATAGCACATCAGTATAACGCATAGCGTAATATAGCATATCAGTATAACGTATAACGTTATACAGCATATCAGGATAACGTATAACGTTGTATAGCATATCCGGATAACGTATAACGTTATATAGCATATCAGTATAACGTATGACGTTATAAGGTATTACGTTATAGCGTATTACGTTATATAGCATATCAGTATAACGTATGACGTTATAAGGTATTACGTTATAAGGTATTACGTTATAACGTATTACGTTATATAGCATATCAGTCTAACGTATAACGTTATATAGTATATCAGGATAACGTATAACGTTGTATAGCATATCAGGATAACGTATAACGTTATATAACATATCAGTATAACGTATAACGTTATATAGCATATCAGTATAACGTAAAACGCTATATAGCATATCAAGACAACGTATAACGTTATATAGCATATCAGGAAAACGTAGAACGTTATATAGCATATCAAGATAACGTGTAACGTTATATTGCATATCAGGGTAACGTATAACGTTATATAGCATATCAGTATCACGTATAACGTTATATAGCATACCAGTAAAACGTATAACGTTATGTAGCATATCAGTATATCGTATAACGTTATATTGCATATCAGGGTAACGTATAACGTTATATAGCATATCAGTATAACGTATAACGTTATATAGCATACCAGTATAGCGAATAATATTATGTAGCATATCAGGATGACGTATAACGTCATATAGCATACCAGTAAAACGTATAACGTTATGTAGCATATCAGTATATCGTATAACGTTATACAGCATATCAGGATAACGTGTAAAGTTATATAGCACACCAGTATAACGTATAACGTTATATAGCATATCAGGATAACATCTAACGTTGTATTGCATATCAGGGTAACGTATAACGTTATATAGCATACCAGTATAACGTATAACGTTATAAAGCATACAGGATAGCGTATAACGTTATATAGCATATCAGTATAACGTATAACGTTATATAGCATACCAGTATAGCGAATAATATTATGTAGCATATCAGGATGACCTTATAACGTCATATAGCATACCAGTAAAACGTATAACGTTATGTAGCATATCAGTATATCTTATAACGTTATACAGCATATCAGGATAACGTGTAAAGTTATATAGCACACCAGTATAACGTATAACGTTATATAGCATATCAGGATAACATCTAACGTTGTATTGCATATCAGGGTAACGTATAACGTTATATAGCATATCAGTATAACGTATAACGTTATATAGCATACCAGTATAACGTATAACGTTATAAAGCATACAGGATAACGTATAACGTTATATAGCATATCAGTATAACGTATAACGTTATATAGCATATCAGTATAACGTATGACGTTATAAGGTATTACGTTATAGCGTATTACGTTATATAGCATATCAGTCTAACGTGTAACGTCATATAGTATATCAGGATAACGTATAACGTTGTATAGCATATCAGGATAATGTATAACGTTATATAGCATACCAGTATAACGTATAACGTTATATAGCATTTCAGAATAGCGTAAAACGTTATATAGCATATCAAGATAACGTTTAACGTTTTATAGCAAATCAAGATAACGTATAACATTATATTGCATATCAGGATAACGTATAACGTTATATAGCATATCAGTCTAACGTGTAACGTCATATAGTATATCAGGATAACGTATAACGTTGTATAGCATATCAGGATAACGTATAACGTTATATAGCATATCAGTATAACGTATAACGTTATATAGCATACCAGTATAACGAATAATATTATGTAGCATATCAGGATGACGCATAACGTCATATAGCACACCAGTATAACGTATAACGTTATATAGGATATCAGTATAACGTATAACTTTATGTAGTATTACGTTCTAGCGCAATACTTTATATAGCACATCAGTATAACGCATAACGTTATATAGCATATCAGTATAACGTATAACGTTATATAGCATTTCAGGATACCGTATAACGTTATATAGCATATCAGGATAACGTATAACGTTATATAGCATATCAAGATAACGTCTAACGTTATATTGCATATCAGGGTAACGTATAACGTTATATAGCATACAGGATAACGTATAACGTTATATTGCATATCAGTATAACGTATAACGTTATATAGCACACCAGTATAACGAATAATATTATGTAGCATATCAGGATGACGTATAACGTCATATAGCATACCAGTATAACGTAAAACGTTATATAGCATATCACGATAACGTATAACGTTTTATAGCAAATCAAGATAACGTATAACATTATATAGCATATCAGGATAACGTATAACGTTATATAGCATATCAGGATAACGTATAAAGTTATATAACATATCAGTATAACGTATAAAGTAATATAGCATATCAGTACAACGTATAACGTTATAAGGTATTACGTTATAGCGTATTACGTTATATAGCATATCAGTCTAACGTATAACGTTATATACCATATCAGGATAACGTATAACGTTGTATAGCATATCAGGATAACGTATAACGTTATATAGCATATCGGTATAACGTATAACGTTATATAGCATATCAGTATAACGTAAAACGTTATATAGCATATCACGATAACGTATAACGTTTTATAGCAAATCAAGATAACGTATAGCATTATATAGCATATCAGGATAACGTATAATGTTATATAGCATATCAGGATAACGTATATCGTTATATAGCATACCAGGATAACGTATAACGTTATATAGGATATCAGTATAACGTATAACGTTATGTAGTATTACGTTCTAGCGCAATACTTTATATAGCACATCAGTATAACGCATAACGTAATATAGCATATCAGTGTAACGTATAACGTTATACAGCATATCAGGATAACGTATAACGTTGTATAGCATATCCGGATAACGTATAACGTTATATAGCATATCAGTATAACGTATGACGTTATAAGGTATTACGTTATAGCGTATTACGTTATATAGCATATCAGTATAACGTATGACGTTATAAGGTATTACGTTATAAGGTATTACGTTATAACGTATTACGTTATATAGCATATCAGTCTAACGTATAACGATATATAGTATATCAGTATAACGTATAACGTTGTATAGCATATCCGGATAACGTATAACGTTATATAGCATATCAGTCTAACGTGTAACGTCATATAGTATATCAGGATAACGTATAACGTTATACAGCATATCAGGATAACGTATAACGTTGTATAGCTTATCCGGATAACGTATAACGTTATATAGCATATCAGTATAACGTATGACGTTATAAGGTATTACGTTATAGCGTATAACGTTATATAGCATATCAGTATAACGTATAACGTTATATAGCATATCAGTATAACGTATAACGTTATATAGCGTATACGTATATCGCGTAAAGTTATATAACATATCAGTATAACATATAAAGTAATATTCCATATCGGTACAACGTATAACGTTATATAGTATTACGTTATAACGTATAACGATATATAGCATGACGTTATAACGAGTAACGTTATATAGCATATCAGTATAACGTATAACGTTACATAGTATTATGTTCTAGCACATTACGATATATAGCATATCAGTCTAACGTATAACGTTATATACTATATCACGATAACGTATAACGTTGTATAGCATATCAGGATAACGTATAACGTTATATAGCATATCAGTATAACGTATAACGTTATATAGCATATCAGTATAACGTATAACGTTATATAGGATATCAGTATAACGTATAACGTTATATAGCATGTCAGTATAACGTATAACTTTATATAGCATATCAGGATAACGTATATTGCTATTTAGCTAATCAGTATGACGTATAACGATATGTAGCATTACGTTATAACGTATAACGTTATGTAGCATACCAACATAACGTATAACGTTATATAGCATACCAGTATGACGTATAACGTTATATACTATTACGTTATAGCGTATTACGTTGTAGAGAATATTAGTATAACATGTAACGTTATATAGCATATCAGGATAACGTATAACGTTATACAGCATATCAGCAAACGTATAACGTTATGTAGCATATCACGATAACGTATAACGTTTTATAGCAAATCAAGATAACGTATAACATTATATAGCATATCAGGATAACGTATAACGTTATATAGCATATCAGGATAACGTATAAAGTTATATAACATATCAGTATAACGTATAAAGTAATATAGCATATCAGTACAACGTATAACGTTATAAGGTATTACGTTATAGCGTATTACGTTATATAGCATATCAGTCTAACGTATAACGTTATATACCATATCAGGATAACGTATAACGTTGTATAGCATATCAGGATAACGTATAACGTTATATAGCATATCGGTATAACGTATAACGTTATATAGCATATTAGTAATACGTATGACGTTATAAGGTATTACGTTATAGCGTATTACGTTATATAGAATATCAGTCTAACGTATAACGTTATATAGCATATCAGTATAACGTATAACGTTATATGGTATTACGTTATAGCGTATTACGTTATAGAGAATATCAGTATAACATATAACGTTATATAGCATATCAGGATAACGTATAACGTTATATAGCATATCAGGATAACGTATAACGTTATGTAGCATATCAGTCTAACGTATAACGTTATATACTATATCAGGATAACGTATAACGTTGTATAGCAAATCAAGATAACGTATAACCTTATGTAGTATATCAGGATGACGTATAACGTCATATAGTATACCAGTATAACGTATAACGTTATATAGCATACCATTATAAAGTATAACGTTATATGGTATTACGTTATAGCGTATTACGTTATAGAGAATATCAGTATAACATATAACGTTATATAGCATATCAGGATAACGTATAACGTTGTATAGCATACCAGTATAACGTATAACGTTATATAGCATACCATTATAAAGTATAACGTTATATGGTATTACGTTATAGCGTATTACGTTATAGAGAATATCAGTATAACATATAACGTTATATAGCATATCAGGATAACGTATAACGTTATATAGCATATCAGGATAACGTAGAACGTTATTTAGCACATCAGTATAACGCATAACGTTATATAGCATGTCAGTATAACGTATAACGTTATATAGCATATTAGTAATACGTATGACGTTATAAGGTATTACGTTATAGCGTATTACGTTATATAGAATATCAGTCTAACGTATAACGTTATATAGCATATCAGTATAACGTATAACGTTATATAGCATATCAGTATAACGTAAAACGTTATATAGCATATCACGATAACGTATAACGTTTTATAGCAAATCAAGATAACGTATAACATTATATAGCATATCAGGATAACGTATAACGTTATATAGCATATCAGGATAACGTATATCGTTATATAGCATATCAGGATAACGTATAACGTTATATAGCATATCAGGGTAACGTATATTGCTATTTATCTAATCAGTATGACGTATAACGTTATGTAGCATATCAGGATAACGTATAACCTTATGTAGCGTATCAGGATGACGCATAACGTCATATAGCATACCAGTATAACGTATAACGTTATATAGGATATCAGTATAACGTATAATGTTATAAGGTATTACGTTATAGCGTAATACGTTATATAGCATATCAGTATAGCTTATGACGTTATAAGGTATTACGTTATAGCGTATTACGTTATATAGCATATCAGTCTAACGTATAACGTTATATACTATATCAGGATGACGTATAACGTTGTATAGCATACCAGTATAACGTATAACGTTATATAGCATACCATTATAAAGTATAACGTTATATGGTATTACGTTATAGCGTATTACGTTATAGAGAATATCAGTATAACATATAACGTTATATAGCATATCAGGATAACGTATAACGTTGTATAGCATACCAGTATAACGTATAAAGTTATATAGCATACCATTATAAAGTATAACGTTATATGGTATTACGTTATAGCGTATTACGTTATAGAGAATATCAGTATAAGATATAACGTTATATAGCATATCAGGATAACGTATAACGTTATATAGCATATCAGGATAACGTATAACGTTATTTAGCACATCAGTATAACGCATAACGTTATATAGCATGTCAGTATAACGTATAACGTTATATAGCATATTAGTAATACGTATGACGTTATAAGGTATTACGTTATAGCGTATTACGTTTTATAGAATATCAGTCTAACGTATAACGTTATATAGCATATCAGTATAACGTATAACGTTATATGGTATTACGTTATAGCGTATTACGTTATAGAGAATATCAGTATAACATATAACGTTATATAGCATATCAGGATAACGTATAACGTTATATAGCATATCAGGATAACGTATAACGTTATGTAGCATATCAGTCTAACGTATAACGTTATATACTATATCAGGATAACGTATAACGTTGTATAGCAAATCAAGATAACGTATAACATTATATAGCATATCAGGATAACGTATAACGTTATATAGCATATCAGGATAACGTATATCGTTATATAGCATACCAGTATAACGTATAACGTTATATAGCATACCATTATAAAGTATAACGTTATATGGTATTACGTTATAGCGTATTACGTTATAGAGAATATCAGTATAACATATAACGTTATATAGCATATCAGGATAACGTATAACGTTGTATAGCATACCAGTATAACGTATAACGTTATATAGCATACCATTATAAAGTATAACGTTATATGGTATTACGTTATAGCGTATTACGTTATAGAGAATATCAGTATAACATATTACGTTATATAGCATATCAGGATAACGTATAACGTTATATAGCATATCAGGATAACGTAGAACGTTATTTAGCACATCAGTATAACGCATAACGTTATATAGCATGTCAGTATAACGTATAACGATATATAGCATATTAGTAATACGTATGACGTTATAAGGTATTACGTTATAGCGTATTACGTTATATAGAACATCAGTCTAACGTATAACGTTATATAGCATATCAGTATAACGTATAACGTTATATAGCATATCAGTATAACGTATAACGTTATATAGCATATCAGTATAACGTAAAACGTTATATAGCATATCACGATAACGTATAACGTTTTATAGCAAATCAAGATAACGTATAACATTATATAGCATATCAGGATAACGTATAACGTTATATAGCATATCAGGATAACGTATATCGTTATATAGCATATCAGGATAACGTATAACGTTATATAGCATATCAGGGTAACGTATATTGCTATTTAGCTAATCAGTATGACGTATAACGATATGTAGCATTACGTTATAACGTATAACGTTATGTAGCATACCAACATAACGTATAACGTTATATAGCATACCAGTATAACGTATAACGTTATATACTATTACGTTATAGCGTATTACGTTATAGAGAATATTAGGATAACATATAACGTTATATAGCATATCAGGATAACGTATAACGTTATATAGCATATCAGCAAACGTATAACGTTATGTAGCATAACAGGATAACGTATAACCTTATGTAGCGTATCAGGATGACGTATAACGTCATATAGCATACCAGTATAACGTATAACGTTATATAGGATATCAGTATAACGTATAATGTTATAAGGTATTACGTTATAGCGTAATACGTTATATAGCATATCAGTATAACTTATGACGTTATAAGGTATTACGTTATAGCGTATTACGTTATATAGCATATCAGTCTAACGTATAACGTTATATACTATATCAGGATAACGTATAACGTTGTATAGCATACCAGTATAACGTATAACGTTATATAGCATACCATTATAAAGTATAACGTTATATGGTATTACGTTATAGCGTATTACGTTATAGAGAATATCAGTATAACATATAACGTTATATAGCATATCAGGATAACGTATAACGTTATATAGCATATCAGGATAACGTATAACGTTATATATCATATCAGGATAACGTATATTGCTATTTAGCTAATCAGTATGACGTATAACGATATGTAGCATTACGTTATAACGTATAACGTTATGTAGCATACCAACATAACGTATAACGTTATATAGCATACCAGTATAACGTATAACGTTATATACTATTACGTTATAGCGTATTACGTTATAGAGAATATTAGTATAACTTATAACGTTATATAGCATATCAGGATAACGTATTACGTTATATAGCATATCAGCAAACGTATAACGTTATGTAGCATATCAGGATAACGTATAACCTTATGTAGCGTATCAGGATGACGTATAACGTCATATAGCATACCAGTATAACGTATAACGTTATATAGGATATCAGTATAACGTATAATGTTATAAGGTATTACGTTATAGCGTAATACGTTATATAGCATATCAGTATAACTTATGACGTTATAAGGTATTACGTTATAGCGTATTACGTTATATAGCATATCAGTCTAACGTATAACGTTATATACTATATCAGGATGACGTATAACGTTGTATAGCATACCAGTATAACGTATAACGTTATATAGCATACCATTATAAAGTATAACGTTATATGGTATTACGTTATAGCGTATTACGTTATAGAGAATATCAGTATAACATATAACGTTATATAGCATATTAGTAATACGTATGACGTTATATAGCATATCAGGATAACGTATAACGTTATATAGCATATCAGGGTAACGTATATTGCTATTTAGCTAATCAGTATGACGTATAACGATATGTAGCATTACGTTATAACGTATAACGTTATGTAGCATACCAACATAACGTATAACGTTATATAGCATACCAGTATAACGTATAACGTTATATACTATTACGTTATAGCGTATTACGTTATAGAGAATATTAGGATAACATATAACGTTATATAGCATATCAGGATAACGTATAACGTCATATAGCATATCAGCAAACGTATAACGTTATGTAGCATATCAGGATAACGTATAACCGTATGTAGCGTATCAGGATGACGTATAACGTCATATAGCATACCAGTATAACGTATAACGTTATATAGGATATCAGTATAACGTATAATGTTATAAGGTATTACGTTATAGCGTAATACGTTATATAGCATATCAGTATAACTTATGACGTTATAAGGTATTACGTTATAGCGTATTACGTTATATAGCATATCAGTCTAACGTATAACGTTATATACTATATCAGGATAACGTATAACGTTGTATAGCATACCAGTATAACGTATAACGTTATATAGCATACCATTATAAAGTATAACGTTATATGGTATTACGTTATAGCGTATTACGTTATAGAGAATATCAGTATAACATATAACGTTATATAGCATATCAGGATAACGTATAACGTTATATAGCATATCAGGATAACGTATAACGTTATGTAGCATATCAGGATAACGTATAACCTTATGTAGTATATCAGGATGACGTATAACGTCATATAGTATACCAGTATAACGTATAACGTTATATAGGATATCAGTATAACGTATAACGTTATACAGTATTACGTTCTAGCGCAATACGTTATTTAGCACATCAGGATAACGCATAACGTTATATAGCATGTCAGTATAACGTATAACGTCATATAGCATATCAGGATAACGTATAACGTTATATAGCGTATACGTATAACGCGTAAAGTTATATAACATATCAGTATAACATATAAAGTAATATTCCATATCAGTACAACGTATAACGTTATATAGTATTACGTTATAACGTATAACGATATATAGCATGACGTTATAACGAGTAACGTTATATAGCATATCAGTATAACGTATAACGTTACATATTATTACGTTCTAGCGCATTACGTTATATAGCACATCGGTATAGCGCATAACGTAATATAGCATATCAGTATAACGTATAACGTTATACAGCATATCAGGATAACGTATAAGGTTATGTAGCATATCAGGATAACGTATAACCGTATGTAGCATATCAGGATGACGTATAACGTCATATAGCATACCAGTATAACGTTCAACGTTATATAGGATATCAGTATAACGTATAACGTTATATAGTATTACGTTCTAGCGCAATACGTTATTTAGCACATCAGTATAACGCATAACGTATTATAGCTTATCAGTATAACGTATAACGTTATACAGCATATCAGGATAACGTATAACGTTATGTAGCATATCAGGATAACGTATAACGTCATATAGCATACCAATGTAACGTATAACGTTATATAGGATATCAGTATAACGTATAACGTTATATAGTATTACGTTATAACGTATAACGTTATATAGCATGTCAGTATAACGTATAAAGTCTATATAGGATATCAGTATAACGTATAATGTTATAAGGTATTACGTTATTGCGTATTACGTTATATAGCATATCAGTAATACGTATGACGTTATAAGGTATTACGTTATAGCGTATTACGTTATAGAGAATATTAGTATAACTTATAACGTTATATAGCATATCAGGATAACGTATTACGTTATATAGCATATCAGCAAACGTATAACGTTATGTAGCATATCAGGATAACGTATAACCGTATGTAGCGTATCAGGATGACGTATAACGTCATATAGCACACCAGTATAACGTATAACGTTATATAGGATATCAGTATAGCGTATAATGTTATAAGGTATTACGTTATAGCGTAATACGTTATATAGCATATCAGTATAACATATAACGTTATATAGCATATCAGGATAACGTATAACGTTGTATAGCATACCAATATAACGTATAACGTTATATAGCATACCATTATAAAGTATAACGTTATATGGTATTACGTTATAGCGTAATACGTTATATAGCATATCAGTATAACATATAACGTTATATAGCATATCAGGATAACGTATAACGTTGTATAGCATACCAGTATAACGTATAACGTTATATAGCATACCATTATAAAGTATAACGTTATATGGTATTACGTTATAGCGTATTACGTTATAGAGAATATCAGTATAACATATAACGTTATATAGCATATCAGTCTAACGTATAACGTTATATAGCATATCAGTATAACGTAAAACGTTATATAGCATATCACGATAACGTATAACGTTTGATAGCAAATCAAGATAACGTATAACATTATATAGCATATCAGGATAACGTATAACGTTATATAGCATATCAGGATAACGTATATCGTTATATAGCATATCTGGATAACGTATAACATTGTATAGCATATCAGGATAACGTATAACGTTATATAGCATATCAGTATAACGTATAACGTTATATAGCATATCAGGATAACGTATATTGCTATTTAGCTAATCAGTATGACGTATAACGATATATAGCATTACGTTATAACGTATAACGTTATGTAGCATACCAATATAACGTATAACATTATATAGCATACCAGTATAACGTATAAAGTTATATAGTATTACGTTATAGCGTATAACGTTATAGAGAATATGAGTATAACATATAACGTTATATAGCATATCAGGATAACGTATAACGTTATATAGCATATCAGATTACGTATAACGATATATAGCATGACGTTATAACGATTAACGTTATATAGCATGTCAGTATAACGTATAACGTTATATAGGATATCTGTATAACGTATAACGTTATAAGGTATTACGTTATAGCGTATTACGTTATATGGTATATCAGTATAACGTATGACGTTATAAGGTATTACGTTATAGCGTATTACGTTATATAGCATATCAGTCTAACGTATAACCTTATATAGTATATCAGGATAACGTATAACGTTGTATAGCATATCAGGATAACGTATAACGTTATATACCATACCAGTATAACGTATAACGTTATATAGCATATCAGGATAACGAATAACGTTATATAGCATGTCAGTATATCGTATGACGTTATAAGGTATTACGTTATAGCGTATTACGTTATATAGCATATCAGTCTAGCATATAACGTTATATAGTATATCAGGATAACGTATAACGCTGTATTGCATATCAGGATAACGTATAACGTTGTATAGCATATCAGGATAACGTATAACTTTATATAACATACCAGTATAACGTATAACGTTATATAGCATATCAGGATAACGTATAACGTTATGTAGCATATCAGGATAACGTATAACGTCATATAGCATACCAATGTAACGTATAACGTTATATAGGATATCAGTATAACGTATAACGTTATATAGCATACCAGTATAACGTATAACGTTATATAGGATATCAGTATAACGTATAACGTTATATAGCATATCAGTATAACGTATAACGTTATATAGCATATCAGTATAACGTATAACGTCATATAGCATATCAGTATAACGTAAAACGTTATATAGCACATCACGATAGCGTATAACGTTATATACTATATCAGGATAACGTATAACGTTGTATAGCATATCAGGATAACGTATAACGTTATATAGCATATCAGTATAACGTATAACGTTATATAGCATATCAGTATAACGTATAACGTTATATAGCATATCAGTATAACGTAAAACGTTATATAGCACATCACGATAGCGTATAACGTTTTATAGCATATCAGGATAACGTATAACGTTATATAGCATATCAGTACAACGTAAAACGTTATATAGCATATCAGTATAAGGTATATCGTTATATAGCATATCAGGATAACGTATAACCTTATATAGCATATCAGGATAACGTACATTGCTATTTAGCTAATCAGTATGACGTATAACGTTATATACTATATCAGGATAACGTATAGCGTTGTATAGCATATCAGGATAACGTATAACGATAGATAGCATATCAGTGTAACGTATAACGTTATATAGCATGTCAGTATATCGCATAACGTTATATAGGATATCAGTATAACGTATAAAGTAATATAGCATATCAGTACAACGTATAACGTTACACAGTACTACGTTATAACGTATAACGATTTATAGCTTGACGTTATAACGATTAACGTTATATAGCATGTCAGTATAACGTATAACGTTATATAGGATATCAGTATAACGTATAACGTTATAAGGTATTACCTTATAGCGTATTACGTTATATAGCATATCAGTATAACGTATGACGTTATAAGGTATTACGTTATAGCGTATTACGTTATATAGCATATCAGTCTAACGTATAACGTTATATACCATATCAGGATAACGTACAACGTTGTATAGCATATCAGGATAACGTATAACGTTATATAGCATATCGGTATAACGTATAACGTTATATAGCATATCAGTATAACGTAAAACGTTATATAGCATATCACGATAACGTATAACGTTTTATAGCAAATCAAGATAACGTATAACATTATATAGCATATCAGGATAACGTATAACGTTATATAGAATATCAGGATAACGTATATCGTTATATAGCATACCAGGATAACGTATAACGTTACATAGCATATCAGGATAACGTATATCGTTATATAGCATACCAGGATAACGTGTAAAGTTATATAACATATCAGTATAACGTATAAAGTAATATAGCATATCAGTATAACGTATAACGTTATGCAGCATATCAGGATGACGTATAACGTTATATAGCATATCAGAATAACGTATAACGTTATATAGCAAACCAATATAACGTATAACGTTATATAGCATACCAGTATAACGTATAACGTTATATAGTATTACGTTATAGCGTATAACGATATATAGCATGACGTTATAACGTATAACGTTATATAGCATACCAATATAACGTATAACGTTATATAGCATACCAGTATAACGTATAACGTTATATAGCATATCAGGATAACGTATAACGTTATATGGTATTACGTTCTAGCGCATTACGTTATATAGCACATCAGTATAACGCATAACGTAATATAGCATATCAGTATAACATATAACGTTATATAGCATATCAGGATAACGTATAACGTTATATAGCATATCAGGATATCGTATAGCGTTATGTAGCATATCAGGATAACGTATAACGTCATATAGCATACCAATGTAACGTATAACGTTATATAGGATATCAGTATAACGTATAACGTTATATAGTATTACGTTATAACGTATAACATTATATAGCATGTCAGTATAACGTATAACGTCATATAGCATATCAGGATATCGTATAACGTTATATAGCATATCAGGATAACGTATAAAGTTATATAACATATCAGTATAACGTATAAAGTAATATAGCATATCAGTACAACGTATAACGTTATAAGGTATTACGTTATAGCGTATAACGTTATAGAGAATATGAGTATAACATATAACGTTACATAGCATATCAGGATAACGTATAACGTTATATAGCATATCAGGATAACGTATAACGTTATATAGCATACCAGTATAACGTATAACGTTATATAGTATTACGTTATAGCGTATAACGTTATATAGTATTACGTTATAGCGTATAACGTTATAGAGAATATGAGTATAACATATAACGTTACATAGCATATCAGGATAACGTATAACGTTATATAGCATATCAGGATAACGTATAACGTTATACCGCATATCAGGATAACGTATAACGTTATATAGCATATCAGTATAACGTATAACGTTATATAGCAAACCAATATAACGTATAACGTTATATAGCATACCAGTATAACGTATAACGTTATATAGTATTACGTTATAGCGTATTACGTTGTAGAGCATATGAGTATAACATATAACGTTATATAGCATATCAGGATAGCGTATAACGTTATATAGCATATCAGGATATCGTATAGCGTTATGTAGCATATCAGGATAACGTATAACGTCATATAGCATACCAATGTAACGTATAACGTTATATAGCATACCAGTATAACGTATAACGTTATATAGTATTACGTTATAGCCTATAACGTTATAGAGAATATGAGTATAACATATAACGTTACATAGCATATCAGGATAACGTATAACGTTATATAGCATATCAGGATAACGTATAACGTTATATAGCATATCTGGATAACGTATAACGTTATATAACATATCAGGATAACGTATAACGTTATATAGTATTACGTTATAACGTATAACGATATATAGCATGACGTTATAACGATTAACGTTATATAGCCTGTCAGTATAACGTATAACGTTATATAGCATACCAGTATAACGTATAACGTTATATAGCATATCAGGATAACGTATAACGTTATATAGTATTACGTTCTAGCGCATTACGTTATATAGCACATCAGTATAACGCATAACGTAATATAGCATATCAGTATAACGTATAACGTTATGCAGCATATCAGGATAACGTATAACGTTATATAGCATATCAGTATAACGTATAACGTTATATAGCAAACCAATTAAACGTATAACGTTATATAGCATACCAGTATAACGTATAACGTTATATAGTATTACGTTATAGCGTATTACGTTGTAGAGTATATGAGTATAACATATAACGTTATATAGCATATCAGGATAACGTATAACGTTATATAGCATATCAGGATATCGTATAGCGTTATGTAGCATATCAGGATAACGTATAACGTCATATAGCATACCAATGTAACGTATAACGTTATATAGGATATCAGTATAACGTATAACGTTATATAGTATTACGTTATAACGTATAACATTATATAGCATGTCAGTATAACGTATAACGTCATATAGCATATCAGGATATCGTATAACGTTGTATAGCATATCAGGATAACGTATAAAGTTATATAACATATCAGTATAACGTATAAAGTAATATAGCATATCAGTACAACGTATAACGTTATAAGGTATCACGTTATAGCGTATTACGTTATATAGCATATCAGTCTAACGTATAACGTTATATACTATATCAGGATAACGTATAACATTGTATAGCATATCAGGATAACGTATAACGTTATATAGCATATCAGTATAACGTATAACATTATATAGCATATCAGGATAACGTATATTGCTATTAAGCTAATCAGTATGACGTATAACGATATATAGCATTACGTTATAACGTATAACGTTATGTAGCATACCAATATAACGTATAACGTTATATAGCATACCAGTATAACGTATAACGTTATATAGTATTACGTTATAGCGTATAACGTTATAGAGAATATGAGTATAACATATAACGTTACATAGCATATCAGGATAACGTATAACGTTATATAGCATATCAGGATAACGTATAACGTTATATAGCATATCAGGATAACGTATAACGTTATATAGCATATCAGTGTAACGTATAACGTTATATAGCAAACCAATATAACGTATAACGTTATATAGCAAACCAGTATAACGTATAACGTTATATAGTATTACGTTATAGCGTATTACGTTGTAGAGCACATGAGTGTAACATATAACGTTATATAGCATATCAGGATAACGTATAACGTTATATAGTATTACGTTATAGCGTATAACGTTATAGAGAATATGAGTATAACATATAACGTTACATAGCATATCAGGATAACGTATGACGTTATATAGCATATCAGGATAACGTATAACGTTATATAGCATACCAGTATAACGTATAACGTTGTATAGTATTACGTTATAGCGTATAACGTTATAGAGAATATGAGTATAACATATAACGTTACATAGCATATCAGGATAACGTATAACGTTATATAGCATATCATGATAACGTATAACGTTATATAGCATATCAGGATAACGTATAACGTTATATAGCATATCAGTATAACGTATAACGTTATATAGCATATCACGATAACGTATAACGTTTTATAGCAAATCAAGATAACGTATAACGTTATATAGCATATCAGGATAACGTATAACGTTATATAGCATATCTGGATAACGTATAACGTTATATAGCATACCAGTATAACGTATAACGTTATATAGTATTACGTTATAGCGTATTACGTTGTAGAGCATATGAGTGTAACATATAACGTTATATAGCATATCAGGATAACGTATAACGTTATATAGCATATCAGGATATCGTATAGCGTTATGTAGCATATCAGGATAAGGTGTAACGTTATATAACATATCAGTATAACGTATAAAGTAATATAGCATATCAGTAGAACGTATAACGTTACATTGTATTACGTTATAACGTATAACGATATATAGTAGGACGTTATAACGATTAACGTTATACAGCATGTCAGTATAACGTATAACGTTATATAGGATATCAGTATAACGTATAATGTTATAAGGTATTACGTTATTGCGTATTACGTTATATAGCATATCAGTATAACGTATGACGTTATAAGGTATTACGTTATAGCGTATTACGTTATATAGCATATCAGTCTAACGTATAACGTTATATACCATATCAGGATAACGTATAACGTTGTATAGCATATCAGGATAACGTATAACGTTATATAGCATATCAGGATAACGTATAACGTTATATAGCATATCAGTATAACGTAAAACGTTATATAGTATTACGTTATAACGTATAACATTATATAGCATGTCAGTATAACGTATTACGTCATATAGCATATCAGGATATCGTATAACGTTATATAGCAAACCAATATAACGTATAACGTTATATAGCATACCAGTATAACGTATAACGTTATATAGTATTACGTTATAGCGTATTACGTTGTAGAGCATATGAGTGTAACATATAACGTTATATAGCATATCAGTATAACGTATGACGTTATAAGGTATTACGTTATAGCGTATTACGTTATATAGCATATCAGTCTAACGTATAACGTTATATACCATATCAGGATAACGTATAACGTTGTATAGCATATCAGGATAACGTATAACGTTATATAGCATATCGGTATAACGTATAACGTTATATAGCATATCAGTATAACGTAAAACGTTATATAGCATATCACGATAACGTATAACGTTTTATAGCAAATCAAGATAACGTATAACATTATATAGCATATCAGGATAACGTATAACGTTATATAGAATATCAGGATAACGTATATCGTTATAAAGCATACCAGGATAACGTATAACGTTACATAGCATATCAGGATAACGTATATTTATATTTAGCTAATCAGTATGACGTATAACGATATATAGCATGACGGTATAACGTATAACGTTATATAGCATGTCAGTATAACGTATAACGTCATATAGCATATCAGGATAACGTATAACGGTATATAGCATATCAGGATAACGTGTAAAGTTATATAACATATCAGTATAACGTATAAAGTAATATAGCATATCAGCACAACGTATAACGTTATATAGTATTACGTTATAACGTATAACGATATATAGCATGACGTTATAACGTATAACGTTATATAGCATACCAATATAACGTATAACGTTATATAGCATACCAGTATAACGTATAACGTTATATAGCATATCAGGATAACGTATAACGTTATATGGTATTACGTTCTAGCGCATTACGTTATATAGCACATCAGTATAACGCATAACGTAATATAGCATATCAGTATAACGTATAACGTTATGCAGCATATCAGGATAACGTATAACGATATATAGCATATCAGAATAACGTATAACGTTTTATAGCAAACCAATATAACGTATAACGTTATATAGCATACCAGTATAACGTATAACGTTATATAGTATTACGTTATAGCGTATAACGATATATAGCATGACGTTATAACGTATAACGTTATATAGCATACCAATATAACGTATAACGTTATATAGCATACCAGTATAACGTATAACGTTATATAGCATATCAGGATAACGTATAACGTTATATGGTATTACGTTCTAGCGCATTACGTTATATAGCACATCAGTATAACGCATAACGTAATATAGCATATCAGTATAACATATAACGTTATATAGCATATCAGGATAACGTATAACGTTATATAGCATATCAGGATATCGTATAGCGTTATGTAGCATATCAGGATAACGTATAACGTCATATAGCATACCAATGTAACGTATAACGTTATATAGGATATCAGTATAACGTATAACGTTATATAGTATTACGATATAACGTATAACATTATATAGCATGTCAGTATAACGTATAACGTCATATAGCATATCAGGATATCGTATAACGTTATATAGCATATCAGGATAACGTATAAAGTTATATAACATATCAGTATGACATATAAAGTAATATAGCATATCAGTACAACGTATAACGTTATAAGGTATTACGTTATAGCGTATTACGTTATATAGCATATCAGTCTAACGTATAACGTTATATACTATATCAGGATAACGTATAACATTGTATAGCATATCAGGATAACGCATAACGTTATATAGCATATCAGTATAACGTATAACGTTATATAGCATATCAGAATAACGTATATTGCTATTAAGCTAATCAGTATGACGTATAACGATATATAGCATTACGTTATAACGTATAACGTTATGTAGCATACCAATATAACGTATAACGTTATATAGCATACCAGTATAACGTATAACGTTATATAGCATATCAGGATAACGTATAACGTTATATAGTATTACGTTATAGCGTATAACGTTATAGAGAATATGAGTATAACATATAACGTTACATAGCATATCAGGATAACGTATGACGTTATATAGCATATCAGGATAACGTATAACGTTATATAGCATACCAGTATAACGTATAACGTTATATAGTATTACGTTATAGCGTATAACGTTATAGAGAATATGAGTATAACATATAACGTTACATAGCATATCAGGATAACGTATAACGTTATATAGCATATCAGGATAACGTATAACGTTATATAGCATACCAGTATAACGTATAACGTTATATAGTATTACGTTATAGCGTATAACGTTATAGAGAATATGAGTATAACATATAACGTTACATAGCATATCAGGATAACGTATAACGTTATATAGCATATCAGGATAACGTATAACGTTATATCGCATATCAGGATAACGTATAACGGTATATAGCATATCAGTATAACGTATAACGTTATAGAGCAAACCAATATAACGTATAACGTTATATAGCATACCAGTATAACGTATAACGTTATATAGTATTACGTTATAGCGTATTACGTTGTAGAGCATATGAGTATAACATATAACGTTATATAACATATCAGGATAACGTATAACGTTATATAGTATTACGTTATAACGCATAACGATATATAGCATGACGTTATAACGATTAACGTTATATAGCCTGTCAGTATAACGTATAACGTTATATAGCATACCAGTATAACGTATAACGTTATATAGCATATCAGGATAACGTATAACGTTATATAGTATTACGTTCTAGCGCATTACGTTATATAGCACATCAGTATAACGCATAACGTAATATAGCATATCAGTATAACGTATAACGTTATGCAGCATATCAGGATAACGTATAACGTTATATAGCATATCAGTATAACGTATAACGTTATATAGCAAACCAAATAAACGTATAA
Source organism: Bombus sylvestris (assembly GCA_911622165.2). Lineage (NCBI taxonomy): Eukaryota > Metazoa > Arthropoda > Insecta > Hymenoptera > Apidae > Bombus > Bombus sylvestris. The sequence goes on along the minus strand of OU443146.1, from coordinate 8,677,033 downwards.
CGTTATATAGCATACCAGTATAACGTATAACGTTATATAGTATTACGTTATAGCGTATTACGTTGTAGAGTATATGAGTATAACATATAACGTTATATAGCATATCAGGATAACGTATAACGTTATATAGCATATCAGGATATCGTATAGCGTTATGTAGCATATCAGGATAACGTATAACGTCATATAGCATACCAATGTAACGTATAACGTTATATAGGATATCAGTATAACGTATAACGTTATATAGTATTACGTTATAACGTATAACATTTTATAGCATGTCAGTATAACGTATAACGTCATATAGCATATCAGGATATCGTATAACGTTATATAGCATATCAGGATAACGTATAAAGTTATATAACATATCAGTATAACGTATAAAGTAATATAGCATATCAGCACAACGTATAACGTTATATAGCATATCATGATAACGTATATTGCTATTAAGCTAATCAGTATGACGTATAACGATATATAGCATTACGTTATAACGTATAACGTTATGTAGCATACCAATTTAACGTATAACGTTATATAGCATACCAGTATAACGTATAACGTTATATAGCATATCAGGATAACGTATAACGTTATATAGTATTACGTTATAGCGTATAACGTTATAGAGAATATGAGTATAACATATAACGTTACATAGCATATCAGGATAACGTATGACGTTATATAGCATTTCAGGATAACGTATAACGTTATATAACGTACCAGTATAACGTATAACGTTATATAGTATTACGTTATAGCGTATAACGTTATAGAGAATATGAGTATAACATATAACGTTACATAGCATATCAGCATAACGTATAACGTTATATAGCATATCAGGATAACGTATAACGTTATATAGTATTACGTTCTAGCGCATTACGTTATATAGCACATCAGTATAACGCATAACGTAATATAGCATATCAGTATAACGTATAACGTTATGCTGCATATCAGGATAACGTATAACGTTATATAGCATATCAGTATAACGTATAACGTTATATAGCAAACCAATTAAACGTATAACGTTATATAGCATACCAGTATAACGTATAACGTTATATAGTATTACGTTATAGCGTATTACGTTGTAGAGTATATGAGTACAACATATAACGTTATATAGCATATCAGGATAACGTATAACGTTATATAGCATATCAGGATATCGTATAGCGTTATGTAGCATATCAGGATAACGTATAACGTCATATAGCATACCAATGTAACGTATAACGTTATATAGGATATCAGTATAACGTATAACGTTATATAGTATTACGTTATAACGTATAACATTATATAGCATGTCAGTATAACGTATAACGTCATATAGCATATCAGGATATCGTATAACGTTATATAGCATATCAGGATATCGTGTAGCGATATGTAGCATATCAGGATAACGTATAACGTCATATAGCATACCAATGTAACGTATAACGTTATATAGGATATCAGTATAACGTATAACGTTATATAGTATTACGTTCTAGCGCATTACGTTATATAGCACATCAGTATAACGCATAACGTAATATAGCATATCAGTATAACGTATAACGTTATGCAGCATATCAGGATAACGTATAACGTTATATAGCATATCAGTATAACGTATAACGTTATATAGCAAACCAATATAACGTATAACGTTATAAGGTATTACGTTATAGCGTATTACGTTATATAGCATATCAGTCTAACGTATAACGTTATATACTATATCAGGATAACGTATAACATTGTATAGCATATCAGGATAACGCATAACGTTATATAGCATATCAGTATAACGTATAACGTTATATAGCATATCAGGATAACGTATATTGCTATTAAGCTAATCAGTATGACGTATAACGATATATAGCATTACGTTATAACGTATAACGTTATGTAGCATACCAATATAACGTATAACGTTATATAGCATACCAGTATAACGTATAACGTTATATAGCATATCAGGATAACGTATAACGTTATATAGCATACCAGTATAACGTATAACGTTATATAGTATTACGTTATAGCGTATAACGTTATAGAGAATATGAGTATAACATATAACGTTACATAGCATATCAGGATAACGTATAACGTTATATAGCATATCAGGATATCGTATAGCGTTATGTAGCATATCAGGATAACGTATAACGTCATATAGCATACCAATGTAACGTATAACGTTATATAGGATATCAGTATAACGTATAACGTTATATAGTATTACGTTATAACGTATAACATTATATAGCATGTCAGTATAACGTATAACGTCATATAGCATATCAGGATATCGTATAACGTTATATAGCATATCAGGATAACGTATAACGTTATATAGCATACCAGTATAACGTATAACGTTATATAGCATACCAGTATAACGTATAACGTTATATAGTATTACGTTATAGCGTATAACGTTATAGAGAATATGAGTATAACATATAACGTTACATAGCATATCAGGATAACGTATAACGTTATATAGCATATCAGGATATCGTATAGCGTTATGTAGCATATCAGGATGACGTATAACGTCATATAGCATACCAATGTAACGTATAACGTTATATAGGATATCAGTATAACGTATAACGTTATATAGTATTACGTTATAACGTATAACATTATATAGCATGTCAGTATAACGTATAACGTCATATAGCATATCAGGATATCGTATAACGTTATATAGCATATCAGGATAACGTATAACGTTATATAGCATACCAGTATAACGTATAACGTTATATAGCATACCAGTATAACGTATAACGTTATATAGTATTACGTTATAGCGTATAACGTTATAGAGAATATGAGTATAACATATAACGTTACATAGCATATCAGGATAACGTATAACGTTATATAGCATATCAGGATAACGTATAACGTTATATAGCATACCAGTATAACGCATAACGTTATATAGTATTACGTTATAGCGTATAACGTTATAGAGAATATGAGTATAACATATAACGTTACATAGCATATCAGGATAACGTATAACGTTATATAGCATATCAGGATAACGTATAACGTTATATCGCATATCAGGATAACGTATAACGGTATATAGCATATCAGTATAACGTATAACGTTATAGAGCAAACCAATATAACGTATAACGTTATATAGCATACCAGTATAACGTATAACGTTATATAGTATTACGTTATAGCGTATTACGTTGTAGAGCATATGAGTATAACATATAACGTTATATAACATATCAGGATAACGTATAACGTTATATAGTATTACGTTATAACGCATAACGATATATAGCATGACGTTATAACGATTAACGTTATATAGCCTGTCAGTATAACGTATAACGTTATATAGCATACCAGTATAACGTATAACGTTATATAGCATATCAGGATAACGTATAACGTTATATAGTATTACGTTCTAGCGCATTACGTTATATAGCACATCAGTATAACGCATAACGTAATATAGCATATCAGTATAACGTATAACGTTATGCAGCATATCAGGATAACGTATAACGTTATATAGCATATCAGTATAACGTATAACGTTATATAGCAAACCAAATAAACGTATAACGTTATATAGCATACCAGTATAACGTATAACGTTATATAGTATTACGTTATAGCGTATTACGTTGTAGAGTATATGAGTATAACATATAACGTTATATAGCATATCAGGATAACGTATAACGTTATATAGCATATCAGGATATCGTATAGCGTTATGTAGCATATCAGGATAACGTATAACGTCATATAGCATACCAATGTAACGTATAACGTTATATAGGATATCAGTATAACGTATAACGTTATATAGTATTACGTTATAACGTATAACATTTTATAGCATGTCAGTATAACGTATAACGTCATATAGCATATCAGGATATCGTATAACGTTATATAGCATATCAGGATAACGTATAAAGTTATATAACATATCAGTATAACTTATAAAGTAATATAGCATATCAGTACAACGTATAACGTTATATAGCATATCAGGATAACGTATAAAGTTATATAACATATCAGTATAACGTATAAAGTAATATAGCATATCAGTACAACGTATAACGTTATATAGCATATCAGGATAACGTATATTGCTATTAAGCTAATCAGTATGACGTATAACGATATATAGCATTACGTTATAACGTATAACGTTATGTAGCATACCAATTTAACGTATAACGTTATATAGCATACCAGTATAACGTATAACGTTATATAGCATATCAGGATAACGTATAACGTTATATAGTATTACGTTATAGCGTATAACGTTATAGAGAATATGAGTATAACATATAACGTTACATAGCATATCAGGATAACGTATGACGTTATATAGCATTTCAGGATAACGTATAACGTTATATAACGTTCCAGTATAACGTATAACGTTATATAGTATTACGTTATAGCGTATAACGTTATAGAGAATATGAGTATAACATATAACGTTACATAGCATATCAGCATAACGTATAACGTTATATAGCATATCAGGATAACGTATAACGTTATATAGTATTACGTTCTAGCGCATTACGTTATATAGCACATCAGTATAACGCATAACGTAATATAGCATATCAGTATAACGTATAACGTTATGCTGCATATCAGGATAACGTATAACGTTATATAGCATATCAGTATAACGTATAACGTTATATAGCAAACCAATTAAACGTATAACGTTATATAGCATACCAGTATAACGTATAACGTTATATAGTATTACGTTATAGCGTATTACGTTGTAGAGTATATGAGTACAACATATAACGTTATATAGCATATCAGGATAACGTATAACGTTATATAGCATATCAGGATATCGTATAGCGTTATGTAGCATATCAGGATAACGTATAACGTCATATAGCATACCAATGTAACGTGTAACGTTATATAGGATATCAGTATAACGTATAACGTTATATAGTATTACGTTATAACGTATAACATTATATAGCATGTCAGTATAACGTATAACGTCATATAGCATATCAGGATATCGTATAACGTTATATAGCATATCAGGATATCGTGTAGCGATATGTAGCATATCAGGATAACGTATAACGTCATATAGCATACCAATGTAACGTATAACGTTATATAGGATATCAGTATAACGTATAACGTTATATAGTATTACGTTATAACGCATAACGATATATAGCATAACGTTATAACGATTAACGTTATATAGCCTGTCAGTATAACGTATAACGTTATATAGCATACCAGTATAACGTATAACGTTATATAGCATATCAGGATAACGTATAACGTTATATAGTATTACGTTCTAGCGCATTACGTTATATAGCACATCAGTATAACGCATAACGTAATATAGCATATCAGTATAACGTATAACGTTATGCAGCATATCAGGATAACGTATACCGTTATATAGCATATCAGTATAACGTATAACGTTATATAGCAAACCAATATAACGTATAACGTTATAAGGTATTACGTTATAGCGTATTACGTTATATAGCATATCAGTCTAACGTATAACGTTATATACTATATCAGGATAACGTATAACATTGTATAGCATATCAGGATAACGCATAACGTTATATAGCATATCAGTATAACGTATAACGTTATATAGCATATCAGGATAACGTATATTGCTATTAAGCTAATCAGTATGACGTATAACGATATATAGCATTACGTTATAACGTATAACGTTATGTAGCATACCAATATAACGTATAACGTTATATAGCATACCAGTATAACGTATAACGTTATATAGCATATCAGGATAACGTATAACGTTATATAGCATACCAGTATAACGTATAACGTTATATAGTATTACGTTATAGCGTATAACGTTATAGAGAATATGAGTATAACATATAACGTTACATAGCATATCAGGATAACGTATAACGTTATATAGCATATCAGGATAACGTATAACGTTATATAGCATATCAGGATAACGTATAACGTTATATAGCATATCAGTATAACGTATAACGTTACATAGCAAACCAATATAACGTATAACGTTATATAGCATACCAGTATAACGTATAACGTTATATAGTATTACGTTATAGCGTATTACGTTGTAGAGCATATGAGTATAACATATAACGTTATATAGCATATCAGGATAACGTATAACGTTATATAGCATATCAGGATATCGTATAGCGTTATGTAGCATATCAGGATAACGTATAACGTCATATAGCATACCAATGTAACGTATAACGTTATATAGGATATCAGTATAACGTATAACGTTATATAGTATTACGTTATAACGTATAACATTATATAGCATGTCAGTATAACGTATAACGTCATATAGCATATCAGGATATCGTATAACGTTATATAGCATATCAGGATAACGTATAAAGTTATATAACATATCAGTATAACGTATAAAGTAATATAGCATATCACCACAACGTATAACGTTATAAGGTATTACGTTATAGCGTATTACGTTATATAGCATATCAGTCTAACGTATAACGTTATATACTATATCAGGATAACGTATAACATTGTATAGCATATCAGGATAACGTATAACGTTATATAGCATATCAGGATAACGTATAACGTTATATAGCATATCAGGATAACGTATATTGCTATTAAGCTAATCAGTATGACGTATAACGATATATAGCATTACGTTATAACGTATAACGTTATGTAGCATACCAATATAACGTATAACGTTATATAGCATACCAGTATAACGTATAACGTTATATAGCATATCAGGATAACGTATAACGTTATATAGCATACCAGTATAACGTATAACGTTATATAGCATACCAGTATAACGTATAACGTTATATAGTATTACGTTATAGCGTATAACGTTATAGAGAATATGAGTATAACATATAACGTTACATAGCATATCAGGATAACGTATAACGTTATATAGCATATCAGGATAACGTATAACGTTATATAGCATATCTGGATATCGTATAACGTTATATAACATATCAGGATAACGTATAACGTTATATAGCATACCAGTATAACGTATAACGTTATATAGCATATCAGGATAACGTATAACATTGTATAGCATATCAGGATAACGCATAACGTTATATAGCATATCAGTAAAACGTATAACGTTATATAGCATATCAGAATAACGTATATTGCTATTAAGCTAATCAGTATGACGTATGACGATATATAGCATTACGTTATAACGTATAACGTTATGTAGCATACCAATATGACGTATAACGTTATATAGCATACCAGTATAACGTACAACGTTATATAGCATATCAGGATAACGTATAACGTTATATAGTATTACGTTATAGCGTATAACGTTATAGAGAATATGAGTATAACATATAACGTTACATAGCATATCAGGATAACGTATGACGTTATATAGCATATCAGGATAACGTATAACGTTATATAGCATACCAGGATAACGTATAACGTTATAGAGAATATGAGTATAACATATAACGTTACATAGCATATCAGGATAACGTATAACGTTATATAGCATATCAGGATAACGTATAACGTTATATAGCATACCAGTATAACGTATAACGTTATATAGTATTACGTTATAGCGTATAACGTTATAGAGAATATGAGTATAACATATAACGTTACATAACATATCAGGATAACGTATAACGTTATATAGCATATCAGGATAACGTATAACGTTATATCGCATATCAGGATAACGTATAACGTTATATAGCATATCAGTATAACGTATAACGTTATATAGCAAACCAATATAACGTATAACGTTATATAGCATACCAGTATAACGTATAACGTTATATAGTATTACGTTATAGCGTATTACGTTGTAGAGCATATGAGTATAACATATAACGTTATATAACATATCAGGATAACGTATAACGTTATATAGTATTACGTTATAGCGCATAACGATATATAGCATGACGTTATAACGATTAACGTTATATAGCCTGTCAGTATAACGTATAACGTTATGTAGCAGACCAGTATAACGTATAACGTTATGCAGCATATCAGGATAGCGTATAACGTTATATAGCATATCAGTATAACGTATAACGTTATATAGCAAACCAATTATGCGTATAACGTTATATAGCATACCAGTATAACGTATAACGTTATATAGTATTACGTTATAGCGTATTACGTTGTAGAGTATATGAGTATAACATATAACGTTATATAGCATATCAGGATAACGTATAACGTTATATAGCATATCAGTATAACGTATAACGTTATATAGCAAACCAATATAACGTATAACGTTATATAGCATACCAGTATAACGTATAACGTTATATAGTATTACGTTATAGCGTATTACGTTGTAGAGCATATGAGTATAACATATAACGTTATATAACATATCAGGATAACGTATAACGTTATATAGTATTACGTTATAGCGCATAACGATATATAGCATGACGTTATAACGATTAACGTTATATAGCCTGTCAGTATAACGTATAACGTTATGTAGCAGACCAGTATAACGTATAACGTTATGCAGCATATCAGGATAGCGTATAACGTTATATAGCATATCAGTATAACGTATAACGTTATATAGCAAACCAATTAAGCGTATAACGTTATATAGCATACCAGTATAACGTATAACGTTATATAGTATTACGTTATAGCGTATTACGTTGTAGAGTATATGAGTATAACATATAACGTTATATAGCATATCAGGATAACGTATAACGTTATATAGCATACCAGTATAACGTATAACGTTATATAGTATTACGTTATAGCGTATAACGTTATAGAGAATATGAGTATAACATATAACGTTACATAGCATATCAGGATAACGTATAACGTTATATAGCATATCAGGATAACGTATAACGTTATATAGCATATCAGGATAACGTATAACGTTATATAGCATATCAGTATAACGTATAACGTTACATAGCAAACCAATATAACGTATAACGTTATATAGCATACCAGTATAACGTATAACGTTATATAGTATTACGTTATAGCGTATTACGTTGTAGAGCATATGAGTATAACATATAACGTTATATAGCATATCAGGATAACGTATAACGTTATATAGCATATCAGGATATCGTATAGCGTTATGTAGCATATCAGGATAACGTATAACGTCATATAGCATACCAATGTAACGTATAACGTTATATAGGATATCAGTATAACGTATAACGTTATATAGTATTACGTTATAACGTATAACATTATATAGCATGTCAGTATAACGTATAACGTCATATAGCATATCAGGATATCGTATAACGTTATATAGCATATCAGGATAACGTATAAAGTTATATAACATATCAGTATAACGTATAAAGTAATATAGCATATCACCACAACGTATAACGTTATAAGGTATTACGTTATAGCGTATTACGTTATATAGCATATCAGTCTAACGTATAACGTTATATACTATATCAGGATAACGTATAACATTGTATAGCATATCAGGATAACGTATAACGTTATATAGCATATCAGGATAACGTATAACGTTATATAGCATATCAGGATAACGTATAACGTTATATAGCATATCAGTATAACGTATAACGTTACATAGCAAACCAATATAACGTATAACGTTATATAGCATACCAGTATAACGTATAACGTTATATAGTATTACGTTATAGCGTATTACGTTGTAGAGTATATGAGTATAACATATAACGTTATATAGCATATCAGGATAACGTATAACGTTATATAGCATATCAGGATATCGTATAGCGTTATGTAGCATATCAGGATAACGTATAACGTCATATAGCATACCAATGTAACGTATAACGTTATATAGGATATCAGTATAACGTATAACGTTATATAGTATTACGTTATAACGTATAACATTATATAGCATGTCAGTATAACGTATAACGTCATATAGCATATCAGGATATCGTATAACGTTATATAGCATATCAGGATAACGTATAAAGTTATATAAAATATCAGTATAACGTATAAAGTAATATAGCATATCACCACAACGTATAACGTTATAAGGTATTACGTTATAGCGTATTACGTTATATAGCATATCAGTCTAACGTATAACGTTATATACTATATCAGGATAACGTATAACATTGTATAGCATATCAGGATAACGTATAACGTTATATAGCATATCAGGATAACGTATAACGTTATATAGCATATCAGGATAACGTATATTGCTATTAAGCTAATCAGTATGACGTATAACGATATATAGCATTACGTTATAACGTATAACGTTATGTAGCATACCAATATAACGTATAACGTTATATAGCATACCAGTATAACGTATAACGTTATATAGCATATCAGGATAACGTATAACGTTATATAGCATACCAGTATAACGTATAACGTTATATAGCATACCAGTATAACGTATAACGTTATATAGTATTACGTTATAGCGTATAACGTTATAGAGAATATGAGTATAACATATAACGTTACATAGCATATCAGGATAACGTATAACGTTATATAGCATATCAGGATAACGTATAACGTTATATAGCATATCTGGATATCGTATAACGTTATATAACATATCAGGATAACGTATAACGTTATATAGCATACCAGTATAACGTATAACGTTATATAGCATATCAGGATAACGTATAACATTGTATAGCATATCAGGATAACGCATAACGTTATATAGCATATCAGTATAACGTATAACGTTATATAGCATATCAGAATAACGTATATTGCTATTAAGCTAATCAGTATGACGTATGACGATATATAGCATTACGTTATAACGTATAACGTTATGTAGCATACCAATATGACGTATAACGTTATATAGCATACCAGTATAACGTACAACGTTATATAGCATATCAGGATAACGTATAACGTTATATAGTATTACGTTATAGCGTATAACGTTATAGAGAATATGAGTATAACATATAACGTTACATAGCATATCAGGATAACGTATAACGTTATATAGCATATCAGGATAACGTATAACGTTATATAGCATATCAGGATAACGTATAACGTTATATAGCATATCAGTATAACGTATAACGTTACATAGCAAACCAATATAACGTATAACGTTATATAGCATACCAGTATAACGTATAACGTTATATAGTATTACGTTATAGCGTATTACGTTGTAGAGCATATGAGTATAACATATAACGTTATATAGCATATCAGGATAACGTATAACGTTATATAGCATATCAGGATATCGTATAGCGTTATGTAGCATATCAGGATAACGTATAACGTCATATAGCATACCAATGTAACGTATAACGTTATATAGGATATCAGTATAACGTATAACGTTATATAGTATTACGTTATAACGTATAACATTATATAGCATGTCAGTATAACGTATAACGTCATATAGCATATCAGGATATCGTATAACGTTATATAGCATATCAGGATAACGTATAAAGTTATATAACATATCAGTATAACGTATAAAGTAATATAGCATATCACCACAACGTATAACGTTATAAGGTATTACGTTATAGCGTATTACGTTATATAGCATATCAGTCTAACGTATAACGTTATATACTATATCAGGATAACGTATAACATTGTATAGCATATCAGGATAACGTATAACGTTATATAGCATATCAGGATAACGTATAACGTTATATAGCATGTCAGGATAACGTATATTGCTATTAAGCTAATCAGTATGACGTATAACGATATATAGCATTACGTTATAACGTATAACGTTATGTAGCATACCAATATAACGTATAACGTTATATAGCATACCAGTATAACGTATAACGTTATATAGCATATCAGGATAACGTATAACGTTATATAGCATACCAGTATAACGTATAACGTTATATAGCATACCAGTATAACGTATAACGTTATATAGTATTACGTTATAGCGTATAACGTTATAGAGAATATGAGTATAACATATAACGTTACATAGCATATCAGGATAACGTATAACGTTATATAGCATATCAGGATAACGTATAACGTTATATAGCATATCTGGATATCGTATAACGTTATATAACATATCAGGATAACGTATAACGTTATATAGCATACCAGTATAACGTATAACGTTATATAGCATATCAGGATAACGTATAACATTGTATAGCATATCAGGATAACGCATAACGTTATATAGCATATCAGTATAACGTATAACGTTATATAGCATATCAGAATAACGTATATTGCTATTAAGCTAATCAGTATGACGTATGACGATATATAGCATTACGTTATAACGTATAACGTTATGTAGCATACCAATATGACGTATAACGTTATATAGCATACCAGTATAACGTACAACGTTATATAGCATATCAGGATAACGTATAACGTTATATAGTATTACGTTATAGCGTATAACGTTATAGAGAATATGAGTATAACATATAACGTTACATAGCATATCAGGATAACGTATAACGTTATATAGCATATCAGGATAACGTATAACGTTATATAGCATATCAGGATAACGTATAACGTTATATAGCATATCAGTATAACGTATAACGTTACATAGCAAACCAATATAACGTATAACGTTATATAGCATACCAGTATAACGTATAACGTTATATAGTATTACGTTATAGCGTATTACGTTGTAGAGCATATGAGTATAACATATAACGTTATATAGCATATCAGGATAACGTATAACGTTATATAGCATATCAGGATATCGTATAGCGTTATGTAGCATATCAGGATAACGTATAACGTCATATAGCATACCAATGTAACGTATAACGTTATATAGGATATCAGTATAACGTATAACGTTATATAGTATTACGTTATAACGTATAACATTATATAGCATGTCAGTATAACGTATAACGTCATATAGCATATCAGGATATCGTATAACGTTATATAGCATATCAGGATAACGTATAAAGTTATATAACATATCAGTATAACGTATAAAGTAATATAGCATATCACCACAACGTATAACGTTATAAGGTATTACGTTATAGCGTATTACGTTATATAGCATATCAGTCTAACGTATAACGTTATATACTATATCAGGATAACGTATAACATTGTATAGCATATCAGGATAACGTATAACGTTATATAGCATATCAGGATAACGTATAACGTTATATAGCATATCAGGATAACGTATAACGTTATATAGCATATCAGTATAACGTATAACGTTACATAGCAAACCAATATAACGTATAACGTTATATAGCATACCAGTATAACGTATAACGTTATATAGTATTACGTTATAGCGTATTACGTTGTAGAGCATATGAGTATAACATATAACGTTATATAGCATATCAGGATAACGTATAACGTTATATAGCATATCAGGATATCGTATAGCGTTATGTAGCATATCAGGATAACGTATAACGTCATATAGCATACCAATGTAACGTATAACGTTATATAGGATATCAGTATAACGTATAACGTTATATAGTATTACGTTATAGCGTATTACGTTATATAGCATATCAGTCTAACGTATAACGTTATATACTATATCAGGATAACGTATAACATTGTATAGCATATCAGGATAACGTATAACGTTATATAGCATATCAGGATAACGTATAACGTTATATAGCATATCAGGATAACGTATATTGCTATTAAGCTAATCAGTATGACGTATAACGATATATAGCATTACGTTATAACGTATAACGTTATGTAGCATACCAATATAACGTATAACGTTATATAGCATACCAGTATAACGTATAATGTTATATAGCATATCAGGATAACGTATAACGTTATATAGCATACCAGTATAACGTATAACGTTATATAGCATACCAGTATAACGTATAACGTTATATAGTATTACGTTATAGCGTATAACGTTATAGAGAATATGAGTATAACATATAACGTTACACAGCATATCAGGATAACGTATAACGTTATATAGCATATCAGGATAACGTATAACGTTATATAGCATATCTGGATATCGTATAACGTTATATAACATATCAGGATAACGTATAACGTTATATAGCATACCAGTATAACGTATAACGTTATATAGCATATCAGGATAACGTATAACATTGTATAGCATATCAGGATAACGCATAACGTTATATAGCATATCAGTAAAACGTATAACGTTATATAGCATATCAGAATAACGTATATTGCTATTAAGCTAATCAGTATGACGTATGACGATATATAGCATTACGTTATAACGTATAACGTTATGTAGCATACCAATATGACGTATAACGTTATATAGCATACCAGTATAACGTACAACGTTATATAGCATATCAGGATAACGTATAACGTTATATAGTATTACGTTATAGCGTATAACGTTATAGAGAATATGAGTATAACATATAACGTTACATAGCATATCAGGATAACGTATAACGTTATATAGCATATCAGGATAACGTATAACGTTATATAGCATACCAGTATAACGTATAACGTTATATAGTATTACGTTATAGCGTATAACGTTATAGAGAATATGAGTATAACATATAACGTTACATAACATATCAGGATAACGTATAACGTTATATAGCATATCAGGATAACGTATAACGTTATATCGCATATCAGGATAACGTATAACGTTATATAGCATATCAGTATAACGTATAACGTTATATAGCAAACCAATATAACGTATAACGTTATATAGCATACCAGTATAACGTATAACGTTATATAGTATTACGTTATAGCGTATTACGTTGTAGAGCATATGAGTATAACATATAACGTTATATAACATATCAGGATAACGTATAACGTTATATAGTATTACGTTATAGCGCATAACGATATATAGCATGACGTTATAACGATTAACGTTATATAGCCTGTCAGTATAACGTATAACGTTATGTAGCAGACCAGTATAACGTATAACGTTATGCAGCATATCAGGATAGCGTATAACGTTATATAGCATATCAGTATAACGTATAACGTTATATAGCAAACCAATTATGCGTATAACGTTATATAGCATACCAGTATAACGTATAACGTTATATAGTATTACGTTATAGCGTATTACGTTGTAGAGTATATGAGTATAACATATAACGTTATATAGCATATCAGGATAACGTATAACGTTATATAGCATATCAGTATAACGTATAACGTTATATAGCAAACCAATATAACGTATAACGTTATATAGCATACCAGTATAACGTATAACGTTATATAGTATTACGTTATAGCGTATTACGTTGTAGAGCATATGAGTATAACATATAACGTTATATAACATATCAGGATAACGTATAACGTTATATAGTATTACGTTATAGCGCATAACGATATATAGCATGACGTTATAACGATTAACGTTATATAGCCTGTCAGTATAACGAATAACGTTATGTAGCAGACCAGTATAACGTATAACGTTATGCAGCATATCAGGATAGCGTATAACGTTATATAGCATATCAGTATAACGTATAACGTTATATAGCAAACCAATTAAGCGTATAACGTTATATAGCATACCAGTATAACGTATAACGTTATATAGTATTACGTTATAGCGTATTACGTTGTAGAGTATATGAGTATAACATATAACGTTATATAGCATATCAGGATAACGTATAACGTTATATAGCATACCAGTATAACGTATAACGTTATATAGTATTACGTTATAGCGTATAACGTTATAGAGAATATGAGTATAACATATAACGTTACATAGCATATCAGGATAACGTATAACGTTATATAGCATATCAGGATAACGTATAACGTTATATAGCATATCAGGATAACGTATAACGTTATATAGCATATCAGTATAACGTATAACGTTACATAGCAAACCAATATAACGTATAACGTTATATAGCATACCAGTATAACGTATAACGTTATATAGTATTACGTTATAGCGTATTACGTTGTAGAGCATATGAGTATAACATATAACGTTATATAGCATATCAGGATAACGTATAACGTTATATAGCATATCAGGATATCGTATAGCGTTATGTAGCATATCAGGATAACGTATAACGTTATATAGCATACCAATGTAACGTATAACGTTATATAGGATATCAGTATAACGTATAACGTTATATAGTATTACGTTATAACGTATAACATTATATAGCATGTCAGTATAACGTATAACGTCATATAGCATATCAGGATATCGTATAACGTTATATAGCATATCAGGATAACGTATAAAGTTATATAACATATCAGTATAACGTATAAAGTAATATAGCATATCACCACAACGTATAACGTTATAAGGTATTACGTTATAGCGTATTACGTTATATAGCATATCAGTCTAACGTATAACGTTATATACTATATCAGGATAACGTATAACATTGTATAGCATATCAGGATAACGTATAACGTTATATAGCATATCAGGATAACGTATAACGTTATATAGCATATCAGGATAACGTATAACGTTATATAGCATATCAGTATAACGTATAACGTTACATAGCAAACCAATATAACGTATAACGTTATATAGCATACCAGTATAACGTATAACGTTATATAGTATTACGTTATAGCGTATTACGTTGTAGAGCATATGAGTATAACATATAACGTTATATAGCATATCAGGATAACGTATAACGTTATATAGCATATCAGGATATCGTATAGCGTTATGTAGCATATCAGGATAACGTATAACGTCATATAGCATACCAATGTAACGTATAACGTTATATAGGATATCAGTATAACGTATAACGTTATATAGTATTACGTTATAACGTATAACATTATATAGCATGTCAGTATAACGTATAACGTCATATAGCATATCAGGATATCGTATAACGTTATATAGCATATCAGGATAACGTATAAAGTTATATAACATATCAGTATAACGTATAAAGTAATATAGCATATCACCACAACGTATAACGTTATAAGGTATTACGTTATAGCGTATTACGTTATATAGCATATCAGTCTAACGTATAACGTTATATACTATATCAGGATAACGTATAACATTGTATAGCATATCAGGATAACGTATAACGTTATATAGCATATCAGGATAACGTATAACGTTATATAGCATATCAGGATAACGTATATTGCTATTAAGCTAATCAGTATGACGTATAACGATATATAGCATTACGTTATAACGTATAACGTTATGTAGCATACCAATATAACGTATAACGTTATATAGCATACCAGTATAACGTATAACGTTATATAGCATATCAGGATAACGTATAACGTTATATAGCATACCAGTATAACGTATAACGTTATATAGCATACCAGTATAACGTATAACGTTATATAGTATTACGTTATAGCGTATAACGTTATAGAGAATATGAGTATAACATATAACGTTACATAGCATATCAGGATAACGTATAACGTTATATAGCATATCAGGATAACGTATAACGTTATATAGCATATCTGGATATCGTATAACGTTATATAACATATCAGGATAACGTATAACGTTATATAGCATACCAGTATAACGTATAACGTTATATAGCATATCAGGATAACGTATAACATTGTATAGCATATCAGGATAACGCATAACGTTATATAGCATATCAGTATAACGTATAACGTTATATAGCATATCAGAATAACGTATATTGCTATTAAGCTAATCAGTATGACATATGACGATATATAGCATTACGTTATAACGTATAACGTTATGTAGCATACCAATATGACGTATAACGTTATATAGCATACCAGTATAACGTACAACGTTATATAGCATATCAGGATAACGTATAACGTTATATAGTATTACGTTATAGCGTATAACGTTATAGAGAATATGAGTATAACATATAACGTTACATAGCATATCAGGATAACGTATGACGTTATATAGCATATCAGGATAACGTATAACGTTATATAGCATACCAGGATAACGTATAACGTTATATAGTATTACGTTATAGCGTATAACGTTATAGAGAATATGAGTATAACATATAACGTTACATAGCATATCAGGATAACGTATAACGTTATATAGTATTACGTTATAGCGTATAACGTTATAGAGAATATGAGTATAACATATAACGTTACATAGCATATCAGGATAACGTATGACGTTATATAGCATATCAGGATAACGTATAACGTTATATAGCATACCAGGATAACGTATAACGTTATATAGCATTACGTTATAACGTATAACGTTATGTAGCATACCAATATAACGTATAACGTTATATAGCATACCAGTATAACGTATAACGTTATATAGCATATCAGGATAACGTATAACGTTATATAGTATTACGTTATAGCGTATAACGTTATAGAGAATATGAGTATAACATATAACGTTACATAGCATATCAGGATAACGTATGACGTTATATAGCATACCAGGATAGCGTATAACGTTATATAACGTACCAGCATAACGTATAACGTTATATAGTATTACGTTATAGCGTATAACGTTATAGAGAATATGAGTATAACATATAACGTTACATAGCATATCAGGATAACGTATACCGTTATATAGCATATCAGGATAACGTATAACGTTATATAGTATTACGTTCTAGCGCATTACGTTATATAGCACATCAGTATAACGCATAACGTAATATAGCATATCAGTATAACGTATAACGTTATGCTGCATATCAGGATAACGTATAACGTTATATAGCATATCAGTATAACGTATAACGTTATATAGCAAACCAATTAAACGTATAACGTTATATAGCATACCAGTATAACGTATAACGTTATATAGTATTACGTTATGGCGTATTACGTTGTAGAGTATATGAGTATAACATATAACGTTATATAGCATATCAGGATAACGTATAACGTTATATAGCATATCAGGATATCGTATAGCGTTATGTAGCATATCAGGATAACGTATAACGTCATATAGCATACCAATGTAACGTATAACGTTATATAGGATATCAGTATAACGTATAACGTTATATAGTATTACGTTATAACGTATAACATTATATAGCATGTCAGTATAACGTATAACGTCATATAGCATATCAGGATATCGTATAACGTTATATAGCATATCAGGATATCGTATAGCGTTATGTAGCATATCAGGATAACGTATAACGTCATATAGCATACCAATGTAACGTATAACGTTATATAGGATATCAGTATAACGTATAACGTTATATAGTATTACGTTATAACGTATAACATTATATAGCATGTCAGTATAACGTATTACGTCATATAGCATATCAGGATATCGTATAACGTTACATAGCATATCAGGATAACGTATAACGTTATATAGCATATCAGGATAACGTATAACGTTATATAGCATATCTGGATAACGTATAACGTTATATAACATATCAGGATAACGTATAACGTTATATAGTATTACGTTATAACGCATAACGATATATAGCATGTCAGTATAACGTATAACGTCATATAGCATATCAGGATATCGTACAACGTTATATAGCATATCAGGATAACGTATAACGTTGTATAGCATATCAGGATATCGTATAGCGTTATGTAACATATCAGGATAACGTATAACGTCATATAGCATACCAATGTAACGTATAACGATATATAGGATATCAGTATAACGTATAACGTTATATAGTATTACGTTATAACGTATAACACTATATAGCATGTCAGTATAACGTATAACGTCATATAGCATATCAGGATATCGTATAACGTTATATAGCATATCAGGATAACGTATAAAGTTATATAACATATCAGTATAACATATAAAGTAATATAGCATATCAGTACAACGTATAACGCTATAAGGTATTACGTTATAGCGTATTACGTTATATAGCATATCAGTCTAACGTATAACGTTATATACTATATCAGGATAACGTATAACATTGTATATCATATCAGGATAACGCATAACGTTATATAGCATATCAGTATAACGTATAACGTTATATAGCATATCAGGATAACGTATATTGCTATTAAGCTAATCAGTATGACGTATAACGATATATAGCATTACGTTATAACGTATAACGTTATGTAGCATACCAATATAACGTATAACGTTATATAGCATACCAGTATAACGTATAACGTTATATAGCATATCAGGATAACGTATAACGTTATATAGCATACCAGTATAACGTATAACGTTATATAGTATTACGTTATAGCGTATAACGTTATAGAGAATATGAGTATAACATATAACGTTACATAGCATATCAGGATAACGTATAACGTTATATAGCATACCAGTATAACGTATAACGTCATATAGCATATCAGGATAACGTATAACGTCATATAGCATATCAGGATAACGTATAACGTCATATAGCATACCAATGTAACGTATAACGTTATATAGGATATCAGGATAACGTATAACATTGTATAGCATATCAGGATAACGCATAACGTTATATAGCATATCAGTATAACGTATAACGTTATATAGCATACCAGTATAACGTATAACGTTATATAGTATTACGTTATAGCGTATAACGTTATATAGCATACCAGTATAACGTATAACGTCATATAGCATATCAGGATAACGTATAACGTCATATAGCATATCAGGATAACGTATAACGTCATATAGCATACCAATGTAACGTATAACGTTATATAGGATATCAGGATAACGTATAACATTGTATAGCATATCAGGATAACGCATAACGTTATATAGCATATCAGTATAACGTATAACGTTATATAGCATACCAGTATAACGTATAACGTTATATAGGATATCAGGATAACGTATAACATTGTATAGCATATCAGGATAACGCATAACGTTATATAGCATATCAGTATAACGTATAACGTTATATAGCATACCAGTATAACGTATAACGTTATATAGTATTACGTTATAGCGTATAACGTTATATAGCATACCAGTATAACGTATAACGTCATATAGCATATCAGGATAACGTATAACGTCATATAGCATATCAGGATAACGTATAACGTCATATAGCATACCAATGTAACGTATAACGTTATATAGGATATCAGGATAACGTATAACGTCATATAGCATACCAATGTAACGTATAACGTTATATAGGATATCAGGATAACGTATAACATTGTATACCATATCAGGATAACGCATAACGTTATATAGCATATCAGTATAACGCATAACGTTATATAGCATATCAGTATAACGTATAACGTTATATAGCATACCAGTATAACGTATAACGTTATATAGTATTACGTTATAGCGTATAACGTTATATAGCATACCAGTATAACGTATAACGTCATATAGCATATCAGGATAACGTATAACGTCATATAGCATATCAGGATAACGTATAACGTCATATAGCATACCAATGTAACGTATAACGTTATATAGGATATCAGGATAACGTATAACATTGTATAGCATATCAGGATAACGCATAACGTTATATAGCATATCAGTATAACGTATAACGTTATATAGCATACCAGTATAACGTATAACGTTATATAGTATTACGTTATAGCGTATAACGTTATAGAGAATATGAGTATAACATATAACGTTACATAGCATATCAGGATGACGTATAACGTTATATAGCATATCAGGATAACGTATAACGTCATATAGCATACCAATGTAACGTATAACGTTATATAGGATATCAGGATAACGTATAACATTGTATAGCATATCAGGATAACGCATAACGTTATATAGCATATCAGTATAACGTATAACGTTATATAGCATATCAGAATAACGTATATTGCTATTAAGCTAATCAGTATGACGTATAACGTTATATAGCATACCAGTATAACGTATAACGTTATATAGTATTACGTTATAGCGTATAACGTTATAGAGAATATGAGTATAACATATAACGTTACATAGCATATCAGGATAACGTATAACGTTATATAGCATATCAGGATAACGTATAACGTTATATAGCATATCTGGATAACGTATAACGTTATATAACATATCAGGATAACGTATAACGTTATATAGTATTACGTTATAACGTATAACGATATATAGCATGACGTTATAACGATTAACGTTATATAGCCTGTCAGTATAACGTATAACGTTATGTAGCATACCAATATAACATATAACGTTATATAGCATACCAGTATAACGTATAACGTTATATAGCATACCAGTATAACGTATAACGTTATAAAGCATATCAGGATAACGTATAGCGTTATATAGCATACCAGTATAACGTATAACGTTATATAGCATACCAGTATAACGTATAACGTTATATAGTATTACGTTATAGCGTATAACGTTATAGAGAATATGAGTATAACATATAACGTTACATAGCATATCAGGATAACGTATAACGTCATATAGCATACCAATGTAACGTATAGCGTTATATAGCATATCAGGATAACGTATAAAGTTATATAACATATCAGTATGACGTATAAAGTAATATAGCATATCAGTACAACGTATAACGTTATAAGGTATTACGTTATAGCGTATTACGTTATATAGCATATCAGTCTAACGTATAACGTTATATACTATATCAGGATAACGTATAACATTGTATAGCATATCAGGATAACGTATAACGTTATATAGCATATCAGTACAACGTATAACGTTATATAGCATATCAGGATAACGTATATTGCTATTAAGCTAATCAGTATGACGTATAACGATATATAGCATTACGTTATAACGTATAACGTTATGTAGCATACCAATATAACGTATAACGTTATATAGCATACCAGTATAACGTATAACGTTATATAGCATATCAGGATAACGTATAACGTTATATACTATTACGTTATAGCGTATAACGTTATAGAGAATATGAGTATAACATATAACGTTACATAGCATATCAGGATAACGTATGACGTTATATAGCATATCAGGATAACGTATAACGTTATATAGCATACCAGTATAACGTATAACGTTGTATAGTATTACGTTATAGCGTATATCGTTATAGAGAATATGAGTATAACATATAACGTTACATAGCATATCAGGATAACGTATAACGTTATATAGCATATCAGGATAACGTATAACGTTATATAGCATATCAGGATAACGTATAACGTTATATAGCATATCAGTATAACGTATAACGTTATATAGCAAACCAATATAACGTATAACGTTATATAGCATACCAGTATAACGTATAACGTTATATAGCATATCAGGATAACGTATAACGATATATAGCATATCAGGATATCGTATAGCGTTATGTAGCATATCAGGATAAGGTATGGCATCATATAGCATACCAATGTAACGTATAACGTTATACAGGATATCAGTATAACGTATAACGTTATATAGTATTACGTTATAACGTATAACATTATATAGCATGTCAGTATAACGTATAACGTCATATAGCATATCAGGATAACGTATAACGTTATATAGCATATCAGGATAACGTGTATTGCTACTAAGCTAATCAGTATGACGTATAACGATATATAGCATTACGTTATAGCGTATAACGTTATGTAGCATACCAATATAACGTATAACGTTATATAGCATACCAGTATAACGTATAACGTTATATAGCATATCAGGATAACGTATAACGTTATATAGCATACCAGTATAACGTATAACGTTATATAGCATACCAGTATAACGTATAACGTTATATAGTATTACGTTATAGCGTATAACGTTATAGAGAATATGAGTATAACATATAACGTTACATAGCATATCACGATAACGTATAACGTTATATAGCATATCAGGATAACGTATAACGTTATATAGCATATCTGGATATCGTATAACGTTATATAACATATCAGGATAACGTATAACGTTATATAGCATACCAGTATAACGTATAACGTTATATAGTATTACGTTATAGCGTATAACGTTATAGAGAATATGAGTATAACATATAACGTTACATAGCATATCAGGATAACGTATAACGTCATATAGCATACCAATGTAACGTATAACGTTATATAGCATATCAGGATAACGTATAACATTGTATAGCATATCAGGATAACGTATAACGTTATATAGCATATCAGTATAACGTATAACGTTATATAGCATATCAGGATAACGTATATTGCTATTAAGCTAATCAGTATGACGTATAACGATATATAGCATTACGTTATAACGTATAACGTTATGTAGCATACCAATATAACGTATAACGTTATATAGCATACCAGTATAACGTATAACGTTATATAGCATATCAGGATAACGTATAACGTTATATAGTATTACGTTATAGCGTATAACGTTATAGAGAATATGAGTATAACATATAACGTTACATAGCATATCAGGTTAACGTATGACGTTATATAGCATATCAGGATAACGTATAACGTTATATAGCATACCAGTATAACGTATAACGTTATATAGTATTACGTTATAGCGTATAACGTTATAGAGAATATGAGTATAACATATAACGTTACATAGCATATTAGGATAACGTATAACGTTATATAGCATATCAGGATAACGTATAACGTTATATAGCATATCAGGATAACGTATAACGTTATATAGAATATCAGTCTAACGTATAACGTTATATACTATATCAGGATAACGTATAACATTGTATAGCATATCAGGATAACGTATAACGTTATATAGCATACCAGTATAACGTATAACGTTATATAGCATACCAGTATAACGTATAACGTTATATAGTATTACGTTATAGCGTATAACGTTATAGAGAATATGAGTATAACATATAACGTTACATAGCATATCAGGATAACGTATAACGTTATATAGCATATCAGGATAACGTATAACGTTATATAGCATATCTGGATATCGTATAACGTTATATAACATATCAGGATAACGTATAACGTTATATAGCATACCAGTATAACGTATAACGTTATATAGTATTACGTTATAGCGTATAACGTTATAGAGAATATGAGTATAACATATAACATTACATAGCATATCAGGATAACGTA
The DNA here is from genome assembly GCA_911622165.2 of Bombus sylvestris. Classification (NCBI taxonomy): domain Eukaryota; kingdom Metazoa; phylum Arthropoda; class Insecta; order Hymenoptera; family Apidae; genus Bombus; species Bombus sylvestris. The sequence continues at coordinate 8,651,716 of OU443146.1, read as the reverse complement.
TAACGTCATATAGCATACCAATGTAACGTATAACGTTATATAGCATATCAGGATAATGTATAAAGTTATATAACATATCAGTATAACGTATAAAGTAATATTGCATATCAGTACAACGTATAACGTTATAAGGTATTACGTTATAGCGTATTACGTTATATAGCATATCAGTATAACGTATAACGTTATATAGCAAACCAATATAACGTATAACGTTATATAGCATACCAGTATAACGTATAACGTTATATAGTATTACGTTATAGCGTATTACGTTGTAGAGCATATGAGTATAACATATAACGTTATATAGCATATCAGGATAACGTATAACGTTATATAGCATATCAGGATATCGTATAGCGTTATGTAGCATATCAGGATAACGTATGACGTCATATAGCATACCAATGTAACGTATAACGTTATATAGGATATCAGTATAACGTATAACGTTATATAGCAAACCAATATAACGTATAACGTTATGTAGCATACCAATATAACGTATAACGTTATATAGCATACCAGTATAACATATAACGTTACATAGCATATCAGGATAACGTATAACGTTATATAGCATATCAGGATAACGTATAACGTTATATAGCATATCTGGATAACGTATAACGTTATATAACATATCAGGATAACGTATAACGTTATATAGTATTACGTTATAATGTATAACGATATATAGCATGACGTTATAACGATTAACGTTATATAGCCTGTCAGTATAACGTATAACGTTATATAGCATACCAGTATAACGTATAACGTTATATAGCATATCAGGATAACGTATAACGTTATATTTTATTACATTCTAGCGCATTACGTTATATAGCACTTCAGTATAACGCATAACGTAATATAGCATATCAGTATAACGTATAACGTTATGCAGCATATCAGGATAACGTATAACGTTATATAGCATATCAGTATAACGTATAACGTTATATAGCAAACCAATATAACGTATAACGTTATATAGCATACCAGTATAACGTATAACGTTATATAGTATTACGTTATAGCGTATTACGTTGTAGAGTATATGAGTATAACATATAACGTTATATAGTATATCAGGACAACGTATATTGCTATTAAGCTAATCAGTATGACGTATAACGATATATAGCATTACGTTATAACGTATAATGTTATGTAGCATACCAATATAACGTATAACGTTATATAGCATACCAGTATAACGTATAACGTTATATAGCATATCAGGATAACGTATAACGTTATATAGCATACCAGTATAACGTATAACGTTATATAGCATACCAGTATAACGCATAACGTTATATAGCATACCAGTATAACGTATAACGTTATATAGTATTACGTTATAGCGTATAACGTTGTAGAGAATATGAGTATAACATATAACGTTACATAGCATATCAGGATAACGTATAACGTTATATAGCATATCAGGATAACGTATAACGTTATATAGCATATCTGGATAACGTATAACGTTATATAACATATCAGGATAACGTATAACGTTATATAGTATTACGTTATAACGTATAACGATATATAGCATGACGTTATAACGTTTAACGTTATATAGCCTGTCAGTATAACGTATAACGTTATGTAGCATACCAATATAACATATAACGTTATATAGCATACCAGTATAACGTATAACGTTATATAGCATACCAGTATAACGTATAACGTTATGTAGCATACCAGTATAACGTATAACGTTATATAGCATATCAGGATAACGTATAACGTTATATAGCATACCAGTATAACGTATAACGTTGTATAGCATACCAGTATAACGTATAACGTTATATAGTATTACGTTATAGCGTATAACGTTATAGTGAATATGAGTATAACATATAACGTTACATAGCATATCAGGATAACGTATAACGTTATATAGCATATCAGGATAACGTATATTGCTATTAAGCTAATCAGTATGACGCATAACGATATATAGCATTACGTTATAACGTATAACGTTATGTAGCATACCAATATAACGTATAACGTTAAATAGCATACCAGTATAACGTATAACGTTATATAGCATATCAGGATAACGTATAACGTTATATAGCATATCAGTATAACGTATAACGTTGTATAGCATACCAGTATAACGTATAACGTTATATAGTATTACGTTATAGCGTATAACGTTATAGTGAATATGAGTATAACATATAACGTTACATAGCATATCAGGATAACGTATAACGTTATATAGCATATCAGGATAACGTATAACGTTATATAGCATATCTGGATATCGTATAACGTTATATAACATATCAGGATAACGTATAACGTTATATAGCATATCAGGATAACGTATAACGTTATATAGCATATCAGGATAACGTATAACGTTATATAGAATATCAGTCTAACGTATAACGTTATATACTATATCAGGATAACGTATAACGTTATATAGTATTACGTTATAGCGTATAACGTTATGTAGCATACCAATATAACGTATAACGTTATATAGCATACCAGTATAACGTATAACGTTATATAGCATATCAGGATAACGTATAACGTTATATAGCATACCAGTATAACGTATAACGTTATATAGCATACCAGTATAACGTATAACATTATATAGTATTACGTTATAGCGTATAACGTTATAGAGAATATGAGTATAACATATAACGTTACATAGCATATCAGGATAACGTATAACGTTATATAGCATATCAGGAGAACGTATAACGTTATATAGCATATCTGGATAACGTATAACGTTATATAACATATCAGGATAACGTATAACGTTATATAGTATTACGTTATAACGTATAACGATATATAGCATGACGTTATAACGATTAACGTTATATAGCCTGTCAGTATAACGTATAACGTTATATAGCATACCAGTATAACGTATAACGTTATATAGCATATCAGGATAACGTATAACGTTATATTTTATTACATTCTAGCGCATTACGTTATATAGCACTTCAGTATAACGCATAACGTAATATAGCATATCAGTATAACGTATAACGTTATGCAGCATATCAGGATAACGTATAACGTTATATAGCATATCAGTATAACGTATAACGTTATATAGCAAACCAATATAACGTATAACGTTATATAGCATACCAGTATAACGTATAACGTTATATAGTATTACGTTATAGCGTATTACGTTGTAGAGTATATGAGTATAACATATAACGTTATATAGTATATCAGGACAACGTATATTGCTATTAAGCTAATCAGTATGACGTATAACGATATATAGCATTACGTTATAACGTATAATGTTATGTAGCATACCAATATAACGTATAACGTTATATAGCATACCAGTATAACGTATAACGTTATATAGCATATCAGGATAACGTATAACGTTATATAGCATACCAGTATAACGTATAACGTTATATAGCATACCAGTATAACGCATAACGTTATATAGCATACCAGTATAACGTATAACGTTATATAGTATTACGTTATAGCGTATAACGTTATAGAGAATATGAGTATAACATATAACGTTACATAGCATATCAGGATAACGTATAACGTTATATAGCATATCAGGATAACGTATAACGTTATATAGCATATCTGGATAACGTATAACGTTATATAACATATCAGGATAACGTATAACGTTATATAGTATTACGTTATAACGTATAACGATATATAGCATGACGTTATAACGTTTAACGTTATATAGCCTGTCAGTATAACGTATAACGTTATGTAGCATACCAATATAACATATAACGTTATATAGCATACCAGTATAACGTATAACGTTATATAGCATACCAGTATAACGTATAACGTTATGTAGCATACCAGTATAACGTATAACGTTATATAGCATATCAGGATAACGTATAACGTTATATAGCATACCAGTATAACGTATAACGTTGTATAGCATACCAGTATAACGTATAACGTTATATAGTATTACGTTATAGCGTATAACGTTATAGTGAATATGAGTATAACATATAACGTTACATAGCATATCAGGATAACGTATAACGTTATATAGCATATCAGGATAACGTATATTGCTATTAAGCTAATCAGTATGACGTATAACGATATATAGCATTACGTTATAACGTATAACGTTATGTAGCATACCAATATAACGTATAACGTTAAATAGCATACCAGTATAACGTATAACGTTATATAGCATATCAGGATAACGTATAACGTTATATAGCATACCAGTATAACGTATAACGTTGTATAGCATACCAGTATAACGTATAACGTTATATAGTATTACGTTATAGCGTATAACGTTATAGTGAATATGAGTATAACATATAACGTTACATAGCATATCAGGATAACGTATAACGTTATATAGCATATCAGGATAACGTATAACGTTATATAGCATATCTGGATATCGTATAACGTTATATAACATATCAGGATAACGTATAACGTTATATAGCATACCAGTATAACGTATAACGTTATATAGTATTACGTTATAGCGTATAACGTTATAGAAAATATGAGTATAACATATAACGTTACATAGCATATCAGGATAACGTATAACGTCATATAGCATACCAATGTAACGTATAACGTTATATAGGATATCAGTATAACGTATAACGTTATATAGTATTACGTTATAGCGTATAACGTTATAGAGAATATGAGTATAACATATAACGTTACATAGCATATCAGGTTAACGTATGACGTTATATAGCATATCAGGATAACGTATAACGTTATATAGCATACCAGTATAACGTATAACGTTATATAGTATTACGTTATAGCGTATAACGTTATAGAGAATATGAGTATAACATATAACGTTACATAGCATATTAGGATAACGTATAACGTTATATAGCATATCAGGATAACGTATAACGTTATATAGCATATCAGGATAACGTATAACGTTATATAGAATATCAGTCTAACGTATAACGTTATATACTATATCAGGATAACGTATAACGTTATATAGTATTACGTTATAGCGTATAACGTTATGTAGCATACCAATATAACGTATAACGTTATATAGCATACCAGTATAACGTATAACGTTATATAGCATATCAGGATAACGTATAACGTTATATAGCATACCAGTATAACGTATAACGTTATATAGCATACCAGTATAACGTATAACATTATATAGTATTACGTTATAGCGTATAACGTTATAGAGAATATGAGTATAACATATAACGTTACATAGCATATCAGGATAACGTATAACGTTATATAGCATATCAGGAGAACGTATAACGTTATATAGCATATCTGGATAACGTATAACGTTATATAACATATCAGGATAACGTATAACGTTATATAGTATTACGTTATAACGTATAACGATATATAGCATGACGTTATAACGATTAACGTTATATAGCCTGTCAGTATAACGTATAACGTTATATAGCATACCAGTATAACGTATAACGTTATATAGCATATCAGGATAACGTATAACGTTATATAGTATTACATTCTAGCGCATTACGTTATATAGCACTTCAGTATAACGCATAACGTAATATAGCATATCAGTATAACGTATAACGTTATGCAGCATATCAGGATAACGTATAACGTTATATAGCATATCAGTATAACGTATAACGTTATATAGCAAACCAATATAACGTATAACGTTATATAGCATACCAGTATAACGTATAACGTTATATAGTATTACGTTATAGCGTATTACGTTGTAGAGTATATGAGTATAACATATAACGTTATATAGTATATCAGGATAACGTATATTGCTATTAAGCTAATCAGTATGACGTATAACGATATATAGCATTACGTTATAACGTATAACGTTATGTAGCATACCAATATAACGTATAACGATATATAGCATACCAGTATAACGTATAACGTTATATAGCATATCAGGATAACGTATAACGTTATATAGCATACCAGTATAACGTATAACGTTATATAGCATACCAGTATAACGTATAACGTTATATAGCATACCAGTATAACGTATAACGTTATATAGTATTACGTTATAGCGTATAACGTTATAGAGAATATGAGTATAACATATAACGTTACATAGCATATCAGGATAACGTATAACGTTATATAGCATATCAGGATAACGTATAACGTTATATAGCATATCTGGATAACGCATAACGTTATATAACATATCAGGATAACGTATAACGTTATATAGTATTACGTTATAACGTATAACGATATATAGCATGACGTTATACCGTTTAACGTTATATAGCCTGTCAGTATAACGTATAACGTTATGTAGCATACCAATATAACATATAACGTTATATAGCATACCAGTATAACGTATAACGTTATATAGCATACCAGTATAACGTATAACGTTATGTAGCATACCAATATAACGTATAACGTTATATAGCATACCAGTATAACGTATAACGTTATATAGCATATCAGGATAACGTATAACGTTATATAGTATTACGTTATAGCGTATAACGTTATAGAGAATATGAGTATAACATATAACGTTACATAGCATATCAGGATAACGTATGACGTTATATAGCATGTCAGGATAACGTATAACGTTATATAGCATACCAGTATAACGTATAGCGTTGTATAGTATTACGTTATAGCGTATAACGTTATAGAGAATATGAGTATAACATATAACGTTACATAGCATATCAGGATAACGTATAACGTTATATAGCATATCAGGATAACGTATAACGTTATATAGCATATCAGGATAACGTATAACGTTATATAGCATATCAGTATAACGTATAACGTTATATAGCAAACCAATATAACGTATAACGTTATATAGCAAACCAATATAACGTATAACGTTATATAGCATACCAGTATAGCGTATAACGTTATATAGTATTACGTTATAGCGTATTACGTTGTAGAGCATATGAGTATAACATATAATGTTATATAGCATATCAGGATAACGTATAACGTTATATAGCATATCAGGATATCGTATAGCGTTATGTAGCGTATCACGATAAGGTATGGCATCATATAGCATACCAATGTAACGTATAACATTATATAGGATATCAGTATAACGTATAACGTTATATAGTATTACGTTATAACGTATAACATTATATAGCATGTCAGTATAACGTATAACGTCATATAGCATATCAGGATATCGTATAACGTTATATAGCATATCAGGATAACGTATAACGTTATATAGTATTACGTTATAACGTATAACGATATATAGCATGACGTTATAACGATTAACGTTATATAGCCTGTCAGTATAACGTATAACGTTATATAGCATACCAGTATAACGTATAACGTTATATAGCATATCAGGATAACGTATAACGTTATATAGCATACCAGTATAACGTATAACGTTATATAGCATACCAGTATAACGTATAACGTTATATAGTATTACGTTATAGCGTATAACGTTATAGAGAATATGAGTATAACATATAACGTTACATAGCATATCAGGATAACGTATAACGTTATATAGCATATCAGGATAACGTATAACGTTATATAGCATATCTGGATAACGTATAACGTTATATAACATATCAGGATAACGTATAACGTTATATAGTATTACGTTATAACGTATAACGATATATAGCATGACGTTAAAGCGATTAACGTTATATAGCCTGTCAGTATAACGTATAACGTTATATAGCATACCAGTATAACGTATAACGTTATATATCATATCAGGATAACGTATAACGTTATATAGTATTACGTTCTAGCGCATTACGTTATATAGCACTTCAGTATAACGCATAACGTAATATAGCATATCAGTATAACGTATAACGTTATGCAGCATATCAGGATAACGTATAACGTTATATAGCATATCAGTATAACGTATAACGTTATATAGCAAACCAATATAACGTATGACGTTATATAGCATACCAGTATAACGTATAACGTTATATAGTATTACGTTATAGCGTATTACGTTGTAGAGTATATGAGTATAACATATAACGTTATATATCATATCAGGATAACGTATAACGTTATATAGCATATCAGGATATCGTATAGCGTTTATGTAGCATATCAGGATAACGTATAACGTCATATAGCATACCAATGTAACGTATAACGTTATATAGGATATCAGTATAACGTATAACGTTATATAGTATTACGTTATAACGTATAACATTATATAGCATGTCAGTATAACGTATAACGTCATATAGCATATCAGGATATCGTATAACGTTATATAGCATATCAGGATAACGTATAAAGTTATATAACATATCAGTATATCGTATAAAGTAATATAGCATATCAGTACAACGTATAATGTTATAAGGTATTACGTTATAGCGTATTACGTTATATAGCATATCAGTCTAACGTATAACGTTATATACTATATCAGGATAACGTATAACATGGTATAGCATATCAGGATAACGTATAACGTTATATAGCATATCAGTATAACGTATAACGTTATATAGCATATCAGGATATCGTATATTGCTATTAAGCTAATCAGTATGACGTATAACGATATATAGCATTACGTTATAACGTATAACGTTATGTAGCATACCAATATAACGTATAACGTTATATAGCATACCAGTATAACGTATAACGTTATATAGCATATCAGGATAACGTATAACGTTATATAGTATTACGTTATAGCGTATAACGTTATAGAGAATATGAGTATAACATATAACGTTACATAGCATATCAGGATAACGTATGACGTTATATAGCATATCAGGATAACGTATAACGTTACATAGCATACCAGTATAACGTATAACGTTATATAGTATTACGTTATAGCGTATAACGTTATAGAGAATATCAGTATAACATATAACGTTACATAGCATATCAGGATAACGTATAACGTTATATACCATGTCAGGATAACGTATAACGTTATATAGCATACCAGTATAACGTATAACGTTATATAGTATTACGTTATAGCGTATAACGTTATAGAGAATATGAGTATAACATATAACGTTATATAGCATATCAGGATAACGTATAACGCTATATAGCATATCAGGATAACGTATAACGTTATATAGCATACCAGTATAACGTATAACGTTATATAGCATATCAGGATAACGTATAACGTTATATAGTATTACGTTATAGCGTATAACGTTATAGAGAATATGAGTATAACATATAACGTTACATAGCATATCAGGATAACGTATAACGTTATATACCATGTCAGGATAACGTATAACGTTATATAGCATACCAGTATAACGTATAACGTTATATAGTATTACGTTATAGCGTATAACGTTATAGAGAATATGAGTATAACATATAACGTTACATAGCATATCAGGATAACGTATAACGCTATATAGCATATCAGGATAACGTATAACGTTACATAGCATATCAGGATAACGTATAACGTTATATACCATGTCAGGATATCGTATAGCGTTATGTAGCATATCAGGATAACGTATAACGTCATATAGCATAGCAATGTAACGTATAACGTTATATAGGATATGAGTATAACGTATAACGTTATATAGTATTACGTTATAACGTATAACATTGTATAGCATGTCAGTATAACGTATAACGTCATATAGCATATCAGGATCTCGTATAACGTTATATAGCATATCAGGATAACGTATAAAGTTATATAACATATCAGTATAACGTATAAAGTAATATAGCATATCAGCACAACGTATAACGTTATAAGGTATTACGTTCTAGCGTATTACGTTATATAGCATATCAGTCTAACGTATAACGTTATATACTATATCAGGATAACGTATAACATTGTATAGCATATCAGGATAATGTATAACGTTATATAGCATATCAGTATAACGGATAACGTTATATAGTATTACGTTATAGCGTATAACGTTATAGAGAATATGAGTATAACATATAACGTTACATAGCATATCAGGATAACGTATAACGTTATATAGCATATCAGGATAACGTATAACGTTATATAGCATATCTGGATGACGTATAACGTTATATAGCATATCAGGATAACGTATAACGTTATATAGTATTACGTTATAACGTATAACGATATATAGCATGACGTTATAACGTATAACGTTATATAGCATACCAGTATAACGTATAACGTTATATAGCATACCAGTATAACGTATAACGTTATATAGTATTACGTTATAGCGTATAACGTTATAGAGAATATGAGTATAACATATAACGTTATATAGCATATCAGGATAACGTATAACGTTATATAGCATACCAGTATAACGTATAACGTTATATAGTATTACGTTATAGCGTATAACGTTATAGAGAATATGAGTATAACATATAACGTTATATAGCATATCAGGATAGCATATAACGTTATATAGCATATCAGGATAACGTATAACGTTATATAGCATACCAGAATAACGTATAACGTTATATAGCATATCAGGATAACGTATAACGTTATATAGCATACCAGTATAACGTATAACGTTATATAGCATACCAGTATAACGGATAACGTTATATAGTATTACGTTATAGCGTATAACGTTATAGAGAATATGAGTATAACATATAACGTTACATAGCATATCAGGATAACGTATAACGTTATATAGCATATCAGGATAACGTATAACGTTATATAGCATATCAGGATAACGTATAACGTTATATAGTATTACGTTATAACGTATAACGATATATAGCATGACGTTATAACGTATAACGTTATATAGCATACCAGTATAACGTATAACGTTATATAGCATACCAGTATAACGTATAACGTTATATAGTATTACGTTATAGCGTATAACGTTAAAGAGAATATGAGTATAACATATAACGTTATATAGCATATCAGGATAACGTATAACGTTATATAGCATACCAGTATAACGTATAACGTTATATAGTATTACGTTATAGCGTATAACGTTATAGAGAATATGAGTATAACATATAACGTTATATAGCATATCAGGATAGCATATAACGTTATATAGCATATCAGGATAACGTATAACGTTATATAGCATATCAGGATAACGTATAACGTTATATAGCATATCAGGATAACGTATAACGTTATATAGCATATCAGGATAACGTATAACGTTATATAGCATTTCAGGATAACGTATAACGTTATATAGTATTACGTTATAACGTATAACGATATATAGCATGACGTTATAACGTATAACGTTATATAGCATTCCAGTATAACGTATAACGTTATATAGCATACCAGTATAACGTATAACGTTATATAGTATTACGTTATAGCGTATAACGTTATAGAGGATATGAGTATAACATATAACGTTATATAGCATATCAGGATAACGCATAACGTTATATAGCATACCAGTATAACGTATACCGTTATATAGTATTACGTTATAGCGTATAACGTTGTAGAGAATATGAGTATAACATATAACGTTATATAGCATATCAGGATAACGTATAACGTTATATAGCATATCAGTATAACGTATAACGTTATATAGCATATCAGGATAACGTGTAAAGTTATATAACATATCAGTATAACGTATGAAGTAAAATAGCATATCAGTACAACGTATAACGTTACATAGCACATCAGGATAACGTATAACGTTATATAGCATATCAGGGTAACGTATAACGTTATATATCATATCAGGATACCGTATAACGTTATATAGCATATCAGGATAACGTATAACGTTATATAGTATTACGTTATAACGTATAACGATATATAGCATGACGTTATAACGTATAACGTTATATAGCACATCAGGATAACGTATAACGTTATATAGCATATCAGGATAACGTATAACGCTATATAGCATACCAGTATAACGTATAACGTTATATAGCATATCAGGATAACGAATAACGTTATATAGCATATCAGGATAACGTATAACGTTATATAGCATATCAGGATAACGTATAACATTCTATAGCATATCAGGATAACGTATAACGTTATATAGTATTACGTTATAACGTATAACGTTATATAGCATACCAGTATAACGCATAACGTTATGTAGCATACCAATATAACGTATAACGTTATATAGCATACCAGTATAACGTATAACGTTATATAGTATTACGTTATAACGTATAACGTTGTATAGCATATCAGGATAACGTATAACGCTATATAGCATACCAGTATAACGTATAACGTTATATAGCATATCAGGATAACGAATAACGTTATATAGCATATCAGGATAACGTATAACGCTATATAGCATACCAGTATAACGTATAACGTTATATAGCATATCAGGATAACGTATAACGTTATATAGCATATCAGGATAACGTATAACGTTATATAGCATACCAGTATAACGTATAACGTCATATAGCATACCAGTGTAACGTATAACGTTATATAGGATATCAGTATAACGTATAACGTTATATGGTATTATGTTATAGCCTATTACGTTATACAGCATATGAGTATAACATATAACGTTATATACCATATCCGGATAACGTATAACGTTATATAGCATATCAGGATAACGTATAACGTTATATAGCATATCAGGATAACGTATAACGTTATATAGCATACCAGTATAACGTATAACGTTATATAGTATTACGTTATAGCGTATAACGTTATAGAGAATATGAGTATAACATATAACGTTACATAGCATATCAGGATAACGTATAACGTTATATAGCATATCAGGATAACGTATAACGTTATATAGCATATCTGGATAACGTATAACGTTATATAACATATCAGGATAACGTATAACGTTATATAGTATTACGTTATAACGTATAACGATATATAGCATGACGTTATAACGATTATCGTTATATAGCCTGTCAGTATAACGTATAACGTTATGTAGCATACCAATATAACGTATAACGTTATATAGCATACCAGTATAACGTATAACGTTATATAGCATACCAGTATAACGTATAACGTTATATAGCATATCAGGATAACGTATAACGTTATATAGCATACCAGTATAACGTATAACGTTATATAGCATACCAGTATAACGTATAACGTTATATAGTATTACGTTATAGCGTATAACGTTATAGAGAATATGAGTATAACATATAACGTTACATAGCATATCAGGATAACGTATAACGTTATATAGCATATCTGGATAACGTATAACGTTATATAGCATATCAGGATAACGTATAACGTTATATAGCATATCAGGATAACGTATCACGTTATATAGCATATCAGGATAACGTATAACGTTATATAGTATTACGTTATAACGTATAACGTTATATAGCATGTCAGTATATCGTATAACGTTATACAGGATATCAGTATAACGTATAACGTTATATAGTATATGAGGAAAACGCATAACGTTTATAGCATATCAGGATAACTTATAACGTCATATAGCATATCAGTATAACGTATAACGTTATATAGCATATCAGGATAACGTATAACGTCATATGGCATACCAGTGTAACGTATAACGTTATATAGGATATCAGTATAACGTATAACGTTATATGGTATTATGTTATAGCCTATTACGTTACACAGCATATGGGTATAACATGTAAGGTTATATACCATATCCGGATAACGTATAACGTTGTATAGCATATCAGGATAACGTATAACGTTGTATAGCATATCAGGATAACGTATAACGTTATATAGCATATCAGGATAACGTACAACGTTATATAGCATATCTGGATAACGTATAACGTTATATAACATATCAGGATAACGTATAACGTTATATAGTATTACGTTATAACGTATAACGATATTACAGCATGACGTTATAACGATTAACGTTATATAGCCTGTCAGTATAACGTATAACGTTATGTAGCATACCAATATAACGTATAACGTTATATAGCATACCAGTATAACGTATAACGTTATATAGCATACCAGTATAACGTATAACGTTATATAGCATATCAGGATAACGTATAACGTTATATAGCATACCAGTATAACGTATAACGTTATATAGCATACCAGTATAACGTATAACGTTATATAGTATTACGTTATAGCGTATAACGTTATAGAGAATATGAGTATAACATATAACGTTACATAGCATATCAGGATAACGTATAACGTTATATAGCATATCTGGATAACGTATAACGTTATATAGCATATCAGGATAACGTATAACGTTATATAGCATATCAGGATAACGTATAACGTTATATAGCATATCAGGATAACGTATAACGTTATATAGTATTACGTTATAACGTATAACGTTATATAGCATGTCAGTATATGGTATAACGTTATATAGGATATCAGTATATCGTATAACGTTATATAGTATATCAGGAAAACGCATAACGTTTATAGCATATCAGGATAACTTATAACGTCATATAGCATATCAGTATAACGTATAACGTTATATAGCATATCAGGATAACGTATAACGTCATATGGCATACCAGTGTAACGTATAACGTTATATAGGATATCAGTATAACGTATAACGTTATATGGTATTATGTTATAGCCTATTACGTTATACAGCATATGGGTATAACACATAACGTTATATACCATATCCGGATAACGTATAACGTTATATAGCATATCAGGATAACGTATAACGTTATGTAGCATATCAGGATAACGTATAACGTCATATAGCATACCAGTATAACGTATAACGTTATATAGTATTACGTTATAGCGTATAACGTTATAGAGAATATGAGTATAACATATAACGTTACATAGCATATCAAGATAACGTATAACGTTATATAGCATATCAGGATAACGTATAACGTTATATAGTATGTAAGTATATCGTATTACGTTATAAGGTATTACGTTATAGCGTATTACGTTATATAGCATATCAGTCTAACGTATAACGTTATATACTATATCAGGGTAACGTATAACGTTGTATAGCATATCAGGATAACGTATAACGTTGTATAGCATATCAGGATAACGTATAACGTTATATAGCATACCAGTATAACGTATAACGTTATATAGCATTTCAGGATAACGTATAACGTTATATAGCATATCAGGATAACGTATAACGTTATATAGTATATCAGGAAAACGCATAACGTTTATAGCATATCAGGATAACTTATAACGTCATAAAGCATATCAGTATAACATATAACGTTATATAGCATATCAGGATAATGTGTAAAGTTATATAACATATTAGTATAACGTATGAAGTAAAATAGCATATCAGTACAACGTATAACGTTATATAGTATTACGTTATAACGTATAACGATATATAGCATGACGTTATAACGATTAACGTTATATAGCCTGTCAGTATAACGTATAACGTTATGTTGGATATCAGTATAACGTATAACGTTATAAGGTATTACGTTATAGCGTATTACGTTAATAGCATATCAGTATAACGTATGACGTTATAAGGTATTACGTTATAGCGTATTACGTTATATAGCATATCAGTCAAACGTATAACGTTATATAGTATATCAGGATAACGTATAACGTTATATAGCATATCAGGATAACGTATAACGTTATATAGCGTATCAGAATAACGTATAACGTTATATAGTATTACGTCATAACGTATAACGTTATATAGCATGTCAGTATAACGTATAACGTTATGTAGCATACCAATATAACGTATAACGTTATATAGCATACCAGTATAACGTATAACGTTATATTGCATACCAGTATAACGTATAACGTTATATAGCATATCAGGATAACGTATAACGTTATATAGCATACCAGTATAACGTATAACGTTATATAGCATACCAGTATAACGTATAACGTTATATAGTATTACGTTATAGCGTATAACGTTATAGAGAATATGAGTATAACATATAACGTTACATAGCATATCAGGATAACGTATAACGTTATATAGCATATCAGGATAACGTATAACGTTATATAGCATATCTGGATAACGTATAACGTTATATAGCATATTAGGATAACGTATAAGGTTATATAGTAATACGTTTTATCGTATTACGTTATATAGCACATCACTGTAACGTATAACGTCATATAGCATATCAGGATAACGTATAACGTTATATAGCATACCAGTATGTCGTATAACGTTATATAGGATATCAGTATAACGTATAACATTATATAGCATATCAGGAAAGCGTGTAAAGTTGTACAGCATATCAGTGTAACGTATAACGTTATATAGCATATCGGTATATCGTATAACGTTACATAGCATATCAGGATAACGTATAAGGTTAAGTAGTTATACGCTTTATCGTATTACGTTATATAGCACATCACTGTAACGTATAACGTCATATAGCATATCAGGATAACGTATAACGTTATATAGCATACCAGTATATCGTATAACGTTATATAGGATATCAGTATATCGAATAACGTTATATAGTATTACGTTATAGCGTATTACGTTATATAGCACATCAGTATAACGTATAAAGTTGCATAGCACATCAGTATAACGTATAACGTTATATAGCATATCAGTATAACGTATAAATTTATACAACATATCAGGATAACGTGTAAAGTTATATAGCATATCAGTATAACGTATTACGTTGTATAGCATATCAGTCTAACGTATCACGTTATATAGCATACCAATATAACTTATAACGTTATATAGCATATCAGTATAACGTATAAAGTTATATAGCATATCGGTATATCGTATAACGTTATATAGCATATCAGGATAACGTATAAGGTTATATAGTAATACGCTTTATCGTATTCCGTTATATAGCACATCACTGTAACGTATAACGCCATATAGCATATCAGGATAACGTAGAACGTTATATAGGATATCAGTATATCGTATAACGTTATATAGTATTACGTCATAGCGTATTACGTTATAATGCACATCAGTATAACGTATAACGTTATATAGCATATCAGGATAACGTATAAGGTTATATAGTAATACGCTTTATCGTATTACGTTATATAGCATATCAGGATAACGTATAAGGTTATATAGTAATACGCTTTATCGTATTCCGTTAAATAGCACATCACTGTAACGTATAACGTCATATAGCATATCAGGATAACGTATAACGTTATGTAGCATATCAGGATAACGTATAACGTCATATAGCATACCAGTATAACGTATAACGTTATATAGTATTACGTTATAGCGTATAACGTTATAGAGAATATGAGTATAACATATAACGTTACATAGCATATCAAGATAACGTATAATGTTATATAGCATATCAGGATAACGTATAACGTTATATAGTATGTAAGTATATCGTATTACGTTATAAGGTATTACGTTATAGCGTATTACGTTATATAGCATATCAGTCTAACGTATAACGTTATATACTATATCAGGGTAACGTATAACGTTGTATAGCATATCAGGATAACGTATAACGTTGTATAGCATATCAGGATAACGTATAACGTTATATAGCATACCAGTATAACGTATAACGTTATATAGCATTTCAGGATAACGTATAACGTTATATAGCATATCAGGATAACGTATAACGTTATATAGTATATCAGGAAAACGCATAACGTTTATAGCATATCAGGATAACTTATAACGTCATAAAGCATATCAGTATAACATATAACGTTATATAGCATATCAGGATAATGTGTAAAGTTATATAACATATTAGTATAACGTATGAAGTAAAATAGCATATCAGTACAACGTATAACGTTATATAGTATTACGTTATAACGTATAACGATATATAGCATGACGTTATAACGATTAACGTTATATAGCCTGTCGGTATAACGTATAACGTTATGTTGGATATCAGTATAACGTATAACGTTATAAGGTATTACGTTATAGCGTATTACGTTAATAGCATATCAGTATAACGTATGACGTTATAAGGTATTACGTTATAGCGTATTACGTTATATAGCATATCAGTCAAACGTATAACGTTATATAGTATATCAGGATAACGTATAACGTTATATAGCATATCAGGATAACGTATAATGTTATATAGCGTATCAGAATAACGTATAACGTTGTATAGTATTACGTCATAACGTATAACGTTATATAGCATGTCAGTATAACGTATAACGTTATGTAGCATACCAATATAACGTATAACGTTATATAGCATACCAGTATAACGTATAACGTTATATTGCATACCAGTATAACGTATAACGTTATATAGCATATCAGGATAACGTATAACGTTATATAGCATACCAGTATAACGTATAACGTTATATAGCATACCAGTATAACGTATAACGTTATATAGTATTACGTTATAGCGTATAACGTTATAGAGAATATGAGTATAACATATAACGTTACATAGCATATCAGGATAACGTATAACGTTATATAGCATATCAGGATAACGTATAACGTTATATAGCATATCTGGATAACGTATAACGTTATATAGCATATCAGGATAACGTATAAGGTTATATAGTAATACGTTTTATCGTATTACGTTATATAGCACATCACTGTAACGTATAACGTCATATAGCATATCAGGATAACGTATAACGTTATATAGCATACCAGTATGTCGTATAACGTTATATAGGATATCAGTATAACGTATAACATTATATAGCATATCAGGAAAGCGTGTAAAGTTGTACAGCATATCAGTATAACGTATAACGTTATATAGCATATCGGTATATCGTATAACGTTACATAGCATATCAGGATAACGTATAAGGTTAAGTAGTTATACGCTTTATCGTATTACGTTATATAGCACATCACTGTAACGTATAACGTCATATAGCATATCAGGATAACGTATAACGTTATATAGCATACCAGTATATCGTATAACGTTATATAGGATATCAGTATATCGAATAACGTTATATAGTATTACGTTATAGCGTATTACGTTATATAGCACATCAGTATAACGTATAAAGTTGCATAGCACATCAGTATAACGTATAACGTTATATAGCATATCAGTATAACGTATAAATTTATACAACATATCAGGATAACGTGTAAAGTTATATAGCATATCAGTATAACGTATTACGTTGTATAGCATATCAGTCTAACGTATCACGTTATATAGCATACCAATATAACTTATAACGTTATATAGCATATCAGTATAACGTATAAAGTTATATAGCATATCGGTATATCGTATAACGTTATATAGCATATCAGGATAACGTATAAGGTTATATAGTAATACGCTTTATCGTATTCCGTTATATAGCACATCACTGTAACGTATAACGCCATATAGCATATCAGGATAACGTAGAACGTTATATAGGATATCAGTATATCGTATAACGTTATATAGTATTACGTCATAGCGTATTACGTTATAATGCACATCAGTATAACGTATAACGTTATATAGCATATCAGGATAACGTATAAGGTTATACAGTAATACGCTTTATCGTATTACGTTATATAGCATATCAGGATAACGTATAAGGTTATATAGTAATACGCTTTATCGTATTCCGTTATATAGCACATCACTGTAACGTATAACGTCATATAGATTATCAGGATAACGTAGAACGTTATATAGGATATCAGTATATCGTATAACGTTATATAGTATTACGTTATAGCGTATAACGTTATATAGCATATCAGTATAACGTATAACGTTATATATCATATCAGTATAACGTATAACGTTATATAGCATATCAGAATAACATCTAACGTTATATAGCATGCCAGTATAATGTATAGCGTTATGTAGGATATCAGTATAACGGTTAACGTTATATAGTATTACGTTATGTAGCACATCAGTATAACGTATAACGTCATATTCCATATCAGTATAACGTCTAACGTTATATAGCATGCCAGTATAATGTATAACGTTATATAGCATATCAATGTAACATATAACGTTATATAGCATATCAATATAACGTATAACGTTATATAGCATTTCAGTATAACCTATAACGTTCTATAGCATACCAATATAACTTATAACGTCGTATAGCATATCAGTATAACGTATAACGTTTTAAAGCATATCAATATAACGTATAACGTTATATAGCATATCAGTATAACGTATTACGTTATATGGCACATCAGTATAACGTATACCGTTATATAGCATATCAGTATAACGTATTACGTTATATGGCACATCAGTATAACGTATTACGTTATATAGCATATCAGTATAACGTGTAACGTTATATAGTAGTACGTTATAGCGTATTACGTTATATAGCACATCAGTATAACGTATAAAGTTGCATAGCACATCAGTATAACGTATAACGTTATATAGCATATCAGTATAACGTATTACGTTGTATAGCATATCAGTCTAACGTATGACGTTATATATTATTACGTTATAGCATACTACGTTATATAGCACTTCAGTATAACGTATAACGTTATATATCATATCAGTATAACGTATAACGTTATATAGTAATGCGCTTTATCGTATTACGTTATATAGCACATCACTATAACATACAACGTCATATAGCATATCAGGATAACGTATAACGTTATATAGCACATCAGTATAACGTATAACGTTATATAGCATATCAGTATGACGTACAACGTTATATAGCATATCAGTATCACGTATAACGTTATATAGCGTATCAGGATAACGTATAACGTTATATAGCATACCAGTATAACGTATAACGTTATATAGCATACCAGTATAACGTATAACGTTATATAGTATTACGTTATAACGTATAACGTTATATAGCATGTCAGTATATGGTATAACGTTATATAGCATATCAGGATAACGTACAACGTTATATAGCATATCTGGATAACGTATAACGTTATATAACATATCAGGATAACGTATAACGTTATATAGTATTACGTTATAACGTATAACGATATTACAGCATGACGTTATAACGATTAACGTTATATAGCCTGTCAGTATAACGTATAACGTTATGTAGCATACCAATATAACGTATAACGTTATATAGCATACCAGTATAACGTATAACGTTATATAGCATACCAGTATAACGTATAACGTTATATAGCATATCAGGATAACGTATAACGTTATATAGCATACCAGTATAACGTATAACGTTATATAGCATACCAGTATAACGTATAACGTTATATAGTATTACGTTATAGCGTATAACGTTATAGAGAATATGAGTATAACATATAACGTTACATAGCATATCAGGATAACGTATAACGTTATATAGCATATCTGGATAACGTATAACGTTATATAGCATATCAGGATAACGTATAACGTTATATAGCATATCAGGATAACGTATAACGTTATATAGCATATCTGGATAACGTATAACGTTATATAGCATATCAGGATAACGTATAACGTTATATAGCATATCAGGATAACGTATAACGTTATATAGCATATCAGGATAACGTATAACGTTATATAGTATTACGTTATAACGTATAACGTTATATAGCATGTCAGTATATGGTATAACGTTATATAGGATATCAGTATATCGTATAACGTTATATAGTATATCAGGAAAACGCATAACGTTTATAGCATATCAGGATAACTTATAACGTCATATAGCATATCAGTGTAACGTATAACGTTATATAGCATATCAGGATAACGTATAACGTCATATGGCATACCAGTGTAACGTATAACGTTATATAGGATATCAGTATAACGTATAACGTTATATGGTATTATGTTATAGCCTATTACGTTATACAGCATATGGGTATAACACATAACGTTATATACCATATCCGGATAACGTATAACGTTATATAGCATATCAGGATAACGTATAACGTTATGTAGCATATCAGGATAACGTATAACGTCATATAGCATACCAGTATAACGTATAACGTTATATAGTATTACGTTATAGCGTATAACGTTATAGAGAATATGAGTATAACATATAACGTTACATAGCATATCAAGATAACGTATAACGTTATATAGCATATCAGGATAACGTATAACGTTATATAGTATGTAAGTATATCGTGTTACGTTATAAGGTATTACGTTATAGCGTATTACGTTATATAGCATATCAGTCTAACGTATAACGTTATATACTATATCAGGGTAACGTATAACGTTGTATAGCATATCAGGATAACGTATAACGTTGTATAGCATATCAGGATAACGTATAACGTTATATAGCATACCAGTATAACGTATAACGTTATATAGCATTTCAGGATAACGTATAACGTTATATAGCATATCAGGATAACGTATAACGTTATATAGTATATCAGGAAAACGCATAACGTTTATAGCATATCAGGATAACTTATAACGTCATAAAGCATATCAGTATAACATATAACGTTATATAGCATATCAGGATAATGTGTAAAGTTATATAACATATTAGTATAACGTATGAAGTAAAATAGCATATCAGTACAACGTATAACGTTATATAGTATTACGTTATAACGTATAACGATATATAGCATGACGTTATAACGATTAACGTTATATAGCCTGTCAGTATAACGTATAACGTTATGTTGGATATCAGTATAACGTATAACGTTATAAGGTATTACGTTATAGCGTATTACGTTAATAGCATATCAGTATAACGTATGACGTTATAAGGTATTACGTTATAGCGTATTACGTTATATAGCATATCAGTCAAACGTATAACGTTATATAGTATATCAGGATAACGTATAACGTTATATAGCATATCAGGATAACGTATAACGTTATATAGCGTATCAGAATAACGTATAACGTTATATAGTATTACGTCATAACGTATAACGTTATATAGCATGTCAGTATAACGTATAACGTTATGTAGCATACCAATATAACGTATAACGTTATATAGCATACCAGTATAACGTATAACGTTATATTGCATACCAGTATAACGTATAACGTTATATAGCATATCAGGATAACGTATAACGTTATATAGCATACCAGTATAACGTATAACGTTATATAGCATACCAGTATAACGTATAACGTTATATAGTATTACGTTATAGCGTATAACGTTATAGAGAATATGAGTATAACATATAACGTTACATAGCATATCAGGATAACGTATAACGTTATATAGCATATCAGGATAACGTATAACGTTATATAGCATATCTGGATAACGTATAACGTTATATAGCATATCAGGATAACGTATAAGGTTATATAGTAATACGTTTTATCGTATTACGTTATATAGCACATCACTGTAACGTATAACGTCATATAGCATATCAGGATAACGTATAACGTTATATAGCATACCAGTATGTCGTATAACGTTATATAGGATATCAGTATAACGTATAACATTATATAGCATATCAGGAAAGCGTGTAAAGTTGTACAGCATATCAGTATAACGTATAACGTTATATAGCATATCGGTATATCGTATAACGTTACATAGCATATCAGGATAACGTATAAGGTTAAGTAGTTATACGCTTTATCGTATTACGTTATATAGCACATCACTGTAACGTATAACGTCATATAGCATATCAGGATAACGTATAACGTTATATAGCATACCAGTATATCGTATAACGTTATATAGGATATCAGTATATCGAATAACGTTATATAGTATTACGTTATAGCGTATTACGTTATATAGCACATCAGTATAACGTATAAAGTTGCATAGCACATCAGTATAACGTATAACGTTATATAGCATATCAGTATAACGTATAAATTTATACAACATATCAGGATAACGTGTAAAGTTATATAGCATATCAGTATAACGTATTACGTTGTATAGCATATCAGTCTAACGTATCACGTTATATAGCATACCAATATAACTTATAACGTTATATAGCATATCAGTATAACGTATAAAGTTATATAGCATATCGGTATATCGTATAACGTTATATAGCATATCAGGATAACGTATAATGTTATATAGTAATACGCTTTATCGTATTCCGTTATATAGCACATCACTGTAACGTATAACGCCATATAGCATATCAGGATAACGTAGAACGTTATATAGGATATCAGTATATCGTATAACGTTATATAGTATTACGTCATAGCGTATTACGTTATAATGCACATCAGTATAACGTAAAACGTTATATAGCATATCAGGATAACGTATAAGGTTATATAGTAATACGCTTTATCGTATTACGTTATATAGCATATCAGGATAACGTATAAGGTTATATAGTAATACGCTTTATCGTATTACGTTATATAGCACATCACTGTAACGTATAACGTCATATAGCATATCAGGATAACGTAGAACGTTATATAGGATATCAGTATATCGTATAACGTTATATAGTATTACGTTATAGCGTATAACGTTATATAGCATATCAGTATAACGTATAACGTTATATATCATATCAGTATAACGTATAAAGTTATATAGCATATCAGAATAACATCTAACGTTATATAGCATGCCAGTATAATGTATAGCGTTATGTAGGATATCAGTATAACGGTTAACGTTATATAGTATTACGTTATGTAGCACATCAGTATAACGTATAACGTCATATAGCATATCAGTAAAACGTCTAACGTTATATAGCATGCCAGTATAATGTATAACGTTATATAGCATATCAATATAACATATAACGTTATATAGCATATCAGTATAACGTATAACGTTATATAGCATTTCAGTATAACCTATAACGTTCTATAGCATACCAATATAACTTATAACGTCGTATAGCATATCAGTATAACGTATAACGTTTTACAGCATATCAATATAACGTATAACGTTATATAGTAGTACGTTATAGCGTATTACGTTATATAGCACATCAGTAAAACGTATAAAGTTGCATAGCACATCAGTATAACGTATAACGTTATATAGCATATCAGTATAACGTATAAATTTATACAAAATATCAGGATAACGTGTAAAGTTATATAGCATATCAGTATAACGTATTACGTTGTATAGCATATCAGTCTAACGTATCACGTTATATAGCCTACCAATATAACTTATAACGTTATATAGCATATCAGTATAACGTATAAAGTTATATAGCATATCGGTATATCGTATAACATTATATAGCATATCAGGATAACGTATAAGGTTATATAGTAATACGCTTTATCGTATTACGTTATATAGCACATCACTGTAACGTATAACACCATATAGCATATCAGGATAACGTAGAACGTTATATAGGATATCAGTATATCGTATAACGTTATATAGTATTACGTCATAGCGTATTACGTTATAATGCACATCAGTATAACGTATAACGTTATATAGCATATCAGGGTAACGTATAAGGTTATATAGTAATACGCTTTATCGTATTACGTTATATAGCACATCACTGTAACGTATAACGTCATATAGCATATCAGGATAACGTAGAACGTTATATAGGATATCAGTATACCGTATAACGTTATATAGTATTACGTTATAGCGTATTACGTTATATAGCATATCAGTATAACGTATAACGTTATATAGCATATCAGTATAACGTATAACGTTATATAGCATATCAGGATAACGTATAACGTTATATAGCATATCAGTATAACGTATAACGTTATATAGCATACCAGTATAGCATATAACGTTATATAGTATTACGTTATATAGCATATCAGTATACCATATAACGATATACAGCATATCAGTATAACGTATAACTTTATACAGCACATCAGTATAACGTATAACGTTGTATAGCGTTTCAGTGTAACGTATAACGTTATATAGCATATCAAGATAACGTCTAACGTTATATTGCATATCAGGGTAACGTATAACGTCATATAGCATATCAGGATAACGTAGAACGTTATATAACATACCAGTATAACGTACATCGTTATATAGCATAACAGTATAACGTATAACGTTATATAGCATATCAGTATAACGTTATATAGCATATCAGGATAACGTATAACGTTATATAGCATATCAGTATAACGTATAACGTTATATAGCATATCAGGATAACGTATAACGTCATATAGCACTTCAGTATAACGTATAACGTTATATAGCATATCAGGATAACGTATAACGTTATATAGAATATTAGTATAACGAATAACGTTATATAGCATACCCGTATAACGTATAATGTTATATAGGATATCAGTATATCGTATAACGTTATATATTATTACGTTATAGCATACTACGTTATATAGCACTTCAGTATAACGTATAACGTTATATATCATATCAGTGTAACGTATAACGTTATAGAGTATTACGTTATAGCGTATTACGTTATATAGCACATCAGTATAACGTATAACGTTATATAGCATACCCGTATAACGTATAACGTTATGTAGGATATCAGTATAACGTATAACGTTATATAGCATACCAGGATAACGTATAAGTTTATATAGTAATACGCTTCATCGTATTACGTTATATAGCACATCACTGTAACGTACAACGTCATGTAGCATATCAGGATAACGTAGAACGTTATATAGGATATCAGTATATCGCATAACGTTATATAGTGTTACGTTGTCGCGCATTACGTTATATAGCATATCAGTATAACGAATAACGTTATATAGTAATGCGCTTCATCGTATTACGTTATATAGCACATCACTGTAACGTACAACGCCATGTAGCATATCAGGATAACGTAGAACGTTATATAGGATATCAGTATATCGCATAACGTTATATAGTGTTACGTTGTCGCGCATTACGTTATATAGCATATCAGTATAACGAATAACGTTATATAGTAATGCGCTTTATCGTATTACGTTATATAGCACATCACTATAACATACAACGTCACATAGCATATCAGGATAACGTATAACGTTATATAGCACATCAGTATAACGTATAACGTTATATAGCATATCAGTATGACGTACAACGTTATATAGCATATCAGTATCACGTATAACGTTATACAGCATATCAGGATAACGTATAATGTTATATAGCATACCCGTATAACTTATAACGTTATATTGGATATCGGAATAACGTATAACGTTATATAGTATTACGTTATAGCGTATTACGTTATATAGCACATCAGTATAACGTATTACGTTATATAGCGTATCAGTATAACGTATAACGTTATACAGGATATCAGGATAAGGTGTAAAGTTGTATAGCATATCAGTATAGCGTATAACGTTATATAGTGTTACGTTGTAGCGTATTACGTTATATAGCTTATCAGTATAACGTAGAATGTTATATGGGATACTAGTATAACGTTTAACGTCATAGCGTATTACGTTATAATGCCCATCAGTATAACGTATAACGTTATATAGCATATCAGGATAACGTATAAGGTTATACAGTAATACGCTTTATCGTATTACGTTATATAGCACATCACTGTAACGTATAACGTCATATAGCATATCAGGATAACGTAGAACGTTATATAGGATAACAGTATATCGTATAACGTTATATAGTATTACGTTATAGCGTATCACGTTATATAGCATATAAGTATAACGTATAACGTTATATAGCATATCAGTATAACACATAACGTAATATAGGAAATCAGTATAACGTATAACGTCATATAGCATATCAGGATAACGTAGAACGTTATATGGGATATCAGTATATCGTATAACGTTATATAGTATTACGTTATAGCGTATCACGTTACATAGCATATCAATATAACGTATAACGTTATATAGCATATCAGTATAACGTATTACGTTATATGGCACATCAGTATAACGTATAACGTTATATAGCATATCAGTATAACGTATTACGTTATATGGCACATCAGTATAACGTATAACGTTATATAGCATATCAGTATAACGTATTACGTTATATGGCACATCAGTATAACGTATTACGTTATATAGCATATCAGTATAACGTGTAACGTTATATAGTAGTACGTTATAGCGTATTACGTTATATAGCACATCAGTATAACGTATAAAGTTGCATAGCACATCAGTATAACGTATAACGTTATATAGCATATCAGTATAACGTATAAATTAATACAACATATCAGGATAACGTGTAAAGTTATATAGCATATCAGTATAACGTATTACGTTGTATAGCATATCAGTCTAACGTATCACGTTATATAGCCTACCAATATAACTTATAACGTTATATAGCATATCAGTATAACGTATAACGTTATATAGCATATCAGGATAACGTATAACGTTATATAGCATATCAGTATAACGTATAACGTTATATAGCATACCAGTATAGCATATAACGTTATATAGTATTACGTTATATAGCATATCAGTATACCATATAACGATATACAGCATATCAGTATAACGTATAACTTTATACAGCACATCAGTATAACGTATAACGTTGTATAGCGTTTCAGTGTAACGTATAACGTTATATAGCATATCAAGATAACGTCTAACGTTATATTGCATATCAGGGTAACGTATAACGTTATAGAGCATATCAGTATAACGTATAACGTTATATAACATACCAGTATAACGTACATCGTTATATAGCATAACAGTATAACGTATAACGTTATATAGCATATCAGTATAACGTTATATAGCATATCAGGATAACGTATAACGTTATATAGCATATCAGTATAACGTATAACGTTATATAGCATATCAGGATAACGTATAACGTCATATAGCACTTCAGTATAACGTATAACGTTATATAGCATATCAGGATAACGTATAACGTTATATAGAATATTAGTATAACGAATAACGTTATATAGCATACCCGTATAACGTATAATGTTATATAGGATATCAGTATAACGTATAACGTTATATATTATTACGTTATAGCATACTACGTTATATAGCACTTCAGTATAACGTATAACGTTATATATCATATCAGTGTAACGTATAACGTTATAGAGTATTACGTTATAGCGTATTACGTTATATAGCACATCAGTATAACGTATAACGTTATATAGCATACCCGTATAACGTATAACGTTATGTAGGATATCAGTATAACGTATAACGTTATATAGCATACCAGGATAACGTATAAGTTTATATAGTAATACGCTTCATCGTATTACATTATATAGCACATCACTGTAACGTACAACGTCATGTAGCATATCAGGATAACGTAGAACGTTATATAGGATATCAGTATATCGCATAACGTTATATAGTGTTACGTTGTCGCGCATTACGTTATATAGCATATCAGTATAACGAATAACGTTATATAGTAATGCGCTTCATCGTATTACGTTATATAGCACATCACTGTAACGTACAACGCCATGTAGCATATCAGGATAACGTATAACGTTATATAGCACATCAGTATAACGTATAACGTTATATAGCATATCAGTATGACGTACAACGTTATATAGCATATCAGTATCACGTATAACGTTATACAGCATATCAGGATAACGTATAATGTTATATAGCATACCCGTATAACTTATAACGTTATATTGGATATCGGAATAACGTATAACGTTATATAGTATTACGTTATAGCGTATTACGTTATATAGCACATCAGTATAACGTATTACGTTATATAGCGTATCAGTATAACGTATAACGTTATACAGGATATCAGGATAAGGTGTAAAGTTGTATAGCATATCAGTATAGCGTATAACGTTATATAGTGTTACGTTGTAGCGTATTACGTTATATAGCTTATCAGTATAACGTAGAATGTTATATGGGATACTAGTATAACGTTTAACGTCATAGCGTATTACGTTATAATGCCCATCAGTATAACGTATAACGTTATATAGCATATCAGGATAACGTATAAGGTTATACAGTAATACGCTTTATCGTATTACGTTATATAGCACATCACTGTAACGTATAACGTCATATAGCATATCAGGATAACGTAGAACGTTATATAGGATAACAGTATATAGTATAACGTTATATAGTATTACGTTATAGCGTATCACGTTATATAGCATATAAGTATAACGTATAACGTTATATAGCATATCAGTATAACACATAACGTAATATAGGAAATCAGTATAACGTATAACGTCATATAGCATATCAGGATAACGTAGAACGTTATATGGGATATCAGTATATCGTATAACGTTATATAGTATTACGTTATAGCGTATCACGTTACATAGCATATCAATATAACGTATAACGTTATATAGCATATCAGTATAACGTATTACGTTATATGGCACATCAGTATAACGTATAACGTTATATAGCATATCAGTATAACGTATTACGTTATATGGCACATCAGTATAACGTATAACGTTATATAGCATATCAGTATAACGTATTACGTTATATGGCACATCAGTATAACGTATTACGTTATATAGCATATCAGTATAACGTGTAACGTTATATAGTAGTACGTTATAGCGTATTACGTTATATAGCACATCAGTATAACGTATAAAGTTGCATAGCACATCAGTATAACGTATAACGTTATATAGCATATCAGTATAACGTATAAATTAATACAACATATCAGGATAACGTGTAAAGTTATATAGCATATCAGTATAACGTATTACGTTGTATAGCATATCAGTCTAACGTATCACGTTATATAGCCTACCAATATAACTTATAACGTTATATAGCATATCAGTATAACGTATAAAGTTATATAGCATATCGGTATATCGTATAACATTATATAGCATATCAGGATAACGTATAAGGTTATATAGTAATACGCTTTATCGTATTACGTTATATAGCACATCACTGTAACGTATAACACCATATAGCATATCAGGATAACGTAGAACGTTATATAGGATATCAGTATATCGTATAACGTTATATAGTATTACGTCATAGCGTATTACGTTATAATGCACATCAGTATAACGTATAACGTTATATAGCATATCAGGGTAACGTATAAGGTTATATAGTAATACGCTTTATCGTATTACGTTATATAGCACATCACTGTAACGTATAACGTCATATAGCATATCAGGATAACGTAGAACGTTATATAGGATATCAGTATACCGTATAACGTTATATAGTATTACGTCATAGCGTATTACGTTATAATGCACATCAGTATAACGTATAACGTTATATAGCATATCAGGGTAACGTATAAGGTTATATAGTAATACGCTTTATCGTATTACGTTATATAGCACATCACTGTAACGTACAACGTTATATAGCATACCAATATAACGTATAACGTTATGTAGCGTATCAGGATAACGTATAACGTTATGTAGTATTACGTTCTAGCGCATTACGTTATATAGCACATCAGTGTAACGCATAACGTAATATAGCATATCAGTATAACGTATAACGTTATATAGCATGTCAGTATAACGTATAACGTTATATAGCATACCAATATAACGTATAACGTTATATAGGATGTCAGTATAACGTATAACGTTATATAGTATTACGTTCTAGCGCATTACGTTATATAGCACAACAGTATAACGCATAACGTAATATAGCATATCAGTATAACGTATAACGTTATATAGCATACCCGTATAACGTATAACGTTATATAGCGTATCAGGATAACGTATAACGTTATGCAGCATATCAGGATAAACGTATAACGTCATATAGCATACCAATGTAACGTATAACGTTATATAGGATATCAGTATAACGTATAACGTTATATAGTATTACGTTATAACGTATAACGTTATATAGCATGTCAGTATAACGTATAACGTTATATAGGATATCAGTATAACGTATAATGTTATAAGGTATTACGTTATAGCGTATTACGTTATATAGCATATCAGTATAACGTATGACGTTATAAGGTATTACGTTATAGCGTATTACGTTATATAGCATATCAGTCTAACGTATAACGTTATATAGTATATCAGGATAGCGTATAACGTTGCATAGCATATCAGGATAACGTATAACGTTATATAGCATATCAGTATAACGTTATATAGGAAATCAGTATAACGTATAACGTTATAAGGTATTACGTTATAGCGTATTTCGTTACATGGCGTATCAGTATATCGTATGACGTTATTAGGTATTACGTTATAGCGAATTACGTTATATAACACATCAGTATAACGTATAACGTTATACAGCATATCTGGATAACGTATAACGTTATATAGCTTATCAGTATAACGTACAACGTTATATAGCATACCAATATAACGTATAACGTTATATAGGATGTCAGTATAACGTATAACGTTATATAGTATTACGTTCTAGCGCATTACGTTATATAGCACATCAGTATAACGCATAACGTAATATAGCATATCAGTATAACGTATAACGTTATATAGCATACCCGAATAACGTATAACGTTATATAGCGTATCAGGATAACGTATAACGTTATGTAGTATTACGTTCTAGCGCATTACGTTATATAGCACATCAGTATAACGCATAACGTCATATAGCATATCAGTATAACGTATAACGTTATATAGCATATCAGGATAACGCATAACGTTATACAGCATATCAGGATAACGTATAACGTTATATAGCTTATCAGTATAACGTACAACGTTATATAGCATACCAATATAACGTATAACGTTATATAGGATGTCAGTATAACGTATAACGTTATATAGTATTACGTTATAGCGTATTACGTTATATAGCTTATGAGTATAACATATAATGTTATACAGCATATCCGGATAACGTATAACGTTATGTAGCATATCTGGATAACGTATAAAGTCATATAGCATACCAGTATAACGTATAACGTTATATAGAATATCAGTATAACTTAAAACGTTATATAGCATATCAGTATAACGTAAAACACTATATAGCATATCATTATAACGTATAACGTTACATAGCATATCAGTGTAACATATAACATCATATATCATACCAGGATAACGTATAACGTCATATAGAATATCAGGATAACGTATAACGTTATATAGCTTATCAGTATAACGTAGAACGTTATATAGGATATCAGTATATCGTATAACGTTATATACCATATCATTATAACGTATAACGTTACATAGCATATCAGTGTAACATATAACGTCATATATCATATCAGGATAACGTATAACGTTATATGGCATATCAGGATAACGTATAACGTTATGTAGCATATCAGGATAACGTATAACGTTATATAGGATATCAGTATAACGTATAACGTTATATAGCATACCCGTATAACGTATAACGTTATATAGCGTATCAGGATAACGTATAACGTTATGTAGCGTATCAGGATAACGTATAACGTTATGTAGTATTACGTTCTAGCGCATTACGTTATATAGCACATCAGTGTAACGCATAACGTAATATAGCATATCAGTATAACGTATAACGTTATATAGCATACCAGTATAACGCATAACGTAATATAGCATATCAGTATACGTATAACGTTATATAGCATACCCGTATAACGTATAACGTTATATAGCGTATCAGGATAACGTATAACGTTATGTAGCGTATCAGGATAACGTATAACGTTATGTAGTATTACGTTCTAGCGCATTACGTTATATAGCACATCAGTGTAACGCATAACGTAATATAGCATATCAGTATAACGTATAACGTTATATAGCATACCAGTATAACGTATAACGTTATATAGCTTATCAGTATAACGTACAACGTTATATAGCATACCAATATAACGTATAACGTTATATAGGATGTCAGTATAACGTATAACGTTATATAGTATTACGTTATAGCGTCTTACGTTATATAGCATATGAGCATAACATATAATGTTATATAGCATATCAGTATAACGTATAACGTTATGTAGCATATCAGGATAACGTATAACGTTATATAGCATATCAGTATAACGTATAACGTTATATAGCATACCAGTATAACGTATAACGTTATATAGGATATCAGTATAACGTATAACGTTATATAGTATTACGATATATAGCACATCTGTATAACGCATAACGTAATATAGCATATCAGGATAACGTATAACGTTATATAGCACATCAAGATAACGTCTAACGTTATATTGCATATCAGGGTAACGTATAACTTTATATAGCATATCAGTATAACGTATAACGTTATATATCATATCAGGATAACGTATAACGTTATATAGCATATCAGTATAACGTATAACGTTATATAGAATAGCAATATAACGTATAACGTTATATAGGATGTCAGTATAACGTATAACGTTATATAGTATTACGTTCTAGCGCATTACGTTATATAGCACATCAGTATAACGCATAACGTAATATAGCATATCAGTATAACGTATAACGTTATATAGCATACCCGTATAACGTATAACGTTATATAGCGTATCAGGATAACGTATAACGTTATGCAGCATATCAGGATAAACGTATAACGTCATATAGCATACCAATGTAACATATAACATTATATAGGATATCAGTATAACGTATAACGTTATATAGTATTACGTTATAACGCATAACGTTATATAGCATGTCAGTATAACGTATAACGTTATATAGGATATCAGTATAACGTATAATGTTATAAGGTATTACGTTATAGCGTATTACGTTATATAGCATATCAGTATAACGTATGACGTTATAAGGTATTACGTTATAGCGTATTACGTTATATAGCACATCAGTATAACGTATAACGTTATACAGCATATCAGGATAACGTATAACGTTATATAGCTTATCAGTATAACGTACAACGTTATATAGCATACCAATATAACGTATAACGTTATATAGGATGTCAGTATAACGTATAACGTTATATAGTATTACGTTCTAGCGCATTACGTTATATAGCACATCAGTATAACGCATAACGTAATATAGCATATCAGTATAACGTATAACGTTATATAGCATACCCGTATAACGTATAACGTTATATAGCGTATCAGGATAACGTATAACGTTATGTAGTATTACGTTCTAGCGCATTACGTTATATAGCACATCAGTATAACGCATAACGTAATATAGCATATCAGTATAACGTATAACGTTATATAGCATATCAGGATAACGTATAACGTTATACAGCATATCAGGATAACGTATAACGTTATATAGCTTATCAGTATAACGTACAACGTTATATAGCATACCAATATAACGTATAACGTTATATAGGATGTCAGTATAACGTATAACGTTATATAGTATTACGTTATAGCGTATTACGTTATATAGCTTATGAGTATAACATATAATGTTATACAGCATATCCGGATAACGTATAACGTTATGTAGCATATCTGGATAACGTATAAAGTCATATAGCATAACAGTATAACGTATAACGTTATATAGAATATCAGTATAACTTAAAACGTTATATAGCATATCAGTATAACGTAAAACACTATATAGCATATCATTATAACGTATAACGTTACATAGGATATCAGTGTAACATATAACATCATATATCATACCAGGATAACGTATAACGTCATATAGAATATCAGGATAACGTAGAACGTTATATAGGATATCAGTATATCGTATAACGTTATATACCATATCATTATAACGTATAACGTTACATAGCATATCAGTGTAACATATAACATCATATATCATATCAGGATAACGTATAACGTTATATGGCATATCAGGATAACGTATATCGTTATGCAGCATATCAGGATAACGTATAACGTTATATAGGATATCAGTATAACGTATAACGTTATATAGTATTACGTTATATAGCATAACCGTATAACGTATAACGTTATATAGCGTATCAGGATAACGTATAACGTTTTGTAGTATTACGTTCTAGCGCATTACGTTATATAGCACATCAGTATAACGCATAACGTAATATAGCATATCAGTATAACGTATAACGATATATAGCATACCCGTATAACGTATAACGTTATATAGCGTATCAGTATAACGTATAACGTTATGTAGCGTATCAGGATAACGTATAACGTTATGTAGTATTACGTTCTAGCGCATTACGTTATATAGCACATCAGTGTAACGCATAACGTAATATAGCATATCAGTATAACGTATAACGTTATATAACATATCAGGATAACGTATAACGTTATATAGCATAGCAGGATAACGTATAACGTTATATAGCTTATCAGTATAACGTACAACGTTATATAGCATACCAATATAACGTATAACGTTATATAGGATGTCAGTATAACGTATAACGTTATATAGTATTACGTTATAGCGTATTACGTTATATAGCATATGAGTATAACATATAATGTTATATAGCATATCAGTATAACGTATAACGTTATGTAGCATATCAGGATAACGTATAACGTTATATAGCATATCAGTATAACGTATAACGTTATATAGCATACCAGTATAACGTATAACGTTATATAGGATATCAGTATAACGTTTAACGTTATATAGTATTACGATATATAGCACATCTGTATAACGCATAACGTAATATAGCACATCAGGATAACGTATAACGTTATATAGCATATCAAGATAACGTCTAACGTTATATTGCATATCAGGGTAACGTATAACGTTAAATAGCATATCAGTATAACGTATAACGTTATATATCATATCAGGATAACGTATAACGTTATATAGCATATCAGGATAACGTATAACGTTAT
This sequence comes from Bombus sylvestris, assembly GCA_911622165.2. Taxonomy (NCBI): domain Eukaryota; kingdom Metazoa; phylum Arthropoda; class Insecta; order Hymenoptera; family Apidae; genus Bombus; species Bombus sylvestris. The sequence continues at coordinate 8,614,788 of OU443146.1, read as the reverse complement.
GTAGCATAACAGGATAACGTATAACGTTATATAGCATATCAGTCTAACGTATAACGTTATATAGCATACCAGTATAACGTATAACGTTATATAGGATATCAGTATTACGTATAACGTTATATAGTATTACGATATATAGCACATCTGTATAACGTATAACGTTATATAGCATATCAGTTTGACGTATAACGTTATGCAGCATATCAGGATAACTTATAACGTTATACAGCAAATCGGGATAACGTATAACGTTATATAGCATATCAGTATAACGTATAACGTTATAGCATATCAGTATAACGTATAACGTTATATAGCATACCCGTATAACGTATAACGATATATAGGATATCAGTATAACGTAGAACGTTATATAGGATATCAGTATATCGTGTAACGTTATATAGTATTACGTTATAGCGTATAACGTCATATAGCATATCAGGATAGCATATAACGTTATATAGCATATCAGGATAACGTGTAAAGTTATATAACATATCAGTATAACGTATAAAGTAATATAGCATATCAGTACAACGTATAACGTTATATAGTATTACGTTATAACGTATACCGATATATAGAATGACGTTATAACGATTAACGTTATATAGCATGTCAGTATAACGTATAACGTTATATAGCATATCAGTATAACGTATAACGTTATATATCATATCAGGATAACGTATAACGGTATATAGCATATCAGGATAACGTATAACGTATAACGTTATGTACCATATCAGGATAACGTATAACGTTATATAGCATATCAGTATAACGTATAACGTTATATAGTATACCAGTATAACGTATAACGTTATATAGGATATCAGTATAACGTATAACGTTTTATAGTATTACGTAATATTGCACATCTGTATAACGTATAACGATATATAGCATATCAGTTTGACGTATAACGTTATGCAGCATATCAGGATAACGTATAACGTCATATAGCTTACCAATGTAACGTATAAAGTTATATAGGATTTCAGTATAACGTATAACGTTATATAGTATTACGTTATAACGTATAACGTTATATGGCATGTCAGTATAACGTATAACGTCATATAGCATATCAGGATATCGTATAACGTTATACAGCATATCAGGATAACGTGTAAAGTTATATAACATATCAGTATAACGTATAAAGTAATATAGCATATCAGTACAACGTATAACGTTATACAGTATTACGTTATAACCTATAACGATATATAGCATGACGTTATAACGATTAACGTTATATAGCATGTCAGTATAACGTATAACGTTATATAGCATATCAGTATAACGTATAACGTTATATAGGATATCAGTATAACGTAGAACGTTATATAGGGTATCAGCATATCGTACAACGTTATATAGTATGACGTTGTAGCGTATTACATTATATAGCATATCAGTAGAACGTATAACGTTATATAGCATATCCGGATAACGTATAACGTTATATAGCTTATCAGTATAACGTACAACGTTATATAGCATACCAATATAACGTATAACGTTATATAGGATGTCAGTATAACGTATAACGTTATATAGTATTACGTTATAGCGTATTACGTTATATAGCTTATGAGTATAACATATAATGTTATACAGCATATCCGGATAACGTATAACGTTATATAGCTTATCAGTATAACGTACAACGTTATATAGCATACCAATATAACGTATAACGTTATATTAGATGTCAGTATAACGTATAACGTTATATAGTATTACGTTATAGCGTATTACGTTATATAGCATATCAGTCTAACGTATAACGTTATATAGTATATCAGGATAGCGTATAACGTTGTATAGCATATCAGGATAACGTATAACGTTATATAGCATATCAGTATAACGTTATATAGGAAATCAGTATAACGTATAACGTTATAAGGTATTACGTTATAGCGTATTTCGTTACATGGCATATCAGTATATCGTATGACGTTATTAGGTATTACGTTATAGCGTATTACGTTATATAGCACATCAGTATAACGTATAACGTTATACAGCATATCAGGATAACGTATAACGTTATATAGCTTATCAGTATAACGTACAACGTTATATAGCATACCAATATAACGTATAACGTTATATAGGATGTCAGTATAACGTATAACGTTATATAGTATTACATTCTAGCGCATTACGTTATATAGCACATCAGTATAACGCATAACGTAATATAGCATATCAGTATAACGTATAACGTTATATAGCATACCCGTATAACGTATAACGTTATATAGCGTATCAGGATAACGTATAACGTTATGTAGTATTACGTTCTAGCGCATTACGTTATATAGCACATCAGTATAACGCATAACGTAATATAGCATATCAGTATAACGTATAACGTTATATAGCATATCAGGATAACCTATAACGTTATACAGCATATCAGGATAACGTATAACGTTATATAGCTTATCAGTATAACGTACAACGTTATATAGCATACCAATATAACGTATAACGTTATATAGCATATCAGGATAACGTATAACGTTATATAGCATAGCAGGATAACGTATAACGTTATATAGCATATCAGTATAACGTTATATAGGAAATCAGTATAACGTATAACGTTATAAGGTATTACGTTATAGCGTATTTCGTTACATGGCATATCAGTATATCGTATGACGTTATTAGGAATTACGTTATAGCGTATTACGTTATATAGCACATCAGTATAACGTATAACGTTATACAGCATATCAGGATAACGTATAACGTTATATAGCTTATCAGTATAACGTACAACGTTATATAGCATACCAATATAACGTATAACGTTATATAGGATGTCAGTATAACGTATAACGTTATATAGTATTACATTCTAGCGCATTACGTTATATAGCACATCAGTATAACGCATAACGTAATATAGCATATCAGTATAACGTATAACGTTATATAGCATACCCGTATAACGTATAACGTTATATAGCGTATCAGGATAACGTATAACGTTATGTAGTATTACGTTCTAGCGCATTACGTTATATAGCACATCAGTATAACGCATAACGTAATATAGCATATCAGTATAACGTATAACGTTATATAGCATATCAGGATAACCTATAACGTTATACAGCATATCAGGATAACGTATAACGTTATATAGCTTATCAGTATAACGTACAACGTTATATAGCATACCAATATAACGTATAACGTTATATAGCATATCAGGATAACGTATAACGTTATATAGCATAGCAGGATAACGTATAACGTTATATAGCTTATCAGTATAACGTACAACGTTATATAGCATACCAATATAACGTATAACGTTATATAGGATGTCAGTATAACGTATAACGTTATATAGTATTACGTTATAGCGTATTACGTTATATAGCATATGAGTATAACATATAATGTTATATAGCATATCAGTATAACGTATAACGTTATGTAGCATATCAGGATAACGTATAACGTTATATAGCATATCAGTATAACGTATAACGTTATATAGCATACCAGTATAACGTATAACGTTATATAGGATATCAGTATAACGTTTAACGTTATATAGTATTACGATATATAGCACATCTGTATAACGCATAACGTAATATAGCACATCAGGATAACGTATAACGTTATATAGCATATCAAGATAACGTCTAACGTTATATTGCATATCAGGGTAACGTATAACGTTATATAGCATATCAGTATAACGTATAACGTTATATATCATATCAGGATAACGTATAACGTTATATAGCATATCAGGATAACGTATAACGTTATGTAGCATAACAGGATAACGTATAACGTTATATAGCATATCAGTCTAACGTATAACGTTATATAGCATACCAGTATAACGTATAACGTTATATAGGATATCAGTATTACGTATAACGTTATATAGTATTACGATATATAGCACATCTGTATAACGTATAACGTTATATAGCATATCAGTTTGACGTATAACGTTATGCAGCATATCAGGATAACTTATAACGTTTTACAGCAAATCGGGATAACGTATAACGTTATATAGCATATCAGTATAACGTATAACGTTATAGCATATCAGTATAACGTATAACGTTATATAGCATACCCGTATAACGTATAACGATATATAGGATATCAGTATAACGTAGAACGTTATATAGGATATCAGTATATCGTGTAACGTTATATAGTATTACGTTATAGCGTATAACGTCATATAGCATATCAGGATAGCGTATAACGTTATATAGCATATCAGGATAACGTGTAAAGTTATATAACATATCAGTATAACGTATAAAGTAATATAGCATATCAGTACAACGTATAACGTTATATAGTATTACGTTATAACGTATACCGATATATAGAATGACGTTATAACGATTAACGTTATATAGCATGTCAGTATAACGTATAACGTTATATAGCATATCAGAATAACGTATAACGTTATATATCATATCAGGATAACGTATAACGGTATATAGCATATCAGGATAACGTATAACGTATAACGTTATGTACCATATCAGGATAACGTATAACGTTATATAGCATATCAGTATAACGTATAACGTTATATAGTATACCAGTATAACGTATAACGTTATATAGGATATCAGTATAACGTATAACGTTTTATAGTATTACGTAATATTGCACATCTGTATAACGTATAACGATATATAGCATATCAGTTTGACGTATAACGTTATGCAGCATATCAGGATAACGTATAACGTCATATAGCATACCAATGTAACGTATAAAGTTATATAGGATTTCAGTATATCGTATAACGTTATATAGTATTACGTTATAACGTATAACGTTATATGGCATGTCAGTATAACGTATAACGTCATATAGCATATCAGGATATCGTATAACGTTATACAGCATATCAGGATAACGTGTAAAGTTATATAACATATCAGTATAACGTATAAAGTAATATAGCATATCAGTGCAACGTATAACGTTATATAGTATTACGTTATAACCTATAACGATATATAGCATGACGTTATAACGATTAACGTTATATAGCATGTCAGTATAACGTATAACGTTGTATAGCATATCAGTATAACGTATAACGTTATATAGGATATCAGTATAACGTAGAACGTTATATAGGGTATCAGGATATCGTATAACGTTATATAGTATGACGTTGTAGCGTATTACATTATATAGCATATCAGTAGAACGTATAACGTTATATAGCATATCAGTATAACGTACAACGTTATATAGCATATCAGTATAACGTATAACGTTATATAGCATACCCGTATAACGTATAACGTTATATCGGATATCAGTACAACGTAGAACGTTATATAGGTTATCAGCATATCGTATAACGTTATATAGTATGACGTTGTAGCGTATTACATTATATAGCATATCAGTAGAACGTATAACGTTATATAGGATATCAGGATAACGTAGAACGTTATATAGCATACCAATATAACGTATAACGTTATATAGGATGTCAGTATAACGTATAACGTTATATAGTATTACGTTATAGCGTATTACGTTATATAGCTTATGAGTATAACATATAATGTTATACAGCATATCCGGATAACGTATAACGTTATATAGCCTATCAGTATAACGTACAACGTTATATAGCATACCAATATAACGTATAACGTCATATAGGATGTCAGTATAACGTATAACGTTATATAGTATTACGTTATAGCGTATTACGTTATATAGCTTATGTGTATAACATATAATGTTATACAGCATATCCGGATAACGTATAACGTTATGTAGCATATCTGGATAACGTATAAAGTCATATAGCATACCAGTATAACGTATAACGTTATATAGGATATCAGTATAACGTATAATGTTATAAGGTATTACGTTATAGCGTATTACGTTATATAGCATATCAGTATAACGTATGACGTTATAAGGTATTACGTTATAGCGTATTACGTTATATAGCATATCAGTCTAACGTATAACGTTATATAGTATATCAGGATAGCGTATAACGTTGTATAGCATATCAGGATAACGTATAACGTTATATAGCATATCAGTATAACGTTATATAGGAAATCAGTATAACGTATAACGTTATAAGGTATTACGTTATAGCGTATTTCGTTACATGGCATATCAGTATATCGTATGACGTTATTAGGTATTACGTTATAGCGTATTACGTTATATAGCACATCAGTATAACGTATAACGTTATACAGCATATCAGGATAACGTATAACGTTATATACCTTATCAGTATAACGTACAACGTTATATAGCATACCAATATAACGTATAACGTTATATAGGATATCAGTATTACGTATAACGTTATATAGTATTACGATATATAGCACATCTGTATAACATATAATGTTATATAGCATATCAGTATAACGTATAACGTTATGTAGCATATCAGGATAACGTATAACGTTATATAGCATATCAGTATAACGTATAACGTTATATAGCATACCAGTATAACGTATAACGTTATATAGGATATCAATATAACGTTTAACGTTATATAGTATTACGATATATAGCACATCTGTATAACGCATAACGTAATATAGCACATCAGGATAACGTATAACGTTATATAGCATATCAAGATAACGTCTAACGTTATATTGCATATCAGGGTAACGTATAACGTTATATAGCATACCAGTATAACGTATAACGTTATATAGGATATCAGTATTACGTATAACGTTATATAGTATTACGATATATAGCACATCTGTATAACGTATAACGTTATATAGCATATCAGTTTGACGTATAACGTTATGCAGCATATCAGGATAACTTATAACGTTATACAGCAAATCGGGATAACGTATAACGTTATATAGCATATCAGTATAACGTATAACGTTATAGCATATCAGTATAACGTATAACGTTATATAGCATACCCGTATAACGTATAACGATATATAGGATATCAGTATAACGTAGAACGTTATATAGGATATCAGTATATCGTGTAACGTTATATAGTATTACGTTATAGCGTATAACGTCATATAGCATATCAGGATAGCGTATAACGTTATATAGCATATCAGGATAACGTGTAAAGTTATATAACATATCAGTATAACGTATAAAGTAATATAGCATATCAGTACAACGTATAACGTTATATAGTATTACGTTATAACGTATACCTATATATAGAATGACGTTATAACGATTAACGTTATATAGCATGTCAGTATAACGTATAACGTTATATAGCATATCAGTATAACGTATAACGTTATATATCATATCAGGATAACGTATAACGGTATATAGCATATCAGGATAACGTATAACGTATAACGTTATGTACCATATCAGGATAACGTATAACGTTATATAGCATATCAGTATAACGTATAACGTTATATAGTGTACCAGTATAACGTACAACGTTATATAGCATACCAATATAACGTATAACGTTATATAGGATGTCAGTATAACGTATAACGTTATATAGTATTACGTTATAGCGTATTACGTTATATAGCTTATGAGTATAACATATAATGTTATACAGCATATCCGGATAACGTATAACGTTATGTAGCATATCTGGATAACGTATAAAGTCATATAGCATACCAGTATAACGTATAACGTTATATAGGATATCAGTATAACGTATAATGTTATAAGGTATTACGTTATAGCGTATAAAGTTATATAGGATATCAGTATAACGTATAACGTTATATAGTATTACGTTATAACGTATAACGTTATATGGCATGTCAGTATAACGTATAACGTCATACAGCATATCAGGATATCGTATAACGTTATACAGCATATCAGGATAACGTGTAAAGTTATATAGCATATCAGTATAACGTATAAAGTAATATAGCATATCAGTACAACGTATAACGTTATATAGTATTACGTTATAACCTATAACGATATATAGCATGACGTTATAACGATTAACGTTATATAGCATGTCAGCATAACGTATAACGTTATATAGCATATCAGTATAACGTATAACGTTATATAGGATATCAGTATAACGTAGAACGTTATATAGGGTATCAGGATATCGAATAACGTTATATAGTATGACGTTGTAGCGTATTACATTATATAGCATATCAGTAGAACGTATAACGTTATATAGCATATCAGTATAACGTATAACGTTATATAGCATATCAGTATAACGTATAACGTTATATAGCATACCCGTATAACGTATAACGTTATATAGGATATCAGTATAACGTAGAACGTTATATAGGGTATCAGCATATCGTATAACGTTATATAGTATGACGTTGTAGCGTATTACATTATATAGCATATGAGTAGAACGTATAACGTTATATAGGATATCAGGATAACGTAGAACGTTATATAGCATACCAATATAACGTATAACGTTATATAGGATGTCAGTATAACGTATAACGTTATATAGTATTACGTTATAGCGTATTACGTTATATAGCTTATGAGTATAACATATAATGTTATACAGCATATCCGGATAACGTATAACGTTATATAGCTTATCAGTATAACGTACAACGTTATATAGCATACCAATATAACGTATAACGTTATATAGGATGTCAGTATAACGTATAACGTTATATAGTATTACGTTATAGCGTATTACGTTATATAGCTTATGAGTATAACATATAATGTTATACAGCATATCCGGATAACGTATAACGTTATGTAGCATATCTGGATAACGTATAAAGTCATATAGCATACCAGTATAACGTATAACGTTATATAGGATATCAGTATAACGTATAATGTTATAAGGTATTACGTTATAGCGTATTACGTTATATAGCATATCAGTATAACGTATGACGTTATAAGGTATTACGTTATAGCGTATTACGTTATATAGCATATCAGTCTAACGTATAACGTTATATAGGATATCAGTATAACGTAGAACGTTATATAGGGTATCAGGATAACGTATAACGTTATATAGCATATCAGTATAACGTTATATAGGAAATCAGTATAACGTATAACGTTATAAGGTATTACGTTATAGCGTATTTCGTTACATGGCATATCAGTATATCGTATGACGTTATTAGGTATTACGTTATAGCGTATTACGTTATATAGCACATCAGTATAACGTATAACGTTATACAGCATATCAGGATAACGTATAACGTTATATAGCATATCAGTATAACGTATAACGCTATATAGCATACCCGTACAACGTATAACGTTATATAGCGTATCAGGATAACGTATAACGTTATGTAGTATTACGTTCTAGCGCATTACGTTATATAGCACATCAGTATAACGCATACCGTAATATAGCATATCAGTATAACGTATAACGTTATATAGCATATCAGGATAACGTATAACGTTATACAGCATATCAGGATAACGTATAACGTTATATAGCTTATCAGTATAACGTACAACGTTATATAGCATACCAATATAACGTATAACGTTATATAGGATGTCAGTATAACGTATAACGTTATATAGTATTACGTTATAGCGTATTACGCTATATAGCTTATGAGTATAACATATAATGTTATACAGCATATCCGGATAACGTATAACGTTATGTAGCATATCTGGATAACGTATAAAGTCATATAGCATACCAGTATAACGTATAACGTTATATAGAATATCAGTATAACTTAAAACGTTATATAGCATATCAGTATAACGTAAAACACTATATAGCATATCATTATAACGTATAACGTTACATAGGATATCAGTGTAACATATAACATCATATATCATACCAGGATAACGTATAACGTCATATAGAATATCAGGATAACGTAGAACGTTATATAGGATATCAGTATATCGTATAACGTTATATACCATATCATTATAACGTATAACGTTACATAGCATATCAGTGTAACATATAACATCATATATCATATCAGGATAACGTATAACGTTATATGGCATATCAGGATAACGTATATCGTTATGTAGCATATCAGGATAACGTATAACGTTATATAGTATTACGTTATAACGTATACCGATATATAGAATGACGTTATAACGATTAACGTTATATAGCATGTCAGTATAACGTATAACGTTATATAGCATATCAGGATAACGTATAACGTTATGTAGCATAACAGGATAACGTATAACGTTATATAGCATATCAGTCTAACGTATAACGTTATATAGCATACCAGTATAACGTATAACGTTATATAGGATATCAGTATTACGTATAACGTTATACAGTATTACGATATATAGCACATCTGTATAACGTATAACGTTATATAGCATATCAGTTTGACGTATAACGTCATATAGCATATCAGGATAGCGTATAACGTTATATAGCATATCAGGATAACGTGTAAAGTTATATAACATATCAGTATAACGTATAAAGTAATATAGCATATCAGTACAACGTATAACGTTATATAGTATTACGTTATAACGTATACCGATATATAGAATGACGTTATAACGATTAACGTTATATAGCATGTCAGTATAACGTATAACGTTATATAGCATATCAGGATAACGTATAACGTTATATAGCATAGCAGGATAACGTATAACGTTATATAGCTTATCAGTATAACGTACAACGTTATATAGCATACCAATATAACGTATAACGTTATATAGGATGTCAGTATAACGTATAACGTTATATAGTATTACGTTATAGCGTATTACGTTATATAGCATATGAGTATAACATATAATGTTATATAGCATATCAGTATAACGTATAACGTTATGTAGCATATCAGGATAACGTATAACGTTATATAGCATATCAGTATAACGTATAACGTTATATAGCATACCAGTATAACGTATAACGTTATATAGGATATCAGTATAACGTTTAACGTTATATAGTATAACGATATATAGCACATCTGTATAACGCATAACGTAATATAGCACATCAGGATAACGTATAACGTTATATAGCATATCAAGATAACGTCTAACGTTATATTGCATATCAGGGTAACGTATAACGTTATATAGCATATCAGTATAACGTATAACGTTATATAGGATATCAGTATAACGTAGAACGTTATATAGGATATCAGTATATCGTGTAACGTTATATAGTATTACGTTATAGCGTATAACGTCATATAGCATATCAGGATAGCGTATAACGTTATATAGCATATCAGGATAACGTGTAAAGTTATATAACATATCAGTATAACGTATAAAGTAATATAGCATATCAGTACAACGTATAACGTTATATAGTATTACGTTATAGCGTATTACGTTATATAGCATATGAGTATAACATATAATGTTATATAGCATATCAGTATAACGTATAACGTTATGTAGCATATCAGGATAACGTATAACGTTATATAGCATATCAGTATAACGTATAACGTTATATAGCATACCAGTATAACGTATAACGTTATATAGGATATCAGTATAACGTTTAACGTTATATAGTATAACGATATATAGCACATCTGTATAACGCATAACGTAATATAGCACATCAGGATAACGTATAACGTTATATAGCATATCAAGATAACGTCTAACGTTATATTGCATATCAGGGTAACGTATAACGTTATATAGCATATCAGTATAACGTATAACGTTATATATCATATCAGGATAACGTATAACGTTATATAGCATACCAGTATAACGTATAACGTTATATAGAATATCAGTATAACTTAAAACGTTCTATAGCATATCAGTATAACGTAAAACACTATATAGCATATCATTATAACGTATAACGTTACATAGGATATCAGTGTAACATATAACATCATATATCATACCAGGATAACGTATAACGTCATATAGAATATCAGGATAACGTAGAACGTTATATAGGATATCAGTATATCGTATAACGTTATATACCATATCATTATAACGTATAACGTTACATAGCATATCAGTGTAACATATAACATCATATATCATATCAGGATAACGTATAACGTTATATAGCTTATCAGTATAACGTACAACGTTATATAGCATACCAATATTACGTATAACGTTATATAGGATGTCAGTATAACGTATAACCTTATATAGTATTACGTTATAGCGTATTACGTTATATAGCATATGAGTATAACATATAATGTTATATAGCATATCAGTATAACGTATAACGTTATGTAGCATATCAGGATAACGTATAACGTTATATAGCATATCAGTATAACGTATAACGTTATATAGCATACCAGTATAACGTATAACGTTATATAGGATATCAGTATAACGTTTAACGTTATATAGTATTACGATATATAGCACATCTGTATAACGCATAACGTAATATAGCACATCAGGATAACGTATAACGTTATATAGCATATCAAGATAACGTCTAACGTTATATTGCATATCAGGGTAACGTATAACGTTATATAGCATATCAGTATAACGTATAACGTTATATATCATATCAGGATAACGTATAACGTTATATAGCATATCAGGATAACGTATAACGTTATGTAGCATAACAGGATAACGTATAACGTTATATAGCATATCAGTCTAACGTATAACGTTATATAGCATACCAGTATAACGTATAACGTAATATAGGATATCAGTATTACGTATAACGTTATATAGTATTACGATATATAGCACATCTGTATAACGTATAACGTTATATAGCATATCAGTATAACGTATAACCTTATATATCATATCAGGATAACGTATAACGTTATATAGCATATCAGGATAACGTATAACGTTATGTAGCATAACAGGATAACGTATAACGTTATATAGCATATCAGTCTAACGTATAACGTTATATAGCATACCAGTATAACGTATAACGTAATATAGGATATCAGTATTACGTATAACGTTATATAGTATTACGATATATAGCACATCTGTATAACGTATAACGTTATATAGCATATCAGTATAACGTATAACGTTATATAGCATACCCGTATAACGTATAACGTTATATAGGATATCAGTATAACGTAGAACGTTATATAGGGTATCAGCATATCGTATAACGTTATATAGTATGACGTTGTAGCGTATTACATTATATAGCATATCAGTAGAACGTATAACGTTATATAGGATATCAGGATAACGTAGAACGTTATATAGCATACCAATATAACGTATAACGTTATATAGGATGTCAGTATAACGTATAACGTTATATAGTATTACGTTATAGCGTATTACGTTATATAGCTTATGAGTATAACATATAATGTTATACAGCATATCCGGATAACGTATAACGTTATATAGCTTATCAGTATAACGTACAACGTTATATAGCATACCAATATAACGTATAACGTTATATAGGATGTCAGTATAACGTATAACGTTATATAGTATTACGTTATAGCGTATTACGTTATATAGCTTATGAGTATAACATATAATGTTATACAGCATATCCGGATAACGTATAACGTTATGTAGCATATCTGGATAACGTATAAAGTCATATAGCATACCAGTATAACGTATAACGTTATATAGAATATCAGTATAACTTAAAACGTTATATAGCATAGCAGTATAACGTAAAACACTATATAGCATATCATTATAACGTATAACGTTACATAGGATATCAGTGTAACATATAACATCATATATCATACCAGGATAACGTATAACGTCATATCGAATATCAGGATAACGTAGAACGTTATATAGGATATCAGTATATCGTATAACGTTATATACCATATCATTATAACGTATAACGTTACATAGCATATCAGTGTAACATATAACATCATATATCATATCAGGATAACGTATAACGTTATATGGCATATCAGGATAACGTATATCGTTATGTAGCATATCAGGATAACGTATAACGTTATGTAGGATATCAGTATAACGTATAACGTTATATAGTATTACGTTATATAGCATACCCGTATAACGTATAACGTTATATAGCGTATCAGGATAACGTATAACGTTTTGTAGTATTACGTTCTAGCGCATTACGTTATATAGCACATCCGTATAACGCATAACGTAATATAGCATATCAGTATAACGTATAACGTTATATAGCATACCCGTATAACGTATAACGTTATATAGCGTATCAGGATAACGTATAACGTTATGTAGCGTATCAGGATAACGTATAACGTTATGTAGTATTACGTTCTAGCGCATTACGTTATATAGCACATCAGTGTAACGCATAACGTAATATAGCATATCAGTATAACGTACAACGTTATATAGCATATCAGGATAACGTATAACGTTATATAGCATAGCAGGATAACGTATAACGTTATATAGCTTATCAGTATAACGTACAACGTTATATAGCATACCAATATAACGTATAACGTTATATAGGATGTCAGTATAACGTATAACGTTATATAGTATTACGTTATAGCGTATTACGTTATATAGCATATGAGTATAACATATAATGTTATATAGCATATCAGTATAACGTATAACGTTATGTAGCATATCAGGATAACGTATAACGTTATATAGCATATCAGTATAACGTATAACGTTATATAGCATACCAGTATAACGTATAACGTTATATAGGATATCAGTATAACGTTTAACGTTATATAGTATTACGATATATAGCACATCTGTATAACGCATAACGTAATATAGCACATCAGGATAACGTATAACGTTATATAGCATATCAAGATAACGTCTAACGTTATATTGCATATCAGGGTAACGTATAACGTTATATAGCATATCAGTATAACGTATAACGTTATATATCATATCAGGATAACGTATAACGTTATATAGCATATCAGTATAACGTATAACGTTATATAGCATACCCGTATAACGTATAACGATATATAGGATATCAGTATAACGTAGAACGTTATATAGGATATCAGTATATCGTGTAACGTTATATAGTATTACGTTATAGCGTATAACGTCATATAGCATATCAGGATAGCGTATAACCTTATATAGCATATCAGGATAACGTGTAAAGTTATATAACATATCAGTATAACGTATAAAGTAATATAGCATATCAGTACAACGTATAACGTTATATAGTATTACGTTATAACGTATACCGATATATAGAATGACGATATAACGATTAACGTTATATAGCATGTCAGTATAACGTATAACGTTATATAGCATATCAGTATAACGTATAACGTTATATATCATATCAGGATAACGTATAACGGTATATAGCATATCAGGATAACGTATAACGTATAACGTTATGTACCATATCAGGATAACGTATAACGTTATATAGCATATCAGTATAACGTATAACGTTATATAGTATACCAGTATAACGTATAACGTTATATAGGATATCAGTATAACGTATAACGTTATATAGCATACCAGTATAACGTATAACGTTATATAGGATATCAGTATAACGTTTAACGTTATATAGTATTACGATATATAGCACATCTGTATAACGCATAACGTAATATAGCACATCAGGATAACGTATAACGTTATATAGCATATCAAGATAACGTCTAACGTTATATTGCATATCAGGGTAACGTATAACGTTATATAGCATATCAGTATAACGTATAACGTTATATGTCATATCAGGATAACGTATAACGTTATATAGCATATCAGGATAACGTATAACGTTATGTAGCATAACAGGATAACGTATAACGTTATATAGCATATCAGTCTAACGTATAACGTTATATAGCATACCAGTATAACGTATAACGTAATATAGGATATCAGTATTACGTATAACGTTATATAGTATTACGATATATAGCACATCTGTATAACGTATAACGTTATATAGCATATCAGTATAACGTATAACCTTATATATCATATCAGGATAACGTATAACGTTATATAGCATATCAGGATAACGTATAACGTTATGTAGCATAACAGGATAACGTATAACGTTATATAGCATATCAGTCTAACGTATAACGTTATATAGCATACCAGTATAACGTATAACGTAATATAGGATATCAGTATTACGTATAACGTTATATAGTATTACGATATATAGCACATCTGTATAACGTATAACGTTATATAGCATATCAGTATAACGTATAACGTTATATAGCATACCCGTATAACGTATAACGTTATATAGGATATCAGTATAACGTAGAACGTTATATAGGGTATCAGCATATCGTATAACGTTATATAGTATGACGTTGTAGCGTATTACATTATATAGCATATCAGTAGAACGTATAACGTTATATAGGATATCAGGATAACGTAGAACGTTATATAGCATACCAATATAACGTATAACGTTATATAGGATGTCAGTATAACGTATAACGTTATATAGTATTACGTTATAGCGTATTACGTTATATAGCTTATGAGTATAACATATAATGTTATACAGCATATCCGGATAACGTATAACGTTATATAGCTTATCAGTATAACGTACAACGTTATATAGCATACCAATATAACGTATAACGTTATATAGGATGTCAGTATAACGTATAACGTTATATAGTATTACGTTATAGCGTATTACGTTATATAGCTTATGAGTATAACATATAATGTTATACAGCATATCCGGATAACGTATAACGTTATGTAGCATATCTGGATAACGTATAAAGTCATATAGCATACCAGTATAACGTATAACGTTATATAGAATATCAGTATAACTTAAAACGTTATATAGCATAGCAGTATAACGTAAAACACTATATAGCATATCATTATAACGTATAACGTTACATAGGATATCAGTGTAACATATAACATCATATATCATACCAGGATAACGTATAACGTCATATCGAATATCAGGATAACGTAGAACGTTATATAGGATATCAGTATATCGTATAACGTTATATACCATATCATTATAACGTATAACGTTACATAGCATATCAGTGTAACATATAACATCATATATCATATCAGGATAACGTATAACGTTATATGGCATATCAGGATAACGTATATCGTTATGTAGCATATCAGGATAACGTATAACGTTATGTAGGATATCAGTATAACGTATAACGTTATATAGTATTACGTTATATAGCATACCCGTATAACGTATAACGTTATATAGCGTATCAGGATAACGTATAACGTTTTGTAGTATTACGTTCTAGCGCATTACGTTATATAGCACATCCGTATAACGCATAACGTAATATAGCATATCAGTATAACGTATAACGTTATATAGCATACCCGTATAACGTATAACGTTATATAGCGTATCAGGATAACGTATAACGTTATGTAGCGTATCAGGATAACGTATAACGTTATGTAGTATTACGTTCTAGCGCATTACGTTATATAGCACATCAGTGTAACGCATAACGTAATATAGCATATCAGTATAACGTACAACGTTATATAGCATATCAGGATAACGTATAACGTTATATAGCATAGCAGGATAACGTATAACGTTATATAGCTTATCAGTATAACGTACAACGTTATATAGCATACCAATATAACGTATAACGTTATATAGGATGTCAGTATAACGTATAACGTTATATAGTATTACGTTATAGCGTATTACGTTATATAGCATATGAGTATAACATATAATGTTATATAGCATATCAGTATAACGTATAACGTTATGTAGCATATCAGTATAACGTATAACGTTATATAGCATATCAGTATAACGTATAACGTTATATAGCATACCAGTATAACGTATAACGTTATATAGGATATCAGTATAACGTTTAACGTTATATAGTATTACGATATATAGCACATCTGTATAACGCATAACGTAATATAGCACATCAGGATAACGTATAACGTTATATAGCATATCAAGATAACGTCTAACGTTATATTGCATATCAGGGTAACGTATAACGTTATATAGCATATCAGTATAACGTATAACGTTATATATCATATCAGGATAACGTATAACGTTATATAGCATATCAGTATAACGTATAACGTTATATAGCATACCCGTATAACGTATAACGATATATAGGATATCAGTATAACGTAGAACGTTATATAGGATATCAGTATATCGTGTAACGTTATATAGTATTACGTTATA
The DNA here is from genome assembly GCA_911622165.2 of Bombus sylvestris. Classification (NCBI taxonomy): domain Eukaryota; kingdom Metazoa; phylum Arthropoda; class Insecta; order Hymenoptera; family Apidae; genus Bombus; species Bombus sylvestris. Next base: position 8,596,553 of record OU443146.1, on the reverse strand, counting down.
GCGTATAACGTCATATAGCATATCAGGATAGCGTATAACCTTATATAGCATATCAGGATAACGTGTAAAGTTATATAACATATCAGTATAACGTATAAAGTAATATAGCATATCAGTACAACGTATAACGTTATATAGTATTACGTTATAACGTATACCGATATATAGAATGACGATATAACGATTAACGTTATATAGCATGTCAGTATAACGTATAACGTTATATAGCATATCAGTATAACGTATAACGTTATATATCATATCAGGATAACGTATAACGGTATATAGCATATCAGGATAACGTATAACGTATAACGTTATGTACCATATCAGGATAACGTATAACGTTATATAGCATATCAGTATAACGTATAACGTTATATAGTATACCAGTATAACGTATAACGTTATATAGGATATCAGTATAACGTATAACGTTTTATAGTATTACGTAATATTGCACATCTGTATAACGTATAACGATATATAGCATACCAGTTTGACGTATAACGTTATGCAGCATATCAGGATAACGTATAACGTCATATAGCATACCAATGTAACGTATAAAGTTATATAGGATATCAGTATAACGTATAACGTTATATAGTATTACGTTATAACGTATAACGTTATATGGCATGTCAGTATAACGTGTAACGTCATATAGCATATCAGGATATCGTATAACGTTATACAGCATATCAGGATAACGTGTAAAGTTATATAACATATCAGTATAACGTATAAAGTAATATAGCATATCAGTACAACGTATAACGTTATATAGTATTACGTTATAACCTATAACGATATATATCATGACGTTATAACGATTAACGTTATATAGCATGTCAGTATAACGTATAACGTTATATAGCATATCAGTATAACGTGTAACGTTATATAGGATATCAGTATAACGTAGAACGTTATATAGGGTATCAGGATATCGTATAACGTTATATAGTATGACGTTGTAGCGTATTACATTATATAGCATATCAGTAAAACGTATGACGTTATACAGCAAATCAGGATAAGGTATAACGTTATATAGCATATCAGTATAACGTATAACGTTATATAGCATACCCGTATAACGTATAACGTTATATAGGATATCAGTATAACGTAGAACGTTATATAGGGTATCAGGATATCGTATAACGTTATATAGTATGACGTCGTTGCGTATTACATTATATAGCATATCAGTAGAACGTATAACGTTATATAGCATATCAGGATAACGTAGAACGTTATATAGCATACCCGTGTAACGTATAACGTTATATAGGATATCAGTATAACGTATAACGTTATATAGCATATCAGTATAATGTATAACGTTATATAGCATACCCGTATAACGTATAACGTTATATAGGATATCAGTATAACGTATAACGTTATATAGCATATCAGTATAACGTATAACGCTATATAGCATATCAGTATAACGTATAACGTTATATGGCATGCCAGTATAACGTATAACGTCATATAGCATATCAGGATAGCGTATAACGTTATATAGCATTACAGGATAACGTGTAAAGTTATATAACATATCAGTATAACGTATAAAGTAATATAGCATATCAGTACAACGTATAACGTTATATAGTATTACGTTATAACGTATAACGATATATAGCATAACGTTATAACGATTAACGTTATATAGCATGTCAGTATAACGTATAACGTTATATAGCATATCAGTATAACGTATAACGTTATATATCACATCAGGATAACGTATAACGTTATATAGCATATCAGGATAACGTATAACGTTATGTAGTATATCAGGATAACGTATAACGTTATATAGCATATCAGTATAACGTATAACGTTATATAGCATACCAGTATAACGTATAACGTTATATAGGATATCAGTATATCGTATAACGTTATATAGTATTACGTTGTATAGCACATCTGTATAACGCCTAACGTTATATAGCATATCAGTTTGACGTATAACGTTATACAGCAAATCAGGATAACGTATAACGTTATATAGCATATCAGTATAACGTATAACGTTATATAGCATACCCGTATAACGTATAACGTTATATAGGATATCAGTATAACGTATAACGTTAGATAGCATATCAGTATCACGTTTAACGTCATATAGTATTACGTTATATAGCACATCAGTATAACGCATAACGTTATATAGCATATCAGTATGACGTATAACGTTATACATCATATCAGGATAACGTATAACGCTATATAGCATATCAGGATAACGTATAACGTTGTATAGCTATCAGGATAACGTATAACGTTATATAGCATATCAAGATAACGTATAACATTATATAGCACATCAGGATAACGTATAACGATATATAGCATATCAGGATAACGTATATCGTTATATAGCATATCAGGATAACGCATAACGTTATATAGCATATCAGGATAACGTATAACGTCATATAGCATGACGTTATAGCGATTAACGTTTTATAGAATGTCAGTGTAACGTATAACATTATAAGGAATTACGTTATAGCGTATTACGTTATATAGCATATCAGTATAACGTATGACGTTATAAGGTATTACGTTACAGCGTATTACGTTATATAGCATATCAGGATAACGTAGAACGTTATATAGCTTATCAAGGATAACGTACAACGTTATATAGCATATCAGGATGACGTATTACGTTATATAGTATATCAGTATAACGTATAACGTTATATAGCATACCAGTATAACGAATAATATTATGTAGCATATCAGGATGACGTATTACGTTATATAGCATATCAGTATAACGTATAACGTTATATAGCATTTCAGGATAACGTATAACGTTGTATAGCATATCAGGATAACGTATAACGTTATATAGCATATCAAGATAACGTCTAACGTTATATTGCATATCAGGGTAACGTATAACGTTATATAGCATATCAGTATAACGCATAACGTTATATAGCATATCAGTATAACGTATAACGTTATATAGCATTTCAGGATACCGTATAACGTTATATTGCATATCAGGATAACGTATAACGTTATATAGCATATCAAGATAACGTCTAACGTTATATTGCATTTCAGGGTAACGTATAACGTTATATAGCATATCAGTATCACGTATAACTTTATATAGCATACCAGTAAAACGTATAACGTTATGTAGCATATCAGTATATCGTATAACGTTATACAGCATATCAGGATAACGTGTAAAGTTATATAGCACACCAGTATAACGTATAACGTTATATAGCATATCAGGATAACGTATAACGTTATATAGCATATCAAGATAACGTCTAACGTTATATTGCATATCAGGGTAACGTATAACGTTATATAGCATATCAGTATCACGTATAACGTTATATAGCATACCAGTATAACGAATAATATTATGTAGCATATCAGGATGACGTATAACGTCATATAGCATACCAGTATAACGTATAACGTTATATAGGATATCAGTATAACGTATAACGTTATGTAGTATTACGTTCTAGCGCAATACTTTATATAGCACATCAGTATAACGCATAACGTTATATAGCATATCAGTATAACGTATAACGTTATATAGCATTTCAGGATACCGTATAACGTTATATAGCATATCAGGATAACGTATAACGTTATATAGCATATCAAGATAACGTCTAACGTTATATTGCATATCAGGGTAACGTATAACGTTATATAGCATATCAGTATCACGTATAACGTTATATAGCATACCAGTAAAACGTATAACGTTATGTAGCATATCAGTATATCGTATAACGTTATACAGCATATCAGGATAACGTGTAAAGTTATATAGCACACCAGTATAACGTATAACGTTATATAGCATATCAGGATAACGTATAACGTTATATTGCATATGAGGGTAACGTATAACGTTATATAGCATATCAGTATAACGTATAACGTTATATAGCATACCAGTATAACGCATAATATTATGTAGCATATCAGGATGACGTATAACGTCATATAGCATACCAGTATAACGTATAACGTTATATAGGATATCAGTATAACGTATAACGTTATGTAGTATTACGTTCTAGCGCAATACTTTATATAGCACATCAGTATAACGCATAACGTAATATAGCATATCAGTATAACGTATAACGTTATAGAGCATATCAGGATAACGTATAACGTTGTATAGCATATCCGGATAACGTATAACGTTATATATCATATCAGTATAACGTATGACGTTATAAGGTATTACGTTATAGCGTATTACGTTATATAGCATATCAGTATAACGTATGACGTTATAAGGTATTACGTTATAACGTATTACGTTATATAGCATATCAGTCTAACGTATAACGCTATATAGTATATCAGTATAACGTATAACGTTGTATAGCATATCCGGATAACGTATAACGTTATATAGCATATCAGTCTAACGTGTAACGTCATATAGTATATCAGGATAACGTATAACGTTGTATAGCATATCAGGATAACGTATAACGTTATATAGCATGTCAGTATAACGTATAACGTTATATGGGATATCAGTATAACGTATGACGTTATAAGGTATTGCGTTATAGCGTATTACGTTATATAGCATATCAGTATAACGTATGACGTTATAAGGTATTACGTTATAACGTATTACGTTATATAGCATATCAGTATAACGTATAACGTTATATAGCATATCAGGATAACGTGTAAAATTATACAACATATCAGTATAACGTATGAAGTAAAATAGCATATCAGTACAACGTATAACGTTATATAGTATTACGTTATAACGTATAACGATATATAGCATGACGTTATAACGTTTAACGCTATATTGCACGTCAGTATGACGTATAACGTTATATAGGATATCAGTATAACGTATAACGTTATATAGCATACCAATATAACGTATAACGTTATATAGTATTACGTTATAGCGTATTACGTTATATAGCATATCAGTATAACGTATGACGTTATAAGGTATTACGTTATAGCGTATTACCTTATATAGCATATCAGTCTAACGTGTAACGTCATATAGTATATCAGGATAACGCATAACGTTGTATAGCATATCAGGATAACGTATTACGTTATATAGCATATCAGTATAACGTATAACGTTATATAGCATATCAGAATAGCGTAAAACGTTATATAGCATATCAAGATAACGTATAACGTTTTATAGCAAATCAAGATAACATATAACATTATATTGCATATCAGGATAACGTATAACGTTATATAGCATAATAGTCTAACGTGTAACGTCATATAGTATATCAGGATAACGTATAACGCTGTATAGCATATCAGGATAACGTATAACGTTATATAGCATATCAGTATAACGTATAACGTTATATAGCATATCAGAATAGCGTAAAACGTTATATAGCATACCAGTATAACGAATAATATTATGTAGCATATCAGGATGACGTATAACGTCATATAGCATACCAGTATAACGTATAACGTTATTTAGTATATCAGTATAACGTATAACGTTATGTAGTATTACGTTCTAGCGCAATACTTTATATAGCACCTCAGTATAACGCATAACGTTATATAGCATATCAGTATAACGTATAACGTTATATAGCATTTCAGGATACCGTGTAACGTTATATAGCATATCAGTATAACGTATAACGTTATATAGCATACCAGTGTAACGAATAATATTATGTAGCATATCAGGATGACGTATAACGTCATATAGCATACCAGTATAACGTATAACGTTATATAGTATATCAGTATAACGTATAACGTTATTTAGTAATACGTTCTAGCGCAATACTTTATATAGCACATCAGTATAACGCATAACGTTATATAGCATATCAGTATAACGTATAACGTTATACAGCATATCAGGATAACGTGTAAAGTTATATAGCACACCAGTATAACGTATAACGTTATATAGCATATCAGGATAACGTCTAACGTTATATTGCATATCAGGGTAACGTATAACGTTATATAGGATATCAGTATAACGTATAACGTTATGTAGTATTACGTTCTAGCGCAATACTTTATATAGCACATCAGTATAACGCATAACGTAATATAGCATATCAGTATAACGTATAACGTTACACGGCATATCAGGATAACGTATAACGTTGTATAGCATATCCGGATAACGTATAACGTTATATAGCATATCAGTATAACGTATGACGTTATAAGGTATTACGTTATAGCGTATTACGTTATATAGCATATCAGTATAACGTATGACGTTATAAGGTATTACGTTATAACGTATTACGTTATATAGCATACAGTCTAACGTATAACGATATATAGTATATCAGTATAACGTATAACGTTGTATAGCATATCAGGATAACGTATAACGTTATATAGCATGTCAGTATAACGTATAACGTTATATGGGATATCAGTATAACGTATGACGTTATAAGGTATTACGTTATAGCGTATTACGTTATATAGCATATCAGTATAACGTATGACGTTATAAGGTATTACGTTATAACGTATGACGTTATAAGGTATTACGTTATAACGTATTACGTTATATAGCATATCAGTATAACGTATAACGTTATATAGCATATCAGGATAACGTGTAAAGTTATACAACATATCAGTATAACGTATGAAGTAAAATAGCATATCAGTACAACGTATAACGTTATATAGCATATCAGGATAACGTGTAAAGTTATACAACATATCAGTATAACGTATGAAGTAAAATAGCATATCAGTACAACGTATAACGTTATATAGTATTACGTTATAACGTATAACGATATATAGCATGACGTTATAACGGTTAACGCTATATTGCACGTCAGTATGACGTATAACGTTATATAGGATATCAGTATAACGTATAACGTTATATAGCATACCAATATAACGTATAACGTTATATAGTATTACGTTATAGCGTATTACGTTATATAGCATATCAGTATAACGTATAACGTTATACAGAATATCAGGATAATGTATAACGTTATGTAGCATATCAGGATAACGTATAACGTCATATAGCATACCAATGTAACGTATAACGTTATATAGGATATCAGTATAACGTATAATTTTATATAGTATTACGTTATAACGTATAATATTATATAGCATGTCAGTATAACGTATAACGTCATATAGCATATCAGGATATCCTATAACGTTTTATAGCATATCAGGATAACGTGTAAAGTTATATAACATATCAGTACAACGTATAACGTTATATAGTATTACGTTATAACGTATAACGCTATATAGCATGACGTTATAACGATTAACGTTATATAGCATATCAGTGTAACGTATGACGTTATAAGGTATTACGTTACAGCGTATAACGTTATATAGCATACCAATATAACGTATAACGTTATATAGTATTACGTTATAGCGTATTACGTTATATAGCATGTCAGTATAACGTATAACGTTATACAGAATATCAGGATAATGTATAACGTTATGTAGCATATCAGGATATCCTATAACGTTTTATAGCATATCAGGATAACGTGTAAAGTTATATAACATATCAGTACAACGTATAACGTTATATAGTATTACGTTATAACGTATAACGCTATATAGCATGACGTTATAACGATTAACGTTATATAGCATATCAGTGTAACGTATGACGTTATAAGGTATTACGTTACAGCGTATTACGTTATATAGCATATCAGTCTAACGTATAACGTTATATAGTATATCAGGATAACGTATAACGTTGTATAGCATATCAGGATAACGTATAACGTTATATAACATATCAGTATAACGTATAACGTCATATAGCATACCAATGTAACGTATAACGTTATATAGGATATCAGTATAACGTATAACGTTATATAGTATTACGTTATAACGTATAATATTATATAGCATGTCAGTATAACGTATAACGTCATATAGCATATCAGGATATCCTATAACGTTTTATAGCATATCAGGATAACGTGTAAAGTTATATAACATATCAGTACAACGTATAACGTTATATAGTATTACGTTATAACGTATAACGCTATATAGCATGACGTTATAACGATTAACGTTATATAGCATATCAGTGTAACGTATGACGTTATAAGGTATTACGTTACAGCGTATTACGTTATATAGCATATCAGTCTAACGTATAACGTTATATAGTATATCAGGATAACGTATAACGTTGTATAGCATATCAGGATAACGTATAACGTTATATAACATATCAGTATAACGTATAACGTTATATAGCATATCAGTATAACGTAAAACGCTATATAGCATATCAAGACAACGTATAACGTTATATAGCATATCAGGATAACGTAGAACGTTATATAGCTTATCAAGGATAACGTACAACGTTATATTGCATATCAGGATGACGTATTACGTTATATAGCATATCAGTATAACGTATAACGTTATATAGCATTTCAGGATAACGTATAACGTTGTATAGCATATCAGGTTAACGTATAACGTTATATAGCATATCAAGATAACGTCTAACGTTATATTGCATATCAGGGTAACGTACAACGTTATATAGCATATCAGTATCACGTATAACGTTATATAGCATACCAGTAAAACGTATAACGTTATGTAGCATATCAGTATATCGTATAACGTTATACAGCATATCAGGATAACGTGTAAAGTTATATAGCACACCAGTATAACGTATAACGTTATATAGCATATCAGGATAACGTCTAACGTTATATTGCATATCAGGGTAACGTATAACGTTATATAGCATATCAGTATAACGTATAACGTTATATAGCGTACCAGTATAACGTATAACGTTATAAAGCATACAGGATAACGTATAACGTTATATAGCATATCAGTATAACGTATAACGTTATATAGCATACCAGTATAACGAATAATATTATGTAGCATATCAGGATGACGTATAGCGTCATATAGCATACCAGTATAACGTATAACGTTATACAGCATATCAGGATAACGTATAACGTTGTATAGCATATCCGGATAACGTATAACGTTATATAGCATATCAGTATAACGTATGACGTTATAAGGTATTACGTTATAGCGTATTACGTTATATAGCATATCAGTATAACGTATGACGTTATAAGGTATTACGTTATAACGCATTACGTTATATAGCATATCAGTCTAACGTATAACGATATATAGTATATCAGTATATCATATAACGTTATATAGCATATCAGGATAACGTATAACGTTATGTAGCATATCAGGATAACGTATAACGTCATATAGCATACCAATGTAACGTATAACGTTATATAGAATATCAGGATAACGTAGAACGTTATATAGCTTATTAAGGATAACGTACAACGTTATATTGCATATCAGGATGACGTATTACGTTATATAGCATATCAGTATAACGTATAACGTTATATAGTATATCAGGATAACGTATAACGTTGTATAACATATCAGGATAACGTATAACGTTATATAACATATCAGTATAACGTATAACGTTATATAGCATATCAGTATAACGTAAAACGCTATATAGCATATCAAGACAACGTATAACGTTATATAGCATATCAGGATAACGTAGAACGTTATATAGCTTATTAAGGATAACGTACAACGTTATATTGCATATCAGGATGACGTATTACGTTATATAGCATATCAGTATAACGTATAACGTTATATAGCATTTCAGGATAACGTATAACGTTGTATAGCATATCAGGATAACGTATAACGTTATATAGCATATCAAGATAACGTCTAACGTTATATTGCATATCAGGGTAACGTACAACGTTATATAGCATATCAGTATCACGTATAACGTTATATAGCATACCAGTAAAACGTATAACGTTATGTAGCATATCAGTATATCGTATAACGTTATATTGCATATCAGGGTAACGTATAACGTTATATAGCATATCAGTATAACGTATAACGTTATATAGCATACCAGTATAACGTATAACGTTATAAAGCATACAGGATAACGTATAACGTTATATAGCATATCAGGATAACGTCTAACGTTATATTGCATATCAGGGTAACGTATAACGTTATATAGCATATCAGTATCACGTATAACGTTATATAGCATACCAGTAATACGTATAACGTTATGTAGCATATCAGTATATCGTATAACGTTATACAGCATATCAGGATAACGTGTAAAGTTATATAGCACACCAGTATAACGTATAACGTTATATAGCATATCAGGATAACGTCTAACGTTATATTGCATATCAGGGTAACGTATAACGTTATAAAGCATACAGGATAACGTATAACGTTATATAGCATATCAGTATAACGTATAACGTTATATAGCATACCAGTATAACGAATAATATTATGTAGCATATCAGGATGACGTATAGCGTCATATAGCATACCAGTATAACGTATAACGTTATACAGCATATCAGGATAACGTATAACGTTGTATAGCATATCCGGATAACGTATAACGTTATATAGCATATCAGTATAACGTATGACGTTATAAGGTATTACGTTATAGCGTATTACGTTATATAGCATATCAGTATAACGTATGACGTTATAAGGTATTACGTTATAACGCATTACGTTATATAGCATATCAGTCTAACGTATAACGATATATAGTATATCAGTATAACGTATAACGTTATATGGGATATCAGTATAACGTATGACGTTATATAGCATATCAGTCTAACGTGTACCGTCATATAGTATATCAGGATAACGTATAACGTCGTATTGCATATCAGGATAACGTATAACGTTATATAGCATGTCAGTATAACGTATAACGTTATATGGGATATCAGTATAACGTATGACGTTATAAGGTATTACGTTATAGCGTATTACGTTATATAGCATATCAGTATAACGTATGACGTTATAAGGTATTACGTTATAAGGTATTACGTTATATAGCATATCAGTATAACGTATGACGTTATAAGGTATTACGTTATAACGTATTACGTTATATAGCATATCAGTCTAACGTATAACGATATATAGTATATCAGTATAACGTATCACGTTGTATAGCATATCCGGATAACGTATAACGTTATATAGCATATCAGGATAACGTATAACGTTATATAGCATATCAGGATAACGTGTAAAGTTATACAACATATCAGTATAACGTATGAAGTAAAATAGCATATCAGTATCACGTATAACGTTATATAGCATACCAGTAAAACGTATAACGTTATGTAGCATATCAGTATATCGTATAACGTTATATTGCATATCAGGGTAACGTATAACGTTATATAGCATATCAGTATAACGTATAACGTTATATAGCATATCAGTCTAACGTGTAACGTCATATAGTATATCAGGATAACGTATAACGTTGTATAGCATATCAGGATAACGTATAACGTGTATACCGTATCAGGATAACGTATAACGTTATATAGCATATCAGTATAACGTATAACGTTATATAGCATATCAGAATAGCGTAAAACGTTATATAGCATATCAAGATAACGTATAACGTTTTATAGCAAATCAAGATAACATATAATATTATATTGCATATGAGGATAACGTATAACGTTATATAGCATATCAGGATAACGTGTAAAGTTATATAACATATCAGTATAACGTATAAAGTAATATAGCATATCAGTACAACGTATAACGTTATATAGTATTACGTTATAACGTATAACGATATATAGCATGACGTTATAACGATTAACGTTTTATAGCATGTCAGTATAACGTATAACGTTATATAGGATATCAGTATAACGTATAACGTTATAAGGTATTACGTTATAGCGTATTACGTTATATAGCATATCAGTATAACGTATGACGTTATAAGGTATTACGTTACAGCGTATTACGCTATATAGCATATCAGTCTAACGTATAACGTCATATAGTATATCAAGATAACGTATAACGTTGTATAGCATATCAGGATAACGTATAACGTTATATAGCATATCAGTATAACGTAAAACGTTATATAGCATGTCAAGATAACGTATAATGTTTTATTGCAAATCAAGATAACGTATAACATCATATAGCACATCAGGATAACGTATAACGATATATAGCATATCAGGATAACGTATATCGTTATACAGCATATCAGGATAACGCATAACGTTATATAGCATATCAGGATAACGTATAACGTTATATAGCATATCAGGATAACGTATAACGTTATGTAGCATATCAGGGTAACGTATAACGTTATATAGCATATCAGTATAACGTATAACGTTATATAGTATTACGTTATAACGTATTACGTTATATAGCATATGAGTATAACATATAACGTTATATAGCATATCAGGATAACGTATAACGTTATATAGGATATCAGTATAACGTATAATGTTATAAGGTATTACGTTATAGCGTATTACGTTATATAGCATATCAGTATAACGTATGACGTTATAAGATATTACGTTATAGCGTATTACGTTATATAGGATATCAGTATAACGTATAACGTTATATAGTATTACGTTATAACGTATAACGTCATATAGCATGTCAGTATAGCGTATAACGTCATATAGCATAGCAGGATAACGTATAACGTTATATAGCGTATACGTATAACGCGTAAAGTTATATAACATATCAGTATAACATATAAAGTAATATTCCATATCAGTACAACGTATAACGTTATATAGTATTACGTTATAACGTATAACGATATATAGCATGACGTTATAACGAGTAACGTTATATAGCATATCAGTATAACGTATAACGTTACATAGTATTACGTTCTAGCGCATTACGTTATATAGCACATCAGTATAGCGCAATACGTTATTTAGCACATGAGTATAACGCATAACGTAATATAGCTTATCAGTATAACGTATAACGTTATACAGCATATCAGGATAACGTATAACGTTATGTAGCATATCAGGATAACGTATAACGTCATATAGCATACCAATGTAACGTATAACGTTATATAGGATATCAGTATAACGTATAACGTTATATAGTATTACGTTATAACGTACAACGTTATATAGCATGTCAGTATAACGTATAACGTCTATATAGGATATCAGTATAACGTATAATGTTATAAGGTATTACGTTATAGCGTATTACGTTATATAGCATATCAGTATAACGTATGACGTTATAAGGTATTACGTTATAGCGTATTACGTTATATAGCATGTCAGTATAACGTATAACGTCTATATAGGATATCAGTATAACGTATAATGTTATAAGGTATTACGTTATAGCGTATTACGTTATATAGCATATCAGTATAACGTATAACGTTATATAGCATATCAGTATAACGTAAAACGTTATATAGCATATCACGATAACGTATAACGTTTTATAGCAAATCAAGATAACGTATAACATTATATAGCATATCAGGATAACGTATAACGTTATATAGCATATCAGGATAACGTATAACGTTATGTAGCATACCAACATAACGTAAAACGTTATATAGCATACCAGTATAACGTATAACGTTATAAACTATTACGTTATAGCGTATTACGTTATAGACAATATTAGTGTATCATATAACGTTACATAGCATATCAGGATAACGTATAACGTTATATAGCATATCAGCAAACGTATAACGTTATGTAGCATATCAGGATAACGTATAACCTTATGTAGCGTATCAGGATGACGTATAACGTCATATAGCATACCAGTATAACGTATAACGTTATATAGGATATCAGTATAACGTATAACGTTATATAGCATATCAGGATAACGTATAACGTTATATAGCATATCAGCAAACGTATAACGTTATGTAGCATATCAGGATAACGTATAACCTTATGTAGCGTATCAGGATGACGTATAACGTCATATAGCATACCAGTATAACGTATAACGTTATATAGGATATCAGTATAACGTATAACGTTATACAGTATTACGTTCTAGCGCAATACGTTATTTAGCACATCAGTATAACGCATAACGTAATGTAGCATATCAGTATAACGTATAACGTTATACAGAATATCAGGATAATGTATAACGTTATGTAGCATATCAGGATAACGTATAACGTCATATAGCATACCAATGTAACGTATAACGTTATATAGCATATCAGGATAACGTAGAACGTTATATAGCTTATTAAGGATAACGTACAACGTTATATTGCATATCAGGATGACGTATTACGTTATATAGCATATCAGTATAACGTATAACGTTATATAGCATATCAGGATAACGTATAACGTTGTATAGCATATCAGGATAACGTATAACGTTATATAACATATCAGTATAACGTATAACGTTATATAGCATATCAGTATAACGTAAAACGCTATATAGCATATCAAGACAACGTATAACGTTCTATAGCATATCAGGATAACGTAGAACGTTATATAGCTTATTAAGGATAACGTACAACGTTATATTGCATATCAGGATGACGTATTACGTTATATAGCATATCAGTATAACGTATAACGTTATATAGCATTTCAGGATAACGTATAACGTTGTATAGCATATCAGGATAACGTATAACGTTATATAGCATATCAAGATAACGTCTAACGTTATATTGCATATCAGGGTAACGTACAACGTTATATAGTATATCAGTATCACGTATAACGTTATATAGCATACCAGTAAAACGTATAACGTTATGTAGCATATCAGTATATCGTATAACGTTATATTGCATATCAGGGTAACGTATAACGTTATATAGCATATCAGTATAACGTATAACGTTATATAGCATACCAGTATAACGTATAACGTTATAAAGCATACAGGATAACGTATAACGTTATATAGCATATAAGGATAACGTCTAACGTTATATTGCATATCAGGGTAACGTATAACGTTATATAGCATATCAGTATCACGTATAACGTTATATAGCATACCAGTAATACGTATAACGTTATGTAGCATATCAGTATATCGTATAACGTTATACAGCATATCAGGATAACGTGTAAAGTTATATAGCACACCAGTATAACGTATAACGTTATATAGCATACCAGTATAACGAATAATATTATGTAGCATATCAGGATGACGTATAGCGTCATATAGCATACCAGTATAACGTATAATGTTATACAGCATATCAGGATAACGTATAACGTTGTATAGCATATGAGGATAACGTATAACGTTATATAGCATATCAGGATAACGTGTAAAGTTATATAACATATCAGTATAACGTATAAAGTAATATAGCATATCAGTACAACGTATAACGTTATATAGTATTACGTTATAACGTATAACGATATATAGCATGACGTTATAACGATTAACGTTTTATAGCATGTCAGTATAACGTATAACGTTATATAGGATATCTGTATAACGTATAACGTTATAAGGTATTACGTTATAGCGTATTACGTTATATAGCATATCAGTATAACGTATGACGTTATAAGGTATTACGTTACAGCGTATTACGCTATATAGCATATCAGTCTAACGTATAACGTCATATAGTATATCAAGATAACGTATAACGTTGTATAGCATATCAGGATAACGTATAACGTTATATAGCATATCAGGATAACGTATAACGTTATATAGCGTATACGTATAACGCGTAAAGTTATATAACATATCAGTATAACATATAAAGTAATATTCCATATCAGTACAACGTATAACGTTATATAGTATTACGTTATAACGTATAACGATATATAGCATGACGTTATAACGAGTAACGTTATATAGCATATCAGTATAACGTATAACGTTACATAGTATTACGTTCTAGCGCATTACGTTATATAGCACATCAGTATAGCGCAATACGTTATTTAGCACATGAGTATAACGCATAACGTAATATAGCTTATCAGTATAACGTATAACGTTATACAGCATATCAGGATAACGTATAACGTTATGTAGCATATCAGGATAACGTATAACGTCATATAGCATACCAATGTAACGTATAACGTTATATAGGATATCAGTATAACGTATAACGTTATATAGTATTACGTTATAACGTACAACGTTATATAGCATGTCAGTATAACGTATAACGTCTATATAGGATATCAGTATAACGTATAATGTTATAAGGTATTACGTTATAGCGTATTACGTTATATAGCATATCAGTATAACGTATGACGTTATAAGGTATTACGTTATAGCGTATTACGTTATATAGCATGTCAGTATAACGTATAACGTCTATATAGGATATCAGTATAACGTATAATGTTATAAGGTATTACGTTATAGCGTATTACGTTATATAGCATATCAGTATAACGTATAACGTTATATAGCATATCAGTATAACGTAAAACGTTATATAGCATATCACGATAACGTATAACGTTTTATAGCAAATCAAGATAACGTATAACATTATATAGCATATCAGGATAACGTATAACGTTATATAGCATATCAGGATAACGTATAACGTTATGTAGCATACCAACATAACGTAAAACGTTATATAGCATACCAGTATAACGTATAACGTTATAAACTATTACGTTATAGCGTATTACGTTATAGACAATATTAGTGTATCATATAACGTTACATAGCATATCAGGATAACGTATAACGTTATATAGCATATCAGCAAACGTATAACGTTATGTAGCATATCAGGATAACGTATAACCTTATGTAGCGTATCAGGATGACGTATAACGTCATATAGCATACCAGTATAACGTATAACGTTATATAGCATATCAGTATAACGTATAACGTTATATAGCATATCAGGATAACGTATAACGTTATATAGCATATCAGCAAACGTATAACGTTATGTAGCATATCAGGATAACGTATAACCTTATGTAGCGTATCAGGATGACGTATAACGTCATATAGCATACCAGTATAACGTATAACGTTATATAGGATATCAGTATAACGTATAACGTTATACAGTATTACGTTCTAGCGCAATACGTTATTTAGCACATCAGTATAACGCATAACGTAATGTAGCATATCAGTATAACGTATAACGTTATACAGAATATCAGGATAATGTATAACGTTATGTAGCATATCAGGATAACGTATAACGTCATATAGCATACCAATGTAACGTATAACGTTATATAGCATATCAGGATAACGTAGAACGTTATATAGCTTATTAAGGATAACGTACAACGTTATATTGCATATCAGGATGACGTATTACGTTATATAGCATATCAGTATAACGTATAACGTTATATAGTATATCAGGATAACGTATAACGTTGTATAGCATATCAGGATAACGTATAACGTTATATAACATATCAGTATAACGTATAACGTTATATAGCATATCAGTATAACGTAAAACGCTATATAGCATATCAAGACAACGTATAACGTTCTATAGCATATCAGGATAACGTAGAACGTTATATAGCTTATTAAGGATAACGTACAACGTTATATTGCATATCAGGATGACGTATTACGTTATATAGCATATCAGTATAACGTATAACGTTATATAGCATTTCAGGATAACGTATAACGTTGTATAGCATATCAGGATAACGTATAACGTTATATAGCATATCAAGATAACGTCTAACGTTATATTGCATATCAGGGTAACGTACAACGTTATATAGTATATCAGTATCACGTATAACGTTATATAGCATACCAGTAAAACGTATAACGTTATGTAGCATATCAGTATATCGTATAACGTTATATTGCATATCAGGGTAACGTATAACGTTATATAGCATATCAGTATAACGTATAACGTTATATAGCATACCAGTATAACGTATAACGTTATAAAGCATACAGGATAACGTATAACGTTATATAGCATATAAGGATAACGTCTAACGTTATATTGCATATCAGGGTAACGTATAACGTTATATAGCATATCAGTATCACGTATAACGTTATATAGCATACCAGTAATACGTATAACGTTATGTAGCATATCAGTATATCGTATAACGTTATACAGCATATCAGGATAACGTGTAAAGTTATATAGCACACCAGTATAACGTATAACGTTATATAGCATACCAGTATAACGAATAATATTATGTAGCATATCAGGATGACGTATAGCGTCATATAGCATACCAGTATAACGTATAACGTTATACAGCATATCAGGATAACGTATAACGTTGTATAGCATATCCGGATAACGTATAACGTTATATAGCATATCAGTATAACGTATGACGTTATAAGGTATTACGTTATAGCGTATTACGTTATATAGCATATCAGTATAACGTATGACGTTATAAGGTATTACGTTATAACGCATTACGTTATATAGCATATCAGTCTAACGTATAACGATATATAGTATATCAGTATAACGTATAACGTTGTATAGCATATCCGGATAACGTATAACGTTATATAGCATATCAGTCTAACGTGTAACGTCATATAGTATATCAGGATAACGTATAACGTTGTATAGCATATCAGGATAACGTATAACGTTATATAGCATGTCAGTATAACGTATAACGTTACATGGGATATCAGTATAACGTATAACGTTATATAGCATATCAGTCTAACGTGTAACGTCATATAGTATATCAGGATAACGTATAACGTCGTATTGCATATCAGGATAACGTATAACGTTATATAGCATGTCAGTATAACGTATAACGTTATATGGGATATCAGTATAACGTATGACGTTATAAGGTATTACGTTATAGCGTATTACGTTATATAGCATATCAGTATAACGTATGACGTTATAAGGTATTACGTTATAAGGTATTACGTTATATAGCATATCAGTATAACGTATGACGTTATAAGGTATTACGTTATAACGTATTACGTTATATAGCATATCAGTCTAACGTATAACGATATATAGTATATCAGTATAACGTATCACGTTGTATAGCATATCCGGATAACGTATAACGTTATATAGCATATCAGGATAACGTATAACGTTATATAGCATATCAGGATAACGTGTAAAGTTATACAACATATCAGTATAACGTATGAAGTAAAATAGCATATCAGTATCACGTATAACGTTATATAGCATACCAGTAAAACGTATAACGTTATGTAGCATATCAGTATATCGTATAACGTTATATTGCATATCAGGGTAACGTATAACGTTATATAGCATATCAGTATAACGTATAACGTTATATAGCATATCAGTCTAACGTGTAACGTCATATAGTATATCAGGATAACGTATAACGTTGTATAGCATATCAGGATAACGTATAACGTGTATAGCATATCAGGATAACGTATAACGTTATATAGCATATCAGTATAACGTATAACGTTATATAGCATATCAGAATAGCGTAAAACGTTATATAGCATATCAAGATAACGTATAACGTTTTATAGCAAATCAAGATAACATATAATATTATATTGCATATGAGGATAACGTATAACGTTATATAGCATATCAGGATAACGTGTAAAGTTATATAACATATCAGTATAACGTATAAAGTAATATAGCATATCAGTACAACGTATAACGTTATATAGTATTACGTTATAACGTATAACGATATATAGCATGACGTTATAACGATTAACGTTTTATAGCATGTCAGTATAACGTATAACGTTATATAGGCTATCAGTATAACGTATAACGTTATAAGGTATTACGTTATAGCGTATTACGTTATATAGCATATCAGTATAACGTATGACGTTATAAGGTATTACGTTACAGCGTATTACGCTATATAGCATATCAGTCTAACGTATAACGTCATATAGTATATCAAGATAACGTATAACGTTGTATAGCATATCAGGATAACGTATAACGTTATATAGCATATCAGTATAACGTAAAACGTTATATAGCATATCAAGATAACGTATAATGTTTTATTGCAAATCAAGATAACGTATAACATTATATAGCACATCAGGATAACGTATAACGATATATAGCATATCAGGATAACGTATATCGTTATACAGCATATCAGGATAACGCATAACGTTATATAGCATATCAGGATAACGTATAACGTTATATAGCATATCAGGATAACGTATAACGTTATGTAGCATATCAGGGTAACGTATAACGTTATATAGCATATCAGTATAACGTATAACGTTATACAGGATATCAGTATATCGTATAACGTTATATAGTATTACGTTATAACGTATAACGATATATAGCATGACGTTATAGCGATTAACGTTTTATAGCATGTCAGTATAACGTATAACGTTATACAGGATATCAGTATATCGTATAACGTTATATAGTATTACGTTATAACGTATTACGTTATATAGCATATGAGTATAACATATAACGTTATATAGCATATCAGGATAACGTATAACGTTATATAGGATATCAGTATAACGTATAATGTTATAAGGTATTACGTTATAGCGTATTACGTTATATAGCATATCAGTATAACGTATGACGTTATAAGATATTACGTTATAGCGTATTACGTTATATAGGATATCAGTATAACGTATAACGTTATATAGTATTACGTTATAACGTATAACGTCATATAGCATGTCAGTATAGCGTATAACGTCATATAGCATAGCAGGATAACGTATAACGTTATATAGCGTATACGTATAACGCGTAAAGTTATATAACATATCAGTATAACATATAAAGTAATATTCCATATCAGTACAACGTATAACGTTATATAGTATTACGTTATAACGTATAACGATATATAGCATGACGTTATAACGAGTAACGTTATATAGCATATCAGTATAACGTATAACGTTACATAGTATTACGTTCTAGCGCAGTACGTTATATAGCACATCAGTATAGCGCATAACGTAATATAGCATATCAGTATAACGTATAACGTTATACAGCATATCAGGATAACGTATAAGGTTATGTAGCATATCAGGATAACGTATAAAAGTATGTAGCATATCAGGATGACGTATAACGTCATATAGCATACCAGTATAACGTATAACGTTATATAGGATATCAGTATAACGTATAACGTTATATAGTATTACGTTCTAGCGCAATACGTTATTTAGCACATGAGTATAACGCATAACGTAATATAGCTTATCAGTATAACGCATAACGTTATACAGCATATCAGGATAACGTATAACGTTATGTAGCATATCAGGATAACGTATAACGTCATATAGCATACCAATGTAACGTATAACGTTATATAGGATATCAGTATAACGTATAACGTTATATAGTATTACGTTATAACGTACAACGTTATATAGCATGTCAGTATAACGTATAACGTCTATATAGGATATCAGTATAACGTATAATGTTATAAGGTATTACGTTATAGCGTATTACGTTATATAGCATATCAGTATAACGTATGACGTTATAAGGTATTACGTTATAGCGTATTACGTTATATAGCATGTCAGTATAACGTATAACGTCTATATAGGATATCAGTATAACGTATAATGTTATAAGGTATTACGTTATAGCGTATTACGTTATATAGCATATCAGTATAACGTATAACGTTATATAGCATATCAGTATAACGTAAAACGTTATATAGCATATCACGATAACGTATAACGTTTTATAGCAAATCAAGATAACGTATAACATTATATAGCATATCAGGATAACGTATAACGTTATGTAGCATACCAACATAACGTAAAACGTTATATAGCATACCAGTATAACGTATAACGTTATAAACTATTACGTTATAGCGTATTACGTTATAGACAATATTAGTGTATCATATAACGTTACATAGCATATCAGGATAACGTATAACGTTATATAGCATATCAGCAAACGTATAACGTTATGTAGCATATCAGGATAACGTATAACCTTATATAGGATATCAGTATAACGTATAACGTTATATAGTATTACGTTATAACGTATAATATTATATAGCATGTCAGTATAACGTATGACGTTATAAGGTATTACGTTATAGCGTATTACGTTATATAGCATGACGTTATAACGATTAACGTTATATAGCATGTCAGTATAACGTATAACGTTATATAGGATATCAGTATAACGTATGACGTTATAAGGTATTACGTTATAGCGTATTACGTTATATAGCATATCAGTCTAACGTATAACGTTATATACTATATCAGGATAACGTATAACGTTGTATAGCATATCAGGATAACGTATAACGTTATATAGCATATCAGTATGACGTATAACGTTATATAGCATATCAGGATAACGTATAACGTTATGTAGCATACCAACATAACGTAAAACGTTATATAGCATACCAGTATAACGTATAACGTTATAAACTATTACGTTATAGCGTATTACGTTATAGAGAATATCAGTATAACATATAACGTTATATAGCTTATCAGTATAACGTATAACGTTATATAGCATATCAGGATAACGTGTAAAGTTATATAACATATCAGTACAACGTATAACGTTATATAGTATTACGTTATAACGTATAACGATATATAGCATGACGTTATAACGATTAACGTTATATAGCATGTCAGTATAACGTATAACGTTATATAGGATATCAGTATAACGTATGACGTTATAAGGTATTACGTTATAGCGTATTACGTTATATAGCATATCAGTCTAACGTATAACGTTATATACTATATCAGGATAACGTATAACGTTGTATAGCATATCAGGATAACGTATAACGTTATATAGCATATCAGTATGACGTATAACGATATATAGCATATCAGTATAACGTAAAACGTTATATAGCATATCAGTATAACGTGAAACGTTATATAGCATATCACGATAACGTATAACGTTTGATAGCAAATCAAGATAACGTATAACATTATATAGCATATCAGGATAACGTATAACGTTATATAGCATATCAGGATAACGTATATCGTTATATAGCATATCAGGATAACGTATAACATTGTATAGCATATCAGGATAACGTATAACGATATATAGCATGACGTTATAACGATCAACGTTATATAGCATGTCAGTATAACGTATAACGTTATATAGGATATCAGTATAACGTATAATGTTATAAGGTATTACGTTATAGCGTATTACGTTATATAGCATATCAGTATAACGTATAACGTTATAAGGTATTACGTTATAGCGTATTACGATATATAGCATATCAGTATAACGTATGACGTTATAAGGTATTACGTTATAGCGTATTACGTTATATAGCATATCAGTCTAACGTATAACCTTATATAGTATATCAGGATAACGTATAACGTTGTATAGCATATCAGGATAACGTATAACGTTATATAGCATATCAGTATAACGTATAACGTTATATAGCATATCAGGATAACGTATAACGTTATATATCATGTCAGTATATCGTATGACGATATAAGGTATTACGTTATAGCGTATTACGTTATATAGCATATCAGTCTAACATATAACGTTATATAGTATATCAGGATAACGTATAACGTTGTATAGCATATCAGGATAACGTATAACGTTGTATAGCATATCAGGATAACGTATAACGTTATATAGCATACCAGTATAACGTATAACGTTATATAGCATATCAGGATAACGTATAACGTTATATAGCATATCAGGATAACGTATAACGTTATATAGCATATCAGGATAATGTATAACGTTATATAGCATATCAGGATAACGTATAACGTTATATAGCATATCAGGATAACGTATAACGTTATATAGCGTATACGTATAACGCGTAAAGTTATATAACATATCAGTATAACATATAAAGTAATATTCCATATCGGTACAACGTATAACGTTATATAGTATTACGTTCTAGCGCAATACGTTATTTAGGACATCAGTATAACGCATAACGTAATATAGCATATCAGTATAACGTATAACGTTATACAGCATATCAGGATAACGTATAACGTTATGTAGCATATCAGGATAACGCATAACGTCATATAGCATACCAATGTAACGTATAACGTTATATAGGACATCAGTATAACGTATAACGTTATATAGTATTACGTTATAACGTATAACGTTATATAGCATGTCAGTATAACGTATAACTTCATATAGCATACCAGGATAACGTATAACGTTATATAGCGTATACGTATAACGCGTAAAGTTATATAACATATCAGTATAACATATAAAGTAATATTCCATATCAGAACAACGTATAACGTTATATAGTATTACGTTATCACGTATAACGATATATAGCATGACGTTATAACGAGTAACGTTATATAGCATATCAGTATAACGTATAACGTTATATAGTATTACGTTCTAGCGCATTACGTTATATAGCACATCAGTATTGCGCATAACGTAATATAGCATATCAGTATAACGTATAACGTTATACAGCATATCAGGATAACGTATAAGGTTATGTAGCATATCAGGATAACGTATAACGTCATATAGCATACCAATGTAACGTATAACGTTATATAGGATATCATTATAACGTATAACGTTATATAGTATTACGTTATAGCGTATTACGTTATATAGCATATCAGTATAACGTATGACGTTATAAGGTATTACGTCATAGCGTATTACGTTATATAGCATATCAGTATAACGTATGACGTTATAAGGTATTACGTCATAGCGTATTACGATATATAGCATATCAGTATAACGTATAACGTTATATAGTATTACGTTCTAGCGCATTACGTTATATAGCACATCAGTATTGCGCATAACGTAATATAGCATTTCAGTATAACGTATAACGTTATACAGCATATCAGGATAACGTATAAGGTTATGTAGCATATCAGTATAACGTATAACGTTATATAGCATACCAGTATAACGTATAACGTTATATAGCATATCAGGATAACGTATAACGTTATATAGCATATCAGGATAACGTATAACGTTATATAGCATGTCAGTATAACGTATAACGTTATATAGGATATCAGTATAACGTATAATGTTATAAGGTATTACATTATAGCGTGTTACGTTATATAGCATATCAGTATAACGTATGACGTTATAAGGTATTACGTTATAGCGTATTACGATATATAGCATATCAGTCTAACGTATAACGTTATATACTATATCAGGATAACGTATAACGTTGTATAGCGTATCAGGATAACGTATAACGTTATATATCATGTCAGTATATCGTATGACGTTATAAGGTATTACGTTATAGCGTATTACGTTATATAGCATATCAGTCTAACATATAACGTTATATAGTATATCAGGATAACGTATAACGTTGTATAGCATGTCAGGATAACGTATAACGTTATATAGCATATCAGTATGACGTATAACGTTATATAGCATATCAGGATAACGTATAACGTTATGTAGCATACCAACATAACGTAAAACGTTATATAGCATACCAGTATAACGTATAACGTTATAAACTATTACGTTATAGCGTATTACGTTATAGAGAATACCAGTATAACATATAACGTTATATAGCTTATCAGTATAACGTATAACGTTATATAGCATATCAGGATAACGTGTAAAGTTATATAACATATCAGTACAACGTATAACGTTATATAGCATATCAGGATAACGTATAACGTTATGTAGCATACCAACATAACGTAAAACGTTATATAGCATACCAGTATAACGTATAACGTTATAAACTATTACGTTATAGCGTATTACGTTATAGAGAATACCAGTATAACATATAACGTTATATAGCTTATCAGTATAACGTATAACGTTATATAGCATATCAGGATAACGTGTAAAGTTATATAACATATCAGTACAACGTATAACGTTATATAGTATTACGTTATAACGTATAACGATATATAGCATGACGCTATAACGATTAACGTTATATAGCATGTCAGTATAACGTATAACGTTATATAGGATATCAGTATAACGTATGACGTTATAAGGTATTACGTTATAGCGTATTACGTTATATAGCATGACGTTATAACGATTAACGTTATATAGCATGTCAGTATAACGTATAACGTTATATAGGATATCAGTATAACGTATGACGTTATAAGGTATTACGTTATAGCGTATTACGTTATATAGCATATCAGTCTAACGTATAACGTTATATACTATATCAGGATAACGTATAACGTTGTATAGCATATCAGGATAACGTATAACGTTATATAGCATATCAGTATGACGTATAACGTTATATAGCATATCAGGATAACGTATAACGTTATGTAGCATACCAACATAACGTAAAACGTTATATAGCATACCAGTATAACGTATAACGTTATAAACTATTACGTTATAGCGTATTACGTTATAGAGAATATCAGTATAACATATAACGTTATATAGCTTATCAGTATAACGTATAACGTTATATAGCATATCAGGATAACGTGTAAAGTTATATAACATATCAGTACAACGTATAACGTTATATAGTATTACGTTATAACGTATAACGATATATAGCATGACGTTATAACGATTAACGTTATATAGCATGTCAGTATAACGTATAACGTTATATAGGATATCAGTATAACGTATGACGTTATAAGGTATTACGTTATAGCGTATTACGTTATATAGCATATCAGTCTAACGTATAACGTTATATAGTATATCAGGATAACGTATAACGTTGTATAGCATATCAGGATAACGTATAACGTTATATAGCATATCAGTATGACGTATAACGATATATAGCATATCAGTATAACGTAAAACGTTATATAGCATATCAGTATAACGTGAAACGTTATATAGCATATCACGATAACGTATAACGTTTGATAGCAAATCAAGATAACGTATAACATTATATAGCATATCAGGATAACGTATAACGTTATATAGCATGTCAGGATAACGTATATCGTTATATAGCATATCAGGATAACGTATAACATTGTATAGCATATCAGGATAACGTATAACGATATATAGCATGACGTTATAACGATCAACGTTATATAGCATGTCAGTATAACGTATAACGTTATATAGGATATCAGTATAACGTATAATGTTATAAGGTATTACGTTATAGCGTATTACGTTATATAGCATATCAGTATAACGTATAACGTTATAAGGTATTACGTTATAGCGTATTACGATATATAGCATATCAGTATAACGTATGACGTTATAAGGTATTACGTTATAGCGTATTACGTTATATAGCATATCAGTCTAACGTATAACCTTATATAGTATATCAGGATAACGTATAACGTTGTATAGCATATCAGGATAACGTATAACGTTATATAGCATACCAGTATAACGTATAACGTTATATAGCATATCAGGATAACGTATAACGTTATATATCATGTCAGTATATCGTATGACGATATAAGGTATTACGTTATAGCGTATTACGTTATATAGCATATCAGTCTAACATATAACGTTATATAGTATATCAGGATAACGTATAACGTTGTATAGCATATCAGGATAACGTATAACGTTGTATAGCATATCAGGATAACGTATAACGTTATATAGCATACCAGTATAACGTATAACGTTATATAGCATATCAGGATAACGTATAACGTTATATAGCATATCAGGATAACGTATAACGCTATATAGCATATCAGGATAATGTATAACGTTATATAGCATATCAGGATTACGTATAACGTTATATAGCATATCAGGATAACGTATAACGTTATATAGCGTATACGTATAACGCGTAAAGTTATATAACATATCAGTATAACATATAAAGTAATATTCCATATCGGTACAACGTATAACGTTATATAGTATTACGTTCTAGCGCAATACGTTATTTAGGACATCAGTATAACGCATAACGTAATATAGCATATCAGTATAACGTATAACGTTATACAGCATATCAGGATAACGTATAACGTTATGTAGCATATCAGGATAACGCATAACGTCATATAGCATACCAATGTAACGTATAACGTTATATAGGACATCAGTATAACGTATAACGTTATATAGTATTACGTTATAACGTATAACGTTATATAGCATGTCAGTATAACGTATAACTTCATATAGCATACCAGGATAACGTATAACGTTATATAGCGTATACGTATAACGCGTAAAGTTATATAACATATCAGTATAACATATAAAGTAATATTCCATATCAGAACAACGTATAACGTTATATAGTATTACGTTATCACGTATAACGATATATAGCATGACGTTATAACGAGTAACGTTATATAGCATATCAGTATAACGTATAACGTTGTATAGTATTACGTTCTAGCGCATTACGTTATATAGCACATCAGTATTGCGCATAACGTAATATAGCATATCAGTATAACGTATAACGTTATACAGCATATCAGGATAACGTATAAGGTTATGTAGCATATCAGGATAACGTATAACGTCATATAGCATACCAATGTAACGTATAACGTTATATAGGATATCATTATAACGTATAACGTTATATAGTATTACGTTATAGCGTATTACGTTATATAGCATATCAGTATAACGTATGACGTTATATAGTATTACGTTATAGCGTATTACGTTATATAGCATATCAGTATAACGTATGACGTTATAAGGTATTACGTCATAGCGTATTACGGTATATAGCATATCAGTATAACGTATAACGTTATATAGTATTACGTCCTAGCGCATTACGTTATATAGCACATCAGTATTGCGCATAACGTAATATAGCATTTCAGTATAACGTATAACGTTATACAGCATATCAGGATAACGTATAAGGTTATGTAGCATATCAGGATAACGTATAACGTTATATAGCATACCAGTATAACGTATAACGTTATATAGCATATCAGGATAACGTATAACGTTATATAGCATATCAGGATAACGTATAACGTTATATAGCATGTCAGTATAACGTATAACGTTATATAGGATATCAGTATAACGTATAATGTTATAAGGTATTACATTATAGCGTGTTACGTTATATAGCATATCAGTATAACGTATGACGTTATAAGGTATTACGTTATAGCGTATTACGATATATAGCATATCAGTCTAACGTATAACGTTATATACTATATCAGGATAACGTATAACGTTGTATAGCGTATCAGGATAACGTATAACGTTATATATCATGTCAGTATATCGTATGACGTTATAAGGTATTACGTTATAGCGTATTACGTTATATAGCATATCAGTCTAACATATAACGTTATATAGTATATCAGGATAACGTATAACGTTGTATAGCATGTCAGGATAACGTATAACGTTATATAGCATATCAGTATGACGTATAACGTTATATAGCATATCAGGATAACGTATAACGTTATGTAGCATACCAACATAACGTAAAACGTTATATAGCATACCAGTATAACGTATAACGTTATAAACTATTACGTTATAGCGTATTACGTTATAGAGAATATCAGTATAACATATAACGTTATATAGCTTATCAGTATAACGTATAACGTTATATAGCATATCAGGATAACGTGTAAAGTTATATAACATATCAGTACAACGTATAACGTTATATAGTATTACGTTATAACGTATAACGATATATAGCATGACGTTATAACGATTAACGTTATATAGCATGTCAGTATAACGTATAACGTTATATAGGATATCAGTATAACGTATGACGTTATAAGGTATTACGTTATAGCGTATTACGTTATATAGCATATCAGTCTAACGTATAACGTTATATACTATATCAGGATAACGTATAACGTTGTATAGCATATCAGGATAACGTATAACGTTATATATCATGTCAGTATATCGTATGACGTTGTAAGGTATTACGTTATAGCGTATTACGTTATATAGCATGACGTTATAACGATTAACGTTATATAGCATGTCAGTATAACGTATAACGTTATATAGCATATCAGGATAACGTATAACGTTGTATAGCGTATCAGGATAACGTATAACGTTATATATCATGTCAGTATATCGTATGACGTTATAAGGTATTACGTTATAGCGTATTACGTTATATAGCATGACGTTATAACGATTAACGTTATATAGCATGTCAGTATAACGTATAACGTTATATAGGATATCAGTATAACGTATGACGTTATAAGGTATTACGTTATAGCGTATTACGTTATATAGCATATCAGTCTAACGTATAACGTTATATACTATATCAGGATAACGTATAACGTTGTATAGCATATCAGGATAACGTATAACGTTATATAGCATATCAGTATGACGTATAACGTTATATAGCATATCAGGATAACGTATAACGTTATGTAGCATACCAACATAACGTAAAACGTTATATAGCATACCAGTATAACGTATAACGTTATAAACTATTACGTTATAGCGTATTACGTTATAGAGAATATCAGTATAACATATAACGTTATATAGCTTATCAGTATAACGTATAACGTTATATAGCATATCAGGATAACGTGTAAAGTTATATAACATATCAGTACAACGTATAACGTTATATAGTATTACGTTATAACGTATAACGATATATAGCATGACGTTATAACGATTAACGTTATATAGCATGTCAGTATAACGTATAACGTTATATAGGATATCAGTATAACGTATGACGTTATAAGGTATTACGTTATAGCGTATTACGTTATATAGCATATCAGTCTAACGTATAACGTTATATAGTATATCAGGATAACGTATAACGTTGTATAGCATATCAGGATAACGTATAACGTTATATAGCATATCAGTATGACGTATAACGATATATAGCATATCAGTATAACGTAAAACGTTATATAGCATATCAGTATAACGTGAAACGTTATATAGCATATCACGATAACGTATAACGTTTGATAGCAAATCAAGATAACGTATAACATTATATAGCATATCAGGATAACGTATAACGTTATATAGCATATCAGGATAACGTATATCGTTATATAGCATATCAGGATAACGTATAACATTGTATAGCATATCAGGATAACGTATAACGATATATAGCATGACGTTATAACGATCAACGTTATATAGCATGTCAGTATAACGTATAACGTTATATAGGATATCAGTATAACGTATAATGTTATAAGGTATTACGTTATAGCGTATTACGTTATATAGCATATCAGTATAAAGTATAACGTTATAAGGTATTACGTTATAGCGTATTACGATATATAGCATATCAGTATAACGTATGACGTTATAAGGTATTACGTTATAGCGTATTACGTTATATAGCATATCAGTCTAACGTATAACCTTATATAGTATATCAGGATAACGTATAACGTTGTATAGCATATCAGGATAACGTATAACGTTATATAGCATACCAGTATAACGTATAACGTTATATAGCATATCAGGATAACGTATAACGTTATATATCATGTCAGTATATCGTATGACGATATAAGGTATTACGTTATAGCGTATTACGTTATATAGCATATCAGTCTAACATATAACGTTATATAGTATATCAGGATAACGTATAACGTTGTATAGCATATCAGGATAACGTATAACGTTGTATAGCATATCAGGATAACGTATAACGTTATATAGCATACCAGTATAACGTATAACGTTATATAGCATATCAGGATAACGTATAACGTTATATAGCATATCAGGATAACGTATAACGTTATATAGCATATCAGGATAATGTATAACGTTATATAGCATATCAGGATAACGTATAACGTTATATAGCATATCAGGATAACGTATAACGTCATATAGCGTATACGTATAACGCGTAAAGTTATATAACATATCAGTATAACATATAAAGTAATATTCCATATCGGTACAACGTATAACGTTATATAGTATTACGTTCTAGCGCAATACGTTATTTAGGACATCAGTATAACGCATAACGTAATATAGCATATCAGTATAACGTATAACGTTATACAGCATATAAGGATAACGTATAACGTTATGTAGCATATCAGGATAACGCATAACGTCATATAGCATACCAATGTAACGTATAACGTTATATAGGACATCAGTATAACGTATAACGTTATATAGTATTACGTTATAACGTATAACGTTATATAGCATGTCAGTATAACGTATAACTTCATATAGCATACCAGGATAACGTATAACGTTATATAGCGTATACGTATAACGCGTAAAGTTATATAACATATCAGTATAACATATAAAGTAATATTCCATATCAGAACAACGTATAACGTTATATAGTATTACGTTATCACGTATAACGATATATAGCATGACGTTATAACGAGTAACGTTATATAGCATATCAGTATAACGTATAACGTTATATAGTATTACGTTCTAGCGCATTACGTTATATAGCACATCAGTATTGCGCATAACGTAATATAGCATATCAGTATAACGTATAACGTTATACAGCATATCAGGATAACGTATAAGGTTATGTAGCATATCAGTATAACGTATAACGTTATACAGCATATCAGGATAACGTATAACGTTATGTAGCATATCAGGATAACGCATAACGTCATATAGCATACCAATGTAACGTATAACGTTATATAGGACATCAGTATAACGTATAACGTTATATAGTATTACGTTATAGCGTATTACGTTATATAGCATATCAGTATAACGTATGACGTTATATAGTATTACGTTATAGCGTATTACGTTATATAGCATATCAGTATAACGTATGACGTTATAAGGTATTACGTCATAGCGTATTACGATATATAGCATATCAGTATAACGTATAACGTTATATAGTATTACGTTCTAGCGCATTACGTTATATAGCACATCAGTATTGCGCATAACGTAATATAGCATTTCAGTATAACGTATAACGTTATACAGCATATCAGGATAACGTATAAGGTTATGTAGCATATCAGGATAACGTATAACGTTATATAGCATACCAGTATAACGTATAACGTTATATAGCATATCAGGATAACGTATAACGTTATATAGCATATCAGGATAACGTATAACGTTATATAGCATGTCAGTATAACGTATAACGTTATATAGGATATCAGTATAACGTATAATGTTATAAGGTATTACATTATAGCGTGTTACGTTATATAGCATATCAGTATAACGTATGACGTTATAAGGTATTACGTTATAGCGTATTACGATATATAGCATATCAGTCTAACGTATAACGTTATATACTATATCAGGATAACGCATAACGTTGTATAGCGTATCAGGATAACGTATAACGTTATATAGCATACCAGTATAACGTATAACCTTATATAGTATATCAGGATAACGTATAACGTTGTATAGCATATCAGGATAACGTATAACGTTATATAGCATACCAGTATAACGTATAACGTTATATAGCATATCAGGATAACGTATAACGTTATATATCATGTCAGTATATCGTATGACGTTATAAGGTATTACGTTATAGCGTATTACGTTATATAGCATACCAGTATAATGTATAACGTTATATAGCATATCAGGATAACGTATAACGTTATATAGCATATCAGGATAACGTATAACGTTGTATAGCATATCAGGATAACGTATAACGTTATATAGCATACCAGTATAACGTATAACGTTATATAGCATATCAGGATAACGTATAACGTTATATAGCATATCAGGATAACGTATAACGTTATATAGCATATCAGGATAACGTATAACGTTATATAGCATATCAGGATAATGTATAACGTTATATAGCGTATACGTATAACGCGTGAAGTTATATAACATATCAGTATAACATATAAAGTAATATTCCATATCGGTACAACGTATAACGTTATATAGTATTACGTTCTAGCGCAATACGTTATTTAGGACATCAGTATAACGCATAACGTAACATAGCATATCAGTATAACGTATAACGTTATACAGCATATCAGGATAACGTATAACGTTATGTAGCATATCAGGATAACGTATAACGTCATATAGCATACCAATGTAACGTATAACGTTATATAGGATATCAGTATAACGTATAACGTTATATAGTATTACGTTATAACGTATAACGTTATATAGCATGGCAGTATAACGTATAACTTCATATAGCATACCAGGATAACGTATAACGTTATACAGCAAATCAGGATAACGTATAAGGTTATGTAGCATATCAGGATAACGTATAACGTTATATAGCATACCAGTATAACGTATAACGTTATATAGCATATCAGGATAACGTATAACGTTATATAACATATCAGGATAACGTATAACGTTATATAGCATGTCAGTATAACGTATAACGTTATATAGGATATCAGTATAACGTATAGTGTTATAAGGTATTACGTTATAGCGTATTACGTTATATAGCATATCAGTATAACGTATGACGTTATAAGGTATTACGTTATAGCGTATTACGATATATAGCATATCAGTCTAACGTATAACGTTATATACTATATCAGGATAACGTATAACGTTGTATAGCATATCAGGATAACGTATAACGTTTTATAGCAAATCAAGGTAACGTATAACATTATATAGCATATCAGGATAACGTATAATGTTATAAGGTATTACGTTATAGCGTATTATGTTATATAGCATATCAGTATAACGTATGACGTTATAAGGTATTACGTTATAGCGTATTACGTTATATAGCACATCAGTATAACGTATAACGTTATACAGCATATCAGGATAACGTATAACGTTATATAGCTTATCAGTATAGCGTACAACGTTACATAGCATACCAATATAACGTATAACGTTATATAGGATGTCAGTATAACGTATAACGTTATACAGCATATCAGGATAAACGTATAACGTTATATAGCATACCCGTATAACGTATAACGTTATATAGCGTATCATGATAACGTATAACGTTATGTAGTATTACGTTCTAGCGCATTACGTTATATAGCACATCAGTGTAACGCATAACGTAATATAGCATACCCGTATAACGTATAACGTTATATAGCATATCAGTATAACGTATGACGTTATAAGGTATTACGTTATAGCGTATTACGTTATATAGCATATCAGTCTAACGTATAACGTTATATAGTATATCAGGATAGCGTATAACGTTGTATAGCATATCAGGATAACGTATAACGTTATATAGAATATCAGTATAACTTAAAACGTTATATAGCATATCAGTATAACGTAAAACACTATATAGCATATCATTATAACGTATAACGTTACATAGCATACCAATATAACGTATAACGTTATATAGGATGTCAGTATAACGTATAACGTTATATAGTATTACGTTCTAGCGCATTACGTTATATAGCACATCAGTATAACGCATAACGTAATATAGCATATCAGTATAACGTATAACGTTATATAGCATACCCGTATAACGTATAACGTTATATAGCGTATCAGGATAACGTATAACGTTATGTAGTATTACGTTCTAGCGCATTACGTTACATAGCACATCAGTATAACGCATAACGTAATATAGCATATCAGTATAACGTATAACGTTATATAACATATCAGGATAACGTATAGCGTTATATAGCATATCAGGATAACGTATAACGTTATATAGCTTATCAGTATAACGTACAACGTTATATAGCATACCAATATAACGTATAACGTTATATAGGATGTCAGTATAACGTATAACGTTATATAGTATTACGTTATAGCGTATTACGTTATATAGCATATGAGTATAACATTTAATGTTATACAGCATATCTGGATAACGTATAACGTTATGTAGCATATCTGGATAACGTATAAAGTCATATAGCATACCCGTATAACGTATAACGTTATATAGCGTATCAGGATAACGTATAACGTTATGTAGTATTACGTTCTAGCGCATTACGTTATATAGCACATCAGTATAACGCATAACGTAATATAGCATATCAGTATAACTTAAAACGTTATAAAGCATATCAGTATAACGTAAAACACTATATAGCATATCATTATAACGTATAACGTTACATAGCATATCAGTGTAACATATAACATCATATATCATACCAGGATAACGTATAACGTTATATGGCATATCAGGATAACGTATAACGTAATATAGCATATCAGTATAACGTATATCGTTATATAGCGTATCAGGATAACGTATAACGTTATGCAGCATATCAGGATAAACGTATAACGTCATATAGCATACCAATGTAACGTATAACGTTATATAGGATGTCAGTATAACGTATAACGTTATATAGTATTACGTTATAGCGTATTACGTTATATAGCATATCAGGATAACGAATAACGTTATATAGGATATCAGTATAACGTATAACGTTATATAGTATTACGTTATATAGCATACCCGTATAACGTATAACGTTATATAGCGTATCAGGATAACGTATAACGTTATGTAGTATTACGTTCTAGCGCATTATGTTATATAGCACATCAGTATAACGCATAACGTAATATAGCATATCAGTATAACGTATAACGTTATATAGCATACCCGTATAACGTATAACGTTATATAGCGTATCGGGATAACGTATAACGTTATATAGCATATCAGTATAACGTACAACGCTATATAGCATACCAATATAACGTATAACGTTATATAGGATGTCAGTATAACGTATAACGTTATATAGTATTACGTTATAGCGTAATACGTTATATAGCATATGAGTATAACATATAATGTTATATAGCATATCAGTATAACGTATAACGATATGTAGCATATCAGGATAACGTATAACGTTATATAGCACATCTGTATAACGCATAACGTAATATAGCATATCAGGATAACGTATAACGTTATATAGCATATCAAGATAACGTCTAACGTTATATAGCATATCAGTTTGACGTATAACGTTATGCAGCATATGAGGATAACTTATAACGTTATACAGCAAATCGGGATAACGTATAACGTTATATACCATATCAGTATAACGTATGACGTTATATAGCATATCAGTATAACGTATAACGTTATATAGCATACCCGTATAACGTATAAAGTTATATAGGATATCAGTATAACGTATAACGTTATATAGTATTACGATATATAGCACATCTGTATAACGCATAACGTAATATAGCATATCAGGATAACGTATAACGTTATATAGCATATCAAGATAACGTCTAACGTTATATTGCATATCAGGGTAACGTATAACGTTATATAGCATATCAGGATAACGTATAACGTTATATAGCTTATCAGTATAACGTACAACGTTATATAGCATACCAATATAACGTATAACGTTATATAGGATGTCAGTATAACGTATAACGTTATATAGTATTAAGTTCTAGCGCATTACGTTATATAGCACTTCAGTATAACGCATAACGTAATATAGCATATCAGTATAACGTATGACGTTATATAGCATATCAGTATAACGTATAACGTTATATAGTATTACGTTATAACGTATAACGATATATAGCATGACGTTATAACGATTAACGTTATATAGCTTGTCAGTATAACGTATAACGTTATATAACATGTCAGTATAACGTTTAACGTTACATAGCATATCAGTATAACGTAAAACGTTATATAACATATCAGTATAACGTATGTTATATAGCATATCAGTACAACGTACAACGTTATACAGCATATCAGGATAACGTATAACGTTATATAGTATTACGTTCTAGCGCATTACGTTATATAGCACATCAGTATAACGCATAACGTAATATAGCATATCAGTATAACGTATTACGTTGTATAGCACATCAGTATAACATACATCGTTATGTAGCATACCAATATAACGTATAACGTTATATAGGATGTCAGTATAACGTATAACGTTATATAGTATTACGTCATAGCGTATTACGTTATATAGCACATCAGTATAACGTATAACGTTATATAGCATATCAGTATAACGTATAACGTTATATAGCATGCCCGTATAACGTATAAAGTTATATAGGATATCAGTATAACGTAGAACGTTATATAGGAAATCAGTATAACGTATAACGTTATATAGTATTACGTCATAGCGTATTACGTTATATAGCGCATCAGTATATCGTATAACGTTATATGGCTTATCAGTATAACGTACAACGTTATATAGCATACCAATATAACGTATAACGTTATATAGGATGTCAGTATAACGTATAACGTTATATAGTATTACGTTACAGCGTATTACGTTATATAGCATATGAGTATAACATATAATGTTATACAGCATATGCGGACAACGTATAACGTTATGTAGCATATCAGGATAACGTATAAAGTCATATAGCATACCAGTATAACGTATAACGTTATATAGGATATCAGTATAACGTATAACGTTATATAGTATTACGTTCTAGCGCATTACGTTATATAGCACATCAGTATAACGCATAACGTAGTATAGCATATCAGAATAACGTATACCGTTATATAGCATATCAGAATAACGTATAACGTTATATAGCGTATCAGGATTACGTATAACGTTATGTAGTATTACGTCATAGCGTATTACGTTATATAGCACATCGGTATAACGTATAACGTTATATAGCATACCAATATAACGTATAACGTTATATAGGATGTCAGTATTACGTATAACGTTATATAGTATTACGTTATAGCGTATTACGATATATAGCATGTCAGGATAACGAATAACGTTATATAGCGTATCAGGATAACGTATAACGTCATATAGAATACCAATGTAACGTATAACGTTATATAGGATATCAGTATAACGTATAACGTTATATAGTATTACGTTATAACGTATAACGTTATATAGCATGTCAGTATAACGTATAACGTTATATGGGATATCAGTATAACGTATAATGTTATAAGGTATTACGTTATAGCGTATTACGTTATATAGCATATCAGTATAACGTATGACGTTATAAGGTATTAGGTTATTGCGTATTACGTTATATAGCATATCAGTCTAACGTATGACATTATAAGGTATTACGTTATAGCGTATTACGTTATATAGCATATCAGTCTAACGTATAACGTTATATAGTATATCAGGATAGCGTATAACGTTGTATAGCATATCAGGATAACGTATAACGTTATATAGCATGTCAGTATAACGTATAACGTTATATGGGATATCAGTATAACGTATAATGTTATAAGGTATTACGTTATAGCGTATTACGTTATATAGCATATCAGTATAACGTATGACGTTATAAGGTATTAGGTTATTGCGTATTACGTTATATAGCATATCAGTCTAACGTATAACGCTATATAGTATATCAGGATAACGTATATCGTTATATAGCATATCAGGATAACGTATAACGTTATATAGCATATCAGTATATCGTATAACGTTATATAGCATGTAAGTGTAACGTATAACGTTATATAGGATATCAGTATAACGTATAATGTTATAAGGAATTACGTTATAGCGTATTATGTTATATAGCATATCAGTATAACGTATGACATTATAAGGTATTACGTTATAGCGTATTACGTTATATAGCATATCAGTCTAACGTATAACGTTATATAGTATATCAGGATAGCGTATAACGTTGTATAGCATATCAGGATAACGTATAACGTTATATAGCATATCAGTATAACGTATAACGTTATATAGGAAATCAGTATAACGTATAACGTTATGAGGTATTACGTTATAGCGTATTTCGTTACATAGCATGTCAGTATATCGTATGACGTTATTAGGTATTACGTTATAGCGTATTACGTTATATAGCACATCAGTATAACGTATAACGTTATACAGCATATCAGGATAACGTATAACGTTATATAGCTTATCAGTATAACGTATAACGTTATATAGCGTATCAGGATAACGTATAACGTTATGTAGCGTATCAGGATAACGTATAACGTTATGTAGTATTACGTTCTAGCGCATTACGTTATATAGCACATCAGTGTAACGCATAACGTAATATAGCATATCAGTATAACGTATAACGCTTTATAGCATGTCAGTATAACGTATAACGTTATATAGCATACCAATATAACGTATAACGTTATATAGGATGTCTGTATAACGTATAACGTTATATAGTATTACGTTCTAGCGCATTACGTTATATAGCACATCAGTATAACGCATAACGTAATATAGCATATCAGTATAACGTAGAACGTTGTATAGGAAATCAGTATAACGTATAACGTTATAAGATATTACGTTATAGCGTATTTCGTTACATAGCATATCAGTATATCGTATGACGTTATTAGGTATTACGTTATAGCGTATTACGTAATATAACACATCAGTATAACGTATAACGTTATACTGCATATCAGGATAGCGTATAACGTTATATAGCTTATCAGTATAACGTACAACGTTATATAGCATACCAATATAACGTATAACGTTATATAGGATGTCAGTATTACGTATAACGTTATATAGTATTACGTTATAACGTATTACGATATATAGCATGTCAGGATAACGTATAACGTTATATAGCGTATCAGGATAACGTATAACGTTATGTAGCATATCAGGATAACGTATAACGTCATATAGCATACCAATGTAACGTATAACGTTATATAGGATATCAGTATAACGTATAACGTTATAGAGTATTACGTTATAACGTATAACGTTATATAGCATGTCAGTATAACGTATAACGTTATATAGGATATCAGTATAACGTATAATGTTATAAGGTATTACGTTATAACGTATTAAGTTATATAGCATATCAGTATAACGTATGACGTTATAAGGTATTACGTTATAGCGTATTACGTTATATAGCATATCAGTCTAACGTATAACGTTATATAGTATATCAGGATAGCGTATAACGTTGTATAGCATATCAGGATAACGTATAACGTTATATAGC
The DNA here is from genome assembly GCA_911622165.2 of Bombus sylvestris. Classification (NCBI taxonomy): domain Eukaryota; kingdom Metazoa; phylum Arthropoda; class Insecta; order Hymenoptera; family Apidae; genus Bombus; species Bombus sylvestris. Next base: position 8,555,413 of record OU443146.1, on the reverse strand, counting down.
ATATCAGTATAACGTTATATAGGAAATCAGTATAACGTATAACGTTATAAGGTATTACGTTATAGCGTATTTCGTTACATGGCGTATCAGTATATCGTATGATGTTATTAGGTATTACGTTATAGCGTATTACGTTATATAGCACATCAGTATAACGTATAACGTTATATAGCATATCAGGATAACGTATAACGTTATATAGCTTATCAGTATAACGTACAACGTTATATAGCATACCAATATAACGTATAACGTTATATAGGATGTCAGTATAACGTATAACGTTATATAGTATTACGTTCTAGCGCATTACGTTATATAGCACATCAGTATAACGCATAACGTAATATAGCATATCAGTATAACGTATAACGTTATATAGCATACCCGTATAACGTATAACGTTATATAGCGTATCAGGATAACGTATAACGTTATGTAGTATTACGTTCTAGCGCATTACGTTATATAGCACATCAGTATAACGCATAACGTAATATAGCATATCAGTATAACGTATAACGTTATATAGCATATCAGGATAACGTATAACGTTATACAGCATATCAGGATAACGTATAACGTTATATAGCTTATCAGTATAACGTACAACGTTATATAGCATACCAATATAACGTATAACGTTATATAGGATGTCCGTATAACGTATAACGTTATATAGTATTACGTTATGGCGTATTACGTTATATAGCTTATGAGTATAACATATAATGTTATACAGCATATCCGGATAACGTATAACGTTATGTAGCATATCTGGATAACGTATAAAGTCATATAGCATACCAGTATAACGTATAACGTTATATAGAATATCAGTATAACTTAAAACGTTATATAGCATATCAGTATAACGTAAAACACTATATAGCATATCATTATAACGTATAACGTTACATAGCATATCAGTGTAACATATAACATCATATATCATACCAGGATAACGTATAACGTCATATAGAATATCAGGATAACGTAGAACGTTATATAGGATATCAGTATATCGTATAACGTTATATAGCATACCCGTATAACGTATAACGTTATATAGCGTATCAGGATAACGTATAACGTTATGTAGTATTACGTTCTAGCGGATTACGTTATATAGCACATCAGTATAACGCATAACGTAATATAGCATATCAGTATACGTATAACGTTATATAGCATACCCGTATAACGTATAACGTTATATAGCATATCAGGATAACGTATAACGTCATGTAGCGTATCAGGATAACGTATAACGTTATATAGCATATCAGGATAACGTATAACGTTATATAGCTTATCAGTATAACGTACAACGTTATATAGCATACCAGTATAACGTATAACGTTATATAGGATGTCAGTATAACGTATAAAGTCATATAGCATACCAGTATAACGTATAACGTTATATAGAATATCAGTATAACTTAAAAGGTTATATAGCACAACAGTATAACGTATAACGTTATACAGCATATCAGGATAACGTATAACGTTATATAGCTTATCAGTATAACGTACAACGTTATATAGCATACCAATATAACGTATAACGGTATATAGGATGTCAGTATAACGTATAACGTTATATAGTATTACGTTCTAGCGCATTACGTTATATAGCACATCAGTATAACGCATAACGTAATATAGCACATCAGTATAACGTATAACGTTATATAGCATACCCGTATAACGTATAACGTTATATAGCGTATCAGGATAACGTATAACGTTATGTAGTATTACGTTCTAGCGCATTACGTTATATAGCACATCAGTATAACGCATAACGTAATATAGCATATCAGTATAACGTATAACGTTATATAGCATATCAGGATAACGTATAACGTTATACAGCATATCAGGATAACGTATAACGTTATATAGCTTATCAGTATAACGTAGAACGTTATATAGCATACCAATATAACGTATAACGTTATATAGGATGTCAGTATAACGTATAACGTTATATAGTATTACGTTATAGCGTATTACGTTATATAGCTTATGAGTATAACATATAATGTTATACAGCATATCCGGATAACGTATAACGTTATGTAGCATATCTGGATAACGTATAAAGTCATATAGCATACCAGTATAACGTATAACGTTATATAGAATATCAGTATAACTTAAAACGTTATATAGCATATCAGTATAACGTAAAACACTATATAGCATATCATTATAACGTATAACGTTACATAGCATATCAGTGTAACATATAACATCATATATCATACCAGGATAACGTATAACGTCATATAGAATATCAGGATAACGTAGAACGTTATATAGGATATCAGTATATCGTATAACGTTATATACCATATCATTATAACGTATAACGTTACATAGCATATCAGTGTAACATATAACATCATATATCAAATCAGGATAACGTATAACGTTATATGGCATATCAGGATAACGTATAACGTTATGTAGCATATCAGGATAACGTATAACGTTATATAGGATATCAGTATAACGTATAACGTTATATAGTATTACTTTATATAGCATACACGTATAACGTATAACATTATATAGCGTATCAGGATAACGTACAACGTTATGTAGTATTACGTTCTAGCGCATTACGTTATATAGCACATCAGTATAACGCATAACGTAATATAGCATATCAGTATAACGTATAACGTTATATAGCATACCCGTATAACGTATAACGTTATATAGCGTATCAGGATAACGTATAACGTTATGTAGCGTATCAGGATAACGTATAACGTTATGTAGTATTACGTTCTAGCGCATTACGTTATATAGCACATCAGTGTAACGCATAACGTAATATAGCATATCAGTATAACGTATAACGTTATATAGCATATCAGGATAACGTATAACGTTATATAGCATATCAGGATAACGTATAACGTTATATAGCTTATCAGTATCACGTACAACGTTATATAGCATACCAATATAACGGATAACGTTATATAGGATATCAGTATAACGTATAATGTTATAAGGTATTACGTTATAACGTATTAAGTTATATAGCATATCAGTATAACGTATGACGTTATAAGGTATTACGTTATAGCGTATTACGTTATATAGCATATCAGTCTAACGTATAACGTTATATAGTATATCAGGATAGCGTATAACGTTGTATAGCATATCAGGATAACGTATAACGTTATATAGCATATCAGTATAACGTTATATAGGAAATCAGTATAACGTATAACGTTATAAGGTATTACGTTATAGCGTATTTCGTTACATGGCGTATCAGTATATCGTATGATGTTATTAGGTATTACGTTATAGCGTATTACGTTATATAGCACATCAGTATAACGTATAACGTTATATAGCATATCAGGATAACGTATAACGTTATATAGCTTATCAGTATAACGTACAACGTTATATAGCATACCAATATAACGTATAACGTTATATAGGATGTCAGTATAACGTATAACGTTATATAGTATTACGTTCTAGCGCATTACGTTATATAGCACATCAGTATAACGCATAACGTAATATAGCATATCAGTATAACGTATAACGTTATATAGCATACCCGTATAACGTATAACGTTATATAGCGTATCAGGATAACGTATAACGTTATGTAGTATTACGTTCTAGCGCATTACGTTATATAGCACATCAGTATAACGCATAACGTAATATAGCATATCAGTATAACGTATAACGTTATATAGCATATCAGGATAACGTATAACGTTATACAGCATATCAGGATAACGTATAACGTTATATAGCTTATCAGTATAACGTACAACGTTATATAGCATACCAATATAACGTATAACGTTATATAGGATGTCCGTATAACGTATAACGTTATATAGTATTACGTTATGGCGTATTACGTTATATAGCTTATGAGTATAACATATAATGTTATACAGCATATCCGGATAACGTATAACGTTATGTAGCATATCTGGATAACGTATAAAGTCATATAGCATACCAGTATAACGTATAACGTTATATAGAATATCAGTATAACTTAAAACGTTATATAGCATATCAGTATAACGTAAAACACTATATAGCATATCATTATAACGTATAACGTTACATAGCATATCAGTGTAACATATAACATCATATATCATACCAGGATAACGTATAACGTCATATAGAATATCAGGATAACGTAGAACGTTATATAGGATATCAGTATATCGTATAACGTTATATAGCATACCCGTATAACGTATAACGTTATATAGCGTATCAGGATAACGTATAACGTTATGTAGTATTACGTTCTAGCGGATTACGTTATATAGCACATCAGTATAACGCATAACGTAATATAGCATATCAGTATACGTATAACGTTATATAGCATACCCGTATAACGTATAACGTTATATAGCATATCAGGATAACGTATAACGTCATGTAGCGTATCAGGATAACGTATAACGTTATATAGCATATCAGGATAACGTATAACGTTATATAGCTTATCAGTATAACGTACAACGTTATATAGCATACCAGTATAACGTATAACGTTATATAGGATGTCAGTATAACGTATAAAGTCATATAGCATACCAGTATAACGTATAACGTTATATAGAATATCAGTATAACTTAAAAGGTTATATAGCACAACAGTATAACGTATAACGTTATACAGCATATCAGGATAACGTATAACGTTATATAGCTTATCAGTATAACGTACAACGTTATATAGCATACCAATATAACGTATAACGGTATATAGGATGTCAGTATAACGTATAACGTTATATAGTATTACGTTCTAGCGCATTACGTTATATAGCACATCAGTATAACGCATAACGTAATATAGCACATCAGTATAACGTATAACGTTATATAGCATACCCGTATAACGTATAACGTTATATAGCGTATCAGGATAACGTATAACGTTATGTAGTATTACGTTCTAGCGCATTACGTTATATAGCACATCAGTATAACGCATAACGTAATATAGCATATCAGTATAACGTATAACGTTATATAGCATATCAGGATAACGTATAACGTTATACAGCATATCAGGATAACGTATAACGTTATATAGCTTATCAGTATAACGTACAACGTTATATAGCATACCAATATAACGTATAACGTTATATAGGATGTCAGTATAACGTATAACGTTATATAGTATTACGTTATAGCGTATTACGTTATATAGCTTATGAGTATAACATATAATGTTATACAGCATATCCGGATAACGTATAACGTTATGTAGCATATCTGGATAACGTATAAAGTCATATAGCATACCAGTATAACGTATAACGTTATATAGAATATCAGTATAACTTAAAACGTTATATAGCATATCAGTATAACGTAAAACACTATATAGCATATCATTATAACGTATAACGTTACATAGCATATCAGTGTAACATATAACATCATATATCATACCAGGATAACGTATAACGTCATATAGAATATCAGGATAACGTAGAACGTTATATAGGATATCAGTATATCGTATAACGTTATATACCATATCATTATAACGTATAACGTTACATAGCATATCAGTGTAACATATAACATCATATATCAAATCAGGATAACGTATAACGTTATATGGCATATCAGGATAACGTATAACGTTATGTAGCATATCAGGATAACGTATAACGTTGTATAGGATATCAGTATAACGTATAACGTAATATAGTATTACTTTATATAGCATACACGTATAACGTATAACATTATATAGCGTATCAGGATAACGTATAACGTTATGTAGTATTACGTTCTAGCGCATTACGTTATATAGCACATCAGTATAACGCATAACGTAATATAGCATATCAGTATAACGTATAACGTTATATAGCATACCCGTATAACGTATAACGTTATATAGCGTATCAGGATAACGTATAACGTTATGTAGCGTATCAGGATAACGTATAACGTTATGTAGTATTACGTTCTAGCGCATTACGTTATATAGCACATCAGTGTAACGCATAACGTAATATAGCATATCAGTATAACGTATAACGTTATATAGCATATCAGGATAACGTATAACGTTATATAGCATATCAGGATAACGTATAACGTTATATAGCTTATCAGTATCACGTACAACGTTATATAGCATACCAATATAACGGATAACGTTATATAGGATGTCAGTATAACGTATAACGTTATATAGTATTACGTTATAGCGTATTACGTTATATAGCATATGAGTATAACATATAATGTTATATAGCATATCAGTATAACGTATAACGTTATGTAGCATATCAGGATAACGTATAACGTTATATAGCTTATCAGTATAACGTACAACGTTATATAGCATACCAATATAACGTATAACGTTATATAGGATGTCAGTATAACGTATAACGTTATATAGCATTACGTTCTAGCGCATTACCTTATATAGCACATCAGTATAACGCATAACGTAATATAGCATATCAGTATAACGTATAACGTTATATAGCATACCCGTATAACGTATAACGTTATATAGCGTATCAGGATAACGTATAACGTTATGTAGTATTACGTTCTAGCGCATTACGTTATATAGCACATCAGTGTAACGCATAACGTAATATAGCATATCAGTATAACGTATAACGTTTTATAGCATGTCGGTATAACGTATAACGTTATATAGCATACCAATATAACATATAACGTTATATAGGATGTCAGTATAACGTATAACGTTATATAGTATTACGTTCTAGCGCATTACGTTATATAGCACATCAGTATAACGCATAACGTAATATAGCATATCAGTATAACGTATAACGTTATATAGCATACCCGTATAACGTATAACGTTATATAGCGTATCAGGATAACGTATAACGTTATGCAGCATATCAGGATAAACGTATAACGTCATATAGCATACCAATGTAACGTATAACGTTATATAGGATATCAGTATAACGTATAACGTTATAGAGTATTACGTTATAACGTATAACGTTATATAGCATGTCAGTATAACGTATAACGTTATATAGGATATCAGTATAACGTATAATGTTATAAGGTATTACGTTATAACGTATTAAGTTATATAGCATATCAGTATAACGTATGACGTTATAAGGTATTACGTTATAGCGTATTACGTTATATAGCATATCAGTCTAACGTATAACGTTATATAGTATATCAGGATAGCGTATAACGTTGTATAGCATATCAGGATAACGTATAACGTTATATAGCATATCAGTATAACGTTATATAGGAAATCAGTATAACGTATAACGTTATAAGGTATTACGTTATAGCGTATTTCGTTACATGGCGTATCAGTATATCGTATGATGTTATTAGGTATTACGTTATAGCGTATAACGTTATATAGCGTATCAGGATAACGTATAACGTTATGCAGCATATCAGGATAAACGTATAACGTCATATAGCATACCAATGTAACGTATAACGTTATATAGCATATGAGTATAACATATAATGTTATATAGCATATCAGTATAACGTATAACGTTATGTAGCATATCAGGATAACGTATAACGTTATATAGCTTATCAGTATAACGTACAACGTTATATAGCATACCAATATAACGTATAACGTTATATAGGATGTCAGTATAACGTATAACGTTATATAGTATTACGTTCTAGCGCATTACGTTATATAGCACATCAGTATAACGCATAACGTAATATAGCATATCAGTATAACGTATAACGTTATATAGCATACCCGTATAACGTATAACGTTATATAGCGTATCAGGATAACGTATAACGTTATGTAGTATTACGTTCTAGCGCATTACGTTATATAGCACATCAGTGTAACGCATAACGTAATATAGCATATCAGTATAACGTATAACGTTTTATAGCATGTCAGTATAACGTATAACGTTATATAGCATACCAATATAACGTATAACGTTATATAGGATGTCAGTATAACGTATAACGTTATATAGTATTACGTTCTAGCGCATTACGTTATATAGCACATCAGTATAACGCATAACGTAATATAGCATATCAGTATAACGTATAACGTTATATAGCATACCCGTATAACGTATAACGTTATATAGCGTATCAGGATAACGTATAACGTTATGCAGCATATCAGGATAAACGTATAACGTCATATAGCATACCAATGTAACGTATAACGTTATATAGGATATCAGTATAACGTATAACGTTATAGAGTATTACGTTATAACGTATAACGTTATATAGCATGTCAGTATAACGTATAACGTTATATAGGATATCAGTATAACGTATAATGTTATAAGGTATTACGTTATAACGTATTAAGTTATATAGCATATCAGTATAACGTATGACGTTATAAGGTATTACGTTATAGCGTATTACGTTATATAGCATATCAGTCTAACGTATAACGTTATATAGTATATCAGGATAGCGTATAACGTTGTATAGCATATCAGGATAACGTATAACGTTATATAGCATATCAGTATAACGTTATATAGGAAATCAGTATAACGTATAACGTTATAAGGTATTACGTTATAGCGTATTTCGTTACATGGCGTATCAGTATATCGTATAACGTTATATAGCATATCAGGATAACGTATAACGTTATATAGCTTATCAGTATAACGTACAACGTTATATAGCATACCAATATAACGTATAACGTTATATAGGATGTCAGTATAACGTATAACATTATATAGTATTACGTTCTAGCGCATTACGTTATATAGCACATCAGTATAACGCATAACGTAATATAGCATATCAGTATAACGTATAACGTTATATAGCATACCCGTATAACGTATAACGTTATATAGCGTATCAGGATAACGTATAACGTTATGTAGTATTACGTTCTAGCGCATTACGTTATATAGCACATCAGTATAACGCATAACGTAATATAGCATATCAGTATAACGTATAACGTTATATAGCATATCAGGATAACGTATAACGTTATACAGCATATCAGGATAACGTATAACGTTATATAGCTTATCAGTATAACGTACAACGTTATATAGCATACCAATATAACGTATAACGTTATATAGGATGTCAGTATAACGTATAACGTTATATAGTATTACGTTATGGCGTATTACGTTATATAGCTTATGAGTATAACATATAATGTTATACAGCATATCCGGATAACGTATAACGTTATGTAGCATATCTGGATAACGTATAAAGTCATATAGCATACCAGTATAACGTATAACGTTATATAGAATATCAGTATAACTTAAAACGTTATATAGCATATCAGTATAACGTAAAACACTATATAGCATATCATTATAACGTATAACGTTACATAGCATATCAGTGTAACATATAACATCATATATCATACCAGGATAACGTATAACGTCATATAGAATATCAGGATAACGTAGAACGTTATATAGGATATCAGTATATCGTATAACGTTATATAGCATACCCGTATAACGTATAACGTTATATAGCGTATCAGGATAACGTATAACGTTATGTAGTATTACGTTCTAGCGCATTACGTTATATAGCACATCAGTATAACGCATAACGTAATATAGCATATCAGTATACGTATAACGTTATATAGCATACCCGTATAACGTATAACGTTATATAGCTTATCAGGATAACGTATAACGTTATGTAGCGTATCAGGATAACGTATAACGTTATATAGCATATCAGGATAACGTATAACGTTATATAGCTTATCAGTATAACGTACAACGTTATATAGCATACCAATATAACGTATAACGTTATATAGGATGTCAGTATAACGTATAAAGTCATATAGCATACCAGTATAACGTATAACGTTATATAGAATATCAGTATAACTTAAAACGTTATATAGCACATCAGTATAACGTATAACGTTATACAGCATATCAGGATAACGTATAACGTTATATAGCTTATCAGTATAACGTACAACGTTATATAGCATACCAATATAACGTATAACGTTATATAGGATGTCAGTATAACGTATAACGTTATATAGTATTACGTTCTAGCGCATTACGTTATATAGCACATCAGTATAACGCATAACGTAATATAGCACATCAGTATAACGTATAACGTTATATAGCATACCCGTATAACGTATAACGTTATATAGCATATCAGGATAACGTATAACGTTATGTAGTATTACGTTCTAGCGCATTACGTTATATAGCACATCAGTACAACGCATAACGTAATATAGCATATCAGTATAACGTATAACGTTATATAGCATATCAGGATAACGTATAACGTTATACAGCATATCAGGATAACGTATAACGTTATATAGGATGTCAGTATAACGTATAACGTTATATAGTATTACGTTATAGCGTATTACGTTATATAGCTTATGAGTATAACATATAATGTTATACAGCATATCCGGATAACGTATAACGTTATGTAGCATATCTGGATAACGTATAAAGTCATATAGCATACCAGTATAACGTATAACGTTATATAGAATATCAGTATAACTTAAAACGTTATATAGCATATCAGTATAACGTAAAAAACTATATAGCATATCATTATAACGTATAACGTTACATAGCATATCAGTGTAACATATAACATCATATATCATACCAGGATAACGTATAACGTCATATAGAATATCAGGATAACGTAGAACGTTATATAGGATATCAGTATATCGTATAACGTTATATACCATATCATTATAACGTATAACGTTACATAGCATATCAGTGTAACATATAACATCATATATCATATCAGGATAACGTATAACGTTATGTAGTATTACGTTCTAGCGCATTACGTTATATAGCACATCAGTGTAACGCATAACGTAATATAGCATATCAGTATAACGTATAACGTTTTATAGCATGTCAGTATAACGTATAACGTTATATAGCATACCAATATAACATATAACGTTATATAGGATGTCAGTATAACGTATAACGTTATATAGTATTACGTTCTAGCGCATTACGTTATATAGCACATCAGTATAACGCATAACGTAATATAGCATATCAGTATAACGTATAACGTTATATAGCATACCCGTATAACGTATAACGTTATATAGCGTATCAGGATAACGTATAACGTTATGCAGCATATCAGGATAAACGTATAACGTCATATAGCATACCAATGTAACGTATAACGTTATATAGGATATCAGTATAACGTATAACGTTATAGAGTATTACGTTATAACGTATAACGTTATATAGCATGTCAGTATAACGTATAACGTTATATAGGATATCAGTATAACGTATAATGTTATAAGGTATTACGTTATAACGTATTAAGTTATATAGCATATCAGTATAACGTATGACGTTATAAGGTATTACGTTATAGCGTATTACGTTATATAGCATATCAGTCTAACGTATAACGTTATATAGTATATCAGGATAGCGTATAACGTTGTATAGCATATCAGGATAACGTATAACGTTATATAGCATATCAGTATAACGTTATATAGGAAATCAGTATAACGTATAACGTTATAAGGTATTACGTTATAGCGTATTTCGTTACATGGCGTATCAGTATATCGTATGATGTTATTAGGTATTACGTTATAGCGTATAACGTTATATAGCGTATCAGGATAACGTATAACGTTATGCAGCATATCAGGATAAACGTATAACGTCATATAGCATACCAATGTAACGTATAACGTTATATAGCATATGAGTATAACATATAATGTTATATAGCATATCAGTATAACGTATAACGTTATGTAGCATATCAGGATAACGTATAACGTTATATAGCTTATCAGTATAACGTACAACGTTATATAGCATACCAATATAACGTATAACGTTATATAGGATGTCAGTATAACGTATAACGTTATATAGTATTACGTTCTAGCGCATTACGTTATATAGCACATCAGTATAACGCATAACGTAATATAGCATATCAGTATAACGTATAACGTTATATAGCATACCCGTATAACGTATAACGTTATATAGCGTATCAGGATAACGTATAACGTTATGTAGTATTACGTTCTAGCGCATTACGTTATATAGCACATCAGTGTAACGCATAACGTAATATAGCATATCAGTATAACGTATAACGTTTTATAGCATGTCAGTATAACGTATAACGTTATATAGCATACCAATATAACGTATAACGTTATATAGGATGTCAGTATAACGTATAACGTTATATAGTATTACGTTCTAGCGCATTACGTTATATAGCACATCAGTATAACGCATAACGTAATATAGCATATCAGTATAACGTATAACGTTATATAGCATACCCGTATAACGTATAACGTTATATAGCGTATCAGGATAACGTATAACGTTATGCAGCATATCAGGATAAACGTATAACGTCATATAGCATACCAATGTAACGTATAACGTTATATAGGATATCAGTATAACGTATAACGTTATAGAGTATTACGTTATAACGTATAACGTTATATAGCATGTCAGTATAACGTATAACGTTATATAGGATATCAGTATAACGTATAATGTTATAAGGTATTACGTTATAACGTATTAAGTTATATAGCATATCAGTATAACGTATGACGTTATAAGGTATTACGTTATAGCGTATTACGTTATATAGCATATCAGTCTAACGTATAACGTTATATAGTATATCAGGATAGCGTATAACGTTGTATAGCATATCAGGATAACGTATAACGTTATATAGCATATCAGTATAACGTTATATAGGAAATCAGTATAACGTATAACGTTATAAGGTATTACGTTATAGCGTATTTCGTTACATGGCGTATCAGTATATCGTATGATGTTATTAGGTATTACGTTATAGCGTATTACGTTATATAGCACATCAGTATAACGTATAACGTTATATAGCATATCAGGATAACGTATAACGTTATATAGCTTATCAGTATAACGTACAACGTTATATAGCATACCAATATAACGTATAACGTTATATAGGATGTCAGTATAACGTATAACATTATATAGTATTACGTTCTAGCGCATTACGTTATATAGCACATCAGTATAACGCATAACGTAATATAGCATATCAGTATAACGTATAACGTTATATAGCATACCCGTATAACGTATAACGTTATATAGCGTATCAGGATAACGTATAACGTTATATAGAATATCAGTATAACTTAAAACGTTATATAGCATATCAGTATAACGTAAAACACTATATAGCATATCATTATAACGTATAACGTTACATAGCATATCAGTGTAACATATAACATCATATATCATACCAGGATAACGTATAACGTCATATAGAATATCAGGATAACGTAGAACGTTATATAGCTTATCAGGATAACGTATAACGTTATGTAGCGTATCAGGATAACGTATAACGTTATATAGCATATCAGGATAACGTATAACGTTATATAGCTTATCAGTATAACGTACAACGTTATATAGCATACCAATATAACGTATAACGTTATATAGGATGTCAGTATAACGTATAAAGTCATATAGCATACCAGTATAACGTATAACGTTATATAGAATATCAGTATAACTTAAAACGTTATATAGCACATCAGTATAACGTATAACGTTATACAGCATATCAGGATAACGTATAACGTTATATAGCTTATCAGTATAACGTACAACGTTATATAGCATACCAATATAACGTATAACGTTATATAGGATGTCAGTATAACGTATAACGTTATATAGTATTACGTTCTAGCGCATTACGTTATATAGCACATCAGTATAACGCATAACGTAATATAGCACATCAGTATAACGTATAACGTTATATAGCATACCCGTATAACGTATAACGTTATATAGCATATCAGGATAACGTATAACGTTATGTAGTATTACGTTCTAGCGCATTACGTTATATAGCACATCAGTGTAACATATAACATCATATATCATACCAGGATAACGTATAACGTCATATAGAATATCAGGATAACGTAGAACGTTATATAGGATATCAGTATATCGTATAACGTTATATACCATATCATTATAACGTATAACGTTACATAGCATATCAGTGTAACATATAACATCATATATCATATCAGGATAACGTATAACGTTATATGGCATATCAGGATAACGTATAACGTTATGTAGCATATCAGGATAACGTATAACGTTATATAGGATATCAGTATAACGTATAACGTTATATAGTATTACTTTATATAGCATACACGTATAACGTATAACATTATATAGCGTATCAGGATAACGTATAACGTTATGTAGCGTATCAGGATAACGTATAACGTTATGTAGTATTACGTTCTAGCGCATTACGTTATATAGCACATCAGTGTAACGCATAACGTAATATAGCATATCAGTATAACGTATAACGTTATATAGCATATCAGGATAACGTATAACGTTATATAGCATATCAGGATAACGTATAACGTTATATAGCTTATCAGTATCACGTACAACGTTATATAGCATACCAATATAACGGATAACATTATATAGGATGTCAGTATAACGTATAACGTTATATAGTATTACGTTATAGCGTATTACGTTATATAGCATATGAGTATAACATATAATGTTATATAGCATATCAGTATAACGTATAACGTTATGTAGCATATCAGGATAACGTATAACGTTATATAGCTTATCAGTATAACGTACAACGTTATATAGCATACCAATATAACGTATAACGTTATATAGGATGTCAGTATAACGTATAACGTTATATAGTATTACGTTCTAGCGCATTACGTTATATAGCACATCAGTATAACGCATAACGTAATATAGGATATCAGTATAACGTATAACGTTATATAGCATACCCGTATAACGTATAACGTTATATAGCGTATCAGGATAACGTATAACGTTATGTAGTATTACGTTCTAGCGCATTACGTTATATAGCACATCAGTATAACGCATAACGTAATATAGCATATCAGTATAACGTGTAACGTTATACAGCATATCAGGATAACGTATAACGTTATATAGCTTATCAGTATAACGTACAACGTTATATAGCATACCAATATAACGTATAACGTTATATAGGATGTCAGTATAACGTATAACGTTATATAGTATTACGTTATAGCGTATTACGTTATATAGCTTATGAGTATAACATATAATGTTATACAGCATATCCGGATAACGTATAACGTTATGTAGCATATCTGGATAACGTATAAAGTCATATAGCAAACCAGTATAACGTATAACGTTATATAGAATATCAGTATAACTTAAAACGTTATATAGCATATCAGTATAACGTAAAACACTATATAGCATATCATTATAACGTATAACGTTACATAGCATATCAGTGTAACAAATAACATCATGTATCATACCAGGATAACGTATAACGTCATATAGAATATCAGGATAACGTAGAACGTTATATAGGATATCAGTATATCGTATAACGTTATATACCATATCATTATAACGTATAACGTTACATAGCATATCAGTGTAACATATAACATCATATATCATATCAGGATAACGTATAACGTTATATGGCATATCAGGATAACGTATAACGTTATGTAGCATATCAGGATAACGTATAACGTTATATAGGATATCAGTATAACGTATAACGTTATATAGTATTACGTTATATAGCATACACGTATAACGTATTACGTTATATAGCGTATCAGGATAACGTATAACGTTATGTAGTATTACGTTCTAGCGCATTACGTTATATAGCACATCAGTGTAACGCATAACGTAATATAGCATATCAGTATAACGTATAACGTTATATAGCATATCGGGATAACGTATAACGTTATGTACCATATCAGGATAACGTATAACGTTATATAGCATATCAGTATAACGTATAACGTTATATAGCATACCAGTATAACGTATAACGTTATATAGGATATCAGTATAACGTATAACGTTTTATAGTATTACGGAATATTGCTCATCTGTATAACGTATAACGATATATAGCATATCAGTTTGACGTATAACGTTATATAGCATATAAGTATAACGTATAACGTTATATAGGATATCAGTATAACGTAGAACGTTATATAGGGTATCAGGATATCGTATAACGTTATATAGTATGACGTTGTAGCGTATTACATTATATAGCATATCAGTAGAACGTATAACGTTATATAGCATATCAGTATAACGTATAACGTTATATAGCATATCAGTATAACGTATAACGTTATATAGCATACCCGTATAACGTATAACGATATATAGGATATCAGTATTACGTAGAACGTTATATAGGATATCAGTATATCGTTGTAACGTTATGTAGTATTACGTTATAGCGTATAACGTCATATAGCATATCAGTATAACGTATAACGCTATATAGCATATCAGTATAACGTATAACGTTATATAGCATATCAGTATAACGTATAACGTTATATAGCATATCAGTATAACGTATAACGTTATATAGCATATCAGTATAACGTAAAACGTTATATAGCATATCAAGATAACGTATAACGTTATATAGCATATCAGGATAACGTAGAACGTTATATAGCATATCAGGATAACGTATAACGTTATATAGCATACCAGTATAACGTATAACGTTATATAGTATTACGTTATATAGCACATCTGTATAACGTGTAACGTTATATAGCATATCAGTTTGACGTATAACGTTATGCAGCATATCAGTATAACGTATAACGTTATATAGCATACCAATATAACGTATAACGTTATATAGGATGTCAGTATAACGTATAACGTTATATAGTATTACGTTATAGCGTATTACGTTATATAGCTTATGAGTATAACATATAATGTTATACAGCATATCCGGATAACGTATAACGTTATGTAGCATATCTGGATAACGTATAACGTTATATAGCTTATCAGTATCACGTACAACGTTATATAGCATACCAATATAACGTATAACGTTATATAGGATGTCAGTATAACGTATAACGTTATATAGTATTACGTTATAGCGTATTACGTTATATAGCATATGAGTATAACATATAATGTTATATAGCATATCAGTATAACGTATAACGTTATGTAGCATATCAGGATAACGTATAACGTTATATAGCATATCAGTATAACGTATAACGTTATATAGCATACCAGTATAACGTATAACGTTATATAGGATATCAGTATAACGTTTAACGTTATATAGTATTACGATATATAGCACATCTGTATAACGCATAACGTAATATAGCATATCAGGATAACGTATAACGTTATATAGCATATCAAGATAACGTCTAACGTTATATTGCATATCAGGGTAACGTATAACGTTATATAGCATATCAGTATAACGTATAACGTTATATATCATATCAGGATAACGTATAACGTTATATAGCATATCAGGATAACGTATAACGTTATGTAGCATATCAGGGTAACGTATAACGTTATATAGCATATCAGTATCACGTATAACGTTATATAGCATATCAGTATAAGGTATAACGTTATATAGCATATCAGTATAACGTACAACGTTATATAGCATATCAGGATAACGTATAACGTTATATAGCTTATCAAGGATAACGTACAACGTTATATAGCATATCAGGATGACGTATAACGTTATATAGCATATCAGTATAACGTATAACGTTATATAGCATATCAGGATAGCGTATAACGTTATATAGCTTATCAAGGATAACGTATAACGTTATATAGCATATCAGGATAACGTAGAACGTTATGTAGCTTATCAAGGATAACGTACAACGTTATATAGCATATCAGGATAACGTATAACGTTATATAGCATATCAGTATAACGAATAACGTTATATAGCATACCAGTATAACGAATAACGTTATATAGGATATCAGTATAACGTTTATCGTCATATAGTATTACGTTATAACGTATAACGATATATAGCATGACGTTATAACGACTAACGTTATATAGCATGTCAGTATAACGTATAACGTTATATAGGATATCAGTATAAAGTATAACATTATGAAGCATATCAGGATAACGTATAACGTTATACAGCAAATCAGGATAACGCATAACGTTATATAGTGTATCAGTATAACGTATAACGATATATAGCATGACGTTATAACGATTAACGTTATATAGCATATCAGTAGAACGTATAACGTTATATAGCATATCAGTATATCGTGTAACGTTATATAGTATTACGTTGTAGCGTATTACGTTATATAGCACATCACTATAGCGTATAACGTCATAGAGCATATCAGGATAACGTAGAACGTTATATAGGATATCAGTATATCGTATAACGTTATATAGTATTACGTTGTAGCGTATTACGTTATATAGCATATCAGTATAACGTATAACGTTATATAGTATTACGTTATAGCGAATTACGTTATATAGCACATTAGCATAACGTATAACGTTATATAGCATATCAAGATAACGTCTAACGTTATATTGCATATCAGGGTAACGTATAACGTTATATAGCATATCAGTATAACGTATAACGTTATATATCATATCAGGATAACGTATAACGTTATATAGCATATCAGGATAACGTATAACGTTATGTAGCATATCAGGGTAACGTATAACGTTATATAGCATATCAGTATCACGTATAACGTTATATAGCATATCAGTATAAGGTATAACGTTATATAGCATATCAGTATAACGTACAACGTTATATAGCATATCAGGATAACGTATAACGTTATATAGCTTATCAAGTATAACGTACAACGTTATATAGCATATCAGGATGACGTATAACGTTATATAGCATATCAGTATAACGTATAACGTTATATAGCATATCAGGATAGCGTATAACGTTATATAGCTTATCAAGGATAACGTATAACGTTATATAGCATATCAGGATAACGTAGAACGTTATGTAGCTTATCAAGGATAACGTACAACGTTATATAGCATATCAGGATAACGTATAACGTTATATAGCATATCAGTATAACGTATAACGTTATATAGCATACCAGTATAACGAATAACGTTATATAGGATATCAGTATAACGTTTATCGTCATATAGTATTACGTTATAACGTATAACGATATATAGCATGACGTTATAACGACTAACGTTATATAGCATATCAGTAGAACGTATAACGTTATATAGCATATCAGTATATCGTGTAACGTTATATAGTATTACGTTATAGCGTATTACGTTATATAGCACATCACTATAGCGTATAACGTCATAGAGCATATCAGGATAACGTAGAACGTTATATAGGATATCAGTATATCGTATAACGTTATATAGTATTACGTTGTAGCGTATTACGTTATATAGCATATCAGTATAACGTATAACGTTATATAGTATTACGTTATAGCGAATTACGTTATATAGCACATTAGCATGACGTATAACGTTATATAGCATATCACAATGACAAATAGCGTTATATAGCATACCAACATAACGTTTAACGTTATATAGCATACCAGTAAAACGTATAACGTTATGTAGCATATCAGTATATCGTATAACGTTATGCAGCATATCAGGATAACGTGTAAAGCTATATAGCACACCAGTATAACGTATAAAGTTATATAGCATATCAGGATAACGTCTAACGTTATATTGCATATCAGGGTAACGTATAACGTTATATAGCATATCAGTATAACGTACAACGTTATATAGCATACCAGTATAACGTATAACGTTATAAAGAATACAGGATAACGTATAACGTTATATGGCATATCAGTATAACGTATAACGTTATATAGGATATCAGTATAACGTATAACGTTATGTAGTATTACGTTCTAGCGCAATACTTTATATAGCACATCAGTATAACGCATAACGTTATATAGCATATCAGTATAACGTAAAACGTTATATAGCATTTCAGGATAACGTAGAACGTTATATAGCTTATCAAGGATAACGTACAACGTTATATAGCATATCAGGATAACGTAGAACGTTATGTAGCTTATCAAGGATAACGTACAACGTTATATAGCATATCAGGATAACGTATAACGTTATATAGCATATCAGTATAACGAATAACGTTATATAGCATACCAGTATAACGAATAACGTTATATAGGATATCAGTATAACGTTTATCGTCATATAGTATTACGTTATAACGTATAACGATATATAGCATGACGTTATAACGACTAACGTTATATAGCATGTCAGTATAACGTATAACGTTATATAGCATATCAGTATATCGTGTAACGTTATATAGTATTACGTTGTAGCGTATTACGTTATATAGCACATCACTATAGCGTATAACGTCATAGAGCATATCAGGATAACGTAGAACGTTATATAGGATATCAGTATATCGTATAACGTTATATAGTATTACGTTGTAGCGTATTACGTTATATAGCATATCAGTATAACGTATAACGTTATATAGTATTACGTTATAGCGAATTACGTTATATAGCACATTAGCATAACGTATAACGTTATATAGCATATCAAGATAACGTCTAACGTTATATTGCATATCAGGGTAACGTATAACGTTATATAGCATATCAGTATAACGTATAACGTTATATATCATATCAGGATAACGTATAACGTTATATAGCATATCAGGATAACGTATAACGTTATGTAGCATATCAGGGTAACGTATAACGTTATATAGCATATCAGTATCACGTATAACGTTATATAGCATATCAGTATAAGGTATAACGTTATATAGCATATCAGTATAACGTACAACGTTATATAGCATATCAGGATAACGTATAACGTTATATAGCTTATCAAGGATAACGTACAACGTTATATAGCATATCAGGATGACGTATAACGTTATATAGCATATCAGTATAACGTATAACGTTATATAGCATATCAGGATAGCGTATAACGTTATATAGCTTATCAAGGATAACGTATAACGTTATATAGCATATCAGGATAACGTAGAACGTTATGTAGCTTATCAAGGATAACGTACAACGTTATATAGCATATCAGGATAACGTATAACGTTATATAGCATATCAGTATAACGTATAACGTTATATAGCATACCAGTATAACGAATAACGTTATATAGGATATCAGTATAACGTTTATCGTCATATAGTATTACGTTATAACGTATAACGATATATAGCATGACGTTATAACGACTAACGTTATATAGCATATCAGTAGAACGTATAACGTTATATAGCACATCAGTATATCGTGTAACGTTATATAGTATTACGTTATAGCGTATTACGTTATATAGCACATCACTATAGCGTATAACGTCATAGAGCATATCAGGATAACGTAGAACGTTATATAGGATATCAGTATATCGTATAACGTTATATAGTATTACGTTGTAGCGTATTACGTTATATAGCATATCAGTATAACGTATAACGTTATATAGTATTACGTTATAGCGAATTACGTTATATAGCACATTAGCATAACGTATAACGTTATATAGCATATCACAATGACAAATAGCGTTATATAGCATACCAACATAACGTTTAACGTTATATAGCATACCAGTAAAACGTATAACGTTATGTAGCATATCAGTATATCGTATAACGTTATGCAGCATATCAGGATAACGTGTAAAGCTATATAGCACACCAGTATAACGTATAAAGTTATATAGCATATCAGGATAACGTCTAACGTTATATTGCATATCAGGGTAACGTATAACGTTATATAGCATATCAGTATAACGTACAACGTTATATAGCATACCAGTATAACGTATAACGTTATAAAGAATACAGGATAACGTATAACGTTATATGGCATATCAGTATAACGTATAACGTTATATAGGATATCAGTATAACGTATAACGTTATGTAGTATTACGTTCTAGCGCAATACTTTATATAGCACATCAGTATAACGCATAACGTTATATAGCATATCAGTATAACGTAAAACGTTATATAGCATTTCAGGATAACGTAGAACGTTATATAGCTTATCAAGGATAACGTACAACGTTATATAGCATATCAGGATGACGCATAACGTTATATAGCATATCAGTATAACGTATAACGTTATTTAGCATACCCGTATAACGTGTCACGTTATACAGCATACCCGTATAACGTATAACGATATATAGGGTATCAGTATAACGTATAACGTTATATAGCATATCAGAATAACGTAAAACGTTATATAGCATATCAAGATAACGTATAACGTTATATAGCATATCAGGATAACGTAAAACGTTATATAGCTTATCAAGGATAACGTACAACGTTATATAGCATATCAGGATGACGCATAACGTTATATAGCATATCAGTATAACGTATAACGTTATTTAGCATACCCGTATAACGTGTCACGTTATACAGCATACCCGTATAACGTATAACGATATATAGGGTATCAGTATAACGTAGAACGTTATATAGGATATCAGTATATCGTGTAACGTTATATAGTATTACGTTATAGCGTATTACGTTATATAGCACATCACTATTACGTATAACGTCATATAGAATATCAGGATAACGTAGAACGTTATATAGGATATCAGTATATCGTGTAACGTTATATAGTATTACGTTATAGCGTATTATGTTATATAGCACATCACTATTACGTATAACGTCATATAGAATATCAGGATAACGTAGAACGTTATATAGGATATCAGTATATCGTATAACGTTATATAGCATATCAAGGTAACGTCTAACGTTATATTGCATATCAGGGTAACGTATAACGCTATATAGCATATCAGTATAACGTATAACGTTATATGGCATATCAGTATAACGTATAACGTTATATAGCATATCAGTATAACGTAAAACGTTATATAGCATATCAAGATAACGTATAACGTTATATAGCATATCAGGATAACGTAGAACGTTATATAGCATATCAAGATAACGTCTAACGTTATATTGCATATCAGGGTAACGTATAACGTTATATAGCATATCAGTATAACGTATAACGTTATATAGCATACCAGTATAACGTATAACGTTATATAGGATATCAGTATATCGTGTAACGTTATATAGTATTACGTTATAGCGTATTTCGTTATATAGCACATCACTATTACGTATAACGTCATATACCATATCAGGATAACGCAGAACGTTATATAGGATATCAGTATATCGTACAACGTTATATAGTATTTCGTTGTAGCGTAATACGTAATATAGCATATCAGTATAACGTAAAACGCTATATAGCATATCAGTATAACGTATAACGTTACATAGCATATCAGTGTAACATATAACACCATATATCATATCAGGATAACGTATAACGTTATATAGCAAATGAGGATAACGTATAACGTTATGTAGGATATCAGTATAACGTATAACGTTATATAGCATATCAGTATTACGCATAACGTTATATTGCATATCAGGATAACGTAGAACATTATATAGGATATCAGTATATCGTATAACGTTATATAGTACTACGTTGTAGCGTAATACGTAATATAGCATATCAGTATAACGTAAAACGCTATATAGCATATCAGTATAACGTATAACGTTATATGGGATGTCAGTATAACGTATAACGTCATATAGCATATCAGGATAGCGTATAACGTTATATAGCATATCTGGATAACGTGTAAAGTTATATAACATATCAGTATAACGTATAAAGTGATATAGCATATCAGTACAACGTATAACGTTATATAGTATTACGTTATAACGTATAACGATATATAGCATGACGTTATAACGATTAACGTTTTATAGCATGTCATTATACGTATAACGTTATATTTGATATCAGTATAACGTATAACGTTATAAGGTATTACGTTATAGCGTATTACGTTATATAGCATATCAGTATAACGTATGACGTTATAAGGTATAACGTTACAGCGTATTACGCTATATAGCATATCAGTCTAACGTATAACGTCATATAGTATATCAGGATAACGTATAACGTTGTATAGCATTTCAGGATAACGTATAACGTTATATAGCATATCAGTAAAACGTAAAACGTTATATAGCATATCAAGACAACGTATAATGTTTTATTGCAAATCAAGATAACGTATAACATTATATAGCACATCAGGATAACGTATAACGATATATAGCATATCAGGATAACGTATATCGTTATATAGCATATCAGGATAACGTATAACGTTATGTAGCATATCAGCGTAACGTATAACGTTATATAGCATATCAGTATAACGTATAACGTTATGTAGCATACCAGTATGACGTATAACGTTATATAGCATACAGGATAACGTATAACGTTATATAGCATATCAGTATAACGTATAACGTTATATAGCATACCAGTATAACGAACAACGTTATATAGGATATCAGTATAACGTTCAACGTCATATAGTATTACGTTATATAGCACATCAGTATAACGTATAACGTTATATAGCATATCAGTATGACGTATAACGTTATACATCATATCAGGATAACGTATAACGTTATATAGCATATCAGGATAACGTATAACGCTGTATAGCATATCAGGATAACGTATAACGTTATATAGCATATCAAGATAACGTATAACATTATATAGCACATCAGGATAACGAATAACGATATATAGCATATCAGGATAACGTATATCGTTATATAGCATATCAGGATAACGCATAACGTTATGTAGCATATCAGGATAACGTATAACGTCATATAGCATGACGTTATAGCGATTAACGTTTTATAGAATGTCAGTATAACGTATAACATTATATTGCATATCGGGATAACGTATAACGTTATATAGCATATCAGGATAACGTGTAAAGTTATATAGCACATCAGTATAACGTATAACGTTATATAGGATATCAGTATATCGTATAACGTTATATAGTATTACGTTATAACGTATAACGATATATAGCATGACGTTATAGCGATTAACGTTTTATAGAATGTCAGTATAACTTAAAACGTTATATAGCATATCAGTATAACGTATAACGTTATATAGTATTACGTTATAACGTATAACGCTATATAGCATGACGTTATAACGATTAACGTTATATAGCATGTCACTATAACGTATAACGTTATATAGGATATCAGTGTAACGTATAACATTATAAGGTATTACGTTATAGCGTATTACGTTATATAGCATATCAGTATAACGTATGACGTTATGAGGTATTACGTTACAGCGTATTACGTTATATAGCATATCAGTCTAACGTATGACGTTATATAGTATATCAGGATAACGCATAACGTTGTATAGCATATCAGGATAACGTATAACGTTATATAACATATCAGTATAACGTATAACGTTATATAGCATATCAGTATAACGTAAAACGCTATATAGCATATCAAGACAACGTATAACGTTATATAGCATATCAGGATAACGTAGAACGTTATATAGCTTATCAAGGATAACGTACAACGTTATATAGCATATCAGGATGACGTATTACGTTATATAGCATATCAGTATAACGTATAACGTTATATAGCATTTCAGGATAACGTATAACGTTGTATAGCATATCAGGATAACGTATAACGTTATATAGCATATCAAGATAACGTCTAACGTTATATTGCATATCAGGGTAACGTATAACGTTATATAGCATATCAGTATAACGTATAACGTTATATAGCATACCAGTATAACGAATAATATTATGTAGCATATCAGGATGACGTATAACGTCATATAGCATACCAGTATAACGTATAACGTTATATAGGATATCAGTATAACGTATAACGTTATGTAGTATTACGTTCTAGCGCAATACTTTATATAGCACATCAGTATAACGCATAACGTTATATAGCATATCAGTATAACGTATAACGTTATATAGCATTTCAGGATAACGTATAACGTTATATAGCATATCAGGAAAACGTATAACGTTATATAGCATATCAAGATAACGTCTAACGTTATATTGCATATCAGGGTAACGTATAACGTTATATAGCATATCAGTATCACGTATAACGTTATATAGCATACCAGTAAAACGTATAACGTTATGTAGCATATCAGTATATCGTATAACGTTATACAGCATATCAGGATAACGTGTAAAGTTATATAGCACACCAGTATAACGTATAACGTTATATAGCATATCAGGATAACGTCTAACGTTATATTGCATATCAGGGTAACGTATAACGTTATATAGCATATCAGTATAACGTATAACGTTATATAGCATACCAGTATAACGAATAATATTATGTAGCATATCAGGATGACGTATAACGTCATATAGCATACCAGTATAACGTATAACGTTATATAGGATATCAGTATAACGTATAACGTTATGTAGTATTACGTTCTAGCGCAATACTTTATATTGCACATCAGTATAACGCATAACGTAATATAGCATATCAGTATAACGTATAACGTTATACAGCATATCAGGATAACGTATAACGTTGTATAGCATATCCGGATAACGTATAACGTTATATATCATATCAGTATAACGTATGACGTTATAAGGTATTACGTTATAGCGTATTACGTTATATAGCATATCAGTATAACGTATGACGTTATAAGGTATTACGTTATAACGTATTACGTTATATAGCATATCAGTCTAACGTATAACGATATATACTATATCAGTATAACGTATAACGTTGTATAGCATATCCGGATAACGTATAACGTTATATAGCATATCAGTCTAACGTGTAACGTCATATAGTATATCAGGACAACGTATAACGTTGTATAGCATATCAGGATAACGTTTAACGTTATATAGCATGTCAGTATAACGTATGACGTTATGTAGTATTACGTTCTAGCGCAATACTTTATATAGCACATCAGTATAACGCATAACGTAATATAGCATATCAGTATAACGTATAACGTTATACAGCATATCAGGATAACGTATAACGTTATATAGCATGTCAGTATAACGGATAACGTTATATAGCATATGAGTATAACGTATAACGTTATATAGGATATCAGTATAACGTAGAACGTTATATAGGGTATCAGGATATCGTATAACGTTATATAGTATGACGTTGTAGCGTGTTACATTATATAGCATATCAGTAGAACGTATAACGTTATATAGCATATCAGTATAACGTATAACGTTATATAGTATATCAGTATAACGTATAACGTTATATAGCACATCTGTATAACGCATAACGTAATATAGCATATCAGGATAACGTATAACGTTATGTAGCATACCAGGATAACGTATAACGTTATATAGCATATCAGTATAACGTATAACGTTATATAGCACATCTGTATAACGCATAACGTAATATAGCATATCAGTATAACGTATAACGTTATGTAGCATACCAGTATGACGTATAACGTTATATAGCATACAGGATAACGTATAACGTTATATAGCATATCAGTATAACGTATAACGTTATATAGCATATCAGGATAACGTATAACGTTGTATAGCATATCAGGATAACGTATAACGTTATATATCATATCAGTATAACGTATAACGTTATATAGGACATCAAGATAACGTCTAACGTTATATTGCATATCAGGGTAACGTATAACGTTATATAGCATATCAGGATAACATGTACAGTTATATAGCACATCAGTATAACGTATAACGTTATATAGGATATCAGTATATCGTATAACGTTATATAGTATTACGTTATAACGATTAACGTTTTATAGAATGTCAGTATAACGTATAACATTATATTGCATATCAGGATAACGTATAACGCTATATAGCATGACGTTATAACGATTAACGTTATATAGCATGTCAGTATAACGAATAACGTTATATAGGATATCAGTGTAACGTATAACATTATAAGGTATTACGTTATAGCGTATTACGTTATATAGCATATCAAGATAACGTCTAACGTTATATTGCATATCATGGTAACGTATAACGTTATATAGCATATCAGGATAACATGTACAGTTATATAGCACATCAGTATAACGTATAACGTTATATAGGATATCAGTATATCGTATAACGTTATATAGTATTACGTTATAACGTATAACGATATATAGCATGACGTTATAGCGATTAACGTTTTATAGAATGTCAGTATAACGTATAACATTATATTGCATATCAGGATAACGTATAACGTTATATAGCATATCTGGATAACGTGTAAAGTTATAAGACATATCAGTATAACGTATAAAGTAATATAGCATATCAGTACAACGTATAACGTTATATAGTATTACGTTATAACGTATAACGATATATAGCATGACGTTATAACGATTAACGTTTTATAGCATGTCATTATACGTATAACGTTATATAGGATATCAGTATAACGTATAACGTTATAAGGTATTACGTTATAGCGTATTACGTTATATAGCATATCAGTATAACGTATGACGTTATAAGGTATAACGTTACAGCGTATTACGCTATATAGCATATCAGTCTAACGTATAACGTCATATAGTATATCAGGATAACGTATAACGTTGTATAGCATTTCAGGATAACGTATAACGTTATATAGCATATCAGTAAAACGTAAAACGTTATATAGCATATCAAGACAACGTATAATGTTTTATTGCAAATCAAGATAACGTATAACATTATATAGCACATCAGGATAACGTATAACGATATATAGCATATCAGGATAACGTATATCGTTATATAGCATATCAGGATAACGTATAACGTTATGTAGCATATCAGGGTAACGTATAACGTTAAATAGCATATCAGTATAACGTATAACGTTATGTAGCATACCAGTATGACGTATAACGTTATATAGCATACAGGATAACGTATAACGTTATATAGCATATCAGTATAACGTATAACGTTATATAGCATACCAGTATAACGAACAACGTTATATAGGATATCAGTATAACGTTCAACGTCATATAGTATTACGTTATATAGCACATCAGTATAACGTATAACGTTATATAGCATATCAGTATGACGTATAACGTTATACATCATATCAGGATAACGTATAACGTTATATAGCATATCAGGATAACGTATAACGCTGTATAGCATATCAGGATAACGTATAACGTTATATAGCATATCAAGATAACGTATAACATTATATAGCACATCAGGATAACGAATAACGATATATAGCATATCAGGATAACGTATATCGTTATATAGCATATCAGGATAACGCATAACGTTATGTAGCATATCAGGATAACGTATAACGTCATATAGCATGACGTTATAGCGATTAACGTTTCATAGAATGTCAGTATAACGTATAACATTATATTGCATATCGGGATAACGTATAACGTTATATAGCATATCAGGATAACGTGTAAAGTTATATAGCACATCAGTATAACGTATAACGTTATATAGGATATCAGTATATCGTATAACGTTATATAGTATTACGTTATAACGTATAACGCTATATAGCATGACGTTATAACGATTAACGTTATATAGCATATCAGTATGACGTATAACGTTATACATCATATCAGGATAACGTATAACGTTATATAGCATATCAGGATAACGTAGAACGTTATATAGCTTATCAAGGATAACGTACAACGTTATATAGCATATCAGGATGACGTATTACGTTATATAGCATATCAGTATAACGTATAACGTTATATAGCATTTCAGGATAACGTATAACGTTGTATAGCATATCAGGATAACGTATAACGTTATATAGCATATCAAGATAACGTCTAACGTTATATTGCATATCAGGGTAACGTATAACGTTATATAGCATATCAGTATAACGTATAACGTTATATAGCATACCAGTATAACGAATAATATTATGTAGCATATCAGGATGACGTATAACGTCATATAGCATACCAGTATAACGTATAACGTTATATAGGATATCAGTATAACGTATAACGTTATGTAGTATTACGTTCTAGCGCAATACTTTATATAGCACATCAGTATAACGCATAACGTTATATAGCATATCAGTATAACGTATAACGTTATATAGCATTTCAGGATAACGTATAACGTTATATAGCATGTCAGTATAACGTATGACGTTATGTAGTATTACGTTCTAGCGCAATACTTTATATAGCACATCAGTATAACGCATAACGTAATATAGCATATCAGTATAACGTATAACGTTATACAGCATATCAGGATAACGTATAACGTTGTATAGCATATCCGGATAACGTATAACGTTATATATCATATCAGTATAACGTATGACGTTATAAGGTATTACGTTATAGCGTATTACGTTATATAGCATATCAGTATAACGTATGACGTTATAAGGTATTACGTTATAACGTATTACGTTATATAGCATACCAGTATAACGAATAATATTATGTAGCATATCAGGATGACGTATAACGTCATATAGCATACCAGTATAACGTATAACGTTATATAGGATATCAGTATAACGTATAACGTTATGTAGTATTACGTTCTAGCGCAATACTTTATATAGCACATCAGTATAACGCATAACGTAATATAGCATATCAGTATAACGTATAACGTTATACAGATTATCAGGATAACGTATAACGTTGTATAGCATATCCGGATAACGTATAACGTTATATATCATATCAGTATAACGTATGACGTTATAAGGTATTACGTTATAGCGTATTACGTTATATGGCTTATCAGTATAACGTATGACGTTATAAGGTATTACGTTATAACGTATTACGTTATATAGCATATCAGTATAACGTATAACGTTATATAGCATATCAGGATAATGTGTAAAGTTATACAACATATCAGTATAACGTATGAAGTAAAATAGCATATCAGTACAACGTATAACGTTATATAGTATTACGTTATAACGTATAACGATATACAGCATGACGTTATAGCGTATTACGTTATATAGCATATCAGTATAACGTATGACGTTATAAGGTATTACGTTACAGCGTAATACGTTATATAGCATGTCAGTCTAACGTGTAACGTCATATAGTATATCAGGATAACGTATAACGTTTTATAGAATGTCAGTATAATTTAAAACGTTATATAGCATATCAGTATAACGTATAACGTTGTATAGTATTACGTTATAACGTATAACGCTATATAGCATGACGTTATAACGATTAACGTTATATAGCATATCAGTATAACGTATGACGTTATAAGGTATTACGTTATAACGTATTACGTTATATAGCATATCAGTATAACGTATAACGTTGTATAGCATATCAGGATAACGTATAACGTTATATAACATATCAGTATAACGTATAACGTTATATAGCATATCAGTATAACGTAAAACGCTATATAGCATATCAAGACAACGTATAACGTTATATAGCATATCAGGATAACGTAGAACGTTATATAGCTTATCAAGGATAACGTACAACGTTATATAGCATATCATAATGACGTATTACGTTATATAGCATATCAGTATAACGTATAACGTTATATAGCATTTCAGGATAACGTATAACGTTGTATAGCATATCAGGATAACGTATAACGTTATATAGCATATCAAGATAACGTCTAACGTTATATTGCATATCAGGGTAACGTATAACGTTATATAGCATATCAGTATAACGTATAACGTTATATAGCATACCAGTATAACGAATAATATTATGTAGCATATCAGGATGACGTATAACGTCATATAGCATACCAGTATAACGTATAACGTTATATAGGATATCAGTATAACGTATAACGTTATGTAGTATTACGTTCTAGCGCAATACTTTATATAGCACATCAGTATAACGCATAACGTTATATAGCATATCAGTATAACGTATAACGTTATATAGCATTTCAGGATACCGTATAACGTTATATAGCATATCAGGAAAACGTATAACGTTATATAGCATATCAAGATAACGTCTAACGTTATATTGCATATCAGGGTAACGTATAACGTTATATAGCATATCAGTATCACGTATAACGTTATATAGCATACCAGTAAAACGTATAACGTTATGTACCATATCAGTATATCGTATAACGTTATACAGCATATCAGGATAACGTGTAAAGTTATATAGCACACCAGTATAACGTATAACGTTATATAGCATATCAGGATAACGTCTAACGTTATATTGCATATCAGGGTAACGTATAACGTTATATAGCATATCAGTATAACGTATAACGTTATATAGCATACCAGTATAACGAATAATATTATGTAGCATATCAGGATGACGTATAACGTCATATAGCATACCAGTATAACGTATAACGTTATATAGGATATCAGTATAACGTATAACGTTATGTAGTATTACGTTCTAGCGCAATACTTTATACAGCACATCAGTATAACGCATAACGTAATATAGCATATCAGTATAACGTATAACGTTATACAGCATATCAGGATAACGTATAACGTTGTATAGCATATGCGGATAACGTATAACGTTATATATCATATCAGTATAACGTATGACGTTATAAGGTATTACGTTATAGCGTATTACGTTATATAGCATATCAGTATAACGTATGACGTTATAAGGTATTACGTTATAACGTATTACGTTATATAGCATATCAGTCTAACGTATAACGATATATAGTATATCAGTATAACGTATAACGTTGTATATCATATCGGTATAACGTATGACGTTATAAGGTATTACGTTATAGCGTATTACGTTATATAGCATATCAGTATAACGTATGACGTTATAAGGTATTACGTTATAACGTATTACGTTATATAGCATACCAGTATAACGAATAATATTATGTAGCATATCAGGATGACGTATAACGTCATATAGCATACCAGTATAACGTATAACGTTATATAGGATATCAGTATAACGTATAACGTTATGTAGTATTACGTTCTAGCGCAATACTTTATATAGCACATCAGTATAACGCATAACGTAATATAGCATATCAGTATAACGTATAACGTTATATAGCATATCAGGATAATGTGTAAAGTTATACAACATATCAGTATAACGTATGAAGTAAAATAGCATATCAGTACAACGTATAACGTTATATAGTATTACGTTATAACGTATAACGATATATAGCATGACGTTATAACGTTTAACGCTATATTGCACGTCAGTATGACGTATAACGTTATATAGGATATCAGTATAACGTATAGCGTTATATAGCATACCAATATAACGTATAACGTTATATAGTATTACGTTATAGCGTATTACGTTATATAGCATATCAGTATAACGTATGACGTTATAAGGTATTACGTTATAGCGTAATACGTTATATAGCATGTCAGTCTAACGTGTAACGTCATATAGTATATCAGGATAACGTATAACGTTTTATAGAATGTCAGTATAACTTAAAACGTTATATAGCATATCAGTATAACGTATAACGTTATATAGTATTACGTTATAACGTATAACGCTATATAGCATGACGTTATAACGATTAACGTTATATAGCATGTCAGTAAAACGTATATCGTTATATAGGATATCAGTGTAACGTATAACATTATAAGGTATTACGTTATAGCGTATTACGTTATATAGCATATCAGTATAACGTATGACGTTATAAGGTATTACGTTACAGCGTATTACGTTATATAGCACATCAGTGTAACGTATAACGTTATATAGCATTTCAGGATAACGTATAACGTTGTATAGCATATCAGTATAACGTATAACGTTATATAGCATTTCAGGATACCGTATAACGTTATATAGCATATCAGGATAACGTATAACGTTATATAGCATATCAAGATAACGTCTAACGTTATATTGCATATCAGGGTAACGTATAACGTTATATAGCATATCAGTATCACGTATAACGTTATATAGCATACCAGTAAAACGTATATCGTTATGTAGCATATCAGTATATCGTATAACGTTATACAGCATATCAGGATAACGTCTAACGTTATATTGCATATCAGGGTAACGTATAACGTTATATAGCATATCAGTATAACGTATAACGTTATATAGCATACCAGTATAACGAATAATATTATGTAGCATATCAGGATGACGTATAACGTCATATAGCATACCAGTATAACGTATAACGTTATATAGGATATCAGTATAACGTAAAACGTTATGTAGTATTACGTTCTAGCGCAATACTTTATATAGCACATCAGTATAACGCATAACGTAATATAGCATATCAGTATAACGTATAACGTTATACAGCATATCAGGATAACGTATAACGATATATAGTATATCAGTATAACGTATAACGTTGTATAGCATATCCGGATAACGTATAACGTTATATAGCATATCAGTCTAACGTGTAACGTCATATAGTATACCAGGATAACGTATAACGTTATATGGGATATCAGTATAACGTATGACGTTATAAGGTATTACGTTATAGCGTATTACGTTATATAGCATATCAGTATAACGTATGACGTTATATACTATATCAGGATAACGTATAACGTTGTATAGCATATCAGGATAACGTATAACGTTATATAGCATATCGGTATAACGTATAACGTTATATAGCATATCAGTATAACGTATAACGTTATATAGCATATCAGTATAACGTAAAACGTTATATAGCATATCACGATAACGTATAACGTTTTATAGCAAATCAAGGTAACGTATAACATTATATAGCATATCAGGATAACGTATAACGTTATATAGCATATCAGGGTAACGTATATCGTTATATAGCATATCAGGATAACGTATAACGTTATATAGCATATCAGGATAACGTATATTGCTATTTAGCTAATCAGTATGAAGTATAACGATATGTAGCATTACGTTATAACGTATAACGTTATGTAGCATACCAACATAACGTATAACGTTATATAGCATACCAGTATAACGTATAACGTTATATACTATTACGTTATAGCGTATTACGTTATAGAGAACATTAGTATATCATATAACGTTATATAGCATATCAGGATAACGTGTAAAGTTATATAACATATCAGTACAACGTATGACGTTATATAGTATTACGTTATAACGTATAACGCTATATAGCATGACGTTATAACGATTAACGTTATATAGCACGTCAGTATAACGTATAACGTTATATAGGATATCAGTGTAACGTATAACATTATAAGGTATTACGTTATAGCGTATTACGTTATATAGCATATCAGTATAACGTATGACGTTATAAGGTATTACGTTACAGCGTATAACGTTATATAGCATATCAGGATAACGTATAACGTTATATAGCATATCAAGATAACGTCTAACGTTGTATTGCATATCAGGGTAACGTATAACGTTATATAGCATATCAGTATAACGTATGACGTTATAAGGTATTACGTTACAGCGTATAACGTTATATAGCATATCAGGATAACGTATAACGTTATATAGCATATCAAGATAACGTCTAACGTCATATAGCATACCAGTATAACGTATAACGTTATATAGGATATCAGTATAACGTATAACGTTATGTAGTATTACGTTCTAGCGCAATACTTTATATAGCACATCAGTATAACGCATAACGTAATATAGCATATCAGTATAACGTATAACGTTATACAGCATATCAGGATAACGTATAACGTTGTATAGCATATCCGGATAACGTATAACGTTATATATCATATCAGTATAACGTATGACGTTATAAGGTATTACGTTATAGCGTATTACGTTATATAGCATATCAGTATAACGTAATACGTTATAACGTAATACCTTATAACGTATTACGTTATATAGCATATCAGTCTAACGTATAACGATATATAGTATATCAGTATAACGTATAACGTTGTATAGCATATCCGGATAACGTATAACGTTATATAGCATATCAGTCTAACGTGTAACATCATATAGTATATCAGGATAACGTACAACGTTGTATAGCATATCAGGATAACGTATAACGTTATATAGCATGTCAGTATAACGTATAACGTTATATGGGATATCAGTATAACGTATGACGTTATAAGGTATTACGTTATAGCGTATTACGTTATATAGCATATCAGTATAACGTATGACGTTATAACTTATTACGTTATAACGTATTACGTTATATAGCATATCAGTATAACGTATAACGTTATATAGCATATCAGGATAACGTGTAAAGTTATACAACATATCAGTATATCGTATGAAGTAAAATAGCATATCAGTACAACGTATAACGTTATATAGTATTACGTTATAACGTATAACGATATATAGCATGACGTTATAACGTTTAACGCTATATTGCACGTCAGTATGACGTATAACGTTATATAGGATATCAGTATAACGTATAACGTTATATAGCATACCAATATAACGTATAACGTTATATAGTATTATGTTATAGCGTATTACGTTATATAGCATATCAGTATAACGTATGACGTTATAAGGTATTACGTTATAGCGTATTACGTTATGTAGCATATCAGTCTAACGTGTAACGTCATATAGTATATCAGGATAACGTATAACGTTGTGTATCATATCAGGATAACGTATAACGTTATATAGCTTATCTGTATAACGTATAACGTTATATAGCATATCAGAATAGCGTAAAGCGTTATATAGCATATCAAGATAACGTATAACGTTTTATAGCAAATCAAGATAACGTATAACATTATATTGCATATCAGGATAACGTATAACGTTATATAGCATATCAGTCTAACGTGTAACGTCATATAGTATATCAGGATAACGTATAACGCTGTATAGCATACCAGGATAACGTATAACGTTATATAGCATATCGGTATAACGTATAACGTTATATAGCATATCAGAATAGCGTAAAACGTTATATAGCATATCAAGATAGCGTATAACATTTTATAGCAAATCAAGATAACGTATAACATTATATTGCATATCAGGATAACGTATAACGTTATATAGCATATCAGGATAACGTGTAAAGTTATATAACATATCAGTATAACGTATAAAGTAATATAGCATATCAGTACAACGTATAACGTTATATAGTATTACGTTATAACGTATAACGATATATAGCATGACGTTATAACGATTAACGTTTTATAGCATGTCAGTATAACGTATAACGTTATATAGGATATCAGTATAACGTATAACGTTATAAGGTATTACGTTATAGCGTATTACGTTATATAGCATATCAGTATAACGTATGACGTTATAAGGTATTACGTTACAGCGTATAACGTTATATAGCATATCAGGATAACGTATAACGTTATATAGCAAATCAAGATAACGTCTAACGTTATATTGCATATCAGGGTAACGTATAACGTTATATAGCATATCAGTATAACGTATAA
Organism: Bombus sylvestris; assembly: GCA_911622165.2. Lineage (NCBI taxonomy): Eukaryota > Metazoa > Arthropoda > Insecta > Hymenoptera > Apidae > Bombus > Bombus sylvestris. Next base: position 8,517,758 of record OU443146.1, on the reverse strand, counting down.
CGTTATATAGCATACCAGTATAACGAATAATATTATGTAGCATATCAGGATGACGTATAACGTCATATAGCATACCAGTATAACGTATAACGTTATATAGTATATCAGTATAACGTATAACGTTATGTAGTATTACGTTCTAGCGCAATACTTTATATAGCACATCAGTATAACGCATAACGTTATATAGCATATCAGTATAACGTATAACGTTATATAGCATTTCAGGATACCGTGTAAAGTTATATAACATATCAGTATAACGTATAAAGTAATATAGCATATCAGTACAACGTATAACGTTATATAGTATTACGTTATAACGTATAACGATATATAGCATGACGTTATAACGATTAACGTTTTATAGCATGTCAGTATAACGTATAACGTTATATAGGATATCAGTATAACGTATAACGTTATAAGGTATTACGTTATAGCGTATAACGTTATATAGCATATCAGGATAACGTATATCGTTATATAGCATATCAGGATAACGTATAACGTTATATAGCATATCAGGATAACGTATATTGCTATTTAGCTAATCAGTATGAAGTATAACGATATGTAGCATTACGTTATAACGTATAACGTTATGTAGCATACCAACATAACGTATAACGTTATATAGCATACCAGTATAACGTATAACGTTATATACTATTACGTTATAGCGTATTACGTTATAGAGAACATTAGTACATCATATAACGTTATATAGCATATCAGGATAACGTGTAAAGTTATATAACATATCAGTACAACGTATGACGTTATATAGTATTACGTTATAACGTATAACGCTATATAGCATGACGTTATAACGATTAACGTTATATAGCACGTCAGTATAACGTATAACGTTATATAGGATATCAGTGTAACGTATAACATTATAAGGTATTACGTTATAGCGTATTACGTTATATAGCATATCAGTATAACGTATGACGTTATAAGGTATTACGTTACAGCGTATAACGTTATATAGCATATCAGGATAACGTATAACGTTATATAGCATATCAAGATAACGTCTAACGTTATATTGCATATCAGGGTAACGTATAACGTTATATAGCATATCAGTATAACGTATAACGTTATATAGCATACCAGTATAACGAATAATATTATGTAGCATATCAGGATGACGTATAACGTCATATAGCATACCAGTATAACGTATAACGTTATATAGTATATCAGTATAACGTATAACGTTATGTAGTATTACGTTCTAGCGCAATACTTTATATAGCACATCAGTATAACGCATAACGTTATATAGCATATCAGTATAACGTATAACGTTATATAGCATTTCAGGATACCGTGTAACGTTATATAGCATATCAGGATAACGTATAACGTTATATAGCATATCAAGATAACGTCTAACGTTATATTGCATATCAGGGTAACGTATAACGTTATATAGCATATCAGTATCACGTATAACGTTATATAGTATACCAGTAAAACGTATAACGTTATGTAGCATATCAGTATATCGTATAACGTTATACAGCATATCAGGATAACGTATAACGTTGTATAGCATATCCGGATAACGTATAACGTTATATATCATATCAGTATAACGTATAACGTTATGTAGTATTACGTTCTAGCGCAATACTTTATATAGCACATCAGTATAACGCATAACGTAATATAGCATATCCGTATAACGTATAACGTTATACAGCATATCAGGATAACGTATAACGTTGTATAGCATATCCGGATAACGTATAACGTTATATATCATATCAGTATAACGTATGACGTTATAAGGTATTACGTTATAGCGTATTACGTTATATAGCATATCAGTATAGCGTATGACGTTATAAGGTATTACGTTATAACGTATTACGTTATATAGCATATCAGTCTAACGTATAACGATATATAGTATATGAGTATAACGTATAACGTTGTATAGCATATCCGGATAACGTATAACGTTATATAGCATATCAGTCTAACGTGTAACGTCATATAGTATATCAGGATAACGTATAACGTTGTATAGCATATCAGGATAACGTATAACGTTATATAGCATGTCAGTATAACGTATAACGTTATATGGGATATCAGTATAACGTATGACGTTATAAGGTATTACGTTATAACGTATTACGTTATATAGCATATCAGGATAACGTATAACGTTATATAGCATATCAGGATAGCGTGTAAAGTTATATAACATATCAGTATAACGTCTAAAGTAATATAGCATATCAGTACAACGTATAACGTTATATAGTATTACGTTATAACGTATAACGATATATAGCATGACGTTATAACGATTAACGTTTTATAGCCTGTCAGTATAACGTATAACGTTATAAGTTATTACGTTATAGCGTATAACGTTATATAGCATATCAGGATAACGTATATCGTTATATAGCATATCAGGATAACGTATAACGTTATATAGCATATCAGGATAACGTATATTGCTATTTAGCTAATCAGTATGAAGTATAACGATATGTAGCATTACGTTATAACGTATAACGTTATGTAGCATACCAACATAACGTATAACGTTATATAGCATACCAGTGTAACGTATAACGTTATATAGCATATCGGTATAACGTATAACGTTATATAGCATATCAGTATAACGTATAACGTTATATAGCATATCAGTATAACGTAAAACGTTATATAGCATATCACGATAACGTATAACGTTTTATAGCAAATCAAGGTAACGTATAACATTATATAGCATATCAGGATAACGTATAACGTTATATAGCATATCAGGGTAACGTATATCGTTATATAGCATATCAGGATAACGTATAACGTTATATAGCATATCAGGATAACGTATATTGCTATTTAGCTAATCAGTATGAAGTATAACGATATGTAGCATTACGTTATAACGTATAACGTTATGTAGCATACCAACATAACGTATAACGTTATATAGCATACCAGTATAACGTATAACGTTATATACTACTACGTTATAGCGTATTACGTTATAGAGAACATTAGTATATCATATAACGTTATATAGCATATCAGGATAACGTGTAAAGTTATATAACATATCAGTACAACGTATGACGTTATATAGTATTACGTTATAACGTATAACGCTATATAGCATGACGTTATAACGATTAACGTTATATAGCACGTCAGTATAACGTATAACGTTATATAGGATATCAGTGTAACGTATAACATTATAAGGTATTACGTTATAGCGTATTACGTTATATAGCATATCAGTATAACGTATGACGTTATAAGGTATTACGTTACAGCGTATAACGTTATATAGCATATCAGGATAACGTATAACGTTATATAGCATATCAAGATAACGTCTAACGTTGTATTGCATATCAGGGTAACGTATAACGTTATATAGCATATCAGTATAACGTATGACGTTATAAGGTATTACGTTACAGCGTATAACGTTATATAGCATATCAGGATAACGTATAACGTTATATAGCATATCAAGATAACGTCTAACGTCATATAGCATACCAGTATAACGTATAACGTTATATAGGATATCAGTATAACGTATAACGTTATGTAGTATTACGTTCTAGCGCAATACTTTATATAGCACATCAGTATAACGCATAACGTAATATAGCATATCAGTATAACGTATAACGTTATACAGCATATCAGGATAACGTATAACGTTGTATAGCATATCCGGATAACGTATAACGTTATATATCATATCAGTATAACGTATGACGTTATAAGGTATTACGTTATAGCGTATTACGTTATATAGCATATCAGTATAACGTATGACGTTATAAGGTATTACGTTATAACGTATTACGTTATATAGCATATCAGTCTAACGTATAACGATATATAGTATATCAGTATAACGTATAACGTTGTATAGCATATCCGGATAACGTATAACGTTATATAGCATATCAGTCTAACGTGTAACATCATATAGTATATCAGGATAACGTACAACGTTGTATAGCATATCAGGATAACGTATAACGTTATATAGCATGTCAGTATAACGTATAACGTTATATGGGATATCAGTATAACGTATGACGTTATAAGGTATTACGTTATAGCGTATTACGTTACATAGCATATCAGTATAACGTATGACGTTATAACTTATTACGTTATAACGTATTACGTTATATAGCATATCAGTATAACGTATAACGTTATATAGCATATCAGGATAACGTGTAAAGTTATACAACATATCAGTATATCGTATGAAGTAAAATAGCATATCAGTACAACGTATAACGTTATATAGTATTACGTTATAACGTATAACGATATATAGCATGACGTTATAACGTTTAACGCTATATTGCACGTCAGTATGACGTATAACGTTATATAGGATATCAGTATAACGTATAACGTTATATAGCATACCAATATAACGTATAACGTTATATAGTATTATGTTATAGCGTATTACGTTATATAGCATATCAGTATAACGTATGACGTTATAAGGTATTACGTTATAGCGTATTACGTTATGTAGCATATCAGTCTAACGTGTAACGTCATATAGTATATCAGGATAACGTATAACGTTGTGTATCATATCAGGATAACGTATAACGTTATATAGCTTATCTGTATAACGTATAACGTTATATAGCATATCAGAATAGCGTAAAGCGTTATATAGCATATCAAGATAACGTATAACGTTTTATAGCAAATCAAGATAACGTATAACATTATATTGCATATCAGGATAACGTATAACGTTATATAGCATATCAGTCTAACGTGTAACGTCATATAGTATATCAGGATAACGTATAACGCTGTATAGCATACCAGGATAACGTATAACGTTATATAGCATATCGGTATAACGTATAACGTTATATAGCATATCAGAATAGCGTAAAACGTTATATAGCATATCAAGATAGCGTATAACATTTTATAGCAAATCAAGATAACGTATAACATTATATTGCATATCAGGATAACGTATAACGTTATATAGCATATCAGGATAACGTGTAAAGTTATATAACATATCAGTATAACGTATAAAGTAATATAGCATATCAGTACAACGTATAACGTTATATAGTATTACGTTATAACGTATAACGATATATAGCATGACGTTATAACGATTAACGTTTTATAGCATGTCAGTATAACGTATAACGTTATATAGGATATCAGTATAACGTATAACGTTATAAGGTATTACGTTATAGCGTATTACGTTATATAGCATATCAGTATAACGTATGACGTTATAAGGTATTACGTTACAGCGTATAACGTTATATAGCATATCAGGATAACGTATAACGTTATATAGCATATCAAGATAACGTCTAACGTTATATTGCATATCAGGGTAACGTATAACGTTATATAGCATATCAGTATAACGTATAACGTTATATAGCATACCAGTATAACGAATAATATTATGTAGCATATCAGGATGACGTATAACGTCATATAGCATACCAGTATAACGTATAACGTTATATAGTATATCAGTATAACGTATAACGTTATGTAGTATTACGTTCTAGCGCAATACTTTATATAGCACATCAGTATAACGCATAACGTTATATAGCATATCAGTATAACGTATAACGTTATATAGCATTTCAGGATACCGTGTAAAGTTATATAACATATCAGTATAACGTATAAAGTAATATAGCATATCAGTACAACGTATAACGTTATATAGTATTACGTTATAACGTATAACGATATATAGCATGACGTTATAACGATTAACGTTTTATAGCATGTCAGTATAACGTATAACGTTATATAGGATATCAGTATAACGTATAACGTTATAAGGTATTACGTTATAGCGTATAACGTTATATAGCATATCAGGATAACGTATATCGTTATATAGCATATCAGGATAACGTATAACGTTATATAGCATATCAGGATAACGTATATTGCTATTTAGCTAATCAGTATGAAGTATAACGATATGTAGCATTACGTTATAACGTATAACGTTATGTAGCATACCAACATAACGTATAACGTTATATAGCATACCAGTATAACGTATAACGTTATATACTATTACGTTATAGCGTATTACGTTATAGAGAACATTAGTACATCATATAACGTTATATAGCATATCAGGATAACGTGTAAAGTTATATAACATATCAGTACAACGTATGACGTTATATAGTATTACGTTATAACGTATAACGCTATATAGCATGACGTTATAACGATTAACGTTATATAGCACGTCAGTATAACGTATAACGTTATATAGGATATCAGTGTAACGTATAACATTATAAGGTATTACGTTATAGCGTATTACGTTATATAGCATATCAGTATAACGTATGACGTTATAAGGTATTACGTTACAGCGTATAACGTTATATAGCATATCAGGATAACGTATAACGTTATATAGCATATCAAGATAACGTCTAACGTTATATTGCATATCAGGGTAACGTATAACGTTATATAGCATATCAGTATAACGTATAACGTTATATAGCATACCAGTATAACGAATAATATTATGTAGCATATCAGGATGACGTATAACGTCATATAGCATACCAGTATAACGTATAACGTTATATAGTATATCAGTATAACGTATAACGTTATGTAGTATTACGTTCTAGCGCAATACTTTATATAGCACATCAGTATAACGCATAACGTTATATAGCATATCAGTATAACGTATAACGTTATATAGCATTTCAGGATACCGTGTAACGTTATATAGCATATCAGGATAACGTATAACGTTATATAGCATATCAAGATAACGTCTAACGTTATATTGCATATCAGGGTAACGTATAACGTTATATAGCATATCAGTATCACGTATAACGTTATATAGTATACCAGTAAAACGTATAACGTTATGTAGCATATCAGTATATCGTATAACGTTATACAGCATATCAGGATAACGTATAACGTTGTATAGCATATCCGGATAACGTATAACGTTATATATCATATCAGTATAACGTATAACGTTATGTAGTATTACGTTCTAGCGCAATACTTTATATAGCACATCAGTATAACGCATAACGTAATATAGCATATCCGTATAACGTATAACGTTATACAGCATATCAGGATAACGTATAACGTTGTATAGCATATCCGGATAACGTATAACGTTATATATCATATCAGTATAACGTATGACGTTATAAGGTATTACGTTATAGCGTATTACGTTATATAGCATATCAGTATAGCGTATGACGTTATAAGGTATTACGTTATAACGTATTACGTTATATAGCATATCAGTCTAACGTATAACGATATATAGTATATGAGTATAACGTATAACGTTGTATAGCATATCCGGATAACGTATAACGTTATATAGCATATCAGTCTAACGTGTAACGTCATATAGTATATCAGGATAACGTATAACGTTGTATAGCATATCAGGATAACGTATAACGTTATATAGCATGTCAGTATAACGTATAACGTTATATGGGATATCAGTATAACGTATGACGTTATAAGGTATTACGTTATAACGTATTACGTTATATAGCATATCAGGATAACGTATAACGTTATATAGCATATCAGGATAGCGTGTAAAGTTATATAACATATCAGTATAACGTCTAAAGTAATATAGCATATCAGTACAACGTATAACGTTATATAGTATTACGTTATAACGTATAACGATATATAGCATGACGTTATAACGATTAACGTTTTATAGCCTGTCAGTATAACGTATAACGTTATAAGTTATTACGTTATAGCGTATAACGTTATATAGCATATCAGGATAACGTATATCGTTATATAGCATATCAGGATAACGTATAACGTTATATAGCATATCAGGATAACGTATATTGCTATTTAGCTAATCAGTATGAAGTATAACGATATGTAGCATTACGTTATAACGTATAACGTTATGTAGCATACCAACATAACGTATAACGTTATATAGCATACCAGTGTAACGTATAACGTTATATAGCATATCAGCAAACGTATAACGTTATGTAGCATATCAGGATAACGTATAACCTTATGTAGCGTATCAGGATGACGTATAACGTCATATAGCATACCAGTATAACGTATAACGTTATATAGGATATCAGTATAACGTATAACGTTATACAGTACTACGTTCTAGCGCAATACGTTATTTAGCACATCAGTATAACGCATAACGTAATATAGCATATCAGTATAACGTATAACGTTATACAGAATATCAGGATAATGTATAACGTTATGTAGCATATCAGGATAACGTATAACGTCATATAGCATATCAGGATATCCTATAACGTTTTATAGCATATCAGGATAACGTGTAAAGTTATATAACATATCAGTACAACGTATAACGTTATATAGTATTACGTTATAACGTATAACGCTACATAGCATGACGTTATAACGATTAACGTTATATAGCATATCAGTATAACGTATGACGTTATATAGTATTACGTCATAACGTATAATATTATATAGCATATCAGTCTAACGTATAACGTTATATAGTATATCAGGATAACGTATAACGTTGTATAGCATATCAGGATAACGTATAACGCTATATAACATATCAGTATAACGTATAACGTTATATAGCATATCAGTATAACGTAAAACGCTATATAGCATATCAAGACAACGTATAACGTTATATAGCATATCAGGATAACGTAGAACGTTATATAGCTTATCAAGGATAACGTACAACGTTATATTGCATATCAGGATGACGTATTACGTTATATAGCATATAAGTATAACGTATAACGTTATATAGCATATCAGTATAACTTATAACGTTATATAGCATACCAGTATAACGTATAACGTTATAAAGCATACAGGATAACGTATAACGTTGTATAGCATATCAGGATAACGTCTAACGTTATATTGCATATCAGGGTAACGTATAACGTTATATAGCATATCAGTATCACGTATAAAGTTATATAGTATACCAGTAAAACGTATAACGTTATGTAGCATATCAGTATATCGTATAACGTTATACAGCATATAAGGATAACGTGTAAAGTTATATAGCACACCAGTATAACGTATAACGTTATATAGCATATCAGGATAACGTCTAACGTTATATTGCATATCAGGGTAACGTATAACGTTATATAGCATATCAGTATAACGTATAACGTTATATAGCATACCAGTATAACGTATAACGTTATAAAGCATACAGGATAACGTATAACGTTATATAGCATATCAGTATAACGTATAACGTTATATAGTATATCAGGATAACGTATAACGTTGTATAGCATATCAGGATAACGTATAACGTTATATAGCATGTCAGTATAACGTATAACGTTATATGGGATATCAGTATAACGTATGACGTTATAAGGTATTACGTTATAGCGTATTCCGTTATATAGCATATCAGGATAACGTATAACGTTATATAGCATATCAGGATAGCGTGTAAAGTTATATAACATATCAGTATAACGTCTAAAGTAATATAGCATATCAGTACAACGTATAACGTTATATAGTATTACGTTATAACGTATAACGATATATAGCATGACGTTATAACGATTAACGTTTTATAGCCTGTCAGTATAACGTATAACGTTATAAGTTATTACGTTATAGCGTATAACGTTATATAGCATATCAGGATAACGTATATCGTTATATAGCATATCAGGATAACGTATAACGTTATATAGCATATCAGGATAACGTATATTGCTATTTAGCTAATCAGTATGAAGTATAACGATATGTAGCATTACGTTATAACGTATAACGTTATGTAGCATACCAACATAACGTATAACGTTATATAGCATACCAGTGTAACGTATAACGTTATATAGCATATCAGCAAACGTATAACGTTATGTAGCATATCAGGATAACGTATAACCTTATGTAGCGTATCAGGATGACGTATAACGTCATATAGCATACCAGTATAACGTATAACGTTATATAGGATATCAGTATAACGTATAACGTTATACAGTACTACGTTCTAGCGCAATACGTTATTTAGCACATCAGTATAACGCATAACGTAATATAGCATATCAGTATAACGTATAACGTTATACAGAATATCAGGATAATGTATAACGTTATGTAGCATATCAGGATAACGTATAACGTCATATAGCATATCAGGATAACGTATAACGTTTTATAGCATATCAGGATAACGTGTAAAGTTATATAACATATCAGTACAACGTATAACGTTATATAGTATTACGTTATAACGTATAACGCTACATAGCATGACGTTATAACGATTAACGTTATATAGCATATCAGTATAACGTATGACGTTATATAGTATTACGTCATAACGTATAATATTATATAGCATATCAGTCTAACGTATAACGTTATATAGTATATCAGGATAACGTATAACGTTGTATAGCATATCAGGATAACGTATAACGCTATATAACATATCAGTATAACGTATAACGTTATATAGCATATCAGTATAACGTAAAACGCTATATAGCATATCAAGACAACGTATAACGTTATATAGCATATCAGGATAACGTAGAACGTTATATAGCTTATCAAGGATAACGTACAACGTTATATTGCATATCAGGATGACGTATTACGTTATATAGCATATAAGTATAACGTATAACGTTATATAGCATATCAGTATAACTTATAACGTTATATAGCATACCAGTATAACGTATAACGTTATAAAGCATACAGGATAACGTATAACGTTGTATAGCATATCAGGATAACGTCTAACGTTATATTGCATATCAGGGTAACGTATAACGTTATATAGCATATCAGTATCACGTATAAAGTTATATAGTATACCAGTAAAACGTATAACGTTATGTAGCATATCAGTATATCGTATAACGTTATACAGCATATAAGGATAACGTGTAAAGTTATATAGCACACCAGTATAACGTATAACGTTATATAGCATATCAGGATAACGTCTAACGTTATATTGCATATCAGGGTAACGTATAACGTTATATAGCATATCAGTATAACGTATAACGTTATATAGCATACCAGTATAACGTATAACGTTATAAAGCATACAGGATAACGTATAACGTTATATAGCATATCAGTATAACGTATAACGTTATATAGTATATCAGGATAACGTATAACGTTGTATAGCATATCAGGATAACGTATAACGTTATATAGCATGTCAGTATAACGTATAACGTTATATGGGATATCAGTATAACGTATGACGTTATAAGGTATTACGTTATAGCGTATTCCGTTATATAGCATATCAGTATAACGTATGACGTTATAAGGTATTACGTTATAACGTATTACGTTATATAGCATATCAGTATAACGTATGACGTTATAAGGTATTACGTTATAGCGTATTACGTTATATAGCATATCAGTCTAACGTGTAACGTTATATAGCATATCAGGATAACGTGTAAAGTTATACAACATATCAGTATAACGTATGAAGTAAAATAGCATATCAGTACAACGTATAACGTTATATAGTATTACGTTATAACGTATAACGATATATAGCATGACGTTATAACGGTTAACGCTATATTGCACGTCAGTATGACGTATAACGTTATATAGGATATCAGTATAACGTATAACGTTATATAGCATACCAATATAACGTATAACGTTATATAGTATTACGTTATAGCGTATTACGTTATATAGCATATCAGTATAACGTATGACGTTATAAGGTATTACGTTATAGCGTATTACGTTATATAGCATATCAGTCTAACGTGTAACGTCATATAGTATATCAGGATAACGTATAACGTTGTATAGCATATCAGGATAACGTATAACGTTATATAGCATATCAGTATAACGTATAACGTTATAGAGCATATCAGAATAGCGTAAAACGTTATATAGCATATCAAGATAACGTATAACGTTTTATAGCAAATCAAGATAACGTATAACATTATATTGCATATCAGGATAACGTATAACGTTATATAGCATATCAGGATAACGTGTAAAGTTATATAACATATCAGTATAACGTATAAAGTAATATAGCATATCAGTACAACGTATAACGTTATATAGTATTACGTTATAACGTATAACGATATATAGCATGACGTTATAACGATTAACGTTTTATAGCCTGTCAGTGTAACGTATAACGTTATAAGTTATTACGTTATAGCGTATAACGTTATATAGCATATCAGGATAACGTATATCGTTATATAGCATATCAGGATAACGTATAACGTTATATAGCATATCAGGATAACGTATATTGCTATTTAGCTAATCAGTATGAAGTATAACGATATGTAGCATTACGTTATAACGTATAACGTTATGTAGCATACCAACATAACGTATAACGTTATATAGCATACCAGTGTAACGTATAACGTCATATAGCATACCAGTATAACGTATAACGTTATATAGGATATCAGTATAACGTATAACGTTATACAGTACTACGTTCTAGCGCAATACGTTATTTAGCACATCAGTCTAACGCATAACGTAATATAGCATATCAGTATAACGTATAACGTTATACAGAATATCAGGATAATGTATAACGTTATGTAGCATATCAGGATAACGTATATCGTTATATAGCATATCAGGATAACGTATAACGTTATATAGCATATCAGCAAACGTATAACGTTATGTAGCATATCAGGATAACGTATAACCTTATGTAGCGTATCAGGATGACGTATAACGTCATATAGCATACCAGTATAACGTATAACGTTATATAGGATATCAGTATAACGTATAACGTTATACAGTACTACGTTCTAGCGCAATACGTTATTTAGCACATCAGTATAACGCATAACGTAATATAGCATATCAGTATAACGTATAACGTTATACAGAATATCAGGATAATGTATAACGTTATGTAGCATATCAGGATAACGTATATCGTTATATAGCATATCAGTATAACGTATAATGTTATATAGCATACCAGTATAACGTATAACGTTATAAAGCATACAGGATAACGTATAACGTTATATAGCATATCAGGATAACGTCTAACGTTATATTGCATATCAGGGTAACGTATAACGTTATATAGCATATCAGTATCACGTATAAAGTTATATAGCATACCAGTAAAACGTATAACGTTATGTAGCATATCAGTATATCGTATAACATTATACAGCATATCAGGATAACGTGTAAAGTTATATAGCACACCAGTATAACGTATTACGTTATATAGCATATCAGGATAACGTCTAACGTTATATTGCATATCAGGGTAACGTATAACGTTATATAGCATATCAGTATAACGTATAACGTTATATAGCATACCAGTATAACGTATAACGTTATAAAGCATACAGGATAACGTATAACGTTATATAGCATATCAGTATAACGTATAACGTTATATAGCATACCAGTATAACGAATAATATTATGTAGCATATCAGGATGACGTATAACGTCATATAGCATACCAGTATAACGTATAACGTTATATAGGATATCAGTATAACGTATAACGTTATGTAGTATTACGTTCTAGCGCAATACTTTATATAGCACATCAGTATAACGCATAACGTAATATAGCATATCAGTATAACGTATAACGTTATACAGCATATCAGGATAACGTATAACGTTGTATAGCATATCCGGACAACGTATAACGTTATATAGCATATCAGTATAACGTATGACGTTATAAGGTATTACGTTATAGCGTATTACGTTATATAGCATATCAGTATAACGTATGACGTTATAAGGTATTACGTTATAGCGTATTACGTTATATAGCATATCAGTATAACGTATGACGTTATAAGGTATTACGTTATAACGTATTACGTTATATAGCATATCAGTCTAACGTATAACGATATATAGTATATCAGTATAACGTATAACGTTGTATAGCATATCCGGATAACGTATAACGTTATATAGCATATCAGGATAACGTATAACGTTATATAGCATATCAGGATAACGTAAAACGTTATATAGCATATAAAGATAACGTATAACGTTTTATAGCAAATCAAGATAACGTATAACATTATATCATATGAGGATAACGTATACCGTTATATAGCATATCATGATAACGTATATCGTTATATAGCATATCAGGATAACGTATAGCGTTATATAGCATATCAGGATAACGTATATTGCTATATAGCTAATCACTATGACGTATAACGATATATAGCATGACGTTATAACGTATAACATTGTATAGCATATCAGTATATCGTATAACGTTATATAGGATATCAGTATAACGTATAACGTTATATAGTATATCAGGAAAACGCATAACGTTTATATCATATCAGGATAACTTATAACGTCATATAGCATATCAGAATAGCGTAAAACGTTATATAGCATACCAATATAACGTATAACGTTATATAGTATGACGTTATAGCGTATTACGTTATATAGCATATCAGTATAACGTATGACGTTATAAGGTATTACGTTATAGCGTATTACGTTATATAGCATATCAGTCTAACGTGTAACGTCATATAGTATATCAAGATAACGTATAACGTTGTATAGCATATCAGGATAACGTATAACGTTATATAGCATATCAGAATAGCGTAAAACGTTATATAGCATATCAAGATAACGTATAACGTTTTATAGCAAATCAAGATAATGTATTACGTTATATAGCATATCAGGATAACGTCTAACGTTATATTGCATATCAGGGTAACGTATAACGTTATATAGCATATCAGTATAACGTATAACGTTATATAGCATACCAGTATAACGTATAACGTTATAAAGCATACAGGATAACGTATAACGTTATATAGCATATCAGTATAACGTATAACGTTATATAGCATACCAGTATAACGAATAATATTATGTAGCATATCAGGATGACGTATAACGTCATATAGCATACCAGTATAACGTATAACGTTATATAGGATATCAGTATAACGTATAACGTTATGTAGTATTACGTTCTAGCGCAATACTTTATATAGCACATCAGTATAACGCATAACGTAATATAGCATATCAGTATAACGTATAACGTTATACAGCATATCAGGATAACGTATAACGTTGTATAGCATATCCGGACAACGTATAACGTTATATAGCATATCAGTATAACGTATGACGTTATAAGGTATTACGTTATAGCGTATTACGTTATATAGCATATCAGTATAACGTATAACGTTATAAGGTATTACGTTATAGCGTATTACGTTATATAGCATATCAGTATAACGTATGACGTTATAAGGTATTACGTTATAACGTATTACGTTATATAGCATATCAGTCTAACGTATAACGATATATAGTATATCAGTATAACGTATAACGTTGTATAGCATATCCGGATAACGTATAACGTTATATAGCATATCAGGATAACGTATAACGTTATATAGCATATCAGGATAACGTAAAACGTTATATAGCATATAAAGATAACGTATAACGTTTTATAGCAAATCAAGATAACGTATAACATTATATCATATGAGGATAACGTATACCGTTATATAGCATATCATGATAACGTATATCGTTATATAGCATATCAGGATAACGTATAGCGTTATATAGCATATCAGGATAACGTATATTGCTATATAGCTAATCACTATGACGTATAACGATATATAGCATGACGTTATAACGTATAACATTGTATAGCATATCAGTATATCGTATAACGTTATATAGGATATCAGTATAACGTATAACGTTATATAGTATATCAGGAAAACGCATAACGTTTATATCATATCAGGATAACTTATAACGTCATATAGCATATCAGAATAGCGTAAAACGTTATATAGCATACCAATATAACGTATAACGTTATATAGTATGACGTTATAGCGTATTACGTTATATAGCATATCAGTATAACGTATGACGTTATAAGGTATTACGTTATAGCGTAAAACGTTATATAGCATATCAAGATAACGTATAACGTTTTATAGCAAATCAAGATAATGTATAACATTATATTGCATATCAGGATAACGTATAACGTTATATAGCATATCAGTATAACGTATAACGTTATATAGCATACCAGTATAACGTATAACGTTATAAAGCATACAGGATAACGTATAACGTTATATAGCATATCAGGATAACGTCTAACGTTATATTGCATATCAGGGTAACGTAAAACGTTATATAGCATATCAGTATCACGTATAACGTTATATAGCATACCAGTATAACGTATAACGTTATAAAGCATACAGGATAACGTATAACGTTATATAGCATATCAGTATAACGTATAACGTTATATAGCATACCAGTATAACGAATAATATTATGTAGCATATCAGGATGACGTATAACGTCATATAGCATACCAGTATAACGTATAACGTTATATAGGATATCAGTATAACGTATAACGTTATATAGTATTACGTTATAACGTATAACGATATATAGCATGACGTTATAACGAGTAACGTTATATAGCATATCAGTATAACGTATAACGTTACATAGTATTACGTTCTAGCGCATTACGTTATATAGCACATCAGTATAGCGCATAACGTAATATAGCATATCAGTATAACGTATAACGTTATACAGCATAACAGGATAACGTATAAGGTTATGTAGCATATCAGGATAACGTATAACGTTGTATAGCATATCAGGATAACGTATAACGTTATATAGCATATCAGTATAACGTATAACGTTATAGAGCATATCAGAATAGCGTAAAACGTTATATAGCATATCAAGATAACGTATAACGTTTTATAGCAAATCAAGATAACGTATAACATTATATTGCATATCAGGATAACGTATAACGTTATATAGCATATCAGGATAACGCGTAAAGTTATATAACATATCAGTATAACGTATAAAGTAATATAGCATATCAGTACAACGTATAACGTTATATAGTATTACGTTATAACGTATAACGATATATAGCATGACGTTAAAACGATTAACGTTTTATAGCCTGTCAGTATAACGTATAACGTTATAAGTTATTACGTTATAGCGTATAACGTTATATAGCATATCAGGATAACGTATATCGTTATATAGCATATCAGGATAACGTATAACGTTATATAGCATATCAGGATAACGTATATTGCTATTTAGCTAATCAGTATGAAGTATAACGATATCTAGCATTACGTTATAACGTATAACGTTATGTAGCATACCAACATAACGTATAACGTTATATAGCATACCAGTGTAACGTATAACGTTATATACTATTACGTTATAGCGTATTACGTTATAGAGGATATTAGTATATCATATAACGTTATATAGCATATCAGGATAACGTATAACGTTATATAGCATATCAGCAAACGTATAACGTTATGTAGCATATCAGGATAACGTATAACCTTATGTAGCGTATCAGGATGACGTATAACGTCATATAGCATACCAGTATAACGTATAACGTTATATAGGATATCAGTATAACGTATAACGTTATACAGTACTACGTTCTAGCGCAATACGTTATTTAGCACATCAGTATAACGCATAACGTAATATAGCATATCAGTATAACGTATAACGTTATACAGAATATCAGGATAATGTATAACGTTATGTAGCATATCAGGATAACGTATATCGTTATATAGCATATCAGTATAACGTATAACGTTATATAGCATACCAGTATAACGTATAACGTTATAAAGCATACAGGATAACGTATAACGTTATATAGCATATCAGGATAACGTCTAACGTTATATTGCATATCAGGGTAACGTATAACGTTATATAGCATATCAGTATCACGTATAAAGTTATATAGCATACCAGTAAAACGTATAACGTTATGTAGCATATCAGTATATCGTATAACGTTATACAGCATATCAGGATAACGTGTAAAGTTATATAGCACACCAGTATAACGTATAACGTTATATAGCATATCAGGATAACGTCTAACGTTATATTGCATATCAGTATAACGTATAACGTTATATAGGATATCAGTATAACGTATAACGTTATGTAGTATTACGTTCTAGCGCAATACTTTATATAGCACATCAGTATAACGCATAACGTAATATAGCATATCAGTATAAGGTATAACGTTATACAGCATATCAGGATAACGTATAACGTTGTATAGCATATCCGGATAACGTATAACGTTATATAGCATATCAGTATAACGTATGACGTTATAAGGTATTACGTTATAGCGTATTACGTTATATAGCATATCAGTCTAACGTGTAACGTCATATAGTATATCAAGATAACGTATAACGTTGTATAGCAAATCAAGATAACGTATAACATTATATTGCATATGAGGATAACGTATAACGTTATATAGCATATCAGGATAACGTATATCGTTATACAGCATATCAGGATAACGCATAACGTTATATAGCATATCAGGATAACGTATAACGTCATATAGCATACCAGTATAACGTATAACGTTATATAGGATATCAGTATAACGTATAATGTTATATAGCATACCAATATAACGTATAACGTTATATAGTATTACGTTATAGCGTATGACGTTATGGAGCATATGAGTATAACATATAACGTTATATAGCATATCAGGATAACGTATAACGTTATATAGCATATCAGGATAACGTATAACGTTATGTAGCATATCAGGGTAACGTATAACGTTATATAGCATATCAGTATAACGTATAACGTTATACAGGATATCAGTATATCGTATAACGTTATATAGTATTACGTTATAACGTATAACGATATATAGCATGACGTTATAGCGATTAACGTTTTATAGCATGTCAGTATAACGTATAACGTTATACAGGGTATCAGTATATCGTATAACGTTATATAGTATTACGTTATAGCGTATTACGTTATATAGCATATGAGTATAACATATAACGTTATATAGCATATCAGGATAACGTATAACCTTATGTAGCATATCAGGATGACGTATAACGTCATATAGCATACCAGTATAACGTATAACGTTATATAGGATATCAGCATAACGTATAACGGTATATAGTATTACGTTCTAGCGCAATACGTTATTTAGCACATCAGTATAACGCATAACGTAATATAGCATATCAGTATAAAATGTAACGTTATACAGCATATCAGGATAACGTATAACGTTATGTAGCATATCAGGATAACGTATAACGTCATATAGCATACCAATGTAACGTATAACGTTATATAGGATATCAGTATAACGTATAACGTTATATAGTATTACGTTATAACGTATAACGTCATATAGCATATCAGTATAACGTATAACGTCATACAGCATAGCAGGATAACGTATAACGTTATATAGCGTATACGTATAACGCGTAAAGTTATATAACATATCAGTATAACATATAA
The DNA here is from genome assembly GCA_911622165.2 of Bombus sylvestris. Lineage (NCBI taxonomy): Eukaryota > Metazoa > Arthropoda > Insecta > Hymenoptera > Apidae > Bombus > Bombus sylvestris. The sequence goes on along the minus strand of OU443146.1, from coordinate 8,498,156 downwards.
AGTAATATTCCATATCGGTACAACGTATAACGTTATATAGTATTACGTTATCACGTATAACGATATATAGCATGACGTTATAACGAGTAACGTTATATAGCATATCAGTATAACGTATAACGTTATATAGTATTACGTTCTAGCGCATTACGTTATATAGCACATCAGTATTGCGCATAACGTAATATAGCATATCAGTATAACGTATAACGTTATATAGCATATCAGGATAACGTATAACGTTATACAGCATATCAGCAAACGTATAACGTTATGTAGCATATCAGTATAACGTATAACGTTATATAGCATATCAGTATAACGTATAACGTTATATAGCATATCAGTATAACGTATAACGTTATATAGCATATCAGGATAACGTATAACGTTATACAGCATATCAGCAAACGTATAACGTTATGTAGCATATCAGGATAACGTATAACCTTATGTAGCGTATCAGGATGACGTATAACGTCATATAGCATACCAGTATAACGTATAACGTTATATAGGATATCAGTATAACGTATAACGTTATATAGTATTACGTTCTAGCGAAATACGTTATTTAGCACATCAGTACAACGCATAACGTAATATAGCATATCAGTATAACGTATAACGTTATACAGCATATCAGGATAATGTATAACGTTATGTAGCATATCAGGATAACGTATAACGTCATATAGCACACCAATGTAACGTATAACGTTATATAGGAGATCAGTATAACGTATAACGTTATATAGTATTACGTTATAACGTATAATATTATATAGCATGAGAGTATAACGTATAACGTCATATAGCATATCAGGATATCGTATCACGTTATATAGCATATCAGGATAACGTGTAAAGTTATATAACATATCAGTATAACGTATAAAGTAATATTCCATATCAGTACAACGTATAACGTTATATAGTATTACGTTATCACGTATAACGATATATAGCATGACGTTATAACGAGTAACGTTATATAGCATATCAGTATAACGTATAACGTTATATAGTATTACGTTCTAGCGCATTACGTTATATAGCACATCAGTATTGCGCATAACGTAATTTAGCATATCAGTATAACGTATAACGTTATACAGCATATCAGGATAACGTATAAGGTTATGTAGCATATCAGGATAACGTATAACGTCATATAGCATACCAATGTAACGTATAACGTTATATAGGATATCAGTATAACGTATAACGTTATATAGTATTACGTTATAACGTATAACGTTATATAGCATATCAGGATATCGTATAACGTTATATAGTATTACGTTATAACGTATAACGATATATACAATGACGTTATAACGATTAACGTTATATAGCATGTCAGTATAACCTATAACGTTATATACTATATCAGGATAACGTATAACGTTGTATAGCATATCAGGATAACGTTTAACGTTATATAGCATATCAGTATAACGTATAACGTTATATAGCATATCAGTATAACGTATAACGTTATATAGCATATCAATATAACGTATAACGTTATATAGCATATCAGTATAACGTATAACGTTATATAGCATATCAGTATAACGTAAAACGTTAAATAGCATATCAGGATAACGTATAACGTTATATAGCATATCAGGATAACGTATATCGTTATATAGCATATCAGGATAACGTATAACTTTATATAGCATATCAGGATAACGTATATTGCTATTTAGCTAATCAGTATGACGTATAACGATATGTAGCATTACGTTATAACGTAGAACGTTATATACCATATCAGTATAACGTAAAACGTTATATACTATATCAGGATAACGTATAACGTTGTATAGCATATCAGGATAACGTATAACGTTATATAGCATATCAGTATAACGTATAACGTTATATAGCATATCAGTATAACGTATAACGTTATATAGCATATCAGTATAACGTATAACGTTATATAGCATATCAGGATAACGTATAACGTTATACAGCATATCAGCAAACGTACAACGTTATGTAGCATATCAGGATAACGTATAACCTTATGTAGCGTATCAGGATGACGTATAACGTCATATAGCATACCAGTATAACGTATAACGTTATATAGGATATCAGTATAACGTATAACGTTATATAGTATTACGTTATAACGTATAACGTTATATAGCATGTCAGTATAACGTATAACGTCATATAGCATATCAGGATATCGTATAACGTTATATAGTATTACGTTATAACGTACAACGATATATACAATGAGGTTATAACGATTAACGTTATGTAGCATGTCAGTATAACCTATAACGTTATATACTATATCAGGATAACGTATAACGTTGTATAGCATATCAGGATAACGTATAACGTTATATAGCATATCAGTATAACGTATAACGTTATATAGCATATCAGTATAACGTATAACGTTATATAGCATATCAGTATAACGTATAACGTTATATAGCATATCAGTATAACGTATAACGTTATATAGCATATCAGTATAACGTAAAACGTTATATAGCATATCAGGATAACGTATAACGTTATATAGCATATCAGGATAACGTATATCGTTATATAGCATATCAGGATAACGTATAACTTTATATAGCATATCAGGATAACGTATATTGCTATTTAGCTAATCAGTATGACGTATAACGATATGTAGCATTACGTTATAACGTAGAACGTTATATAGCATATCAGTATAACGTAAAACGTTATATACTATATCAGGATAACGTATAACGTTGTATAGCATATCAGGATAACGTATAACGTTATATAGCATATCAGTATAACGTATAACGTTATATAGCATATCAGTATAACGTATAACGTTATATAGCATATCAGGATAACGTATAACGTTAAACAGCATATCAGCAAACGTATAACGTTATGTAGCATATCAGGATAACGTATAACCTTATGTAGCGTATCAGGATGACGCATAACGTCATATAGCATACCAGTATAACGTATAACGTTATATAGGATATCAGTATAACGTATAACGTTATATAGTATTACGTTCTAGCGAAATACGTTATTTAGCACATCAGTATAACGCATAACGTAATATAGCATATCAGTATAACGTATAACGTTATACAGCATATCAGGATAATGTATAACGTTATGTAGCATATCAGGATAACGTATAACGTCATATAGCACACCAATGTAACGTATAACGTTATATAGGAGATCAGTATAACGTATAACGTTATATAGTATTACGTTATAACGTATAATATTATATAGCATGTCAGTATAACGTATAACGTCATATAGCATATCAGGATATCGTATCACGTTATATAGCATATCAGGATAACGTGTAAAGTTATATAACATATCAGTATAACGTATAAAGTAATATAGCATATCAGTACAACGTATAACGTTATATAGTATTACGTTATAACGTATAACGATATATAGCATGACGTTATAACGATTACCGTTATATAGCATGTCAGTATAACGTATAACGTTATATCGGATATCAGTATAACGTATAATGTTATAAGGTATTACGTTATAGCGTATTACGTTATATAGCATATCAGTATAACGTATGACGTTATAAGGTATTACGTTATAGCGTATTACGTTATATAGCATATCAGTCTAACGTATAACGTTATGTACTATATCAGGATAACGTATAACGTTGTATAGCATATCAGGATAGTGTATAACGCTATATAGCATATCAGTATATCGTATAACGTTATATAGCATATCAGTATAACGTATAAGGTTATATAGCATATCAGTATAACGTAAAACGTTATATAGCATATCACGATAACGTATAACGTTTGATAGCCAATCAAGATAACGTATAACATTATATAGCTTATCAGGATAACGTATAACATTATATAGCATATCAAGATAACGTATAACGTTATATAGCATATCAGGATAACGTATATCGTTATATAGCATATCAGGATAACGTATAACGTTATATACAATATCAGGATTACGTGTAAACTTATATAACATATCAGTATAACGTATAAAGTAATATAGCATATCAGTACAACGTATAACGTTATATAGTATTACGTTATAACGTATAACGATATATAGCATGACGTTATAACTATTATCGTTATATAGCATGTCAGTATAACGTATAAAGTAATATAGCATATGAGTACATCGTATAACGTTACATAGTATTACATTATAACGTATAACGATATATAGCTTGACGTTATAACGATTAACGTTATATAGCATATCAGTATAACGTATAACGTTATATAGGATATCAGTATAACGTATAACGTTACAAGGTATTACCTTATAACGTATTACGTTATATAGCATATCAGTATAACGTATGCCATTATAAGGTATTACGTTATAGCGTATTACGTTATATAGCATATCAGTCTAACGTAGAACGTTATATAGGATATCAGTATATCGTGTGACGTTATATAGTATTACGTTATAGCGTATTACGTTACATAGCACATCACTATGACGTATAACGTCATATAGCATATCAGGATAACGTATATTGCTATTTAGCTAATCAGTATGACGTATAACGATATATAGCATGGTGTTATAAGGTATAACGTTATATAGCATGTCAGGATAAGGTGTAAAGTTATATAACATATCAGTATAACGTATAAAGTAATATAGCATATCAGTACAACGTATAACGTTACATAGTATTACGTTATAACGTATAACGATATATAGCATGACGTTATAACGATTAACGTTATACAGCATGTCAGTATAACGTATAACGATATATAGGATATCAGTATAACGAATAATGTTATAAGGTATTACGTTATAGCGTATTACGTTATATAGCATATCAGTATAACGTATGACGTTATAAGGTATTACGTTATAGCCTATTACGTTATATAGCATATCAGTATAACGTATGACGTTATAAGGTTTTACGTTATAGCGTATTACGTTGTAGAGTATATATTATAACATATAACGTTATATAGCACATCAGGATAACGTATAACGTTATATAGCATATCAGGATATCGTATAGCGTTATGTAGCATATCAGGATAACGTATAACGTCATATAGCATACCAATGTAACGTATAACGTTATATAGGATATCAGTATAACGTATAACGTTATATAGTATTACGTTATAACGTATAACATTATATAGCATGTCAGTATAACGTATAACGTCATGTAGCATATCAGGATATCGTATTACGTTATATAGCATATCAGGATAACGTCTAAAGTTATATAACATATCAGTATAACGTATAAAGTAATATAGCATATCAGTACAACGTATAACGTTATAATGTATTACGTTATAGCGTATTACGTTATATGGCATATCAGTCTAACGTATAACGTTACATAGCATATCAGGATAACGTATATCGTTATATAGCATATCAGGATAACGTATAACGTTATAGAGAATATGAGTATAACATATAACGTTATATAGCATATCAGGAAAACGTATAACTTTATATAGCATACCAGTATAACGTATAACGTTATATAGTATTACGTTATAACGTATAACGTTATATAGCATGTCAGTATGACGTATAACGTCATATAGCATATCAGGATAACGTATAACGTTATATATCATGTCAGTATATCGTATGACGTTATAAGGTATTACGTTATAGCGTATTACGTTATATAGCATATCAGTCTAACATATAACGTTATATAGTATATCAGGATAACGTATAACGTTATATAGCATATCAGGATAACGTATAACGTTATATAGTATATCAGGATAACGTATAACGTTGTATAGCATATCAGGATAACGTATAACGTTATATAGCATATCAGGATAACGTATAACGTTACATAGCGTATACGTATAACGCGGAAAGTTATATAACATATCAGTATAACATATAAAGTAATATTCCATATCGGTACAACGTATAACGTTATATAGTATTACGTTCTAGCGCAATACGTTATTTAGGACATCAGTATAACGCATAACGTAATATAGCATATCAGTATAACGTATAACGTTGTACAGCATATCAGGATAACGTATAACGTTATGTAGCATATCAGGATAACGTATAACGTCATATAGCATACCAATGTAACGTATAACGTTATATAGGATATCAGTATAACGTATAACGTTATATAGCATGACGTTATAACGAGTAACGTTATACAGCATATCAGTATAACGTATAACTTTATATAGTATTACGTTCTAGCGCGTTACGTTATATAGCACATCAGTATTGCGTATAACGTAATATAGCATATCAGTATAACGTATAACGTTATACAGCATATCAGGATAACGTATAAGGTTATGTAGCATATCAGGATAACGTATAACGTCATATAGCATACCAATGTAACGTATAACGTTATATAGGATATCAGTATAACGTATAACCTTATATAGTATTACGTTATAACGTATAACGTTATATAGCATGTCAGTATAACGTATAACGTCATATAGCATATCAGGATATCGTATAACGTTATATAGTATTACGTTATAGCGTATTACGTTATATAGCATATCAGTATAACGTATGACGTTATATAGTATTACGTTATAGCGTATTACGTTATATAGCATATCAGTATAACGTATGACGTTATAAGGTATTACGTCATAGCGTATTACGATATATAGCATATCAGTATAACGTATAACGTTATATAGTATTACGTTCTAGCGCATTACGTTATATAGCACATCAGTATTGCGCATAACGTAATGTAGCATATCAGTATAACGTATAACGTTATACAGCATATCAGGATAACGTATAAGGTTATGTAGCATATCAGGATAACGTATAACGTTATATAGCATACCAGTATAACGTATAACGTTATATAGCATATCAGGATAACGTATAACGTTATATAGCATATCAGGATAACGTATAACGTTATATAGCATGTCAGTATAACGTATAACGTTATATAGGATATCAGTATAACGTATAATGTTATAAGGTATTACGTTATAGCGTATTACGTTATATAGCATATCAGTATAACGTATGACGTTATAAGGTATTACGTTATAGCGTATTACGATATATAGCATATCAGTCTAACGTATAACGTTATATACTATATCAGGATAACGTATAACGTTGTATAGCATATCAGGATAACGTATAACGTTTTATCGCAAATCAAGGTAACGTTTAACATTATATAGCATATCAGGATAACGTATAACGTTATATAGCATATCAGGATAACGTATATCGTTATATAGCATATCAGGATAACGTATAACGTTATATACTATTACGTTATAGCGTATTACGTTATAGAGAATATTAGTATAACATATAACGTTATATAGCATATCAGGATAACGTATAACGTTATACAGCATATCAGTATAACGTATAACGTCATATAGCATATCAGGATATCGTATAACGTTATATAGTATTACGTTATATAGCATATCAGTATAACGTATGACGTTATATATTATTACGTTATAGCGTATTACGTTATATAGCATATCAGTATAACGTATGACGTTATAAGGTATTACGTCATAGCGTATTACGATATATAGCATATCAGTATAACGTATAACGTTATATAGTATTACGTTCCAGCGCATTACGTTATATAGCACATCAGTATTGCGCATAACGTAATGTAGCATATCAGTATAACGTATAACGTTATACAGCATATCAGGATAACGTATAAGGTTATGTAGCATATCAGGATAACGTATAACGTTATATAGCATACCAGTATAACGTATAACGTTATATAGCATATCAGGATAACGTATAACGTTATATAGCATATCAGGATAACGTATAACGTTATATAGCATGTCAGTATAACGTATAACGTTATATAGGATATCAGTATAACGTATAATGTTATAAGGTATTACGTTATAGCGTATTACGTTATATAGCATATCAGTATAACGTATGACGTTATAAGGTATTACGTTATAGCGTATTACGATATATAGCATATCAGTCTAACGTATAACGTTATATACTATATCAGGATAACGTATAACGTTGTATAGCATATCAGGATAACGTATAACGTTTTATAGCAAATCAAGGTAACGTATAACATTATATAGCATATCAGGATAACGTATAACGTTATATAGCATATCAGGATAACGTATATCGTTATATAGCATATCAGGATAACGTATAACGTTATATACTATTACGTTATAGCGTATTACGTTATAGAGAATATTAGTATAACATATAACGTTATATAGCATATCAGGATAACGTATAACGTTATACAGCATATCAGGATAATGTATAACGTTATGTAGCATATCAGGATAACGTATAACGTCATATAGCATACCAATGTAACGTATAACGTTATAAGGTATTACGTTATAGCGTATTACGATATATAGCATATCAGTCTAACGTATAACTTTATATACTATATCAGGATAACGTATAACGTTGTATAGCATATCAGGATAACGTATAACGTTTTATAGCAAATCAAGGTAACGTATAACATTATATAGCATATCAGGATAACGTATAACGTTATATAGCATATCAGGATAACGTATATCGTTATATAGCATATCAGGATAACGTATAACGTTATATACTATTACGTTATAGCGTATTACGTTATAGAGAATATTAGTATAACATATAACGTTATATAGCATATCAGGATAACGTATAACGTTATACAGCATATCAGGATAATGTATAACGTTATGTAGCATATCAGGATTACGTATAACGTCATATAGCATACCAATGTAACGTATAACGTTATATAGTATTACGTTATAACGTATAACGATATATAGCATGACGTTATAACGAGTAACGTTATATAGCATATCAGTATAACGTATAACGTTACATAGTATTACGTTCTAGCGCATTACGTTATATAGCACATCAGTATAGCGCATAACGTAATATAGCATATCAGTATAACGTATAACGTTATACAGCATATCAGTATAACGTATAACGTTATACAGCATATCAGGATAACGTATAACGTTATGTAGCATATCAGGATGACGTATAACGTCATATAGCATACCAGTATAACGTACAACGTTATATAGGATATCAGTATAACGTATAACGTTATATAGTGTTACGTTCTAGCGCAATACGTTATTTAGGACATCAGTATAACGCATAACGTAATATAGCATATCAGTATAACGTATAACGTTATACAGCGTAACAGGATAACGTATAACGCTATGTAGCATATCAGGATAACGTATAACGTCATATAGCATACCAATGTAACGTATAACGTTATATAGGATATCAGTATAACGTATAACGTTATATAGTATTACGTTATAACGTATAACAATATATAGCATGTCAGTATAACGTATAACTTCATATAGCATACCAGGATAACGTATAACGTTATATAGCGTATACGTATAACGCGTAAAGTTATATAACATATCAGTATAACATATAAAGTAATATTCCATATCGGTACAACGTATAACGTTATATAGTATTACGTTATAACGTATAACGATATATAGCATGACGGTATAACGAGTAACGTTATATAGCATATCAGTATAACGTATAACGTTACATAGTATTACGTTCTAGCGCATTACGTTATATAGCACATCAGTATAGCGCATAACGTAATATAGCATATCAGTATAACGTATAACGTTATACAGCATATCAGGATAACGTATAAGGTTATGTAGCATATCAGGATAACGTATAACCTTATGTAGCATATCAGGATAACGTATAACGTCATATAGCATACCAATGTAACGTATAACGTTATATAGGATATCAGTATAACGTATAACGTTATATAGTATTACGTTATAACGTATAACGATATATAACATGTCAGTATAACGTATAACTTCATATAGCATACCAGGATAACGTATAACGTTATATAGCGTATACGTATAACGCGTAAAGTTATATAACATATCAGTATAACATATAAAGTAATATTCCATATCAGTACAACGTATAACGTTATATAGTATTACATTATCACGTATAACGATATATAGCATGACGTTATAACGAGTAACGTTATATAGCATACCAGTATAACGTATAACGTTATATACTATTACGTTATAGCGTATTACGTTATAGAGAATATTAGTATAACATATAACGTTATATAGCATGTCAGTATAACGTATAACGTTATATAGGATATCAGTATAACGTATAATGTTATAAGGTATTACGTTATAGCGTATTACGTTATATAGCATATCAGTATAACGTATGACGTTATAAGGTATTACGTTATAGCGTATTACGTTATATAGCATATCAGTCTAACGTATAACGTTATGTACTATATCAGGATAACGTATAACGTTGTATAGCAGATCAGGATAATGTATAACGTTATATAGCATACCAGTATAACGTATAACGTTATATAGTACTACGTTATAGCGTATAACGTTATAGAGAATATGAGTATAACATATAACGTTACATAGCATATCAGGATAACGTATATCGTTATATAGCATATCAGGATAACGTATAACGTTATAGAGAATATGAGTATAACATATAACGTTATATAGCATATCAGGAAAACGTATAACGTTATATAGCATACCAGTATAACGTATAACGTTATATAGTATTACGTTATAGCGTATAACGTTATAGAGAATATGAGTATAACGTATAACGTTATATAGCATATCAGTATAACGTATAACGTTATATAGCATATCAGGATAACGTGTAAAGTTATATAGTATTACGTTCTAGCGCATTACGTTATATAGCACATCAGTATAACGCATAACGTAATATAGCATATCAGTATAACGTATAACGTTATGCAGCATATCAGGATAACGTATAACGTTATATAGCATATCACTATAACGTATAACGTTATATAGCAAACCAATATAACGTACAACGTTATATAGCATACCAGTATAACGTATAACGTTATAAGGTATTACGTTATAGCGTATTACGTTATATAGCATATCAGTCTAACGTATAACGTTACATACTATATCAGTATAACGTATAACGTTATACAGCATATCAGGATAATGTATAACGTTATGTAGCATATCAGGATAACGTATAACGTCATATAGCATACCAATGTAACGTATAACGTTATATAGGATATCAGTATAACGTATAACGTTATATTGTATTACGTTATAACGTATAATATTATATAGCATGTCAGTATAACGTATAACGTCATATAGCATATCAGGATATCGTTTCACGTTATATAGCATATCAGGATAACGTGTAAAGTTATATAACATATCAGTATAACGTATAAAGTAATATAGCATATCAGTACAACGTATAACGTTATATAGTATTACGTTATAACGTATAACGATATATAGCATGACGTTATAACGATTACCGTTATATAGCATGTCAGTATAACGTATAACGTTATATAGGATGTCAGTATAACGTATAATGTTATAAGGTATTACGTTATAGCGTATTACGTTATATAGCATATCAGTATAACGTATGACGTTATAAGGTATTACGTTATAGCGTATTACGTTATATAGCATATCAGTCTAACGTATAACGTTATGTACTATATCAGGATAACGTATAACGTTGTATAGCATATCAGGATAATGTATAACGTTATATAGCATATCAGTATAACGTATAACGTTATATAGCATATCAGTATAACGTATAACGTTATATAGCATATCAGTATAACGTAAAACGTTATATAGCATATCACGATAACGTATAACGTCTGATAGCCAATCAAGATAACGTATAACATTATATAGCTTATCAGGATAACTTATAACATTATATAGCATATCAAGATAACGTATAACGTTATATAGCATATCAGGATAACGTATATCGTTATATAGCATATCAGGATAACGTATAACGTTATATACAATATCAGGATTACGTGTAAAGTTATATAACATATCAGTATAACGTATAAAGTAATATAGCATATCAGTACAACGTATAACGTTATATAGTATTACGTTATAACGTATAACGATATATAGCATGACGTTATAACTATTATCGTTATATAGCATGTCAGTATAACGTATAAAGTAATATAGCATATCAGTACATCGTATAACGTTACATAGTATTACGTTATAACGTATAACGATATATAGCTTGACGTTATAGCGTATTACGTTATATAGCATATCAGTCTAACGTAGAACGTTATATATGATATCAGTATATCGTGTGACGTTATATAGTATTACGTTATAGCGTATTACGTTACATAGCACATCACTATGACGTATAACGTCATATAGCATATCAGGATAACGTATATTGCTATTTAGCTAATCAGTATGACGTATAACGATATATAGCATGGTGTTATAAGGTATAACGTTATATAGCATGTCAGGATAAGGTGTAAAGTTATATAACATATCAGTATAACGTATAAAGTAATATAGCATATCAGTACAACGTATAACGTTACATAGTATTACGTTATAACGTATAACGATATATAGCATGACGTTATAACGATTAACGTTATACAGCATGTCAGTATAACGTATAACGATATATAGGATATCAGTATAACGAATAATGTTATAAGGTATTACGTTATAGCGTAATACGTTATATAGCATATCAGTATAACGTATGACGTTATAAGGTATTACGTTATAGCGTATTACGTTATATAGCATATCAGTATAACGTATGACGTTATAAGGTTTTACGTTATAGCGTATTACGTTGTAGAGCATATGAGTATAACATATAACGTTATATAGCATATCAGGATAACGTATAACGTTATATAGCATATCAGGATATCGTATAGCGTTATGTAGCATATCAGGATAACGTATAAAGTAATATAGCATATCAGTACAACGTATAACGTTATAAGGTATTACGTTATAGCATATTACGTTATATAGCATATCAGTCTAACGTATAACGTTATATACTATATCAGGATAACGTATAACGTTGTATAGCATATCAGGATAACGTATAACGTTTTATAGCAAATCAAGGTAACGTATAACATTATATAGCATATCAGGATAACGTATAACGTTATATAGCATATCAGGATAACGTATATCGTTATATAGCATATCAGGATAACGTATAACGTTATATAGTATTACGTTATAGCGTATTACGTTATAGAGAATATTAGTATAACATATAACGTTATATAGCATATCAGGATAACGTATAACGTTATACAGCATATCAGGATAATGTATAACGTTATGTAGCATATCAGGATAACGTATAACGTCATATAGCATACCAATCTAACGTATAACGTTATAAGGTATTACGTTATAGCGTATTACGTTATATAGCATATCAGTCTAACGTATAACGTTATATGCCATATCAGGATAACGTATAACTTTGTATAGCATATCAGGATAACGTATAACGTTATATAGCGTATACGTATAACGCGTAAAGTTATATAACATATCAGTATAACATATAAAGTAATATTCCATATCGGTACAACGTATAACGTTATATAGTATTACGTTATAACGTATAACGATATATAGCATGACGGTATAACGAGTAACGTTATATAGCATATCAGTATAACGTATAACGTTACATAGTATTACGTTCTAGCGCATTACGTTATATAGCACATCAGTATAGCGCATAACGTAATATAGCATATCAGTATAACGTATAACGTTATACAGCATATCAGGATAACGTATAAGGTTATGTAGCATATCAGGATAACGTATAACCTTATGTAGCATATCAGGATAACGTATAACGTCATATAGCATACCAATGTAACGTATAACGTTATATAGGATATCAGTATAACGTATAACGTTATATAGTATTACGTTATAACGTATAACGATATATAACATGTCAGTATAACGTATAACTTCATATAGCATACCAGGATAACGTATAACGTTATATAGCGTATACGTATAACGCGTAAAGTTATATAACATATCAGTATAACATATAAAGTAATATTCCATATCAGTACAACGTATAACGTTATATAGTATTACATTATCACGTATAACGATATATAGCATGACGTTATAACGAGTAACGTTATATAGCATACCAGTATAACGTATAACGTTATATACTATTACGTTATAGCGTATTACGTTATAGAGAATATTAGTATAACATATAACGTTATATAGCATGTCAGTATAACGTATAACGTTATATAGGATATCAGTATAACGTATAATGTTATAAGGTATTACGTTATAGCGTATTACGTTATATAGCATATCAGTATAACGTATGACGTTATAAGGTATTACGTTATAGCGTATTACGTTATATAGCATATCAGTCTAACGTATAACGTTATGTACTATATCAGGATAACGTATAACGTTGTATAGCAGATCAGGATAATGTATAACGTTATATAGCATACCAGTATAACGTATAACGTTATATAGTACTACGTTATAGCGTATAACGTTATAGAGAATATGAGTATAACATATAACGTTACATAGCATATCAGGATAACGTATATCGTTATATAGCATATCAGGATAACGTATAACGTTATAGAGAATATGAGTATAACATATAACGTTATATAGCATATCAGGAAAACGTATAACGTTATATAGCATACCAGTATAACGTATAACGTTATATAGTATTACGTTATAGCGTATAACGTTATAGAGAATATGAGTATAACGTATAACGTTATATAGCATATCAGTATAACGTATAACGTTATATAGCATATCAGGATAACGTGTAAAGTTATATAGTATTACGTTCTAGCGCATTACGTTATATAGCACATCAGTATAACGCATAACGTAATATAGCATATCAGTATAACGTATAACGTTATGCAGCATATCAGGATAACGTATAACGTTATATAGCATATCACTATAACGTATAACGTTTTATAGCAAACCAATATAACGTACAACGTTATATAGCATACCAGTATAACGTATAACGTTATAAGGTATTACGTTATAGCGTATTACGTTATATAGCATATCAGTATAACGTATAACGTTATATAGCATATCAGGATAACGTATATTGCTATTTAGCTAATCAGTATGACGTATAACGATATATAGCATTACGTTATAACGTATAACGTTATGTAGCATACCAATATGACGTATAACGTTATATAGCATACCAGTATAACGTATAACGTTATATAGCATACCAGTATAACGTATAACGTTATATAGTATATCAGGACAACGTATAACGTTATATAGCATACCAGTATAACGTATAACGTTATATAGCATACCAGTATAACGTACAACGTTATATAGGATATCAGTATAACGTATAACGTTATATAGTATTACGTTCTAGCGCAATACGTTATTTGGGACATCAGTATAACGCATAACGTAATATAGCATATCAGTATAACGTATAACGTTATACAGCATAACAGGATAACGTATAACGTTATGTAGCATATCAGGATAACGTATAACGTCATATAGCATACCAATGTAACGTATAACGTTATATAGGATATCAGTATAACGTATAACGTTACATAGTATTACGTTATAACGTATAACGTTATATAGCATGTCAGTATAACGTATAACGTCATATAGCATATCAGGATATCGTATAACGTTATATAGTATTACGTTATAACGTATAACGATATATACAATGACGTTATAACGATTAACGTTATATAGCATGTCAGTATATCCTATAACGTTATATAGGATATCAGTATAACGTATAATGTTATAAGGTATTACGTTATAGCGTATTACGTTATATAGCATATCAGTATAACGTATGACGTTATAAGGTATTACGTTATAGCGTATTACGTTATATAGCATATCAGTCTAACGTATAACGTTATGTACTATATCAGGATAACGTATAACGTTGTATAGCAGATCAGGATAATGTATAACGTTATATAGCATACCAGTATAACGTATAACGTTATATAGTACTACGTTATAGCGTATAACGTTATAGAGAATATGAGTATAACATATAACGTTACATAGCATATCAGGATAACGTATAACTTTATATAGCATATCAGGATAACGTATATTGCTATTTAGCTAATCAGTATGACGTATAACGATATGTAGCATTACGTTATAACGTATAACGTTATGTAGCATACCAACATAACGTATAACGTTATATAGCATACCAGTATAACGTATAACGTTATATACTATTACGTTACAGCGTATTACGTTATAGAGAATATTAGTATAACATATAACGTTATATAGCATATCAGGATAACGTATAACGTCATATAGCATACCAGTATAACGTATAACGTTATATAGGATATCAGTATAACGTATAACGTTATACAGCATATCAGGATAACGTATAAGGTTATGTAGCATATCAGGATAACGTATAACCTTATGTAGCATATCAGGATAACGTATAACGTCATATAGCATACCAATGTAACGTATAACGTTATATAGGATATCAGTATAACGTATAACGTTATATAGTATTACGTTATAACGTATAACGATATATAACATGTCAGTATAACGTATAACTTCATATAGCATACCAGGATAACGTATAACGTTATATAGCGTATACGTATAACGCGTAAAGTTATATAACATATCAGTATAACATATAAAGTAATATTCCATATCAGTACAACGTATAACGTTATAAAGTATTACATTATCACGTATAACGATATATAGCATGACGTTATAACGAGTAACGTTATATAGCATATCAGGATAACGTATAATTTTATATAGCATATCAGGATAACGTATATTGCTATTTAGCTAATCAGTATGACGTATAACGATATGTAGCATTACGTTATAACGTATAACGTTATATAGCATGACGGTATAACGAGTAACGTTATATAGCATACCAGTATAACGTATAACGTTATATACTATTACGTTATAGCGTATTACGTTATAGAGAATATTAGTATAACATATAACGTTATATAGCATGTCAGTATAACGTATAACGTTATATAGGATATCAGTATAACGTATAATGTTATAAGGTATTACGTTATAGCGTATTACGTTATATAGCATATCAGTATAACGTATGACGTTATAAGGTATTACGTTATAGCGTATTACGTTATATAGCATATCAGTCTAACGTATAACGTTATGTACTATATCAGGATAACGTATAACGTTGTATAGCAGATCAGGATAATGTATAACGTTATATAGCATACCAGTATAACGTATAACGTTATATAGTACTACGTTATAGCGTATAACGTTATAGAGAATATGAGTATAACATATAACGTTACATAGCATATCAGGATAACGTATATCGTTATATAGCATATCAGGATAACGTATAACGTTATAGAGAATATGAGTATAACATATAACGTTATATAGCATATCAGGAAAACGTATAACGTTATATAGCATACCAGTATAACGTATAACGTTATATAGTATTACGTTATAGCGTATAACGTTATAGAGAATATGAGTATAACGTATAACGTTATATAGCATATCAGTATAACGTATAAAGTTATATAGCATATCAGGATAACGTGTAAAGTTATATAGTATTACGTTCTAGCGCATTACGTTATATAGCACATCAGTATAACGCATAACGTAATATAGCATATCAGTATAACGTATAACGTTATGCAGCATATCAGGATAACGTATAACGTTATATAGCATATCACTATAACGTATAACGTTATATAGCAAACCAATATAACGTACAACGTTATATAGCATACCAGTATAACGTATAACGTTATAAGGTATTACGTTATAGCGTATTACGTTATATAGCATATCAGTCTAACGTATAACGTTACATACTATATCAGGATAACGTATAACGTTGTATAGCATATCAGGATAACGTATAACGTTATATAGCATATCAGTATAACGTATAACGTTATATAGCATATCAGGATAACGTATATTGCTATTTAGCTAATCAGTATGACGTATAACGATATATAGCATTACGTTATAACGTATAACGTTATGTAGCATACCAATATGACGTATAACGTTATATAGCATACCAGTATAACGTATAACGTTATATAGCATACCAGTATAACGTATAACGTTATATAGTATATCAGGACAACGTATAACGTTATATAGCATACCAGTATAACGTATAACGTTATATAGCATACCAGTATAACGTACAACGTTATATAGGATATCAGTATAACGTATAACGTTATATAGTATTACGTTCTAGCGCAAAACGTTATTTGGGACATCAGTATAACGCATAACGTAATATAGCATATCAGTATAACGTATAACGTTATACAGCATAACAGGATAACGTATAACGTTATGTAGCATATCAGGATAACGTATAACGTCATATAGCATACCAATGTAACGTATAACGTTATATAGGATATCAGTATAACGTATAACGTTATATAGTATTACGTTATAACGCATAACGTTATATAGCATGTCAGTATATCGTATAACGTCATATAGCATATCAGGATATCGTATAACGTTATATAGTATTACGTTATAACGTATAACGATATATACAATGACGTTATAACGATTAACGTTATATAGCATGTCAGTATATCCTATAACGTTATATAGGATATCAGTATAACGTATAATGTTATAAGGTATTACGTTATAGCGTATTACGTTATATAGCATATCAGTATAACGTATGACGTTATAAGGTATTACGTTATAGCGTATTACGTTATATAGCATATCAGTCTAACGTATAACGTTATATACTATATCAGGATAACGTATAACGTTGTATAGCATATCAGGATAACGTATAACGTTATATAGCATATCAGTATAACGTATAACATTATATAGCATATCAGGATAACGTATAACGTTATATAGCATATCAGGATAACGTATATCGTTATATAGCATATCAGGATAACGTATAACTTTATATAGCATATCAGGATAACGTATATTGCTATTTAGCTAATCAGTATGACGTATAACGATATGTAGCATTACGTTATAACGTATAACGTTATGTAGCATACCAACATAACGTATAACGTTATATAGCATACCAGTATAACGTATAACGTTATATACTATTACGTTACAGCGTATTACGTTATAGAGAATATTAGTATAACATATAACGTTATATAGCATATCAGGATAACGTATAACGTTATACAGCATATCAGCAAACGTATAACGTTATGTAGCATATCAGGATAACGTATAACCTTATGTAGCGTATCAGGATGACGTATAACGTCATATAGCATACCAGTATAACGTATAACGTTATATAGGATATCAGTATAACGTATAACGTTATATAGTATTACGTTCTAGCGAAATACGTTATTTAGCACATCAGTATAACGCATAACGTAATATAGCATATCAGTATAACGTATACCGTTATACAGCATATCAGGATAATGTATAACGTTATGTAGCATATCAGGATAACGTATAACGTCATATAGCATACCAATGTAACGTATAACATTATATAGGATATCAGTATAACGTATGACGTTATAAGGTATTACGTTATAGCGTATTACGTTATATAGCATATCAGTCTATCGTATAACGTTATATACTATATCAGGATATCGTATCACGTTATATAGCATATCAGGATAACGTGTAAAGTTATATAACATATCAGTATAACGTATAAAGTAATATAGCATATCAGTACAACGTATAACGTTATATAGTATTACGTTATAACGTATAACGATATATAGCATGACGTTATAACGATTACCGTTATATAGCATGTCAGTATAACGTATAACGTTATATAGGATATCAGTATAACGTATAATGTTATAAGGTACTACGTTATAGCGTATTACGTTATATAGCATATCAGTATAACGTATGACGTTATAAGGTATTACGTTATAGCGTATTACGTTATATAGCATATCAGTCTAACGTAGAACGTTACATAGTATTACGTTCTAGCGCATTACGTTATATAGCACATCAGTATAGCGCATAACGTAATATAGCATATCAGTATAACGTATAACGTTATACAGCATATCAGGATAACGTATAAGGTTATGTAGCATATCAGGATAACGTATAACCTTATGTAGCATATCAGGATAACGTATAACGTCATATAGCATACCAATGTAACGTATAACGTTATATAGGATATCAGTATAACGTATAACGTTATATAGTATTACGTTATAACGTATAACGATATATAACATGTCAGTATAACGTATAACTTCATATAGCATACCAGGATAACGTATAACGTTATATAGCGTATACGTATAACGCGTAAAGTTATATAACATATCAGTATAACATATAAAGTAATATTCCATATCAGTACAACGTATAACGTTATATAGTATTACATTATCACGTATAACGATATATAGCATGACGTTATAACGAGTAACGTTATATAGCATACCAGTATAACGTATAACGTTATATACTATTACGTTATAGCGTATTACGTTATAGAGAATATTAGTATAACATATAACGTTATATAGCATGTCAGTATAACGTATAACGTTATATAGGATATCAGTATAACGTATAATGTTATAAGGTATTACGTTATAGCGTATTACGTTATATAGCATATCAGTATAACGTATGACGTTATAAGGTATTACGTTATAGCGTATTACGTTATATAGCATATCAGTCTAACGTATAACGTTATGTACTATATCAGGATAACGTATAACGTTGTATAGCAGATCAGGATAATGTATAACGTTATATAGCATACCAGTATAACGTATAACGTTATATAGTACTACGTTATAGCGTATAACGTTATAGAGAATATGAGTATAACATATAACGTTACATAGCATATCAGGATAACGTATATCGTTATATAGCATATCAGGATAACGTATAACGTTATAGAGAATATGAGTATAACATATAACGTTATATAGCATATCAGGAAAACGTATAACGTTATATAGCATACCAGTATAACGTATAACGTTATATAGTATTACGTTATAGCGTATAACGTTATAGAGAATATGAGTATAACGTATAACGTTATATAGCATATCAGTATAACGTATAACGTTATATAGCATATCAGGATAACGTGTAAAGTTATATAGTATTACGTTCTAGCGCATTACGTTATATAGCACATCAGTATAACGCATAACGTAATATAGCATATCAGTATAACGTATAACGTTATGCAGCATATCAGGATAACGTATAACGTTATATAGCATATCACTATAACGTATAACGTTATATAGCAAACCAATATAACGTACAACGTTATATAGCATACCAGTATAACGTATAACGTTATAAGGTATTACGTTATAGCGTATTACGTTATATAGCATATCAGTATAACGTATAACGTTATATAGCATATCAGGATAACGTATATTGCTATTTAGCTAATCAGTATGACGTATAACGATATATAGCATTACGTTATAACGTATAACGTTATGTAGCATACCAATATGACGTATAACGTTATATAGCATACCAGTATAACGTATAACGTTATATAGCATACCAGTATAACGTATAACGTTATATAGTATATCAGGACAACGTATAACGTTATATAGCATACCAGTATAACGTATAACGTTATATAGCATACCAGTATAACGTACAACGTTATATAGGATATCAGTATAACGTATAACGTTATATAGTATTACGTTCTAGCGCAATACGTTATTTGGGACATCAGTATAACGCATAACGTAATATAGCATATCAGTATAACGTATAACGTTATACAGCATAACAGGATAACGTATAACGTTATGTAGCATATCAGGATAACGTATAACGTCATATAGCATACCAATGTAACGTATAACGTTATATAGGATATCAGTATAACGTATAACGTTACATAGTATTACGTTATAACGTATAACGTTATATAGCATGTCAGTATAACGTATAACGTCATATAGCATATCAGGATATCGTATAACGTTATATAGTATTACGTTATAACGTATAACGATATATACAATGACGTTATAACGATTAACGTTATATAGCATGTCAGTATATCCTATAACGTTATATAGGATATCAGTATAACGTATAATGTTATAAGGTATTACGTTATAGCGTATTACGTTATATAGCATATCAGTATAACGTATGACGTTATAAGGTATTACGTTATAGCGTATTACGTTATATAGCATATCAGTCTAACGTATAACGTTATGTACTATATCAGGATAACGTATAACGTTGTATAGCAGATCAGGATATGGTATAACGTTATATAGCATACCAGTATAACGTATAACGTTATATAGTACTACGTTATAGCGTATAACGTTATAGAGAATATGAGTATAACATATAACGTTACATAGCATATCAGGATAACGTATAACTTTATATAGCATATCAGGATAACGTATATTGCTATTTAGCTAATCAGTATGACGTATAACGATATGTAGCATTACGTTATAACGTATAACGTTATGTAGCATACCAACATAACGTATAACGTTATATAGCATACCAGTATAACGTATAACGTTATATACTATTACGTTACAGCGTATTACGTTATAGAGAATATTAGTATAACATATAACGTTATATAGCATATCAGGATAACGTATAACGTCATATAGCATACCAGTATAACGTATAACGTTATATAGGATATCAGTATAACGTATAACGTTATACAGCATATCAGGATAACGTATAAGGTTATGTAGCATATCAGGATAACGTATAACCTTATGTAGCATATCAGGATAACGTATAACGTCATATAGCATACCAATGTAACGTATAACGTTATATAGGATATCAGTATAACGTATAACGTTATATAGTATTACGTTATAACGTATAACGATATATAACATGTCAGTATAACGTATAACTTCATATAGCATACCAGGATAACGTATAACGTTATATAGCGTATACGTATAACGCGTAAAGTTATATAACATATCAGTATAACATATAAAGTAATATTCCATATCAGTACAACGTATAACGTTATATAGTATTACATTATCACGTATAACGATATATAGCATGACGTTATAACGAGTAACGTTATATAGCATATCAGTATAACGTATAACGTTATATAGCATTACGTTCTAGCGCATTACGTTATATAGCACATCAGTATTGCGCATAACGTAATAAAGCATATCAGTATAACGTATATCGTTATATAGCATATCAGGATAACGTATAATTTTATATAGCATATCAGGATAACGTATATTGCTATTTAGCTAATCAGTATGACGTATAACGATATGTAGCATTACGTTATAACGTATAACGTTATATAGCATGACGGTATAACGAGTAACGTTATATAGCATACCAGTATAACGTATAACGTTATATACTATTACGTTATAGCGTATTACGTTATAGAGAATATTAGTATAACATATAACGTTATATAGCATGTCAGTATAACGTATAACGTTATATAGGATATCAGTATAACGTATAATGTTATAAGGTATTACGTTATAGCGTATTACGTTATATAGCATATCAGTATAACGTATGACGTTATAAGGTATTACGTTATAGCGTATTACGTTATATAGCATATCAGTCTAACGTATAACGTTATGTACTATATCAGGATAACGTATAACGTTGTATAGCAGATCAGGATAATGTATAACGTTATATAGCATACCAGTATAACGTATAACGTTATATAGTACTACGTTATAGCGTATAACGTTATATAGAATATGAGTATAACATATAACGTTACATAGCATATCAGGATAACGTATATCGTTATATAGCATATCAGGATAACGTATAACGTTATAGAGAATATGAGTATAACATATAACGTTATATAGCATATCAGGAAAACGTATAACGTTATATAGCATACCAGTATAACGTATAACGTTATATAGTATTACGTTATAGCGTATAACGTTATAGAGAATATGAGTATAACGTATAACGTTATATAGCATATCAGTATAACGTATAACGTTATATAGCATATCAGGATAACGTGTAAAGTTATATAGTATTACGTTCTAGCGCATTACGTTATATAGCACATCAGTATAACGCATAACGTAATATAGCATATCAGTATAACGTATAACGTTATGCAGCATATCAGGATAACGTATAACGTTATATAGCATATCACTATAACGTATAACGTTATATAGCAAACCAATATAACGTACAACGTTATATAGCATACCAGTATAACGTATAACGTTATAAGGTATTACGTTATAGCGTATTACGTTATATAGCATATCAGTCTAACGTATAACGTTACATACTATATCAGGATAACGCATAACATTGTATAGCATATCAGGATAACGTATAACGTTATATAGCATATCAGTATAACGTATAACGTTATATAGCATATCAGGATAACGTATATTGCTATTTAGCTAATCAGTATGACGTATAACGATATATAGCATTACGTTATAACGTATAACGTTATGTAGCATACCAATATGACGTATAACGTTATATAGCATACCAGTATAACGTATAACGTTATATAGCATACCAGTATAACGTATAACGTTATATAGCATACCAGTATAACGTATAACGTTATATAGCATACCAGTATAACGTACAACGTTATATAGGATATCAGTATAACGTATAACGTTATATAGTATTACGTTCTAGCGCAAAACGTTATTTGGGACATCAGTATAACGCATAACGTAATATAGCATATCAGTATAACGTATAACGTTATACAGCATAACAGGATAACGTATAACGTTATGTAGCATATCAGGATAACGTATAACGTCATATAGCATACCAATGTAACGTATAACGTTATATAGGATATCAGTATAACGTATAACGTTATATAGTATTACGTTATAACGTATAACGATATATACAATGACGTTATAACGATTAACGTTATATAGCATGTCAGTATATCCTATAACGTTATATAGGATATCAGTATAACGTATAATGTTATAAGGTATTACGTTATAGCGTATTACGTTATATAGCATATCAGTATAACGTATGACGTTATAAGGTATTACGTTATAGCGTATTACGTTATATAGCATATCAGTCTAACGTATAACGTTATATACTATATCAGGATAACGTATAACGTTGTATAGCATATCAGGATAACGTATAACGTTATATAGCATATCAGTATAACGTATAACATTATATAGCATATCAGGATAACGTATAACGTTATATAGCATATCAGGATAACGTATATCGTTATATAGCATATCAGGATAACGTATAACTTTATATAGCATATCAGGATAACGTATATTGCTATTTAGCTAATCAGTATGACGTATAACGATATGTAGCATTACGTTATAACGTATAACGTTATGTAGCATACCAACATAACGTATAACGTTATATAGCATACCAGTATAACGTATAACGTTATATACTATTACGTTACAGCGTATTACGTTATAGAGAATATTAGTATAACATATAACGTTATATAGCATATCAGGATAACGTATAACGTTATACAGCATATCAGCAAACGTATAACGTTATGTAGCATATCAGGATAACGTATAACCTTATGTAGCGTATCAGGATGACGTATAACGTCATATAGCATACCAGTATAACGTATAACGTTATATAGGATATCAGTATAACGTATAACGTTATATAGTATTACGTTCTAGCGAAATACGTTATTTAGCACATCAGTATAACGCATAACGTAATATAGCATATCAGTATAACGTATACCGTTATACAGCATATCAGGATAATGTATAACGTTATGTAGCATATCAGGATAACGTATAACGTCATATAGCATACCAATGTAACGTATAACATTATATAGGATATCAGTATAACGTATGACGTTATAAGGTATTACGTTATAGCGTATTACGTTATATAGCATATCAGTCTATCGTATAACGTTATATACTATATCAGGATATCGTATCACGTTATATAGCATATCAGGATAACGTGTAAAGTTATATAACATATCAGTATAACGTATAAAGTAATATAGCATATCAGTACAACGTATAACGTTATATAGTATTACGTTATAACGTATAACGATATATAGCATGACGTTATAACGATTACCGTTATATAGCATGTCAGTATAACGTATAACGTTATATAGGATATCAGTATAACGTATAATGTTATAAGGTACTACGTTATAGCGTATTACGTTATATAGCATATCAGTATAACGTATGACGTTATAAGGTATTACGTTATAGCGTATTACGTTATATAGCATATCAGTCTAACGTAGAACGTTATATAGGATATCAGTATATCGTGTGACGTTATATAGTATTACGTTATAGCGTATTACGTTACATAGCACATCACTATGACGTTAAACGTCATATAGCATATCAGGATAACGTATATTGCTATTTAGCTAATCAGTATGACGTATAACGTTATATAGTATTACGTTGTAGCGTATAACGTTATAGAGAATATGAGTATAACATATAACGTTATATAGCATATCAGGATAACGTATAACGTTATATAGCATATCAGATTACGTATAACGTTATATAGCATATCAGGTTAACGTATAACGTTATATAGCATATCAGGATACCGGATAACGTTATATAGCATATCAGGATAACGTATAACGTTATATAGTATTACGTTATAACGTATAACGTTATATAGCATGTCAGTATATCGTGTGACGTTATATAGTATTACGTTATAGCGTATTACGTTACATAGCACATCACTATGACGTATAACGTCATATAGCATATCAGGATAACGTATATTGCTATTTAGCTATTCAGTATGACCTATAACGATATATAGCATGGTGTTATAAGGTATAACGTTATATAGCATATCAGGATAAGGTGTAAAGTTATATAACATATCAGTATAACGTATAAAGTAATATAGCATATCAGTACAACGTATAACGTTACATAGTATTACGTTATAACGTATAGCGATATATAGCATGACGTTATAACGATTAACGATATACAGCATGTCAGTATAACGTATAACGTTATATAGGATATCAGTATAACGAATAATGTTATAAGGTATTACGTTATAGCGTATTACGTTATATAGCATATCAGTATAACGTATGACGTTATAAGGTATTACGTTATAGCGTATTACGTTATATAGCATATCAGTATAACGTATGACATTATAAGGTATTACGTTATAGCGTATTACGTTATATAGCATATCAGTCTAACGTAGAACGTTATATAGGATATCAGTATATCGTGTGACGTTATATAGTATTACGTTATAGCGTATTACGTTTCATAGCACATCACTATGACGTATAACGTCATATAGCATATCAGGATAACGTATATTGCTATTTAGCTAATCAGTATGACGTATAACGATATATAGCATGGTGTTATAAGGTATAACGTTATATAGCATATCAGGATAAGGTGTAAAGTTATATAACATATCAGTATAACGTATAAAGTAATATAGCATATCAGTACAACGTATAACGTTACATAGTATTACGTTATAACGTATAACGATATATAGCATGACGTTATAACGATTAACGTTATACAGCATGTCAGTATAACGTATAACGTTATATAGGATATCAGTATAACGAATAATGTTATAAGGTATTACGTTATAGCGTATTACGTTATATAGCATATCAGTATAACGTATGACGTTATAAGGTATTACGTTATAGCGTATTACGTTATATAGCATATCAGTATAACGTATGACGTCATAAGGTATTACGTTATAGCGTATTACGTTGTAGAGCATATGAGTATAACGTATAACGTTATATAGCATATCAGGATAACGTATAACGTTATATAGCATATCAGGATATCGTATAACGTTATATAGCATATCAGGATAACGTATAAAGTTATATAACATATCAGTATAACGTATAAAGTAATATTGCATATCAGTACAACGTATAACGTTATAAGGTATTACGTTATAGCGTATTACGTTATGTAGCATATCAGTCTAACGTATAACGTTATATACCATATCAGGATAACGCATAACATTGTATAGCATATCAGGATAACGTATAACGTTATATAGCATATCGGTATAACGTATAAAGTTATATAGCACATCAGTATAACGTAAAACGTTATATAGCATATCACGATAACGTATAACGTTTTATAGCAAATCAAGATAACGTATAACATTATACAGCATATCAGGATAACGTATAACGTTATATAGCATATCAGGATAACGTATATCGTTATATAGCATACCAGGATAACGTATAACGTTACATAGCATATCAGGATAACGTATATTTCTATTTAGCTAATCAGTATGACGTATAACGATATATAGCATGACGGTATAACGTTTAACGTTATATAGCATGTCAGTATAACGTATAACATCATATAGCATGTCAGGATAACGTATAACGGTATATAGCATATCAGGATAACGTGTAATGTTATATAACATATCAGTATAACGTATAAAGTAATATAGCATATCAGTACAACGTATAACGTTATATAGTACTACGTTATAACGTATAACGATATATAGCATGACGTTATAACGTATAACGTTATATAGCATACCAGTATAACGTATAACGTTATATAGCATATCAGGATAACGTATAACGTTATATAGCATACCAGTATAACGTATAACGTTATATAGTATTACGTTATAGCGTATAACGTTATAGAGAATATGAGTATAACATATAACGTTACATAGCATATCAGGATAACGTATAACGTTATATAGCATATCAGGATAACGTATAACGTTATAGAGAATATGAGTATAACATATAACGTTATATAGCATATCAGGATAACGTATAACGTTATATAGCATATCAGGATACCGTATAACGTTATATAGCATATCAGGATAACGAATAACGTTATATAGTATTACGTTATAACGTATAACGTTATATAGCATGTCAGTATATCGTATAACGTTATATAGGATATCAGTACAACGTATAACGTTATATAGTACTACGTTATAACGTATAACGATATATAGCATGACGTTATAACGTATAACGTTATATAGCATACCAATATAACGTATAACGTTATATAGCATACCAGTATAACGTATAACGTTATATAGCATACCAGTATAACGTATAACGTTATATAGCATATCAGGATAACGTATAACGTTATATAGCATACCAGTATAGCGTATAACGTTATATAGCATACCAGTATAACGTATAACGTTATATAGTATTACGTTATAGCGTATAACGTTATAGAGAATATGAGTATAACATATAACGTTACATAGCATATCAGGATAACGTATATCGTTATATAGCATATCAGGATAACGTATAACGTTATAGAGAATATGAGTATAACATATAACGTTATATAGCATATCAGGAAAACGTATAACGTTATATAGCATATCAGGATAACGTATAACGTTATATAGCATATCAGTATAACGTATAACGTTATACAGCATATCAGGATAACGTGTAAAGTTATATAGTATTACGTTCTAGCGCATTACGTTATATAGCACATCAGTATAACGCATAACGTAATATAGCATATCAGTATAACGTATAACGTTATGCAGCATAACAGGATAACGTATAACGTTATATAGCATATCACTATAACGTATAACGTTATATAGCAAACCAATATAACGTACAACGTTATATAGCATACCAGTATAGCGTATAACGTTATAAGGTATTACGTTATAGCGTATTACGTTATATAGCATATCAGTCTAACGTATAACGTTACATACTATATCAGGATAACGTATAACATTGTATAGCATATCAGGATAACGTATAACGTTATATAGCATATCAGTATAACGTATAACGTTATATAGCATATCAGGATAACGTATATTGCTATTTAGCTAATCAGTATGACGTACAACGATATATAGCATTACGTTATAACGTATAACGTTATGTAGCATACCAATATAACGTATAACGCTATATAGCATACCAGTATAACGTATAACATTATATAGCATACCAGTATAACGTATAACGTTATATAGTATTACGTTGTAGCGTATAACGTTATAGAGAATATGAGTATAACATATAACTTTATATAGCATATCAGGATAACGTATAACGTTATATAGCATATCAGATTATGTATAACGTTATATAGCATATCAGGTTAACGTATAACGTTATATAGCATACCAGTATAACGTATAACGTTATATAGCATATCAGGTTAACGTATAACGTTATATAGCATACCAGTATAACGTATAACGTTATATAGCATACCAATATAACGTATAACGTTATATAGTATTACGTTATAGCGTATAACGTTATAGAGAATATGAGTATAACATATAACGTTATATAGCATATCAGTATAACGTATGAAGTAAAATAGCATATCAGTACAACGTATAACGCTATATAGCATATCAGGATAACGTATAACGTTATATAGCATATCAGGATACCGTATAACGTTATATAGCATATCAGGATAACGTATAACGTTATATAGTATTACGTTATAACGTATAACGTTATATAGCATGTCAGTATATCGTATAACGTTACATACTATATCAGGATAACGTATAACGTTATATAGCATATCAGGATAACGTATAACGTTATAGAGAATATGAGTATAACATATAACGTTATATAGCATATCAGGATAACGTATAACGTTATATAGCATACCAGTATAACGTATAACGTTATATAGTATTACGTTATAGCGTATAACGTTATAGAGAATATGAGTATAACATATAACGTTATATAGCATATCAGTATAACGTATGAAGTAAAATAGCATATCAGTACAACGTATAACGTTATATAGCATATCAGGATAACGTATAACGTTATATAGCATATCAGGATACCGTATAACGTTATATAGCATATCAGGATAACGTATAACGTTATATAGTATTACGTTATAACGTATAACGTTATATAGCATGTCAGTATATCGTATAACGTTACATACTATATCAGGATAACGTATAACATTGTATAGCATATCAGGATAACGTATAACGTTATATAGCATATCAGTATAACGTATATCGTTATATAGCATATCAGGATAACGTATATTGCTATTTAGCTAATCAGTATGACGTATAACGATATATAGCATTACGTTATAACGTATAACGTTATGTAGCATACCAATATAACGTATAACGCTATATAGCATACCAGTATAACGTATAACATTATATAGCATACCAGTATAACGTATAACGTTATATAGTATTACGTTGTAGCGTATAACGTTATAGAGAATATGAGTATAACATATAACGTTATATAGCATATCAGGATAACGTATAACGTTATATAGCATATCAGATTACGTATAACGTTATATAGCATATCAGGTTAACGTATAACGTTATATAGCATATCAGGATAACGTATAACGTTATATAGTATTACGTTATAACGTATAACGATATATAGCATGACGTTATAACGATTAACGTTATATAGCCTGTCAGTATAACGTATAACGTTATGTAGCATACCAATATAACGTATAACGTTATATAGCATACCAGTATAACGTATAACGTTATATAGCATACCAGTATAACGTATAACGTTATATAGCATGTCAGGATAACGTATAACGTTATATAGCATACCAGTATAACGTATAACGTTATATAGCATACCAGTATAACGTATAACGTTATATAGTATTATGTTATAGCGTATAACGTTATAGAGAATATGAGTATAACATATAACGTTACATAGCATATCAGGATAACGTATAACGTTATATAGCATATCAGGATAACGTATAACGTTATAGAGAATATGAGTATAACATATAACGTTATATAGCATATCAGGATAACGTATAACGTTATATAGCATACCAGTATAACGTATAACGTTATATAGTATTACGTTATAGCGTATAACGTTATAGAGAATATGAGTATAACATATAACGTTATATAGCATATCAGTATAACGTATGAAGTAAAATAGCATATCAGTACAACGTATAACGTTATATAGCATATCAGGATAACGTATAACGTTATATAGCATATCAGGATACCGTATAACGTTATATAGCATATCAGGATAACGTATAACGTTATATAGTATATCAGGAAAACGCATAACGTTTATAGCATATCAGGATAACTTATAACGTCATATAGCATATCAGTATAACGTATAACGTTATATAGCATATCAGGATAACGTATATTGCTATTTAGCTAATCACTATGACGTATAACGATATATAGCATTACGTTATAACGTATAACGTTATGTAGCATACCAATATAACGTATAACGTTATATAGCATACCAGTATAGCGTATAACGTTATATAGCATATCAGGATAACGTATATCGTTATATAGCATATCAAGAAAACGTATAACGTTTTGTAGCAAATCAAGATAACGTATAACACTATATAGCATATCAAGATAACGTATAACGTTATATAGCATATCAGGATAACGTATATCGTTATATAGCATATCAGTATAACCTATAACGTTATATAGGATATCAGTATATCGTATAACGTTATATAGTATTACGTTATAACGTATAACGATATATAGCATGACGTTACAGCGATTAACGTTTTATAGCATGTCAGTATAACGTATAACGTTATATAGGATATCAGTATATCGTATAACGTTATATCGTATAACGTTATATAGTATTACGTTATAGCGTATTACGTTATATAGCATATGAGTATAACATATAACGTTATATAGCATATCAGGGTAACGTATAACGTTATATAGGATATCAGTATAACGTATAATGTTATAAGGTATTACGTTATAGCGTATTACGTTATATAGCATATCAGTATAACTTATGACGTTATAAGGTATTACGTTATAGCATATTACGTTATATAGCATATCAGTCTAACGTATAACGTTATATAGTACTAAGTTATAACGTATAACGATATATAGCATGACGTTATAACGTATAACGTTATATAGCATACCAATATAACGTATAACGTTATATAGCATACCAGTATAACGTATAACGTTATATAGCATGTCAGTATAACGTATAACATCATATAGCATATCAGGATAACGTATAACGGTATATAGCATATCAGGATAACGTGTAAAGTTATATATCATATCAGTATAACGTATAACTTAATATAGCATATCAGTACAACGTATAACGTTATATAGTACTACGTTATAACGTATAACGATATATAGCATGACGTTATAACGTATAACGTTATATAGCATACCAATATAACGTATAACGTTATATAGCATACCAGTATAACGTATAACGTTATATAGCATACCAGTATAACGTATAACGTTATATAGCATACCAGTATAACGTATAACGTTATATAGCATATCAGGATAACGTATAACGTTATATAGCATATCAGTATAACGTATAACGTTATATAGTATTACGTTATAGCGTATAACGTTATAGAGAATATGAGTATAACATATAACGCTATATAGCATATCAGGATAACGTATAACGTTATATAGCATACCAGTATAACGTATAACGTTATATAGCATATCAGGATAACGTATAACGTTATATAGCATGTCAGTATATCGTATGACGTTATAAGGTATTACGTTATAGCGTATTACGTTATATAGCATATCAGTCTAACATATAACGTTATATAGTATATCAGGATAACGTATAACGTTGTATAGCATATCAGGATAACGTATAACGTTGTATAGCATATCAGGATAACGTATAACGTTATATAGCATACCAGTATAACGTATAACGTTATATAGCATATCAGGATAACGTATAACGTTATATAGCATATCAGGATAACGTATAACGTCATATAGCATACCAACGTAACGTATAACGTTATATAGCATATCAGGATAACGTATAACGTTATATAGCATACCAGTATAACGTATAACGTTATATACTATATCAGGATAACGTATAACGTTGTATAGCATATCAGGATAACGTATAACGTTATATAGCATATCAGTATAACGTATAACGTTATATAGCATATCAGTATAACGTATAACGTTATATAGCATATCAGTATAACGTATAACGTTATATACCATATCAGTATAACGTAAAACGTTATATAGCACATCAAGATAACGTATAACGTTTTATAGCAAATCAAGACATCGTATAACATTATATAGCATATCAGGATAACGTATATCGTTATATAGCATATCAGGATAACGTATAACGTTATATAGCATTTCAGGATAACGTATATTGCTATTTAGCTAATCAGTATGACGTATAACGATATGTAGCATTACGTTATAACGTATAACGTTATGTAGCATACCAACATAACGTATAACGTTATATAGCATACTAGTATAACGTATAACGTTAAATACTATTACGTTATTGCGTATTACGTTATAGAGAATATTAGTATAACATATAACGTTATATAGCATATCGGGATAACGTATAACGTTATATAGCATATCAGCAAACATATAACGTAATATACTATATCAGGATAACGTATAACGTTGTATAGCATATCAGGATAACGTATAACGTTATATAGCATATCAGTATAACGTATAACGTTATATAGCATATCAGAATAACGTATAACGTTATATAGCATATCAGTATAACGTATAACGTTATATAGGATATCAGTATAACATATAACATTATATAGCATATCAGGATACCGTATAACAATATATAGCATATCAGGATAACGTATATCGTTATATAGCATATCAGGATAACGTATATCGTTATATAGCATATCAGGATAACGTATAACGTTATATATCATATCAGGATAACGTGTAAAGTTATATAACATATCAGTATAACGTATAAAGTAATATAGCATATCAGTACAACGTATAACGTTATATAGTATTACGTTATAACGTATAACGATATATAGCATGACGTTATAACGATTAACGTTATATAGCATGTCAGTATAACGTATAACGTTATATAGGATATCAGTATAACGTATAACGTTATAAGGTATTACGTTAAAGCGTATTACGTTATATAGCATATCAGGATAACGTATAACGTTATATAGTATTATGTTATAGCCTATTACGTTATATAGCATATCCGGATAACGTATAACGTTATATAGCATATCAGGATAACGTATAACGTTATGTAGCATATCAGGATAACGTATAACGTTATATAGGATATCAGTATAACGTATAACGTTATATAGCATACCAGTATAACGTATAACGTTATATAGCATACCAGTATAACGTATAACGTTATATAGTATTACGTTATAGCGTATAGAGCATATGAGTATAACATATAACGTTATATAGCATATCAGGATAACGTATAACGTTATATAGCATATCAGGATAACGTATAACGTTATGTAGCATATCAGGATAACGTATAACGTCATATAGCATACCAATGTTACGTATAACGTTATATAGGATATCAGTATAACGTATGACGTTATAAGGTATTACGTTATAGCGTATTACGATATATAGCATATCAGTCTAACGTATAACGTTATATACTATATCAGGATAACGTATAACGTTGTACAGCATATCAGGATAACGTATATCGTTATATAGCATATCAGTATAACGTATAAAGTTATAGAGCATATCAGGATAATGTATATTGCTATTTAGCTAATCAGTATGACGTATAACGTTATATACTATATCAGGATAACGTATAGCGTTGTATAGCATATCAGGATAACGTATAACGTTAGATAGCATATCAGTATAACGTATAACGTTATATAGCATATCAGGATAACGTATATCGTTATATAGCATATCAGGATATCGTATAACGTTATATAGCATATCAGGATAACGTATATTGCTATTTAGCTAATCAGTATGACGTATAACGATAGGTAGCATTACGTTATAACGTATAACGTTATGTAGCATACCAATATAACGTATAACGTTATATAGCATACTAGTATAACGTATAACGTTATATACTATTACGTTATTGCGTATTACGTTATAGAGAATATTAGTATAACATATAACGTTATATAGCATATCAGCAAACGTATAACGTAATATACTATATCAGGATAACGTATAACGTTGTATGGCATATCAGGATAACGTATAACGTTATATAGCATATCAGTATAACGTATAACGTTATATAGCATATCAGAATAACGTATAACGTTATATAGCATATCAGTATAACGTAAAACGTTATATAGCACATCACGATAACGTATAACGTTTTATAGCAAATCAGGACAACGTATGACATTATATAGCATATCAGGATAACGTATAACGTTATAAGGTATTACCTTATAGCGTATAACGTTATATAGCATATCAGGATAACGTATAACGTTATATAGCATATCAGGATAACGTATATTGCTATTTAGCTAATCACTATGACGTATAACGATATATAGCATTACGTTATAACGTATAACGTTATGTAGCATACCAATATAACGTATAACGTTATATAGCATACCAGTATAGCGTATAACGTTATATAGCATATCAGGATAACGTATATCGTTATATAGCATATCAGGATAACGTATAACGTTGTATAGCATATCAGGATAACGCATAACGTTATATAGCATATCAGTATAACGTATAACGTTACATAGCATATCAGTATAACGTAAAACGTTATATAGCATATCAAGAAAACGTATAACGTTTTGTAGCAATTCAAGATAACGTATAACACTATATAGCATATCAAGATAACGTATAACGTTATATAGCATATGAGGATAACGTATATCGTTATATAGCATATCAGTATAACCTATAACGTTATATAGGATATCAGTATATCGTATAACGTTATATAGTATTACGTTATAACGTATAACGATATATAGCATGACGTTACAGCGATTAACGTTTTATAGCATGTCAGTATAACGTATAACGTTATATAGGATATCAGTATATCGTATAACGTTATATCGTATAACGTTATATAGTATTACGTTATAGCGTATTACGTTACATAGCATATGAGTATAACATATAACGTTATATAGCATATCAGGGTAACGTATAACGTTATATAGGATATCAGTATAACGTATAATGTTATAAGGTATTACGTTATAGCGTATTACGTTATATAGCATATCAGTATAACTTATGACGTTATAAGGTATTGCGTTATAGCGTATTACGTTATATAGCATATCAGTCTAACGTATAACGTTATATAGTACTAAGTTATAACGTATAACGATATATAGCATGTCAGTATAACGTATAACATCATATAGCATATCAGGATAACGTATAACGGTATATAGCATATCAGTATATCGTATAACGTTATATAGTATTACGTTATAACGTATAACGTTATATGGCATGTCAGTATAACGTGTAACGTCATATAGCATATCAGGATATCGTATAACGTTATACAGCATATCAGGATAACGTATAACGGTATATAGCATATCAGTATAACGTATAACGTTATATAGTATACCAGTATAACGTATAACGTTATATAGGATATCAGTATAACGTATAACGTTTTATAGTATTACGTAATATTGCACATCTGTATAACGTATAACGATATATAGCATATCAGTTTGACGTATAACGTTATGCAGCATATCAGGATAACGTATAACGTCATATAGCATACCAATGTAACGTATAAAGTTATATAGGATATCAGTATAACGTATAACGTTATATAGTATTACGTTATAACGTATAACGTTATATGGCATGTCAGTATAACGTGTAACGTCATATAGCATATCAGGATATCGTATAACGTTATACAGCATATCAGGATAACGTGTAAAGTTATATAACATATCAGTATAACGTATAAAGTAATATAGCATATCAGTACAACGTATAACGTTATATAGTATTACGTTATAACCTATAACGATATATAGCATGACGTTATAACGATTAACGTTATATAGCATGTCAGTATAACGTATAACGTTATATAGCATATCAGTATAACGTGTAACGTTATATAGGATATCAGTATAACGTAGAACGTTATATAGGGTATCAGGATATCGTATAACGTTATATAGTATGACGTTGTAGCGTATTACATTATATAGCATATCAGTAAAACGTATGACGTTATACAGCAAATCAGGATAAGGTATAACGT
The DNA here is from genome assembly GCA_911622165.2 of Bombus sylvestris. Classification (NCBI taxonomy): domain Eukaryota; kingdom Metazoa; phylum Arthropoda; class Insecta; order Hymenoptera; family Apidae; genus Bombus; species Bombus sylvestris. The sequence goes on along the minus strand of OU443146.1, from coordinate 8,459,714 downwards.
TATATAGCATATCAGTATAACGTATAACGTTATATAGCATACCCGTATAACGTATAACGTTATATAGGATATCAGTATAACGTAGAACGTTATATAGGGTATCAGGATATCGTATAACGTTATATAGTATGACGTCGTTGCGTATTACATTATATAGCATATCAGTAGAACGTATAACGTTATATAGCATATCAGGATAACGTAGAACGTTATATAGCATACCCGTGTAACGTATAACGTTATATAGGATATCAGTATAACGTATAACGTTATATAGCATATCAGTATAATGTATAACGTTATATAGCATACCCGTATAACGTATAACGTTATATAGGATATCAGTATAACGTATAACGTTATATAGCATATCAGTATAACGTATAACGCTATATAGCATATCAGTATAACGTATAACGTTATATAGCATTTCAGGATACCGTATAACGTTATATAGCATATCAGGATAACGTATAACGTTATATAGCATATCAAGATAACGTCTAACGTTATATTGCATATCAGGGTAACGTATAACGTTATATAGCATATCAGTATCACGTATAACGTTATATAGCATACCAGTAAAACGTATAACGTTATGTAGCATATCAGTATATCGTATAACGTTATACAGCATATCAGGATAACGTGTAAAGTTATATAGCACACCAGTATAACGTATAACGTTATATAGCATATCAGGATAACGTATAACGTTATATTGCATATGAGGGTAACGTATAACGTTATATAGCATATCAGTATAACGTATAACGTTATATAGCATACCAGTATAACGCATAATATTATGTAGCATATCAGGATGACGTATTACGTTATATAGTATATCAGTATAACGTATAACGTTATATAGCATACCAGTATAACGAATAATATTATGTAGCATATCAGGATGACGTATTACGTTATATAGCATATCAGGATAACGTATAACGTTGTATAGCTATCAGGATAACGTATAACGTTATATAGCATATCAAGATAACGTATAACATTATATAGCACATCAGGATAACGTATAACGATATATAGCATATCAGGATAACGTATATCGTTATATAGCATATCAGGATAACGCATAACGTTATATAGCATATCAGGATAACGTATAACGTCATATAGCATGACGTTATAGCGATTAACGTTTTATAGAATGTCAGTGTAACGTATAACATTATAAGGAATTACGTTATAGCGTATTACGTTATATAGCATATCAGTATAACGTATGACGTTATAAGGTATTACGTTACAGCGTATTACGTTATATAGCATATCAGGATAACGTAGAACGTTATATAGCTTATCAAGGATAACGTACAACGTTATATAGCATATCAGGATGACGTATTACGTTATATAGTATATCAGTATAACGTATAACGTTATATAGCATACCAGTATAACGAATAATATTATGTAGCATATCAGGATGACGTATTACGTTATATAGCATATCAGTATAACGTATAACGTTATATAGCATTTCAGGATAACGTATAACGTTGTATAGCATATCAGGATAACGTATAACGTTATATAGCATATCAAGATAACGTCTAACGTTATATTGCATATCAGGGTAACGTATAACGTTATATAGCATATCAGTATAACGCATAACGTTATATAGCATATCAGTATAACGTATAACGTTATATAGCATTTCAGGATACCGTATAACGTTATATTGCATATCAGGATAACGTATAACGTTATATAGCATATCAAGATAACGTCTAACGTTATATTGCATATCAGGGTAACGTATAACGTTATATAGCATATCAGTATCACGTATAACGTTATATAGCATACCAGTAAAACGTATAACGTTATGTAGCATATCAGTATATCGTATAACGTTATACAGCATATCAGGATAACGTGTAAAGTTATATAGCACACCAGTATAACGTATAACGTTATATAGCATATCAGGATAACGTATAACGTTATATAGCATATCAAGATAACGTCTAACGTTATATTGCATATCAGGGTAACGTATAACGTTATATAGCATATCAGTATCACGTATAACGTTATATAGCATACCAGTATAACGAATAATATTATGTAGCATATCAGGATGACGTATAACGTCATATAGCATACCAGTATAACGTATAACGTTATATAGGATATCAGTATAACGTATAACGTTATGTAGTATTACGTTCTAGCGCAATACTTTATATAGCACATCAGTATAACGCATAACGTTATATAGCATATCAGTATAACGTATAACGTTATATAGCATTTCAGGATACCGTATAACGTTATATAGCATATCAGGATAACGTATAACGTTATATAGCATATCAAGATAACGTCTAACGTTATATTGCATATCAGGGTAACGTATAACGTTATATAGCATATCAGTATCACGTATAACGTTATATAGCATACCAGTAAAACGTATAACGTTATGTAGCATATCAGTATATCGTATAACGTTATACAGCATATCAGGATAACGTGTAAAGTTATATAGCACACCAGTATAACGTATAACGTTATATAGCATATCAGGATAACGTATAACGTTATATTGCATATGAGGGTAACGTATAACGTTATATAGCATATCAGTATAACGTATAACGTTATATAGCATACCAGTATAACGCATAATATTATGTAGCATATCAGGATGACGTATAACGTCATATAGCATACCAGTATAACGTATAACGTTATATAGGATATCAGTATAACGTATAACGTTATGTAGTATTACGTTCTAGCGCAATACTTTATATAGCACATCAGTATAACGCATAACGTAATATAGCATATCAGTATAACGTATAACGTTATACAGCATATCAGGATAACGTATAACGTTGTATAGCATATCCGGATAACGTATAACGTTATATATCATATCAGTATAACGTATGACGTTATAAGGTATTACGTTATAGCGTATTACGTTATATAGCATATCAGTATAACGTATGACGTTATAAGGTATTACGTTATAACGTATTACGTTATATAGCATATCAGTCTAACGTATAACGATATATAGTATATCAGTATAACGTATAACGTTGTATAGCATATCCGGATAACGTATAACGTTATATAGCATATCAGTCTAACGTGTAACGTCATATAGTATATCAGGATAACGTATAACGTTGTATAGCATATCAGGATAACGTATAACGTTATATAGCATGTCAGTATAACGTATAACGTTATATGGGATATCAGTATAACGTATGACGTTATAAGGTATTGCGTTATAGCGTATTACGTTATATAGCATATCAGTATAACGCATGACGTTATAAGGTATTACGTTATAACGTATTACGTTATATAGCATATCAGTATAACGTATAACGTTATATAGCATATCAGGATAACGTGTAAAATTATACAACATATCAGTATAACGTATGAAGTAAAATAGCATATCAGTACAACGTATAACGTTATATAGTATTACGTTATAACGTATAACGATATATAGCATGACGTTATAACGTTTAACGCTATATTGCACGTCAGTATGACGTATAACGTTATATAGGATATCAGTATAACGTATAACGTTATATAGCATACCAATATAACGTATAACGTTATATAGTATTACGTTATAGCGTATTACGTTATATAGCATATCAGTATAACGTATGACGTTATAAGGTATTACGTTATAGCGTATTACCTTATATAGCATATCAGTCTAACGTGTAACGTCATATAGTATATCAGGATAACGTATAACGTTGTATAGCATATCAGGATAACGTATTACGTTATATAGCATATCAGTATAACGTATAACGTTATATAGCATATCAGAATAGCGTAAAACGTTATATAGCATATCAAGATAACGTATAACGTTTTATAGCAAATCAAGATAACATATAACATTATATTGCATATCAGGATAACGTATAACGTTATATAGCATAATAGTCTAACGTGTAACGTCATATAGTATATCAGGATAACGTATAACGCTGTATAGCATATCAGGATAACGTATAACGTTATATAGCATATCAGTATAACGTATAACGTTATATAGCATATCAGAATAGCGTAAAACGTTATATAGCATACCAGTATAACGAATAATATTATGTAGCATATCAGGATGACGTATAACGTCATATAGCATACCAGTATAACGTATAACGTTATTTAGTATATCAGTATAACGTATAACGTTATGTAGTATTACGTTCTAGCGCAATACTTTATATAGCACCTCAGTATAACGCATAACGTTATATAGCATATCAGTATAACGTATAACGTTATATAGCATTTCAGGATACCGTGTAACGTTATATAGCATATCAGTATAACGTATAACGTTATATAGCATACCAGTGTAACGAATAATATTATGTAGCATATCAGGATGACGTATAACGTCATATAGCATACCAGTATAACGTATAACGTTATATAGTATATCAGTATAACGTATAACGTTATTTAGTAATACGTTCTAGCGCAATACTTTATATAGCACATCAGTATAACGCATAACGTTATATAGCATATCAGTATAACGTATAACGTTAAACAGCATATCAGGATAACGTGTAAAGTTATATAGCACACCAGTATAACGTATAACGTTATATAGCATATCAGGATAACGTCTAACGTTATATTGCATATCAGGGTAACGTATAACGTTATGTAGTATTACGTTCTAGCGCAATACTTTATATAGCACATCAGTATAACGCATAACGTAATATAGCATATCAGTATAACGTATAACGTTACACGGCATATCAGGATAACGTATAACGTTGTATAGCATATCCGGATAACGTATAACGTTATATAGCATATCAGTATAACGTATGACGTTATAAGGTATTACGTTATAGCGTATTACGTTATATAGCATATCAGTATAACGTATGACGTTATAAGGTATTACGTTATAACGTATTACGTTATATAGCATACAGTCTAACGTATAACGATATATAGTATATCAGTATAACGTATAACGTTGTATAGCATATCAGGATAACGTATAACGTTATATAGCATGTCAGTATAACGTATAACGTTATATGGGATATCAGTATAACGTATGACGTTATAAGGTATTACGTTATAGCGTATTACGTTATATAGCATATCAGTATAACGTATGACGTTATAAGGTATTACGTTATAACGTATGACGTTATAAGGTATTACGTTATAACGTATTACGTTATATAGCATATCAGTATAACGTATAACGTTATATAGCATATCAGGATAACGTGTAAAGTTATACAACATATCAGTATAACGTATGAAGTAAAATAGCATATCAGTACAACGTATAACGTTATATAGCATATCAGGATAACGTGTAAAGTTATACAACATATCAGTATAACGTATGAAGTAAAATAGCATATCAGTACAACGTATAACGTTATATAGTATTACGTTATAACGTATAACGATATATAGCATGACGTTATAACGGTTAACGCTATATTGCACGTCAGTATGACGTATAACGTTATATAGGATATCAGTATAACGTATAACGTTATATAGCATACCAATATAACGTATAACGTTATATAGTATTACGTTATAGCGTATTACGTTATATAGCATATCAGTATAACGTATAACGTTATACAGAATATCAGGATAATGTATAACGTTATGTAGCATATCAGGATAACGTATAACGTCATATAGCATACCAATGTAACGTATAACGTTATATAGGATATCAGTATAACGTATAATTTTATATAGTATTACGTTATAACGTATAATATTATATAGCATGTCAGTATAACGTATAACGTCATATAGCATATCAGGATATCCTATAACGTTTTATAGCATATCAGGATAACGTGTAAAGTTATATAACATATCAGTACAACGTATAACGTTATATAGTATTACGTTATAACGTATAACGCTATATAGCATGACGTTATAACGATTAACGTTATATAGCATATCAGTGTAACGTATGACGTTATAAGGTATTACGTTACAGCGTATAACGTTATATAGCATACCAATATAACGTATAACGTTATATAGTATTACGTTATAGCGTATTACGTTATATAGCATGTCAGTATAACGTATAACGTTATACAGAATATCAGGATAATGTATAACGTTATGTAGCATATCAGGATATCCTATAACGTTTTATAGCATATCAGGATAACGTGTAAAGTTATATAACATATCAGTACAACGTATAACGTTATATAGTATTACGTTATAACGTATAACGATATATAGCATGACGTTATAACGATTAACGTTATATAGCATATCAGTGTAACGTATGACGTTATAAGGTATTACGTTACAGCGTATTACGTTATATAGCATATCAGTCTAACGTATAACGTTATATAGTATATCAGGATAACGTATAACGTTGTATAGCATATCAGGATAACGTATAACGTTATATAACATATCAGTATAACGTATAACGTCATATAGCATACCAATGTAACGTATAACGTTATATAGGATATCAGTATAACGTATAACGTTATATAGTATTACGTTATAACGTATAATATTATATAGCATGTCAGTATAACGTATAACGTCATATAGCATATCAGGATATCCTATAACGTTTTATAGCATATCAGGATAACGTGTAAAGTTATATAACATATCAGTACAACGTATAACGTTATATAGTATTACGTTATAACGTATAACGCTATATAGCATGACGTTATAACGATTAACGTTATATAGCATATCAGTGTAACGTATGACGTTATAAGGTATTACGTTACAGCGTATTACGTTATATAGCATATCAGTCTAACGTATAACGTTATATAGTATATCAGGATAACGTATAACGTTGTATAGCATATCAGGATAACGTATAACGTTATATAACATATCAGTATAACGTATAACGTTATATAGCATATCAGTATAACGTAAAACGCTATATAGCATATCAAGACAACGTATAACGTTATATAGCATATCAGGATAACGTAGAACGTTATATAGCTTATCAAGGATAACGTACAACGTTATATTGCATATCAGGATGACGTATTACGTTATATAGCATATCAGTATAACGTATAACGTTATATAGCATTTCAGGATAACGTATAACGTTGTATAGCATATCAGGTTAACGTATAACGTTATATAGCATATCAAGATAACGTCTAACGTTATATTGCATATCAGGGTAACGTACAACGTTATATAGCATATCAGTATCACGTATAACGTTATATAGCATACCAGTAAAACGTATAACGTTATGTAGCATATCAGTATATCGTATAACGTTATACAGCATATCAGGATAACGTGTAAAGTTATATAGCACACCAGTATAACGTATAACGTTATATAGCATATCAGGATAACGTCTAACGTTATATTGCATATCAGGGTAACGTATAACGTTATATAGCATATCAGTATAACGTATAACGTTATATAGCGTACCAGTATAACGTATAACGTTATAAAGCATACAGGATAACGTATAACGTTATATAGCATATCAGTATAACGTATAACGTTATATAGCATACCAGTATAACGAATAATATTATGTAGCATATCAGGATGACGTATAGCGTCATATAGCATACCAGTATAACGTATAACGTTATACAGCATATCAGGATAACGTATAACGTTGTATAGCATATCCGGATAACGTATAACGTTATATAGCATATCAGTATAACGTATGACGTTATAAGGTATTACGTTATAGCGTATTACGTTATATAGCATATCAGTATAACGTATGACGTTATAAGGTATTACGTTATAACGCATTACGTTATATAGCATATCAGTCTAACGTATTACGTTATATAGCATATCAGTCTAACGTATAACGATATATAGTATATCAGTATAACGTATCACGTTGTATAGCATATCCGGATAACGTATAACGTTATATAGCATATCAGGATAACGTATAACGTTATATAGCATATCAGGATAACGTGTAAAGTTATACAACATATCAGTATAACGTATGAAGTAAAATAGCATATCAGTATCACGTATAACGTTATATAGCATACCAGTAAAACGTATAACGTTATGTAGCATATCAGTATATCGTATAACGTTATATTGCATATCAGGGTAACGTATAACGTTATATAGCATATCAGTATAACGTATAACGTTATATAGCATATCAGTCTAACGTGTAACGTCATATAGTATATCAGGATAACGTATAACGTTGTATAGCATATCAGGATAACGTATAACGTGTATAGCGTATCAGGATAACGTATAACGTTATATAGCATATCAGTATAACGTATAACGTTATATAGCATATCAGAATAGCGTAAAACGTTATATAGCATATCAAGATAACGTATAACGTTTTATAGCAAATCAAGATAACATATAATATTATATTGCATATGAGGATAACGTATAACGTTATATAGCATATCAGGATAACGTGTAAAGTTATATAACATATCAGTATAACGTATAAAGTAATATAGCATATCAGTACAACGTATAACGTTATATAGTATTACGTTATAACGTATAACGATATATAGCATGACGTTATAACGATTAACGTTTTATAGCATGTCAGTATAACGTATAACGTTATATAGGATATCAGTATAACGTATAACGTTATAAGGTATTACGTTATAGCGTATTACGTTATATAGCATATCAGTATAACGTATGACGTTATAAGGTATTACGTTACAGCGTATTACGCTATATAGCATATCAGTCTAACGTATAACGTCATATAGTATATCAAGATAACGTATAACGTTGTATAGCATATCAGGATAACGTATAACGTTATATAGCATATCAGTATAACGTAAAACGTTATATAGCATATCAAGATAACGTATAATGTTTTATTGCAAATCAAGATAACGTATAACATTATATAGCACATCAGGATAACGTATAACGATATATAGCATATCAGGATAACGTATATCGTTATACAGCATATCAGGATAACGCATAACGTTATATAGCATATCAGGATAACGTATAACGTTATATAGCATATCAGGATAACGTATAACGTTATGTAGCATATCAGGGTAACGTATAACGTTATATAGCATATCAGTATAACGTATAACGTTATACAGGATATCAGTATATCGTATAACGTTATATAGTATTACGTTATAACGTATAACGATATATAGCATGACGTTATAGCGATTAACGTTTTATAGCATGTCAGTATAACGTATAACGTTATACAGGATATCAGTATATCGTATAACGTTATATAGTATTACGTTATAACGTATTACGTTATATAGCATATGAGTATAACATATAACGTTATATAGCATATCAGGATAACGTATAACGTTATATAGGATATCAGTATAACGTATAATGTTATAAGGTATTACGTTATAGCGTATTACGTTATATAGCATATCAGTATAACGTATGACGTTATAAGATATTACGTTATAGCGTATTACGTTATATAGGATATCAGTATAACGTATAACGTTATATAGTATTACGTTATAACGTATAACGTCATATAGCATGTCAGTATAGCGTATAACGTCATATAGCATAGCAGGATAACGTATAACGTTATATAGCGTATACGTATAACGCGTAAAGTTATATAACATATCAGTATAACATATAAAGTAATATTCCATATCAGTACAACGTATAACGTTATATAGTATTACGTTATAACGTATAACGATATATAGCATGACGTTATAACGAGTAACGTTATATAGCATATCAGTATAACGTATAACGTTACATAGTATTACGTTCTAGCGCATTACGTTATATAGCACATCAGTATAGCGCATAACGTAATATAGCATATCAGTATAACGTATTACGTTATATAGCATATCAGTATAACGTATAACGTTATATAGCATTTCAGGATAACGTATAACGTTGTATAGCATATCAGGATAACGTATAACGTTATATAGCATATCAAGATAACGTCTAACGTTATATTGCATATCAGGGTAACGTACAACGTTATATAGCATACCAGTATAACGTATAACGTTATAAAGCATACAGGATAACGTATAACGTTATATAGCATATCAGGATAACGTCTAACGTTATATTGCATATCAGGGTAACGTATAACGTTATATAGCATATCAGTATCACGTATAACGTTATATAGCATACCAGTAATACGTATAACGTTATGTAGCATATCAGTATATCGTATAACGTTATACAGCATATCAGGATAACGTGTAAAGTTATATAGCACACCAGTATAACGTATAACGTTATATAGCATATCAGGATAACGTCTAACGTTATATTGCATATCAGGGTAACGTATAACGTTATAAAGCATACAGGATAACGTATAACGTTATATAGCATATCAGTATAACGTATAACGTTATATAGCATACCAGTATAACGAATAATATTATGTAGCATATCAGGATGACGTATAGCGTCATATAGCATACCAGTATAACGTATAACGTTATACAGCATATCAGGATAACGTATAACGTTGTATAGCATATCCGGATAACGTATAACGTTATATAGCATATCAGTATAACGTATGACGTTATAAGGTATTACGTTATAGCGTATTACGTTATATAGCATATCAGTATAACGTATGACGTTATAAGGTATTACGTTATAACGCATTACGTTATATAGCATATCAGTCTAACGTATAACGATATATAGTATATCAGTATAACGTATAACGTTGTATAGCATATCCGGATAACGTATAACGTTATATAGCATATCAGTCTAACGTGTAACGTCATATAGTATATCAGGATAACGTATAACGTTGTATAGCATATCAGGATAACGTATAACGTTATATAGCATGTCAGTATAACGTATAACGTTATATGGGATATCAGTATAACGTATGACGTTATATAGCATATCAGTCTAACGTGTACCGTCATATAGTATATCAGGATAACGTATAACGTCGTATTGCATATCAGGATAACGTATAACGTTATATAGCATGTCAGTATAACGTATAACGTTATATGGGATATCAGTATAACGTATGACGTTATAAGGTATTACGTTATAGCGTATTACGTTATATAGCATATCAGTATAACGTATGACGTTATAAGGTATTACGTTATAAGGTATTACGTTATATAGCATATCAGTATAACGTATGACGTTATAAGGTATTACGTTATAACGTATTACGTTATATAGCATATCAGTCTAACGTATAACGATATATAGTATATCAGTATAACGTATCACGTTGTATAGCATATCCGGATAACGTATAACGTTATATAGCATATCAGGATAACGTATAACGTTATATAGCATATCAGGATAACGTGTAAAGTTATACAACATATCAGTATAACGTATGAAGTAAAATAGCATATCAGTATCACGTATAACGTTATATAGCATACCAGTAAAACGTATAACGTTATGTAGCATATCAGTATATCGTATAACGTTATATTGCATATCAGGGTAACGTATAACGTTATATAGCATATCAGTATAACGTATAACGTTATATAGCATATCAGTCTAACGTGTAACGTCATATAGTATATCAGGATAACGTATAACGTTGTATAGCATATCAGGATAACGTATAACGTGTATAGCGTATCAGGATAACGTATAACGTTATATAGCATATCAGTATAACGTATAACGTTATATAGCATATCAGAATAGCGTAAAACGTTATATAGCATATCAAGATAACGTATAACGTTTTATAGCAAATCAAGATAACATATAATATTATATTGCATATGAGGATAACGTATAACGTTATATAGCATATCAGGATAACGTGTAAAGTTATATAACATATCAGTATAACGTATAAAGTAATATAGCATATCAGTACAACGTATAACGTTATATAGTATTACGTTATAACGTATAACGATATATAGCATGACGTTATAACGATTAACGTTTTATAGCATGTCAGTATAACGTATAACGTTATATAGGATATCAGTATAACGTATAACGTTATAAGGTATTACGTTATAGCGTATTACGTTATATAGCATATCAGTATAACGTATGACGTTATAAGGTATTACGTTACAGCGTATTACGCTATATAGCATATCAGTCTAACGTATAACGTCATATAGTATATCAAGATAACGTATAACGTTGTATAGCATATCAGGATAACGTATAACGTTATATAGCATATCAGTATAACGTAAAACGTTATATAGCATATCAAGATAACGTATAATGTTTTATTGCAAATCAAGATAACGTATAACATTATATAGCACATCAGGATAACGTATAACGATATATAGCATATCAGGATAACGTATATCGTTATATAGCATATCAGGATAACGCATAACGTTATATAGCATATCAGGATAACGTATAACGTTATATAGCATATCAGGATAACGTATAACGTTATGTAGCATATCAGGGTAACGTATAACGTTATATAGCATATCAGTATAACGTATAACGTTATACAGGATATCAGTATATCGTATAACGTTATATAGTATTACGTTATAACGTATAACGATATATAGCATGACGTTATAGCGATTAACGTTTTATAGCATGTCAGTATAACGTATAACGTTATACAGGATATCAGTATATCGTATAACGTTATATAGTATTACGTTATAACGTATTACGTTATATAGCATATGAGTATAACATATAACGTTATATAGCATATCAGGATAACGTATAACGTTATATAGGATATCAGTATAACGTATAATGTTATAAGGTATTACGTTATAGCGTATTACGTTATATAGCATATCAGTATAACGTATGACGTTATAAGATATTACGTTATAGCGTATTACGTTATATAGGATATCAGTATAACGTATAACGTTATATAGTATTACGTTATAACGTATAACGTCATATAGCATGTCAGTATAGCGTATAACGTCATATAGCATAGCAGGATAACGTATAACGTTATATAGCGTATACGTATAACGCGTAAAGTTATATAACATATCAGTATAACATATAAAGTAATATTCCATATCAGTACAACGTATAACGTTATATAGTATTACGTTATAACGTATAACGATATATAGCATGACGTTATAACGAGTAACGTTATATAGCATATCAGTATAACGTATAACGTTACATAGTATTACGTTCTAGCGCATTACGTTATATAGCACATCAGTATAGCGCATAACGTAATATAGCATATCAGTATAACGTATAACGTTATACAGCATATCAGGATAACGTATAAGGTTATGTAGCATATCAGGATAACGTATAAAAGTATGTAGCATATCAGGATGACGTATAACGTCATATAGCATACCAGTATAACGTATAACGTTATATAGGATATCAGTATAACGTATAACGTTATATAGTATTACGTTCTAGCGCAATACGTTATTTAGCACATGAGTATAACGCATAACGTAATATAGCTTATCAGTATAACGTATAACGTTATACAGCATATCAGGATAACGTATAACGTTATGTAGCATATCAGGATAACGTATAACGTCATATAGCATACCAATGTAACGTATAACGTTATATAGGATATCAGTATAACGTATAACGTTATATAGTATTACGTTATAACGTACAACGTTATATAGCATGTCAGTATAACGTATAACGTCTATATAGGATATCAGTATAACGTATAATGTTATAAGGTATTACGTTATAGCGTATTACGTTATATAGCATATCAGTATAACGTATGACGTTATAAGGTATTACGTTATAGCGTATTACGTTATATAGCATGTCAGTATAACGTATAACGTCTATATAGGATATCAGTATAACGTATAATGTTATAAGGTATTACGTTATAGCGTATTACGTTATATAGCATATCAGTATAACGTATAACGTTATATAGCATATCAGTATAACGTAAAACGTTATATAGCATATCACGATAACGTATAACGTTTTATAGCAAATCAAGATAACGTATAACATTATATAGCATATCAGGATAACGTATAACGTTATATAGCATATCAGGATAACGTATAACGTTATATAGCATACCAACATAACGTAAAACGTTATATAGCATACCAGTATAACGTATAACGTTATAAACTATTACGTTATAGCGTATTACGTTATAGACAATATTAGTGTATCATATAACGTTACATAGCATATCAGGATAACGTATAACGTTATATAGCATATCAGCAAACGTATAACGTTATGTAGCATATCAGGATAACGTATAACCTTATGTAGCGTATCAGGATGACGTATAACGTCATATAGCATACCAGTATAACGTATAACGTTATATAGGATATCAGTATAACGTATAACGTTATATAGCATATCAGGATAACGTATAACGTTATATAGCATATCAGCAAACGTATAACGTTATGTAGCATATCAGGATAACGTATAACCTTATGTAGCGTATCAGGATGACGTATAACGTCATATAGCATACCAGTATAACGTATAACGTTATATAGGATATCAGTATAACGTATAACGTTATACAGTATTACGTTCTAGCGCAATACGTTATTTAGCACATCAGTATAACGCATAACGTAATGTAGCATATCAGTATAACGTATAACGTTATACAGAATATCAGGATAATGTATAACGTTATGTAGCATATCAGGATAACGTATAACGTCATATAGCATACCAATGTAACGTATAACGTTATATAGCATATCAGGATAACGTAGAACGTTATATAGCTTATTAAGGATAACGTACAACGTTATATTGCATATCAGGATGACGTATTACGTTATATAGCATATCAGTATAACGTATAACGTTATATAGTATATCAGGATAACGTATAACGTTGTATAGCATATCAGGATAACGTATAACGTTATATAACATATCAGTATAACGTATAACGTTATATAGCATATCAGTATAACGTAAAACGCTATATAGCATATCAAGACAACGTATAACGTTCTATAGCATATCAGGATAACGTAGAACGTTATATAGCTTATTAAGGATAACGTACAACGTTATATTGCATATCAGGATGACGTATTACGTTATATAGCATATCAGTATAACGTATAACGTTATATAGCATTTCAGGATAACGTATAACGTTGTATAGCATATCAGGATAACGTATAACGTTATATAGCATATCAAGATAACGTCTAACGTTATATTGCATATCAGGGTAACGTACAACGTTATATAGTATATCAGTATCACGTATAACGTTATATAGCATACCAGTAAAACGTATAACGTTATGTAGCATATCAGTATATCGTATAACGTTATATTGCATATCAGGGTAACGTATAACGTTATATAGCATATCAGTATAACGTATAACGTTATATAGCATACCAGTATAACGTATAACGTTATAAAGCATACAGGATAACGTATAACGTTATATAGCATATCAGGATAACGTCTAACGTTATATTGCATATCAGGGTAACGTATAACGTTATATAGCATATCAGTATCACGTATAACGTTATATAGCATACCAGTAATACGTATAACGTTATGTAGCATATCAGTATATCGTATAACGTTATACAGCATATCAGGATAACGTGTAAAGTTATATAGCACACCAGTATAACGTATAACGTTATATAGCATATCAGGATAACGTCTAACGTTATATTGCATATCAGGGTAACGTATAACGTTATATAGCATATCAGTATAACGTATAACGTTATATAGCATACCAGTATAACGTATAACGTTATAAAGCATACAGGATAACGTATAACGTTATATAGCATATCAGTATAACGTATAACGTTATATAGCATACCAGTATAACGAATAATATTATGTAGCATATCAGGATGACGTATAGCGTCATATAGCATACCAGTATAACGTATAACGTTATACAGCATATCAGGATAACGTATAACGTTGTATAGCATATCCGGATAACGTATAACGTTATATAGCATATCAGTATAACGTATGACGTTATAAGGTATTACGTTATAGCGTATTACGTTATATAGCATATCAGTATAACGTATGACGTTATAAGGTATTACGTTATAACGCATTACGTTATATAGCATACCAGTCTAACGTATAACGATATATAGTATATCAGTATAACGTATAACGTTGTATAGCATATCCGGATAACGTATAACGTTATATAGCATATCAGTCTAACGTGTAACGTCATATAGTATATCAGGATAACGTATAACGTTGTATAGCATATCAGGATAACGTATAACGTTATATAGCATGTCAGTATAACGTATAACGTTACATGGGATATCAGTATAACGTATAACGTTATATAGCATATCAGTCTAACGTGTAACGTCATATAGTATATCAGGATAACGTATAACGTCGTATTGCATATCAGGATAACGTATAACGTTATATAGCATGTCAGTATAACGTATAACGTTATATGGGATATCAGTATAACGTATGACGTTATAAGGTATTACGTTATAGCGTATTACGTTATATAGCATATCAGTATAACGTATGACGTTATAAGGTATTACGTTATAAGGTATTACGTTATATAGCATATCAGTATAACGTATGACGTTATAAGGTATTACGTTATAACGTATTACGTTATATAGCATATCAGTCTAACGTATAACGATATATAGTATATCAGTATAACGTATCACGTTGTATAGCATATCCGGATAACGTATAACGTTATATAGCATATCAGGATAACGTATAACGTTATATAGCATATCAGGATAACGTGTAAAGTTATACAACATATCAGTATAACGTATGAAGTAAAATAGCATATCAGTATCACGTATAACGTTATATAGCATACCAGTAAAACGTATAACGTTATGTAGCATATCAGTATATCGTATAACGTTATATTGCATATCAGGGTAACGTATAACGTTATATAGCATATCAGTATAACGTATAACGTTATATAGCATATCAGTCTAACGTGTAACGTCATATAGTATATCAGGATAACGTATAACGTTGTATAGCATATCAGGATAACGTATAACGTGTATAGCATATCAGGATAACGTATAACGTTATATAGCATATCAGTATAACGTATAACGTTATATAGCATATCAGAATAGCGTAAAACGTTATATAGCATATCAAGATAACGTATAACGTTTTATAGCAAATCAAGATAACATATAATATTATATTGCATATGAGGATAACGTATAACGTTATATAGCATATCAGGATAACGTGTAAAGTTATATAACATATCAGTATAACGTATAAAGTAATATAGCATATCAGTACAACGTATAACGTTATATAGTATTACGTTATAACGTATAACGATATATAGCATGACGTTATAACGATTAACGTTTTATAGCATGTCAGTATAACGTATAACGTTATATAGGATATCAGTATAACGTATAACGTTATAAGGTATTACGTTATAGCGTATTACGTTATATAGCATATCAGTATAACGTATGACGTTATAAGGTATTACGTTACAGCGTATTACGCTATATAGCATATCAGTCTAACGTATAACGTCATATAGTATATCAAGATAACGTATAACGTTGTATAGCATATCAGGATAACGTATAACGTTATATAGCATATCAGTATAACGTAAAACGTTATATAGCATATCAAGATAACGTATAATGTTTTATTGCAAATCAAGATAACGTATAACATTATATAGCACATCAGGATAACGTATAACGATATATAGCATATCAGGATAACGTATATCGTTATACAGCATATCAGGATAACGCATAACGTTATATAGCATATCAGGATAACGTATAACGTTATATAGCATATCAGGATAACGTATAACGTTATGTAGCATATCAGGGTAACGTATAACGTTATATAGCATATCAGTATAACGTATAACGTTATACAGGATATCAGTATATCGTATAACGTTATATAGTATTACGTTATAACGTATAACGTCATATAGCATGTCAGTATAGCGTATAACGTCATATAGCATAGCAGGATAACGTATAACGTTATATAGCGTATACGTATAACGCGTAAAGTTATATAACATATCAGTATAACATATAAAGTAATATTCCATATCAGTACAACGTATAACGTTATATAGTATTACGTTATAACGTATAACGATATATAGCATGACGTTATAACGAGTAACGTTATATAGCATATCAGTATAACGTATAACGTTACATAGTATTACGTTCTAGCGCAGTACGTTATATAGCACATCAGTATAGCGCATAACGTAATATAGCATATCAGTATAACGTATAACGTTATACAGCATATCAGGATAACGTATAAGGTTATGTAGCATATCAGGATAACGTATAAAAGTATGTAGCATATCAGGATGACGTATAACGTCATATAGCATACCAGTATAACGTATAACGTTATATAGGATATCAGTATAACGTATAACGTTATATAGTATTACGTTCTAGCGCAATACGTTATTTAGCACATGAGTATAACGCATAACGTAATATAGCTTATCAGTATAACGCATAACGTTATACAGCATATCAGGATAACGTATAACGTTATGTAGCATATCAGGATAACGTATAACGTCATATAGCATACCAATGTAACGTATAACGTTATATAGGATATCAGTATAACGTATAACGTTATATAGTATTACGTTATAACGTACAACGTTATATAGCATGTCAGTATAACGTATAACGTCTATATAGGATATCAGTATAACGTATAATGTTATAAGGTATTACGTTATAGCGTATTACGTTATATAGCATATCAGTATAACGTATGACGTTATAAGGTATTACGTTATAGCGTATTACGTTATATAGCATGTCAGTATAACGTATAACGTCTATATAGGATATCAGTATAACGTATAATGTTATAAGGTATTACGTTATAGCGTATTACGTTATATAGCATATCAGTATAACGTATAACGTTATATAGCATATCAGTATAACGTAAAACGTTATATAGCATATCACGATAACGTATAACGTTTTATAGCAAATCAAGATAACGTATAACATTATATAGCATATCAGGATAACGTATAACGTTATATAGCATATCAGGATAACGTATAACGTTATGTAGCATACCAACATAACGTAAAACGTTATATAGCATACCAGTATAACGTATAACGTTATAAACTATTACGTTATAGCGTATTACGTTATAGACAATATTAGTGTATCATATAACGTTACATAGCATATCAGGATAACGTATAACGTTATATAGCATATCAGCAAACGTATAACGTTATGTAGCATATCAGGATAACGTATAACCTTATATAGGATATCAGTATAACGTATAACGTTATATAGTATTACGTTATAACGTATAATATTATATAGCATGTCAGTATAACGTATGACGTTATAAGGTATTACGTTATAGCGTATTACGTTATATAGCATGACGTTATAACGATTAACGTTATATAGCATGTCAGTATAACGTATAACGTTATATAGGATATCAGTATAACGTATGACGTTATAAGGTATTACGTTATAGCGTATTACGTTATATAGCATATCAGTCTAACGTATAACGTTATATACTATATCAGGATAACGTATAACGTTGTATAGCATATCAGGATAACGTATAACGTTATATAGCATATCAGTATGACGTATAACGTTATATAGCATATCAGGATAACGTATAACGTTATGTAGCATACCAACATAACGTAAAACGTTATATAGCATACCAGTATAACGTATAACGTTATAAACTATTACGTTATAGCGTATTACGTTATAGAGAATATCAGTATAACATATAACGTTATATAGCTTATCAGTATAACGTATAACGTTATATAGCATATCAGGATAACGTATAATATTATATAGCATGTCAGTATAACGTATGACGTTATAAGGTATTACGTTATAGCGTATTACGTTATATAGCATGACGTTATAACGATTAACGTTATATAGCATGTCAGTATAACGTATAACGTTATATAGGATATCAGTATAACGTATGACGTTATAAGGTATTACGTTATAGCGTATTACGTTATATAGCATATCAGTCTAACGTATAACGTTATATACTATATCAGGATAACGTATAACGTTGTATAGCATATCAGGATAACGTATAACGTTATATAGCATATCAGTATGACGTATAACGTTATATAGCATATCAGGATAACGTATAACGTTATGTAGCATACCAACATAACGTAAAACGTTATATAGCATACCAGTATAACGTATAACGTTATAAACTATTACGTTATAGCGTATTACGTTATAGAGAATATCAGTATAACATATAACGTTATATAGCTTATCAGTATAACGTATAACGTTATATAGCATATCAGGATAACGTGTAAAGTTATATAACATATCAGTACAACGTATAACGTTATATAGTATTACGTTATAACGTATAACGATATATAGCATGACGTTATAACGATTAACGTTATATAGCATGTCAGTATAACGTATAACGTTATATAGGATATCAGTATAACGTATGACGTTATAAGGTATTACGTTATAGCGTATTACGTTATATAGCATATCAGTCTAACGTATAACGTTATATACTATATCAGGATAACGTATAACGTTGTATAGCATATCAGGATAACGTATAACGTTATATAGCATATCAGTATGACGTATAACGATATATAGCATATCAGTATAACGTAAAACGTTATATAGCATATCAGTATAACGTGAAACGTTATATAGCATATCACGATAACGTATAACGTTTGATAGCAAATCAAGATAACGTATAACATTATATAGCATATCAGGATAACGTATAACGTTATATAGCATATCAGGATAACGTATATCGTTATATAGCATATCAGGATAACGTATAACATTGTATAGCATATCAGGATAACGTATAACGATATATAGCATGACGTTATAACGATCAACGTTATATAGCATGTCAGTATAACGTATAACGTTATATAGGATATCAGTATAACGTATAATGTTATAAGGTATTACGTTATAGCGTATTACGTTATATAGCATATCAGTATAACGTATAACGTTATAAGGTATTACGTTATAGCGTATTACGATATATAGCATATCAGTATAACGTATGACGTTATAAGGTATTACGTTATAGCGTATTACGTTATATAGCATATCAGTCTAACGTATAACCTTATATAGTATATCAGGATAACGTATAACGTTGTATAGCATATCAGGATAACGTATAACGTTATATAGCATACCAGTATAACGTATAACGTTATATAGCATATCAGGATAACGTATAACGTTATATATCATGTCAGTATATCGTATAACGATATAAGGTATTACGTTATAGCGTATTACGTTATATAGCATATCAGTCTAACATATAACGTTATATAGTATATCAGGATAACGTATAACGTTGTATAGCATATCAGGATAACGTATAACGTTGTATAGCATATCAGGATAACGTATAACGTTATATAGCATACCAGTATAACGTATAACGTTATATAGCATATCAGGATAACGTATAACGTTATATAGCATATCAGGATAACGTATAACGTTATATAGCATATCAGGATAATGTATAACGTTATATAGCATATCAGGATAACGTATAACGTTATATAGCATATCAGGATAACGTATAACGTTATATAGCGTATACGTATAACGCGTAAAGTTATATAACATATCAGTATAACATATAAAGTAATATTCCATATCGGTACAACGTATAACGTTATATAGTATTACGTTCTAGCGCAATACGTTATTTAGGACATCAGTATAACGCATAACGTAATATAGCATATCAGTATAACGTATAACGTTATACAGCATATCAGGATAACGTATAACGTTATGTAGCATATCAGGATAACGCATAACGTCATATAGCATACCAATGTAACGTATAACGTTATATAGGACATCAGTATAACGTATAACGTTATATAGTATCACGTTATAACGTATAACGTTATATAGCATGTCAGTATAACGTATAACTTCATATAGCATACCAGGATAACGTATAACGTTATATAGCGTATACGTATAACGCGTAAAGTTATATAACATATCAGTATAACATATAAAGTAATATTCCATATCAGAACAACGTATAACGTTATATAGTATTACGTTATCACGTATAACGATATATAGCATGACGTTATAACGAGTAACGTTATATAGCATATCAGTATAACGTATAACGTTATATAGTATTACGTTCTAGCGCATTACGTTATATAGCACATCAGTATTGCGCATAACGTAATATAGCATATCAGTATAACGTATAACGTTATACAGCATATCAGGATAACGTATAAGGTTATGTAGCATATCAGGATAACGTATAACGTCATATAGCATACCAATGTAACGTATAACGTTATATAGGATATCATTATAACGTATAACGTTATATAGTATTACGTTATAGCGTATTACGTTATATAGCATATCAGTATAACGTATGACGTTATATAGTATTACGTTATAGCGTATTACGTTATATAGCATATCAGTATAACGTATGACGTTATAAGGTATTACGTCATAGCGTATTACGATATATAGCATATCAGTATAACGTATAACGTTATATAGTATTACGTTCTAGCGCATTACGTTATATAGCACATCAGTATTGCGCATAACGTAATATAGCATTTCAGTATAACGTATAACGTTATACAGCATATCAGGATAACGTATAAGGTTATGTAGCATATCAGGATAACGTATAACGTTATATAGCATACCAGTATAACGTATAACGTTATATAGCATATCAGGATAACGTATAACGTTATATAGCATATCAGGATAACGTATAACGTTATATAGCATGTCAGTATAACGTATAACGTTATATAGGATATCAGTATAACGTATAATGTTATAAGGTATTACATTATAGCGTGTTACGTTATATAGCATATCAGTATAACGTATGACGTTATAAGGTATTACGTTATAGCGTATTACGATATATAGCATATCAGTCTAACGTATAACGTTATATACTATATCAGGATAACGTATAACGTTGTATAGCGTATCAGGATAACGTATAACGTTATATATCATGTCAGTATATCGTATGACGTTATAAGGTATTACGTTATAGCGTATTACGTTATATAGCATATCAGTCTAACGTATAACGTTATATACTATATCAGGATAACGTATAACGTTATATAGCATATCAGTATGACGTATAACGTTATATAGCATATCAGGATAACGTATAACGTTATGTAGCATACCAACATAACGTAAAACGTTATATAGCATACCAGTATAACGTATAACGTTATAAACTATTACGTTATAGCGTATTACGTTATAGAGAATATCAGTATAACATATAACGTTATATAGCTTATCAGTATAACGTATAACGTTATATAGCATGTCAGTATAACGTATAACTTCATATAGCATACCAGGATAACGTATAACGTTATATAGCGTATACGTATAACGCGTAAAGTTATATAACATATCAGTATAACATATAAAGTAATATTCCATATCAGAACAACGTATAACGTTATATAGTATTACGTTATCACGTATAACGATATATAGCATGACGTTATAACGAGTAACGTTATATAGCATATCAGTATAACGTATAACGTTATATAGTATTACGTTCTAGCGCATTACGTTATATAGCACATCAGTATTGCGCATAACGTAATATAGCATATCAGTATAACGTATAACGTTATACAGCATATCAGGATAACGTATAAGGTTATGTAGCATATCACGATAACGTATAACGTCATATAGCATACCAATGTAACGTATAACGTTATATAGGATATCATTATAACGTATAACGTTATATAGTATTACGTTATAGCGTATTACGTTATATAGCATATCAGTATAACGTATGACGTTATATAGTATTACGTTATAGCGTATTACGTTATATAGCATATCAGTATAACGTATGACGTTATAAGGTATTACGTCATAGCGTATTACGATATATAGCATATCAGTATAACGTATAACGTTATATAGTATTACGTTCTAGCGCATTACGTTATATAGCACATCAGTATTGCGCATAACGTAATATAGCATTTCAGTATAACGTATAACGTTATACAGCATATCAGGATAACGTATAAGGTTATGTAGCATATCAGGATAACGTATAACGTTATATAGCATACCAGTATAACGTATAACGTTATATAGCATATCAGGATAACGTATAACGTTATATAGCATATCAGGATAACGTATAACGTTATATAGCATGTCAGTATAACGTATAACGTTATATAGGATATCAGTATAACGTATAATGTTATAAGGTATTACATTATAGCGTGTTACGTTATATAGCATATCAGTATAACGTATGACGTTATAAGGTATTACGTTATAGCGTATTACGATATATAGCATATCAGTCTAACGTATAACGTTATATACTATATCAGGATAACGTATAACGTTGTATAGCGTATCAGGATAACGTATAACGTTATATATCATGTCAGTATATCGTATGACGTTATAAGGTATTACGTTATAGCGTATTACGTTATATAGCATATCAGTCTAACATATAACGTTATATAGTATATCAGGATAACGTATAACGTTGTATAGCATGTCAGGATAACGTATAACGTTATATAGCATATCAGTATGACGTATAACGTTATATAGCATATCAGGATAACGTATAACGTTATGTAGCATACCAACATAACGTAAAACGTTATATAGCATACCAGTATAACGTATAACGTTATAAACTATTACGTTATAGCGTATTACGTTATAGAGAATACCAGTATAACATATAACGTTATATAGCTTATCAGTATAACGTATAACGTTATATAGCATATCAGGATAACGTGTAAAGTTATATAACATATCAGTACAACGTATAACGTTATATAGTATTACGTTATAACGTATAACGATATATAGCATGACGTTATAACGATTAACGTTATATAGCATGTCAGTATAACGTATAACGTTATATAGGATATCAGTATAACGTATGACGTTATAAGGTATTACGTTATAGCGTATTACGTTATATAGCATGACGTTATAACGATTAACGTTATATAGCATGTCAGTATAACGTATAACGTTATATAGGATATCAGTATAACGTATGACGTTATAAGGTATTACGTTATAGCGTATTACGTTATATAGCATATCAGTCTAACGTATAACGTTATATACTATATCAGGATAACGTATAACGTTGTATAGCATATCAGGATAACGTATAACGTTATATAGCATATCAGTATGACGTATAACGTTATATAGCATATCAGGATAACGTATAACGTTATGTAGCATACCAACATAACGTAAAACGTTATATAGCATACCAGTATAACGTATAACGTTATAAACTATTACGTTATAGCGTATTACGTTATAGAGAATATCAGTATAACATATAACGTTATATAGCTTATCAGTATAACGTATAACGTTATATAGCATATCAGGATAACGTGTAAAGTTATATAACATATCAGTACAACGTATAACGTTATATAGTATTACGTTATAACGTATAACGATATATAGCATGACGTTATAACGATTAACGTTATATAGCATGTCAGTATAACGTATAACGTTATATAGGATATCAGTATAACGTATGACGTTATAAGGTATTACGTTATAGCGTATTACGTTATATAGCATATCAGTCTAACGTATAACGTTATATACTATATCAGGATAACGTATAACGTTGTATAGCATATCAGGATAACGTATAACGTTATATAGCATATCAGTATGACGTATAACGATATATAGCATATCAGTATAACGTAAAACGTTATATAGCATATCAGTATAACGTGAAACGTTATATAGCATATCACGATAACGTATAACGTTTGATAGCAAATCAAGATAACGTATAACATTATATAGCATATCAGGATAACGTATAACGTTATATAGCATGTCAGGATAACGTATATCGTTATATAGCATATCAGGATAACGTATAACATTGTATAGCATATCAGGATAACGTATAACGATATATAGCATGACGTTATAACGATCAACGTTATATAGCATGTCAGTATAACGTATAACGTTATATAGGATATCAGTATAACGTATAATGTTATAAGGTATTACGTTATAGCGTATTACGTTATATAGCATATCAGTATAACGTATAACGTTATAAGGTATTACGTTATAGCGTATTACGATATATAGCATATCAGTATAACGTATGACGTTATAAGGTATTACGTTATAGCGTATTACGTTATATAGCATATCAGTCTAACGTATAACCTTATATAGCATATCAGGATAACGTATAACGTTGTATAGCATATCAGGATAACGTATAACGTTATATAGCATACCAGTATAACGTATAACGTTATATAGCATATCAGGATAACGTATAACGTTATATATCATGTCAGTATATCGTATGACGATATAAGGTATTACGTTATAGCGTATTACGTTATATAGCATATCAGTCTAACATATAACGTTATATAGTATATCAGGATAACGTATAACGTTATATAGCATATCAGGATAACGTATAACGTTATATAGCATATCAGGATAACGTATAACGTTATATAGCATACCAGTATAACGTATAACGTTATATAGCATATCAGGATAACGTATAACGTTATATAGCATATCAGGATAACGTATAACGTTATATAGCATATCAGGATAATGTATAACGTTATATAGCATATCAGGATAACGTATAACGTTATATAGCATATCAGGATAACGTATAACGTTATATAGCGTATACGTATAACGCGTAAAGTTATATAACATATCAGTATAACATATAAAGTAATATTCCATATCGGTACAACGTATAACGTTATATAGTATTACGTTCTAGCGCAATACGTTATTTAGGACATCAGTATAACGCATAACGTAATATAGCATATCAGTATAACGTATAACGTTATACAGCATATCAGGATAACGTATAACGTTATGTAGCATATCAGGATAACGCATAACGTCATATAGCATACCAATGTAACGTATAACGTTATATAGGACATCAGTATAACGTATAACGTTATATAGTATTACGTTATAACGTAT
The DNA here is from genome assembly GCA_911622165.2 of Bombus sylvestris. Taxonomy (NCBI): domain Eukaryota; kingdom Metazoa; phylum Arthropoda; class Insecta; order Hymenoptera; family Apidae; genus Bombus; species Bombus sylvestris. Next base: position 8,432,424 of record OU443146.1, on the reverse strand, counting down.
AACGTTATATAGCATGTCAGTATAACGTATAACTTCATATAGCATACCAGGATAACGTATAACGTTATATAGCGTATACGTATAACGCGTAAAGTTATATAACATATCAGTATAACATATAAAGTAATATTCCATATCAGAACAACGTATAACGTTATATAGTATTACGTTATCACGTATAACGATATATAGCATGACGTTATAACGAGTAACGTTATATAGCATATCAGTATAACGTATAACGTTGTATAGTATTACGTTCTAGCGCATTACGTTATATAGCACATCAGTATTGCGCATAACGTAATATAGCATATCAGTATAACGTATAACGTTATACAGCATATCAGGATAACGTATAAGGTTATGTAGCATATCAGGATAACGTATAACGTCATATAGCATACCAATGTAACGTATAACGTTATATAGGATATCATTATAACGTATAACGTTATATAGTATTACGTTATAGCGTATTACGTTATATAGCATATCAGTATAACGTATGACGTTATATAGTATTACGTTATAGCGTATTACGTTATATAGCATATCAGTATAACGTATGACGTTATAAGGTATTACGTCATAGCGTATTACGGTATATAGCATATCAGTATAACGTATAACGTTATATAGTATTACGTCCTAGCGCATTACGTTATATAGCACATCAGTATTGCGCATAACGTAATATAGCATTTCAGTATAACGTATAACGTTATACAGCATATCAGGTTAACGTATAAGGTTATGTAGCATATCAGGATAACGTATAACGTTATATAGCATACCAGTATAACGTATAACGTTATATAGCATATCAGGATAACGTATAACGTTATATAGCATATCAGGATAACGTATAACGTTATATAGCATGTCAGTATAACGTATAACGTTATATAGGATATCAGTATAACGTATAATGTTATAAGGTATTACATTATAGCGTGTTACGTTATATAGCATATCAGTATAACGTATGACGTTATAAGGTATTACGTTATAGCGTATTACGATATATAGCATATCAGTCTAACGTATAACGTTATATACTATATCAGGATAACGTATAACGTTGTATAGCGTATCAGGATAACGTATAACGTTATATATCATGTCAGTATATCGTATGACGTTATAAGGTATTACGTTATAGCGTATTACGTTATATAGCATATCAGTCTAACATATAACGTTATATAGTATATCAGGATAACGTATAACGTTGTATAGCATGTCAGGATAACGTATAACGTTATATAGCATATCAGTATGACGTATAACGTTATATAGCATATCAGGATAACGTATAACGTTATGTAGCATACCAACATAACGTAAAACGTTATATAGCATACCAGTATAACGTATAACGTTATAAACTATTACGTTATAGCGTATTACGTTATAGAGAATATCAGTATAACATATAACGTTATATAGCTTATCAGTATAACGTATAACGTTATATAGCATATCAGGATAACGTGTAAAGTTATATAACATATCAGTACAACGTATAACGTTATATAGTATTACGTTATAACGTATAACGATATATAGCATGACGTTATAACGATTAACGTTATATAGCATGTCAGTATAACGTATAACGTTATATAGGATATCAGTATAACGTATGACGTTATAAGGTATTACGTTATAGCGTATTACGTTATATAGCATGACGTTATAACGATTAACGTTATATAGCATGTCAGTATAACGTATAACGTTATATAGGATATCAGTATAACGTATGACGTTATAAGGTATTACGTTATAGCGTATTACGTTATATAGCATATCAGTCTAACGTATAACGTTATATACTATATCAGGATAACGTATAACGTTGTATAGCATATCAGGATAACGTATAACGTTATATAGCATATCAGTATGACGTATAACGTTATATAGCATATCAGGATAACGTATAACGTTATGTAGCATACCAACATAACGTAAAACGTTATATAGCATACCAGTATAACGTATAACGTTATAAACTATTACGTTATAGCGTATTACGTTATAGAGAATATCAGTATAACATATAACGTTATATAGCTTATCAGTATAACGTATAACGTTATATAGCATATCAGGATAACGTGTAAAGTTATATAACATATCAGTACAACGTATAACGTTATATAGTATTACGTTATAACGTATAACGATATATAGCATGACGTTATAACGATTAACGTTATATAGCATGTCAGTATAACGTATAACGTTATATAGGATATCAGTATAACGTATGACGTTATAAGGTATTACGTTATAGCGTATTACGTTATATAGCATATCAGTCTAACGTATAACGTTATATACTATATCAGGATAACGTATAACGTTGTATAGCATATCAGGATAACGTATAACGTTATATAGCATATCAGTATGACGTATAACGATATATAGCATATCAGTATAACGTAAAACGTTATATAGCATATCAGTATAACGTGAAACGTTATATAGCATATCACGATAACGTATAACGTTTGATAGCAAATCAAGATAACGTATAACATTATATAGCATATCAGGATAACGTATAACGTTATATAGCATATCAGGATAACGTATATCGTTATATAGCATATCAGGATAACGTATAACATTGTATAGCATATCAGGATAACGTATAACGATATATAGCATGACGTTATAACGATCAACGATATATAGCATGTCAGTATAACGTATAACGTTATATAGGATATCAGTATAACGTATAATGTTATAAGGTATTACGTTATAGCGTATTACGTTATATAGCATATCAGTATAACGTATAACGTTATAAGGTATTACGTTATAGCGTATTACGATATATAGCATATCAGTATAACGTATGACGTTATAAGGTATTACGTTATAGCGTATTACGTTATATAGCATATCAGTCTAACGTATAACCTTATATAGTATATCAGGATAACGTATAACGTTGTATAGCATATCAGGATAACGCATAACGTTATATAGCATACCAGTATAACGTATAACGTTATATAGCATATCAGGATAACGTATAACGTTATATATCATGTCAGTATATCGTATGACGATATAAGGTATTACGTTATAGCGTATTACGTTATATAGCATATCAGTCTAACATATAACGTTATATAGTATATCAGGATAACGTATAACGTTGTATAGCATATCAGGATAACGTATAACGTTGTATAGCATATCAGGATAACGTATAACGTTATATAGCATACCAGTATAACGTATAACGTTATATAGCATATCAGGATAACGTATAACGTTATATAGCATATCAGGATAACGTATAACGTTATATAGCATATCAGGATAATGTATAACGTTATATAGCATATCAGGATAACGTATAACGTTATATAGCATATCAGGATAACGTATAACGTTATATAGCGTATACGTATAACGCGTAAAGTTATATAACATATCAGTATAACATATAAAGTAATATTCCATATCGGTACAACGTATAACGTTATATAGTATTACGTTCTAGCGCAATACGTTATTTAGGACATCAGTATAACGCATAACGTAATATAGCATATCAGTATAACGTATAACGTTATACAGCATATCAGGATAACGTATAACGTTATGTAGCATATCAGGATAACGCATAACGTCATATAGCATACCAATGTAACGTATAACGTTATATAGGACATCAGTATAACGTATAACGTTATATAGTATTACGTTATAACGTATAACGTTATATAGCATGTCAGTATAACGTATAACTTCATATAGCATACCAGGATAACGTATAACGTTATATAGCGTATACGTATAACGCGTAAAGTTATATAACATATCAGTATAACATATAAAGTAATATTCCATATCAGAACAACGTATAACGTTATATAGTATTACGTTATCACGTATAACGATATATAGCATGACGTTATAACGAGTAACGTTATATAGCATATCAGTATAACGTATAACGTTATATAGTATTACGTTCTAGCGCATTACGTTATATAGCACATCAGTATTGCGCATAACGTAATATAGCATATCAGTATAACGTATAACGTTATACAGCATATCAGGATAACGTATAAGGTTATGTAGCATATCAGTATAACGTATAACGTTATACAGCATATCAGGATAACGTATAACGTTATGTAGCATATCAGGATAACGCATAACGTCATATAGCATACCAATGTAACGTATAACGTTATATAGGACATCAGTATAACGTATAACGTTATATAGTATTACGTTATAGCGTATTACGTTATATAGCATATCAGTATAACGTATGACGTTATATAGTATTACGTTATAGCGTATTACGTTATATAGCATATCAGTATAACGTATGACGTTATAAGGTATTACGTCATAGCGTATTACGATATATAGCATATCAGTATAACGTATAACGTTATATAGTATTACGTTCTAGCGCATTACGTTATATAGCACATCAGTATTGCGCATAACGTAATATAGCATTTCAGTATAACGTATAACGTTATACAGCATATCAGGATAACGTATAAGGTTATGTAGCATATCAGGATAACGTATAACGTTATATAGCATACCAGTATAACGTATAACGTTATATAGCATATCAGGATAACGTATAACGTTATATAGCATATCAGGATAACGTATAACGTTATATAGCATGTCAGTATAACGTATAACGTTATATAGGATATCAGTATAACGTATAATGTTATAAGGTATTACATTATAGCGTGTTACGTTATATAGCATATCAGTATAACGTATGACGTTATAAGGTATTACGTTATAGCGTATTACGATATATAGCATATCAGTCTAACGTATAACGTTATATACTATATCAGGATAACGCATAACGTTGTATAGCGTATCAGGATAACGTATAACGTTATATATCATGTCAGTATATCGTATGACGTTATAAGGTATTACGTTATAGCGTATTACGTTATATAGCATATCAGTCTAACATATAACGTTATATAGTATATCAGGATAACGTATAACGTTGTATAGCATGTCAGGATAACGTATAACGTTGTATAGCATATCAGGATAACGTATAACGTTATATAGCATACCAGTATAACGTATAACCTTATATAGTATATCAGGATAACGTATAACGTTGTATAGCATATCAGGATAACGTATAACGTTATATAGCATACCAGTATAACGTATAACGTTATATAGCATATCAGGATAACGTATAACGTTATATATCATGTCAGTATATCGTATGACGTTATAAGGTATTACGTTATAGCGTATTACGTTATATAGCATACCAGTATAATGTATAACGTTATATAGCATATCAGGATAACGTATAACGTTATATAGCATATCAGGATAACGTATAACGTTGTATAGCATATCAGGATAACGTATAACGTTATATAGCATACCAGTATAACGTATAACGTTATATAGCATATCAGGATAACGTATAACGTTATATAGCATATCAGGATAACGTATAACGTTATATAGCATATCAGGATAACGTATAACGTTATATAGCATATCAGGATAACGTATAACGTTATATAGCGTATACGTATAACGCGTGAAGTTATATAACATATCAGTATAACATATAAAGTAATATTCCATATCGGTACAACGTATAACGTTATATAGTATTACGTTCTAGCGCAATACGTTATTTAGGACATCAGTATAACGCATAACGTAACATAGCATATCAGTATAACGTATAACGTTATACAGCATATCAGGATAACGTATAACGTTATGTAGCATATCAGGATAACGTATAACGTCATATAGCATACCAATGTAACGTATAACGTTATATAGGATATCAGTATAACGTATAACGTTATATAGTATTACGTTATAACGTATAACGTTATATAGCATGGCAGTATAACGTATAACTTCATATAGCATACCAGGATAACGTATAACGTTATACAGCAAATCAGGATAACGTATAAGGTTATGTAGCATATCAGGATAACGTATAACGTTATATAGCATACCAGTATAACGTATAACGTTATATAGCATATCAGGATAACGTATAACGTTATATAACATATCAGGATAACGTATAACGTTATATAGCATGTCAGTATAACGTATAACGTTATATAGGATATCAGTATAACGTATAGTGTTATAAGGTATTACGTTATAGCGTATTACGTTATATAGCATATCAGTATAACGTATGACGTTATAAGGTATTACGTTATAGCGTATTACGATATATAGCATATCAGTCTAACGTATAACGTTATATACTATATCAGGATAACGTATAACGTTGTATAGCATATCACGATAACGTATAACGTTTTATAGCAAATCAAGGTAACGTATAACATTATATAGCATATCAGGATAACGTATAATGTTATAAGGTATTACGTTATAGCGTATTATGTTATATAGCATATCAGTATAACGTATGACGTTATAAGGTATTACGTTATAGCGTATTACGTTATATAGCACATCAGTATAACGTATAACGTTATACAGCATATCAGGATAACGTATAACGTTATATAGCTTATCAGTATAGCGTACAACGTTATATAGCATACCAATATAACGTATAACGTTATATAGGATGTCAGTATAACGTATAACGTTATATAGTATTACGTTCTAGCGCATTACGTTATATAGCACATCAGGATAACGTATAACGTTATGCAGCATATCAGGATAAACGTATAACGTTATATAGCATACCCGTATAACGTATAACGTTATATAGCGTATCATGATAACGTATAACGTTATGTAGTATTACGTTCTAGCGCATTACGTTATATAGCACATCAGTGTAACGCATAACGTAATATAGCATACCCGTATAACGTATAACGTTATATAGCATATCAGTATAACGTATGACGTTATAAGGTATTACGTTATAGCGTATTACGTTATATAGCATATCAGTCTAACGTATAACGTTATATAGTATATCAGGATAGCGTATAACGTTGTATAGCATATCAGGATAACGTATAACGTTATATAGAATATCAGTATAACTTAAAACGTTATATAGCATATCAGTATAACGTAAAACACTATATAGCATATCATTATAACGTATAACGTTACATAGCATACCAATATAACGTATAACGTTATATAGGATGTCAGTATAACGTATAACGTTATATAGTATTACGTTCTAGCGCATTACGTTATATAGCACATCAGTATAACGCATAACGTAATATAGCATATCAGTATAACGTATAACGTTATATAGCATACCCGTATAACGTATAACGTTATATAGCGTATCAGGATAACGTATAACGTTATGTAGTATTACGTTCTAGCGCATTACGTTACATAGCACATCAGTATAACGCATAACGTAATATAGCATATCAGTATAACGTATAACGTTATATAACATATCAGGATAACGTATAGCGTTATATAGCATATCAGGATAACGTATAACGTTATATAGCTTATCAGTATAACGTACAACGTTATATAGCATACCAATATAACGTATAACGTTATATAGGATGTCAGTATAACGTATAACGTTATATAGTATTACGTTATAGCGTATTACGTTATATAGCATATGAGTATAACATTTAATGTTATACAGCATATCTGGATAACGTATAACGTTATGTAGCATATCTGGATAACGTATAAAGTCATATAGCATACCCGTATAACGTATAACGTTATATAGCGTATCAGGATAACGTATAACGTTATGTAGTATTACGTTCTAGCGCATTACGTTATATAGCACATCAGTATAATGCATAACGTAATATAGCATATCAGTATAACTTAAAACGTTATAAAGCATATCAGTATAACGTAAAACACTATATAGCATATCATTATAACGTATAACGTTACATAGCATATCAGTGTAACATATAACATCATATATCATACCAGGATAACGTATAACGTTATATGGCATATCAGGATAACGTATAACGTAATATAGCATATCAGTATAACGTATATCGTTATATAGCGTATCAGGATAACGTATAACGTTATGCAGCATATCAGGATAAACGTATAACGTCATATAGCATACCAATGTAACGTATAACGTTATATAGGATGTCAGTATAACGTATAACGTTATATAGTATTACGTTATAGCGTATTACGTTATATAGCATATCAGGATAACGAATAACGTTATATAGGATATCAGTATAACGTATAACGTTATATAGTATTACGTTATATAGCATACCCGTATAACGTATAACGTTATATAGCGTATCAGGATAACGTATAACGTTATGTAGTATTACGTTCTAGCGCATTATGTTATATAGCACATCAGTATAACGCATAACGTAATATAGCATATCAGTATAACGTATAACGTTATATAGCATACCCGTATAACGTATAACGTTATATAGCGTATCGGGATAACGTATAACGTTATATAGCATATCAGTATAACGTACAACGCTATATAGCATACCAATATAACGTATAACGTTATATAGGATGTCAGTATAACGTATAACGTTATATAGTATTACGTTATAGCGTAATACGTTATATAGCATATGAGTATAACATATAATGTTATATAGCATATCAGTATAACGTATAACGATATGTAGCATATCAGGATAACGTATAACGTTATATAGCACATCTGTATAACGCATAACGTAATATAGCATATCAGGATAACGTATAACGTTATATAGCATATCAAGATAACGTCTAACGTTATATAGCATATCAGTTTGACGTATAACGTTATGCAGCATATGAGGATAACTTATAACGTTATACAGCAAATCGGGATAACGTATAACGTTATATACCATATCAGTATAACGTATGACGTTATATAGCATATCAGTATAACGTATAACGTTATATAGCATACCCGTATAACGTATAAAGTTATATAGGATATCAGTATAACGTATAACGTTATATAGTATTACGATATATAGCACATCTGTATAACGCATAACGTAATATAGCATATCAGGATAACGTATAACGTTATATAGCATATCAAGATAACGTCTAACGTTATATTGCATATCAGGGTAACGTATAACGTTATATAGCATATCAGGATAACGTATAACGTTATATAGCTTATCAGTATAACGTACAACGTTATATAGCATACCAATATAACGTATAACGTTATATAGGATGTCAGTATAACGTATAACGTTATATAGTATTAAGTTCTAGCGCATTACGTTATATAGCACTTCAGTATAACGCATAACGTAATATAGCATATCAGTATAACGTATGACGTTATATAGCATATCAGTATAACGTATAACGTTATATAGTATTACGTTATAACGTATAACGATATATAGCATGACGTTATAACGATTAACGTTATATAGCTTGTCAGTATAACGTATAACGTTATATAACATGTCAGTATAACGTTTAACGTTATATAGCATATCAGTATAACGTAAAACGTTATATAACATATCAGTATAACGTATGTTATATAGCATATCAGTACAACGTACAACGTTATACAGCATATCAGGATAACGTATAACGTTATATAGTATTACGTTCTAGCGCATTACGTTATATAGCACATCAGTATAACGCATAACGTAATATAGCATATCAGTATAACGTATTACGTTGTATAGCACATCAGTATAACATACGTCGTTATGTAGCATACCAATATAACGTATAACGTTATATAGGATGTCAGTATAACGTATAACGTTATATAGTATTACGTCATAGCGTATTACGTTATATATAACATCAGTATAACGTATAACGTTATATAGCATATCAGTATAACGTATAACGTTATATAGCATGCCCGTATAACGTATAAAGTTATATAGGATATCAGTATAACGTAGAACGTTATATAGGAAATCAGTATAACGTATAACGTTATATAGTATTACGTCATAGCGTATTACGTTATAAAGCGCATCAGTATATCGTATAACGTTATATGGCTTATCAGTATAACGTACAACGTTATATAGCATACCAATATAACGTATAACGTTATATAGGATGTCAGTATAACGTATAACGTTATATAGTATTACGTTACAGCGTATTACGTTATATAGCATATGAGTATAACATATAATGTTATACAGCATATGCGGACAACGTATAACGTTATGTAGCATATCAGGATAACGTATAAAGTCATATAGCATACCAGTATAACGTATAACGTTATATAGGATATCAGTATAACGTATAACGTTATATAGTATTACGTTCTAGCGCATTACGTTATATAGCACATCAGTATAACGCATAACGTAGTATAGCATATCAGAATAACGTATACCGTTATATAGCATATCAGAATAACGTATAACGTTATATAGCGTATCAGGATTACGTATAACGTTATGTAGTATTACGTCATAGCGTATTACGTTATATAGCACATCGGTATAACGTATAACGTTATATAGCATACCAATATAACGTATAACGTTATATAGGATGTCAGTATTACGTATAACGTTATATAGTATTACGTTATAGCGTATTACGATATATAGCATGTCAGGATAACGTATAGCGTTATATAGCGTATCAGGATAACGTATAACGTCATATAGCATACCAATGTAACGTATAACGTTATATAGGATATCAGTATAACGTATAACGTTATATAGTATTACGTTATAACGTATAACGTTATATAGCATGTCAGTATAACGTATAACGTTATATGGGATATCAGTATAACGTATAATGTTATAAGGTATTACGTTATAGCGTATTACGTTATATAGCATATCAGTATAACGTATGACGTTATAAGGTATTAGGTTATTGCGTATTACGTTATATAGCATATCAGTCTAACGTATAACGCTATATAGTATATCAGGATAACGTATATCGTTATATAGCATATCAGGATAACGTATAACGTTATATAGCATATCAGTATATCGTATAACGTTATATAGCATGTAAGTGTAACGTATAACGTTATATAGGATATCAGTATAACGTATAATGTTATAAGGAATTACGTTATAGCGTATTATGTTATATAGCATATCAGTATAACGTATGACATTATAAGGTATTACGTTATAGCGTATTACGTTATATAGCATATCAGTCTAACGTATAACGTTATATAGTATATCAGGATAGCGTATAACGTTGTATAGCATATCAGGATAACGTATAACGTTATATAGCATGTCAGTATAACGTATAACGTTATATGGGATATCAGTATAACGTATAATGTTATAAGGTATTACGTTATAGCGTATTACGTTATATAGCATATCAGTATAACGTATGACGTTATAAGGTATTAGGTTATTGCGTATTACGTTATATAGCATATCAGTCTAACGTATAACGCTATATAGTATATCAGGATAACGTATATCGTTATATAGCATATCAGGATAACGTATAACGTTATATAGCATATCAGTATATCGTATAACGTTATATAGCATGTAAGTGTAACGTATAACGTTATATAGGATATCAGTATAACGTATAATGTTATAAGGAATTACGTTATAGCGTATTATGTTATATAGCATATCAGTATAACGTATGACATTATAAGGTATTACGTTATAGCGTATTACGTTATATAGCATATCAGTCTAACGTATAACGTTATATAGTATATCAGGATAGCGTATAACGTTGTATAGCATATCAGGATAACGTATAACGTTATATAGCATATCAGTATAACGTATAACGTTATATAGGAAATCAGTATAACGTATAACGTTATGAGGTATTACGTTATAGCGTATTTCGTTACATAGCATGTCAGTATATCGTATGACGTTATTAGGTATTACGTTATAGCGTATTACGTTATATAGCACATCAGTATAACGTATAACGTTATACAGCATATCAGGATAACGTATAACGTTATATAGCTTATCAGTATAACGTATAACGTTATATAGCGTATCAGGATAACGTATAACGTTATGTAGCGTATCAGGATAACGTATAACGTTATGTAGTATTACGTTCTAGCGCATTACGTTATATAGCACATCAGTGTAACGCATAACGTAATATAGCATATCAGTATAACGTATAACGTTTTATAGCATGTCAGTATAACGTATAACGTTATATAGCATACCAATATAACGTATAACGTTATATAGGATGTCTGTATAACGTATAACGTTATATAGTATTACGTTCTAGCGGATTACGTTATATAGCACATCAGTATAACGCATAACGTAATATAGCATATCAGTATAACGTAGAACGTTGTATAGGAAATCAGTATAACGTATAACGTTATAAGATATTACGTTATAGCGTATTTCGTTACATAGCATATCAGTATATCGTATGACGTTATTAGGTATTACGTTATAGCGTATTACGTAATATAACACATCAGTATAACGTATAACGTTATACTGCATATCAGGATAGCGTATAACGTTATATAGCTTATCAGTATAACGTACAACGTTATATAGCATACCAATATAACGTATAACGTTATATAGGATGTCAGTATTACGTATAACGTTATATAGTATTACGTTATAACGTATTACGATATATAGCATGTCAGGATAACGTATAACGTTATATAGCGTATCAGGATAACGTATAACGTTATGTAGCATATCAGGATAACGTATAACGTCATATAGCATACCAATGTAACGTATAACGTTATATAGGATATCAGTATAACGTATAACGTTATATAGTATTACGTTATAACGTATAACGTTATATAGCATGTCAGTATAACGTATAACGTTATATGGGATATCAGTATAACGTATAATGTTATAAGGTATTACGTTATAGCGTATTACGTTATATAGCATATCAGTATAACGTATGACGTTATAAGGTATTAGGTTATTGCGTATTACGTTATATAGCATATCAGTCTAACGTATAACGTTATATAGTATATCAGGATAACGTATATCGTTATATAGCATATCAGGATAACGTATAACGTTATATAGCATATCAGTATATCGTATAACGTTATATAGCATGTAAGTGTAACGTATAACGTTATATAGGATATCAGTATAACGTATAATGTTATAAGGAATTACGTTATAGCGTATTATGTTATATAGCATATCAGTATAACGTATGACGTTATAAGGTATTACGTTATAGCGTATTACGTTATATAGCATATCAGTCTAACGTATAACGTTATATAGTATATCAGGATAGCGTATAACGTTGTATAGCATATCAGGATAACGTATAACGTTATATAGCATATCAGTATAACGTATAACGTTATATAGGAAATCAGTATAACGTATAACGTTATGAGGTATTACGTTATAGCGTATTTCGTTACATAGCATATCAGTATATCGTATGACGTTATTAGGTATTACGTTATAGCGTATTACGTTATATAGCACATCAGTATAACGTATAACGTTATACAGCATATCAGGATAACGTATAACGTTATATAGCTTATCAGTATAACGTATAACGTTATATAGCGTATCAGGATAACGTATAACGTTATGTAGCGTATCAGGATAACGTATAACGTTATGTAGTATTACGTTCTAGCGCATTACGTTATATAGCACATCAGTGTAACGCATAACGTAATATAGCATATCAGTATAACGTATAACGTTTTATAGCATGTCAGTATAACGTATAACGTTATATAGCATACCAATATAACGTATAACGTTATATAGGATGTCAGTATAACGTATAACGTTATATAGTATTACGTTCTAGCGCATTGCGTTATATAGCACATCAGCATAACGCATAACGTAATATAGCATATCAGTATAACGTATAACGTTATATAGCATACCCGTATAACGTATAACGTTATATAGCGTATCAGGATAACGTATAACGTTATGCAGCATATCAGGATAAACGTATAACGTCATATAGCATACCAATTTAACGTATAACGTTATATAGGATATCAGTATAACGTATAACGTTATAGAGTATTACGTTATAACGTATAACGTTATATAGCATGTCAGTATAACGTATAACGTTATATAGGATATCAGTATAACGTATAATGTTATAAGGTATTACGTTATAACGTATTAAGTTATATAGCATATCAGTATAACGTATGACGTTATAAGGTATTACGTTATAGCGTATTACGTTATATAGCATATCAGTCTAACGTATAACGTTATATAGTATATCAGGATAGCGTATAACGTTGTATAGCATATCAGGATAACGTATAACGTTATATAGCATATCAGTATAACGTTATATAGGAAATCAGTATAACGTATAACGTTATAAGGTATTACGTTATAGCGTATTTCGTTACATGGCGTATCAGTATATCGTATGATGTTATTAGGTATTACGTTATAGCGTATTACGTTATATAGCACATCAGTATAACGTATAACGTTATATAGCATATCAGGATAACGTATAACGTTATATAGCTTATCAGTATAACGTACAACGTTATATAGCATACCAATATAACGTATAACGTTATATAGGATGTCAGTATAACGTATAACGTTATATAGTATTACGTTCTAGCGCATTACGTTATATAGCACATCAGTATAACGCATAACGTAATATAGCATATCAGTATAACGTATAACGTTATATAGCATACCCGTATAACGTATAACGTTATATAGCGTATCAGGATAACGTATAACGTTATGTAGTATTACGTTCTAGCGCATTACGTTATATAGCACATCAGTATAACGCATAACGTAATATAGCATATCAGTATAACGTATAACGTTATATAGCATATCAGGATAACGTATAACGTTATACAGCATATCAGGATAACGTATAACGTTATATAGCTTATCAGTATAACGTACAACGTTATATAGCATACCAATATAACGTATAACGTTATATAGGATGTCAGTATAACGTATAACGTTATATAGTATTACGTTATGGCGTATTACGTTATATAGCTTATGAGTATAACATATAATGTTATACAGCATATCCGGATAACGTATAACGTTATGTAGCATATCTGGATAACGTATAAAGTCATATAGCATACCAGTATAACGTATAACGTTATATAGAATATCAGTATAACTTAAAACGTTATATAGCATATCAGTATAACGTAAAACACTATATAGCATATCATTATAACGTATAACGTTACATAGCATATCAGTGTAACATATAACATCATATATCATACCAGGATAACGTATAACGTCATATAGAATATCAGGATAACGTAGAACGTTATATAGGATATCAGTATATCGTATAACGTTATATACCATATCATTATAACGTATAACGTTACATAGCATATCAGTGTAACATATAACATCATATATCATATCAGGATAACGTATAACGTTATATGGCATATCAGGATAACGTATAACGTTATGTAGCATATCAGGATAACGTATAACGTTATATAGGATATCAGTATAACGTATAACGTTATATAGTATTACTTTATATAGCATACACGTATAACGTATAACATTATATAGCGTATCAGGATAACGTATAACGTTATGTAGTATTACGTTCTAGCGCATTACGTTATATAGCACATCAGTATAACGCATAACGTAATATAGCATATCAGTATAACGTATAACGTTATATAGCATACCCGTATAACGTATAACGTTATATAGCGTATCAGGATAACGTATAACGTTATGTAGCGTATCAGGATAACGTATAACGTTATGTAGTATTACGTTCTAGCGCATTACGTTATATAGCACATCAGTGTAACGCATAACGTAATATAGCATATCAGTATAACGTATAACGTTATATAGCATATCAGGATAACGTATAACGTTATATAGCATATCAGGATAACGTATAACGTTATATAGCTTATCAGTATCACGTACAACGTTATATAGCATACCAATATAACGGATAACGTTATATAGGATGTCAGTATAACGTATAACGTTATATAGTATTACGTTATAGCGTATTACGTTATATAGCATATGAGTATAACATATAATGTTATATAGCATATCAGTATAACGTATAACGTTATGTAGCATATCAGGATAACGTATAACGTTATATAGCTTATCAGTATAACGTACAACGTTATATAGCATACCAATATAACGTATAACGTTATATAGGATGTCAGTATAACGTATAACGTTATATAGCATTACGTTCTAGCGCATTACCTTATATAGCACATCAGTATAACGCATAACGTAATATAGCATATCAGTATAACGTATAACGTTATATAGCATACCCGTATAACGTATAACGTTATATAGCGTATCAGGATAACGTATAACGTTATGTAGTATTACGTTCTAGCGCATTACGTTATATAGCACATCAGTGTAACGCATAACGTAATATAGCATATCAGTATAACGTATAACGTTTTATAGCATGTCAGTATAACGTATAACGTTATATAGCATACCAATATAACATATAACGTTATATAGGATGTCAGTATAACGTATAACGTTATATAGTATTACGTTCTAGCGCATTACGTTATATAGCACATCAGTATAACGCATAACGTAATATAGCATATCAGTATAACGTATAACGTTATATAGCATACCCGTATAACGTATAACGTTATATAGCGTATCAGGATAACGTATAACGTTATGCAGCATATCAGGATAAACGTATAACGTCATATAGCATACCAATGTAACGTATAACGTTATATAGGATATCAGTATAACGTATAACGTTATAGAGTATTACGTTATAACGTATAACGTTATATAGCATGTCAGTATAACGTATAACGTTATATAGGATATCAGTATAACGTATAATGTTATAAGGTATTACGTTATAACGTATTAAGTTATATAGCATATCAGTATAACGTATGACGTTATAAGGTATTACGTTATAGCGTATTACGTTATATAGCATATCAGTCTAACGTATAACGTTATATAGTATATCAGGATAGCGTATAACGTTGTATAGCATATCAGGATAACGTATAACGTTATATAGCATATCAGTATAACGTTATATAGGAAATCAGTATAACGTATAACGTTATACGGTATTACGTTATAGCGTATTTCGTTACATGGCGTATCAGTATATCGTATGATGTTATTAGGTATTACGTTATAGCGTATAACGTTATATAGCGTATCAGGATAACGTATAACGTTATGCAGCATATCAGGATAATCGTATAACGTCATATAGCATACCAATGTAACGTATAACGTTATATAGCATATGAGTATAACATATAATGTTATATAGCATATCAGTATAACGTATAACGTTATGTAGCATATCAGGATAACGTATAACGTTATATAGCTTATCAGTATAACGTACAACGTTATATAGCATACCAATATAACGTATAACGTTATATAGGATGTCAGTATAACGTATAACGTTATATAGTATTACGTTCTAGCGCATTACGTTATATAGCACATCAGTATAACGCATAACGTAATATAGCATATCAGTATAACGTATAACGTTATATAGCATACCCGTATAACGTATAACGTTATATAGCGTATCAGGATAACGTATAACGTTATGTAGTATTACGTTCTAGCGCATTACGTTATATAGCACATCAGTGTAACGCATAACGTAATATAGCATATCAGTATAACGTATAACGTTATATAGCATATCAGGATAACGTATAACGTTATATAGCATACCAATATAACGTATAACGTTATATAGGATGTCAGTATAACGTATAACGTTATATAGTATTACGTTCTAGCGCATTACGTTATATAGCACATCAGTATAACGCATAACGTAATATAGCATATCAGTATAACGTATAACGTTATATAGCATACCCGTATAACGTATAACGTTATATAGCGTATCAGGATAACGTATAACGTTATGCAGCATATCAGGATAAACGTATAACGTCATATAGCATACCAATGTAACGTATAACGTTATATAGGATATCAGGATAACGTATAACGTTATACAGCATATCAGGATAACGTATAACGTTATATAGCTTATCAGTATAACGTACAACGTTATATAGCATACCAATATAACGTATAACGTTATATAGGATGTCAGTATAACGTATAACGTTATATAGTATTACGTTATGGCGTATTACGTTATATAGCTTATGAGTATAACATATAATGTTATACAGCATATCCGGATAACGTATAACGTTATGTAGCATATCTGGATAACGTATAAAGTCATATAGCATACCAGTATAACGTATAACGTTATATAGAATATCAGTATAACTTAAAACGTTATATAGCATATCAGTATAACGTAAAACACTATATAGCATATCATTATAACGTATAACGTTACATAGCATATCAGTGTAACATATAACATCATATATCATACCAGGATAACGTATAACGTCATATAGAATATCAGGATAACGTAGAACGTTATATAGGATATCAGTATATCGTATAACGTTATATAGCATACCCGTATAACGTATAACGTTATATAGCGTATCAGGATAACGTATAACGTTATGTAGTATTACGTTCTAGCGCAATACGTTATATAGCACATCAGTATAACGCATAACGTAATATAGCATATCAGTATACGTATAACGTTATATAGCATACCCGTATAACGTATAACGTTATATAGCGTATCAGGATAACGTATAACGTTATGTAGCGTATCAGGATAACGTATAACGTTATATAGCATATCAGGATAACGTATAACGTTATATAGCTTATCAGTATAACGTACAACGTTATATAGCATACCAATATAACGTATAACGTTATATAGGATGTCAGTATAACGTATAAAGTCATATAGCATACCAGTATAACGTATAACGTTATATAGAATATCAGTATAACTTAAAACGTTATATAGCACATCAGTATAACGTATAACGTTATACAGCATATCAGGATAACGTATAACGTTATATAGCTTATCAGTATAACGTACAACGTTATATAGCATACCAATATAACGTATAACGTTATATAGGATGTCAGTATAACGTATAACGTTATATAGTATTACGTTCTAGCGCATTACGTTATATAGCACATCAGTATAACGCATAACGTAATATAGCACATCAGTATAACGTATAACGTTATATAGCATACCCGTATAACGTATAACGTTATATAGCGTATCAGGATAACGTATAACGTTATGTAGTATTACGTTCTAGCGCATTACGTTATATAGCACATCAGTATAACGCATAACGTAATATAGCATATCAGTATAACGTATAACGTTATATAGCATATCAGGATAACGTATAACGTTATACAGCATATCAGGATAACGTATAACGTTATATAGCTTATCAGTATAACGTACAACGTTATATAGCATACCAATATAACGTATAACGTTATATAGGATGTCAGTATAACGTATAACGTTATATAGTATTACGTTATAGCGTATTACGTTATATAGCTTATGAGTATAACATATAATGTTATACAGCATATCCGGATAACGTATAACGTTATGTAGCATATCTGGATAACGTATAAAGTCATATAGCATACCAGTATAACGTATAACGTTATATAGAATATCAGTATAACTTAAAACGTTATATAGCATATCAGTATAACGTAAAACACTATATAGCATATCATTATAACGTATAACGTTACATAGCATATCAGTGTAACATATAACATCATATATCATACCAGGATAACGTATAACGTCATATAGAATATCAGGATAACGTAGAACGTTATATAGGATATCAGTATATCGTATAACGTTATATACCATATCATTATAACGTATAACGTTACATAGCATATCAGTGTAACATATAACATCATATATCATATCAGGATAACGTATAACGTTATATGGCATATCAGGATAACGTATAACGTTATGTAGCATATCAGGATAACGTATAACGTTATATAGGATATCAGTATAACGTATAACGTTATATAGTATTACTTTATATAGCATACACGTATAACGTATAACATTATATAGCGTATCAGGATAACGTATAACGTTATGTAGTATTACGTTCTAGCGCATTACGTTATATAGCACATCAGTATAACGCATAACGTAATATAGCATATCAGTATAACGTATAACGTTATATAGCATACCCGTATAACGTATAACGTTATATAGCGTATCAGGATAACGTATAACGTTATGTAGCGTATCAGGATAACGTATAACGTTATGTAGTATTACGTTCTAGCGCATTACGTTATATAGCACATCAGTGTAACGCATAACGTAATATAGCATATCAGTATAACGTATAACGTTATATAGCATATC
Organism: Bombus sylvestris; assembly: GCA_911622165.2. Lineage (NCBI taxonomy): Eukaryota > Metazoa > Arthropoda > Insecta > Hymenoptera > Apidae > Bombus > Bombus sylvestris. The sequence goes on along the minus strand of OU443146.1, from coordinate 8,412,018 downwards.
AGGATAACGTATAACGTTATATAGCATATCAGGATAACGTATAACGTTATATAGCTTATCAGTATCACGTACAACGTTATATAGCATACCAATATAACGGATAACATTATATAGGATGTCAGTATAACGTATAACGTTATATAGTATTACGTTATAGCGTATTACGTTATATAGCATATGAGTATAACATATAATGTTATATAGCATATCAGTATAACGTATAACGTTATGTAGCATATCAGGATAACGTATAACGTTATATAGCTTATCAGTATAACGTACAACGTTATATAGCATACCAATATAACGTATAACGTTATATAGGATGTCAGTATAACGTATAACGTTATATAGTATTACGTTCTAGCGCATTACGTTATATAGCACATCAGTATAACGCATAACGTAATATAGCATATCAGTATAACGTGTAACGTTATACAGCATATCAGGATAACGTATAACGTTATATAGCATATCAGTATAACGTATAACGTTATATAGCATATCAGTATAACGTAAAACGTTATATAGCATATCAAGATAACGTATAACGTTATATAGCATATCAGGATAACGTAGAACGTTATATAGCATATCAGGATAACGTATAACGTTATATAGCATACCAGTATAACGTATAACGTTATATAGTATTACGTTATATAGCACATCTGTATAACGTGTAACGTTATATAGCATATCAGTTTGACGTATAACGTTATGCAGCATATCAGTATAACGTATAACGTTATATAGCATACCAATATAACGTATAACGTTATATAGGATGTCAGTATAACGTATAACGTTATATAGTATTACGTTATAGCGTATTACGTTATATAGCTTATGAGTATAACATATAATGTTATACAGCATATCCGGATAACGTATAACGATATGTAGCATATCTGGATAACGTATAACGTTATATAGCTTATCAGTATCACGTACAACGTTATATAGCATACCAATATAACGTATAACGTTATATAGGATGTCAGTATAACGTATAACGTTATATAGTATTACGTTATAGCGTATTACGTTATATAGCATATGAGTATAACATATAATGTTATATAGCATATCAGTATAACGTATAACGTTATGTAGCATATCAGGATAACGTATAACGTTATATAGCATATCAGTATAACGTATAACGTTATATAGCATACCAGTATAACGTATAACGTTATATAGGATATCAGTATAACGTTTAACGTTATATAGTATTACGATATATAGCACATCTGTATAACGCATAACGTAATATAGCATATCAGGATAACGTATAACGTTATATAGCATATCAAGATAACGTCTAACGTTATATTGCATATCAGGGTAACGTATAACGTTATATAGCATATCAGTATAACGTATAACGTTATATATCATATCAGGATAACGTATAACGTTATATAGCATATCAGGATAACGTATAACGTTATGTAGCATATCAGGGTAACGTATAACGTTATATAGCATATCAGTATCACGTATAACGTTATATAGCATATCAGTATAAGGTATAACGTTATATAGCATATCAGTATAACGTACAACGTTATATAGCATATCAGGATAACGTATAACGTTATATAGCTTATCAAGGATAACGTACAACGTTATATAGCATATCAGGATGACGTATAACGTTATATAGCATATCAGTATAACGTATAACGTTATATAGCATATCAGGATAGCGTATAACGTTATATAGCTTATCAAGGATAACGTATAACGTTATATAGCATATCAGGATAACGTAGAACGTTATGTAGCTTATCAAGGATAACGTACAACGTTATATAGCATATCAGGATAACGTATAACGTTATATAGCATATCAGTATAACGAATAACGTTATATAGCATACCAGTATAACGAATAACGTTATATAGGATATCAGTATAACGTTTATCGTCATATAGTATTACGTTATAACGTATAACGATATATAGCATGACGTTATAACGACTAACGTTATATAGCATGTCAGTATAACGTATAACGTTATATAGGATATCAGTATAAAGTATAACATTATGAAGCATATCAGTATATCGTGTAACGTTATATAGTATTACGTTGTAGCGTATTACGTTATATAGCACATCACTATAGCGTATAACGTCATAGAGCATATCAGGATAACGTAGAACGTTATATAGGATATCAGTATATCGTATAACGTTATATAGTATTACGTTGTAGCGTATTACGTTATATAGCATATCAGTATAACGTATAACGTTATATAGTATTACGTTATAGCGAATTACGTTATATAGCACATTAGCATAACGTATAACGTTATATAGCATATCAAGATAACGTCTAACGTTATATTGCATATCAGGGTAACGTATAACGTTATATAGCATATCAGTATAACGTATAACGTTATATATCATATCAGGATAACGTATAACGTTATATAGCATATCAGGATAACGTATAACGTTATGTAGCATATCAGGGTAACGTATAACGTTATATAGCATATCAGTATCACGTATAACGTTATATAGCATATCAGTATCACGTATAACGTTATATAGCATATCAGTATAAGGTATAACGTTATATAGCTTATCAAGGATAACGTACAACGTTATATAGCATATCAGGATAACGTATAACGTTATATAGCATATCAGTATAACGTATAACGTTATATAGCATACCAGTATAACGAATAACGTTATATAGGATATCAGTATAACGTTTATCGTCATATAGTATTACGTTATAACGTATAACGATATATAGCATGACGTTATAACGACTAACGTTATATAGCATATCAGTAGAACGTATAACGTTATATAGCATATCAGTATATCGTGTAACGTTATATAGTATTACGTTATAGCGTATTACGTTATATAGCACATCACTATAGCGTATAACGTCATAGAGCATATCAGGATAACGTAGAACGTTATATAGGATATCAGTATATCGTATAACGTTATATAGTATTACGTTGTAGCGTATTACGTTATATAGCATATCAGTATAACGTATAACGTTATATAGTATTACGTTATAGCGAATTACGTTATATAGCAAATTAGCATAACGTATAACGTTATATAGCATATCACAATGACAAATAGCGTTATATAGCATACCAACATAACGTTTAACGTTATATAGCATACCAGTAAAACGTATAACGTTATGTAGCATATCAGTATATCGTATAACGTTATGCAGCATATCAGGATAACGTGTAAAGCTATATAGCACACCAGTATAACGTATAAAGTTATATAGCATATCAGGATAACGTCTAACGTTATATTGCATATCAGGGTAACGTATAACGTTATATAGCATATCAGTATAACGTACAACGTTATATAGCATACCAGTATAACGTATAACGTTATAAAGAATACAGGATAACGTATAACGTTATATGGCATATCAGTATAACGCGTAACGTTATATAGGATATCAGTATAACGTATAACGTTATGTAGTATTACGTTCTAGCGCAATACTTTATATAGCACATCAGTATAACGCATAACGTTATATAGCATATCAGTATAACGTAAAACGTTATATAGCATTTCAGGATAACGTAGAACGTTATATAGCTTATCAAGGATAACGTACAACGTTATATAGCATATCAGGATAACGTAGAACGTTATGTAGCTTATCAAGGATAACGTACAACGTTATATAGCATATCAGGATAACGTATAACGTTATATAGCATATCAGTATAACGAATAACGTTATATAGCATACCAGTATAACGAATAACGTTATATAGGATATCAGTATAACGTTTATCGTCATATAGTATTACGTTATAACGTATAACGATATATAGCATGACGTTATAACGACTAACATTATATAGCATGTCAGTATAACGTATAACGTTATATAGGATATCAGTATAAAGTATAACATTATGAAGCATATCAGGATAACGTATAACGTTATACAGCAAATCAGGATAACGCATAACGTTATATAGTGTATCAGTATAACGTATAACGATATATAGCATGACGTTATAACGATTAACGTTATATAGCATATCAGTAGAACGTATAACGTTATATAGCATATCAGTATATCGTGTAACGTTATATAGTATTACGTTGTAGCGTATAACGTTATATAGCATACCAGTATAACGAATAACGTTATATAGGATATCAGTATAACGTTTATCGTCATATAGTATTACGTTATAACGTATAACGATATATAGCATGACGTTATAACGACTAACGTTATATAGCATATCAGTAGAACGTATAACGTTATATGGCATATCAGTATAACGTATAACGTTATATGGGATGTCAGTATAACGTATAACGTCATATAGCATATCAGGATAGCGTATAACGTTATATAGCATATCAGGATAACGTGTAAAGTTATATAACATATCAGGATAACGTATAACGTATAACGTTATGTACCATATCAGGATAACGTATACCGTTATATAGCATATCAGTATAACGTATAACGTTATATAGCATACCAGTATAACGTATAACGTTATATAGGATATCAGTATAACGTATAACGTTTTATAGTATTACGCAATACAGCACATCTGTATAACGTATAACGATATATAGCTTATCAGTTTGACGTATAACGTTATGCAGCATATCAGGATAACGTATAACGTCATATAGCATACCAATGTAACGTATAAAGTTATATAGGATATCAGTATAACGTATAACGTTATATAGTATTACGTTATAACGTATAACGTTATATGGCATGTCAGTATAACGTATAACGTCATATAGCATATCAGGATATCGTATAACGTTATACAGCATATCAGGATAACGTGTAAAGTTATATAACATATCAGTATAACGTATAAAGTAATATAGCATATCAGTACAACGTATAACGTTATATAGTATTACGTTATAACCTATAACGATATATAGCATGACGTTATAACGATTAACGTTATATAGCATGTCAGTATAACGGATAACGTTATATAGCATATGAGTATAACGTATAACGTTATATAGGATATCAGTATAACGTAGAACGTTATATAGGGTATCAGGATATCGTATAACGTTATATAGTATGACGTTGTAGCGTATTACATTATATAGCATATCAGTAGAACGTATAACGTTATATAGCATATCAGTATAACGTATAACGTTATATAGCATATCAGTATAACGTATAACGTTATATAGCACATCTGTATAACGCATAACGTAATATAGCATATCAGGATAACGTATAACGTTATGTAGCATACCAGGATAACGTATAACGTTATATAGCATATCAGTATAACGTATAACGTTATATAGCACATCTGTATAACGCATAACGTAATATAGCATATCAGTATAACGTATAACGTTATGTAGCATACCAGTATGACGTATAACGTTATATAGCATACAGGATAACGTATAACGTTATATAGCACATCAAGATAACGTCTAACGTTATATTGCATATCAGGGTAACGTATAACGTTATATAGCATATCAGGATAACATGTACAGTTATATAGCACATCAGTATAACGTATAACGTTATATAGGATATCAGTATATCGTATAACGTTATATAGTATTACGTTATAACGTATAACGATATATAGCATGACGTTATAGCGATTAACGTTTTATAGAATGTCAGTATAACTTAAAACGTTATATAGCATATCAGTATAACGTATAACGTTATATAGTATTACGTTATAACGTATAACGCTATATAGCATGACGTTATAACGATTAACGTTATATAGCATGTCAGTATAACGTATAACGTTATATAGGATATCAGTGTAACGTATAACATTATAAGGTATTACGTTATAGCGTATTGCGTTATATAGCATATCAAGATAACGTCTAACGTTATATTGCATATCAGGGTAACGTATAACGTTATATAGCATATCAGGATAACATGTACAGTTATATAGCACATCAGTATAACGTATAACGTTATATAGGATATCAGTATATCGTATAACGTTATATAGTATTACGTTATAACGTATAACGATATATAGCATGACGTTATAGCGATTAACGTTTTATAGAATGTCAGTATAACGTATAACATTATATTGCATATCAGGATAACGTATAACGTTATATAGCATATCTGGATAACGTGTAAAGTTATATAACATATCAGTATAACGTATAAAGTAATATAGCATATCAGTACAACGTATAACGTTATATAGTATTACGTTATAACGTATAACGATATATAGCATGACGTTATAACGATTAACGTTTTATAGCATGTCATTATACGTATAACGTTATATTTGATATCAGTATAACGTATAACGTTATAAGGTATTACGTTATAGCGTATTACGTTATATAGCATATCAGTATAACGTATGACGTTATAAGGTATAACGTTACAGCGTATTACGCTATATAGCATATCAGTCTAACGTATAACGTCATATAGTATATCAGGATAACGTATAACGTTGTATAGCATTTCAGGATAACGTATAACGTTATATAGCATATCAGTAAAACGTAAAACGTTATATAGCATATCAAGACAACGTATAATGTTTTATTGCAAATCAAGATAACGTATAACATTATATAGCACATCAGGATAACGTATAACGATATATAGCATATCAGGATAACGTATATCGTTATATAGCATATCAGGATAACGTATAACGTTATGTAGCATATCAGCGTAACGTATAACGTTATATAGCATATCAGTATAACGTATAACGTTATGTAGCATACCAGTATGACGTATAACGTTATATAGCATACAGGATAACGTATAACGTTATATAGCATATCAGTATAACGTATAACGTTATATAGCATACCAGTATAACGAACAACGTTATATAGGATATCAGTATAACGTTCAACGTCATATAGTATTACGTTATATAGCACATCAGTATAACGTATAACGTTATATAGCATATCAGTATGACGTATAACGTTATACATCATATCAGGATAACGTATAACGTTATATAGCATATCAGGATAACGTATAACGCTGTATAGCATATCAGGATAACGTATAACGTTATATAGCATATCAGTATAACGTATAACATTATATAGCACATCAGGATAACGAATAACGTTATATAGCATATCAGGATAACGTATATCGTTATATAGCATATCAGGATAACGCATAACGTTATGTAGCATATCAGGATAACGTATAACGTCATATAGCATGACGTTATAGCGATTAACGTTTTATAGAATGTCAGTATAACGTATAACATTATATTGCATATCGGGATAACGTATAACGTTATATAGCATATCAGGATAACGTGTAAAGTTATATAGCACATCAGTATAACGTATAACGTTATATAGGATATCAGTATATCGTATAACGTTATATAGTATTACGTTATAACGTATAACGATATATAGCATGACGTTATAGCGATTAACGTTTTATAGAATGTCAGTATAACTTAAAACGTTATATAGCATATCAGTATAACGTATAACGTTATATAGTATTACGTTATAACGTATAACGCTATATAGCATGACGTTATAACGATTAACGTTATATAGCATGTCACTATAACGTATAACGTTATATAGGATATCAGTGTAACGTATAACATTATAAGGTATTACGTTATAGCGTATTACGTTATATAGCATATCAGTATAACGTATGACGTTATGAGGTATTACGTTACAGCGTATTACGTTATATAGCATATCAGTCTAACGTATGACGTTATATAGTATATCAGGATAACGCATAACGTTGTATAGCATATCAGGATAACGTATAACGTTATATAACATATCAGTATAACGTATAACGTTATATAGCATATCAGTATAACGTAAAACGCTATATAGCATATCAAGACAACGTATAACGTTATATAGCATATCAGGATAACGTAGAACGTTATATAGCTTATCAAGGATAACGTACAACGTTATATAGCATATCAGGATGACGTATTACGTTATATAGCATATCAGTATAACGTATAACGTTATATAGCATTTCAGGATAACGTATAACGTTGTATAGCATATCAGGATAACGTATAACGTTATATAGCATATCAAGATAACGTCTAACGTTATATTGCATATCAGGGTAACGTATAACGTTATATAGCATATCAGTATAACGTATAACGTTATATAGCATACCAGTATAACGAATAATATTATGTAGCATATCAGGATGACGTATAACGTCATATAGCATACCAGTATAACGTATAACGTTATATAGTATATCAGTATAACGTATAACGTTATGTAGTATTACGTTCTAGCGCAATACTTTATATAGCACATCAGTATAACGCATAACGTTATATAGCATATCAGTATAACGTATAACGTTATATAGCATTTCAGGATACCGTATAACGTTATATAGCATATCAGGAAAACGTATAACGTTATATAGCATATCAAGATAACGTCTAACGTTATATTGCATATCAGGGTAACGTATAACGTTATATAGCATATCAGTATCACGTATAACGTTATATAGCATACCAGTAAAACGTATAACGTTATGTAGCATATCAGTATATCGTATAACGTTATACAGCATATCAGGATAACGTGTAAAGTTATATAGCACACCAGTATAACGTATAACGTTATATAGCATATCAGGATAACGTCTAACGTTATATTGCATATCAGGGTAACGTATAACGTTATATAGCATATCAGTATAACGTATAACGTTATATAGCATACCAGTATAACGAATAATATTATGTAGCATATCAGGATGACGTATAACGTCATATAGCATACCAGTATAACGTATAACGTTATATACTATATCAGTATAACGTATAACGTTATGTAGTATTACGTTCTAGCGCAATACTTTATATTGCACATCAGTATAACGCATAACGTAATATAGCATATCAGTATAACGTATAACGTTATACAGCATATCAGGATAACGTATAACGTTGTATAGCATATCCGGATAACGTATAACGTTATATATCATATCAGTATAACGTATGACGTTATAAGGTATTACGTTATAGCGTATTACGTTATATAGCATATCAGTATAACGTATGACGTTATAAGGTATTACGTTATAACGTATTACGTTATATAGCATATCAGTCTAACGTATAACGATATATACTATATCAGTATAACGTATAACGTTGTATAGCATATCCGGATAACGTATAACGTTATATAGCATATCAGTCTAACGTGTAACGTCATATAGTATATCAGGACAACGTATAACGTTGTATAGCATATCAGGATAACGTTTAACGTTATATAGCATGTCAGTATAACGTATGACGTTATGTAGTATTACGTTCTAGCGCAATACTTTATATAGCACATCAGTATAACGCATAACGTAATATAGCATATCAGTATAACGTATAACGTTATACAGCATATCAGGATAACGTATAACGTTATATAGCATGTCAGTATAACGGATAACGTTATATAGCATATGAGTATAACGTATAACGTTATATAGGATATCAGTATAACGTAGAACGTTATATAGGGTATCAGGATATCGTATAACGTTATATAGTATGACGTTGTAGCGTATTACATTATATAGCATATCAGTAGAACGTATAACGTTATATAGCATATCAGTATAACGTATAACGTTATATAGTATATCAGTATAACGTATAACGTTATATAGCACATCTGTATAACGCATAACGTAATATAGCATATCAGGATAACGTATAACGTTATGTAGCATACCAGGATAACGTATAACGTTATATAGCATATCAGTATAACGTATAACGTTATATAGCACATCTGTATAACGCATAACGTAATATAGCATATCAGTATAACGTATAACGTTATGTAGCATACCAGTATGACGTATAACGTTATATAGCATACAGGATAACGTATAACGTTATATAGCATATCAGTATAACGTATAACGTTATATAGCATATCAGGATAACGTATAACGTTGTATAGCATATCAGGATAACGTATAACGTTATATATCATATCAGTATAACGTATAACGTTATATAGGACATCAAGATAACGTCTAACGTTATATTGCATATCAGGGTAACGTATAACGTTATATAGCATATCAGGATAACATGTACAGTTATATAGCACATCAGTATAACGTATAACGTTATATAGGATATCAGTATATCGTATAACGTTATATAGTATTACGTTATAACGTATAACGATATATAGCATGACGTTATAGCGATTAACGTTTTATAGAATGTCAGTATAACGTATAACATTATATTGCATATCAGGATAACGTATAACGCTATATAGCATGACGTTATAACGATTAACGTTATATAGCATGTCAGTATAACGTATAACGTTATATAGGATATCAGTGTAACGTATAACATTATAAGGTATTACGTTATAGCGTATTACGTTATATAGCATATCAAGATAACGTCTAACGTTATATTGCATATCAGGGTAACGTATAACGTTATATAGCATATCAGGATAACATGTACAGTTATATAGCACATCAGTATAACGTATAACGTTATATAGGATATCAGTATATCGTATAACGTTATATAGTATTACGTTATAACGTATAACGATATACAGCATGACGTTATAGCGATTAACGTTTTATAGAATGTCAGTATAACGTATAACATTATATTGCATATCAGGATAACGTATAACGTTATATAGCATATCTGGATAACGTGTAAAGTTATAAGACATATCAGTATAACGTATAAAGTAATATAGCATATCAGTACAACGTATAACGTTATATAGTATTACGTTATAACGTATAACGATATATAGCATGACGTTATAACGATTAACGTTTTATAGCATGTCATTATACGTATAACGTTATATAGGATATCAGTATAACGTATAACGTTATAAGGTATTACGTTATAGCGTATTACGTTATATAGCATATCAGTATAACGTATGACGTTATAAGGTATAACGTTACAGCGTATTACGCTATATAGCATATCAGTCTAACGTATAACGTCATATAGTATATCAGGATAACGTATAACGTTGTATAGCATTTCAGGATAACGTATAACGTTATATAGCATATCAGTAAAACGTAAAACGTTATATAGCATATCAGTATAACGTATAACGTTATGTAGCATACCAGTATGACGTATAACGTTATATAGCATACAGGATAACGTATAACGTTATATAGCATATCAGTATAACGTATAACGTTATATAGCATATCAGGATAACGTATAACGTTATGTAGCATATCAGGGTAACGTATAACGTTAAATAGCATATCAGTATAACGTATAACGTTATGTAGCATACCAGTATGACGTATAACGTTATATAGCATACAGGATAACGTATAACGTTATATAGCATATCAGTATAACGTATAACGTTATATAGCATACCAGTATAACGAACAACGTTATATAGGATATCAGTATAACGTTCAACGTCATATAGTATTACGTTATATAGCACATCAGTATAACGTATAACGTTATATAGCATATCAGTATGACGTATAACGTTATACATCATATCAGGATAACGTATAACGTTATATAGCATATCAGGATAACGTATAACGCTGTATAGCATATCAGGATAACGTATAACGTTATATAGCATATCAAGATAACGTATAACATTATATAGCACATCAGGATAACGAATAACGATATATAGCATATCAGGATAACGTATATCGTTATATAGCATATCAGGATAACGCATAACGTTATGTAGCATATCAGGATAACGTATAACGTCATATAGCATGACGTTATAGCGATTAACGTTTTATAGAATGTCAGTATAACGTATAACATTATATTGCATATCGGGATAACGTATAACGTTATATAGCATATCAGGATAACGTGTAAAGTTATATAGCACATCAGTATAACGTATAACGTTATATAGGATATCAGTATATCGTATAACGTTATATAGTATTACGTTATAACGTATAACGCTATATAGCATGACGTTATAACGATTAACGTTATATAGCATGTCACTATAACGTATAACGTTATATAGGATATCAGTGTAACGTATAACATTATAAGGTATTACGTTATAGCGTATTACGTTATATAGCATATCAGTATAACGTATGACGTTATGAGGTATTACGTTACAGCGTATTACGTTATATAGCATATCAGTCTAACGTATGACGTTATATAGTATATCAGGATAACGCATAACGTTGTATAGCATATCAGGATAACGTATAACGTTATATAACATATCAGTATAACGTATAACGTTATATAGCATATCAGTATAACGTAAAACGCTATATAGCATATCAAGACAACGTATAACGTTATATAGCATATCAGGATAACGTAGAACGTTATATAGCTTATCAAGGATAACGTACAACGTTATATAGCATATCAGGATGACGTATTACGTTATATAGCATATCAGTATAACGTATAACGTTATATAGCATTTCAGGATAACGTATAACGTTGTATAGCATATCAGGATAACGTATAACGTTATATAGCATATCAAGATAACGTCTAACGTTATATTGCATATCAGGGTAACGTATAACGTTATATAGCATATCAGTATAACGTATAACGTTATATAGCATACCAGTATAACGAATAATATTATGTAGCATATCAGGATGACGTATAACGTCATATAGCATACCAGTATAACGTATAACGTTATATAGGATATCAGTATAACGTATAACGTTATGTAGTATTACGTTCTAGCGCAATACTTTATATAGCACATCAGTATAACGCATAACGTTATATAGCATATCAGTATAACGTATAACGTTATATAGCATTTCAGGATACCGTATAACGTTATATAGCATATCAGGAAAACGTATAACGTTATATAGCATATCAAGATAACGTCTAACGTTATATTGCATATCAGGGTAACGTATAACGTTATATAGCATATCAGTATCACGTATAACGTTATATAGCATACCAGTAAAACGTATAACGTTATGTAGCATATCAGTATATCGTATAACGTTATACAGCATATCAGGATAACGTGTAAAGTTATATAGCACACCAGTATAACGTATAACGTTATATAGCATATCAGGATAACGTCTAACGTTATATAGCATATCAGGGTAACGTATAACGTTATATAGCATATCAGTATAACGTATAACGTTATATAGCATACCAGTATAACGAATAATATTATGTAGCATATCAGGATGACGTATAACGTCATATAGCATACCAGTATAACGTATAACGTTATATAGGATATCAGTATAACGTATAACGTTATGTAGTATTACGTTCTAGCGCAATACTTTATATTGCACATCAGTATAACGCATAACGTAATATAGCATATCAGTATAACGTATAACGTTATACAGCATATCAGGATAACGTATAACGTTGTATAGCATATCCGGATAACGTATAACGTTATATATCATATCAGTATAACGTATGACGTTATAAGGTATTACGTTACAGCGTATTACGTTATATAGCATATCAGTATAACGTATGACGTTATAAGGTATTACGTTATAACGTATTACGTTATATAGCATATCAGTCTAACGTATAACGATATATAGTATATCAGTATAACGTATAACGTTGTATAGCATATCCGGATAACGTATAACGTTATATAGCATATCAGTCTAACGTGTAACGTCATATAGTATATCAGGACAACGTATAACGTTGTATAGCATATCAGGATAACGTATAACGTTATATAGCATGTCAGTATAACGTATGACGTTATGTAGTATTACGTTCTAGCGCAATACTTTATATAGCACATCAGTATAACGCATAACGTAATATAGCATATCAGTATAACGTATAACGTTATACAGCATATCAGGATAACGTATAACGTTGTATAGCATATCCGGATAACGTATAACGTTATATATCATATCAGTATAACGTATGACGTTATAAGGTATTACGTTATAGCGTATTACGTTATATAGCATATCAGTATAACGTATGACGTTATAAGGTATTACGTTATAACGTATTACGTTATATAGCATACCAGTATAACGAATAATATTATGTAGCATATCAGGATGACGTATAACGTCATATAGCATACCAGTATAACGTATAACGTTATATAGGATATCAGTATAACGTATAACGTTATGTAGTATTACGTTCTAGCGCAATACTTTATATAGCACATCAGTATAACGCATAACGTAATATAGCATATCAGTATAACGTATAACGTTATACAGATTATCAGGATAACGTATAACGTTGTATAGCATATCCGGATAACGTATAACGTTATATATCATATCAGTATAACGTATGACGTTATAAGGTATTACGTTATAGCGTATTACGTTATATGGCTTATCAGTATAACGTATGACGTTATAAGGTATTACGTTATAACGTATTACGTTATATAGCATATCAGTATAACGTATAACGTTATATAGCATATCAGGATAATGTGTAAAGTTATACAACATATCAGTATAACGTATGAAGTAAAATAGCATATCAGTACAACGTATAACGTTATATAGTATTACGTTATAACGTATAACGATATACAGCATGACGTTATAGCGTATTACGTTATATAGCATATCAGTATAACGTATGACGTTATAAGGTATTACGTTACAGCGTAATACGTTATATAGCATGTCAGTCTAACGTGTAACGTCATATAGTATATCAGGATAACGTATAACGTTTTATAGAATGTCAGTATAATTTAAAACGTTATATAGCATATCAGTATAACGTATAACGTTGTATAGTATTACGTTATAACGTATAACGCTATATAGCATGACGTTATAACGATTAACGTTATATAGCATATCAGTATAACGTATGACGTTATAAGGTATTACGTTATAACGTATTACGTTATATAGCATATCAGTATAACGTATAACGTTGTATAGCATATCAGGATAACGTATAACGTTATATAACATATCAGTATAACGTATAACGTTATATAGCATATCAGTATAACGTAAAACGCTATATAGCATATCAAGACAACGTATAACGTTATATAGCATATCAGGATAACGTAGAACGTTATATAGCTTATCAAGGATAACGTACAACGTTATATAGCATATCATAATGACGTATTACGTTATATAGCATATCAGTATAACGTATAACGTTATATAGCATTTCAGGATAACGTATAACGTTGTATAGCATATCAGGATAACGTATAACGTTATATAGCATATCAAGATAACGTCTAACGTTATATTGCATATCAGGGTAACGTATAACGTTATATAGCATATCAGTATAACGTATAACGTTATATAGCATACCAGTATAACGAATAATATTATGTAGCATATCAGGATGACGTATAACGTCATATAGCATACCAGTATAACGTATAACGTTATATAGGATATCAGTATAACGTATAACGTTATGTAGTATTACGTTCTAGCGCAATACTTTATATAGCACATCAGTATAACGCATAACGTTATATAGCATATCAGTATAACGTATAACGTTATATAGCATTTCAGGATACCGTATAACGTTATATAGCATATCAGGAAAACGTATAACGTTATATAGCATATCAAGATAACGTCTAACGTTATATTGCATATCAGGGTAACGTATAACGTTATATAGCATATCAGTATCACGTATAACGTTATATAGCATACCAGTGAAACGTATAACGTTATGTACCATATCAGTATATCGTATAACGTTATACAGCATATCAGGATAACGTGTAAAGTTATATAGCACACCAGTATAACGTATAACGTTATATAGCATATCAGGATAACGTCTAACGTTATATTGCATATCAGGGTAACGTATAACGTTATATAGCATATCAGTATAACGTATAACGTTATATAGCATACCAGTATAACGAATAATATTATGTAGCATATCAGGATGACGTATAACGTCATATAGCATACCAGTATAACGTATAACGTTATATAGGATATCAGTATAACGTATAACGTTATGTAGTATTACGTTCTAGCGCAATACTTTATACAGCACATCAGTATAACGCATAACGTAATATAGCATATCAGTATAACGTATAACGTTATACAGCATATCAGGATAACGTATAACGTTGTATAGCATATGCGGATAACGTATAACGTTATATATCATATCAGTATAACGTATGACGTTATAAGGTATTACGTTATAGCGTATTACGTTATATAGCATATCAGTATAACGTATGACGTTATAAGGTATTACGTTATAACGTATTACGTTATATAGCATATCAGTCTAACGTATAACGATATATAGTATATCAGTATAACGTATAACGTTGTATATCATATCGGTATAACGTATGACGTTATAAGGTATTACGTTATAGCGTATTACGTTATATAGCATATCAGTATAACGTATGACGTTATAAGGTATTACGTTATAACGTATTACGTTATATAGCATACCAGTATAACGAATAATATTATGTAGCATATCAGGATGACGTATAACGTCATATAGCATACCAGTATAACGTATAACGTTATATAGGATATCAGTATAACGTATAACGTTATGTAGTATTACGTTCTAGCGCAATACTTTATATAGCACATCAGTATAACGCATAACGTAATATAGCATATCAGTATAACGTATAACGTTATATAGCATATCAGGATAATGTGTAAAGTTATACAACATATCAGTATAACGTATGAAGTAAAATAGCATATCAGTACAACGTATAACGTTATATAGTATTACGTTATAACGTATAACGATATATAGCATGACGTTATAACGTTTAACGCTATATTGCACGTCAGTATGACGTATAACGTTATATAGGATATCAGTATAACGTATAGCGTTATATAGCATACCAATATAACGTATAACGTTATATAGTATTACGTTATAGCGTATTACGTTATATAGCATATCAGTATAACGTATGACGTTATAAGGTATTACGTTATAGCGTAATACGTTATATAGCATGTCAGTCTAACGTGTAACGTCATATAGTATATCAGGATAACGTATAACGTTTTATAGAATGTCAGTATAACTTAAAACGTTATATAGCATATCAGTATAACGTATAACGTTATATAGTATTACGTTATAACGTATAACGCTATATAGCATGAGGTTATAACGATTAACGTTATATAGCATGTCAGTAAAACGTATATCGTTATATAGGATATCAGTGTAACGTATAACATTATAAGGTATTACGTTATAGCGTATTACGTTATATAGCATATCAGTATAACGTATGACGTTATAAGGTATTACGTTACAGCGTATTACGTTATATAGCACATCAGTGTAACGTATAACGTTATATAGCATTTCAGGATAACGTATAACGTTGTATAGCATATCAGTATAACGTATAACGTTATATAGCATTTCAGGATACCGTATAACGTTATATAGCATATCAGGATAACGTATAACGTTATATAGCATATCAAGATAACGTCTAACGTTATATTGCATATCAGGGTAACGTATAACGTTATATAGCATATCAGTATCACGTATAACGTTATATAGCATACCAGTAAAACGTATATCGTTATGTAGCATATCAGTATATCGTATAACGTTATACAGCATATCAGGATAACGTCTAACGTTATATTGCATATCAGGGTAACGTATAACGTTATATAGCATATCAGTATAACGTATAACGTTATATAGCATACCAGTATAACGAATAATATTATGTAGCATATCAGGATGACGTATAACGTCATATAGCATACCAGTATAACGTATAACGTTATATAGGATATCAGTATAACGTAAAACGTTATGTAGTATTACGTTCTAGCGCAATACTTTATATAGCACATCAGTATAACGCATAACGTAATATAGCATATCAGTATAACGTATAACGTTATACAGCATATCAGGATAACGTATAACGTTATATAGCATATCAGTATAACGTATAACGTTATATAGCATACCAGTATAACGAATAATATTATGTAGCATATCAGGATGACGTATAACGTCATATAGCATACCAGTATAACGTATAACGTTATATAGGATATCAGTATAACGTAAAACGTTATGTAGTATTACGTTCTAGCGCAATACTTTATATAGCACATCAGTATAACGCATAACGTAATATAGCATATCAGTATAACGTATAACGTTATACAGCATATCAGGATAACGTATAACGATATATAGTATATCAGTATAACGTATAACGTTGTATAGCATATCCGGATAACGTATAACGTTATATAGCATATCAGTCTAACGTGTAACGTCATATAGTATACCAGGATAACGTATAACGTTATATGGGATATCAGTATAACGTATGACGTTATAAGGTATTACGTTATAGCGTATTACGTTATATAGCATATCAGTATAACGTATGACGTTATATACTATATCAGGATAACGTATAACGTTGTATAGCACATCAGGATAACGTATAACGTTATATAACATATCGGTATAACGTATAACGTTATATAGCATATCAGTATAACGTATAACGTTATATAGCATATCAGTATAACGTAAAACGTTATATAGCATATCACGATAACGTATAACGTTTTATAGCAAATCAAGGTAACGTATAACATTATATAGCATATCAGGATAACGTATAACGTTATATAGCATATCAGGGTAACGTATATCGTTATATAGCATATCAGGATAACGTATAACTTTATATAGCATATCAGGATAACGTATATTGCTATTTAGCTAATCAGTATGACGTATAACTATATGTAGCATTACGTTATAACGTATAACGTTATGTAGCATACCAACATAACGTATAACGTCATATAGCATACCAGTATAACGTATAACGTTATATAGGATATCAGTATAACGTATAACGTTATAAGGTATTACGTTATAGCGTATAACGTTATATAGCATATCAGGATAACGTATATCGTTATATAGCATATCAGGATAACGTATAACGTTATATAGCATATCAGGATAACGTATATTGCTATTTAGCTAATCAGTATGAAGTATAACGATATGTAGCATTACGTTATAACGTATAACGTTATGTAGCATACCAACATAACGTATAACGTTATATAGCATACCAGTATAACGTATAACGTTATATACTATTACGTTATAGCGTATTACGTTATAGAGAACATTAGTATATCATATAACGTTATATAGCATATCAGGATAACGTGTAAAGTTATATAACATATCAGTACAACGTATGACGTTATATAGTATTACGTTATAACGTATAACGCTATATAGCATGACGTTATAACGATTAACGTTATATAGCACGTCAGTATAACGTATAACGTTATATAGGATATCAGTGTAACGTATAACATTATAAGGTATTACGTTATAGCGTATTACGTTATATAGCATATCAGTATAACGTATGACGTTATAAGGTATTACGTTACAGCGTATAACGTTATATAGCATATCAGGATAACGTATAACGTTATATAGCATATCAAGATAACGTCTAACGTTGTATTGCATATCAGGGTAACGTATAACGTTATATAGCATATCAGTATAACGTATGACGTTATAAGGTATTACGTTACAGCGTATAACGTTATATAGCATATCAGGATAACGTATAACGTTATATAGCATATCAAGATAACGTCTAACGTCATATAGCATACCAGTATAACGTATAACGTTATATAGGATATCAGTATAACGTATAACGTTATGTAGTATTACGTTCTAGCGCAATACTTTATATAGCACATCAGTATAACGCATAACGTAATATAGCATATCAGTATAACGTATAACGTTATACAGCATATCAGGATAACGTATAACGTTGTATAGCATATCCGGATAACGTATAACGTTATATATCATATCAGTATAACGTATGACGTTATAAGGTATTACGTTATAGCGTATTACGTTATATAGCATATCAGTATAACGTATGACGTTATAAGGTATTACGTTATAACGTATTACGTTATATAGCATATCAGTCTAACGTATAACGATATATAGTATATCAGTATAACGTATAACGTTGTATAGCATATCCGGATAACGTATAACGTTATATAGCATATCAGTCTAACGTGTAACGTCATATAGTATATCAGGATAACGTACAACGTTGTATAGCATATCAGGATAACGTATAACGTTATATAGCATGTCAGTATAACGTATAACGTTATATGGGATATCAGTATAACGTATGACGTTATAAGGTATTACGTTATAGCGTATTACGTTATATAGCATATCAGTATAACGTATGACGTTATAACTTATTACGTTATAACGTATTACGTTATATAGCATATCAGTATAACGTATAACGTTATATAGCATATCAGGATAACGTGTAAAGTTATACAACATATCAGTATATCGTATGAAGTAAAATAGCATATCAGTACAACGTATAACGTTATATAGTATTACGTTATAACGTATAACGATATATAGCATGACGTTATAACGTTTAACGCTATATTGCACGTCAGTATGACGTATAACGTTATATAGGATATCAGTATAACGTATAACGTTATATAGCATACCAATATAACGTATAACGTTATATAGTATTATGTTATAGCGTATTACGTTATATAGCATATCAGTATAACGTATGACGTTATAAGGTATTACGTTATAGCGTATTACGTTATGTAGCATATCAGTCTAACGTGTAACGTCATATAGTATATCAGGATAACGTATAACGTTGTGTATCATATCAGGATAACGTATAACGTTATATAGCTTATCTGTATAACGTATAACGTTATATAGCATATCAGAATAGCGTAAAGCGTTATATAGCATATCAAGATAACGTATAACGTTTTATAGCAAATCAAGATAACGTATAACATTATATTGCATATCAGGATAACGTATAACGTTATATAGCATATCAGTCTAACGTGTAACGTCATATAGTATATCAGGATAACGTATAACGCTGTATAGCATACCAGGATAACGTATAACGTTATATAGCATATCGGTATAACGTATAACGTTATATAGCATATCAGAATAGCGTAAAACGTTATATAGCATATCAAGATAGCGTATAACATTTTATAGCAAATCAAGATAACGTATAACATTATATTGCATATCAGGATAACGTATAACGTTATATAGCATATCAGGATAACGTGTCAAGTTATATAACATATCAGTATAACGTATAAAGTAATATAGCATATCAGTACAACGTATAACGTTATATAGTATTACGTTATAACGTATAACGATATATAGCATGACGTTATAACGATTAACGTTTTATAGCATGTCAGTATAACGTATAACGTTATATAGGATATCAGTATAACGTATAACGTTATAAGGTATTACGTTATAGCGTATTACGTTATATAGCATATCAGTATAACGTATGACGTTATAAGGTATTACGTTACAGCGTATAACGTTATATAGCATATCAGGATAACGTATAACGTTATATAGCATATCAAGATAACGTCTAACGTTATATTGCATATCAGGGTAACGTATAACGTTATATAGCATATCAGTATAACGTATAACGTTATATAGCATACCAGTATAACGAATAATATTATGTAGCATAACAGGATGACGTATAACGTCATATAGCATACCAGTATAACGTATAACGTTATATAGTATATCAGTATAACGTATAACGTTATGTAGTATTACGTTCTAGCGCAATACTTTATATAGCACATCAGTATAACGCATAACGTTATATAGCATATCAGTATAACGTATAACGTTATATAGCATTTCAGGATACCGTGTAAAGTTATATAACATATCAGTATAACGTATAAAGTAATATAGCATATCAGTACAACGTATAACGTTATATAGTATTACGTTATAACGTATAACGATATATAGCATGACGTTATAACGATTAACGTTTTATAGCATGTCAGTATAACGTATAACGTTATATAGGATATCAGTATAACGTATAACGTTATAAGGTATTACGTTATAGCGTATAACGTTATATAGCATATCAGGATAACGTATATCGTTATATAGCATATCAGGATAACGTATAACGTTATATAGCATATCAGGATAACGTATATTGCTATTTAGCTAATCAGTATGAAGTATAACGATATGTAGCATTACGTTATAACGTATAACGTTATGTAGCATACCAACATAACGTATAACGTTATATAGCATACCAGTATAACGTATAACGTTATATACTATTACGTTATAGCGTATTACGTTATAGAGAACATTAGTACATCATATAACGTTATATAGCATATCAGGATAACGTGTAAAGTTATATAACATATCAGTACAACGTATGACGTTATATAGTATTACGTTATAACGTATAACGCTATATAGCATGACGTTATAACGATTAACGTTATATAGCACGTCAGTATAACGTATAACGTTATATAGGATATCAGTGTAACGTATAACATTATAAGGTATTACGTTATAGCGTATTACGTTATATAGCATATCAGTATAACGTATGACGTTATAAGGTATTACGTTACAGCGTATAACGTTATATAGCATATCAGGATAACGTATAACGTTATATAGCATATCAAGATAACGTCTAACGTTATATTGCATATCAGGGTAACGTATAACGTTATATAGCATATCAGTATAACGTATAACGTTATATAGCATACCAGTATAACGAATAATATTATGTAGCATATCAGGATGACGTATAACGTCATATAGCATACCAGTATAACGTATAACGTTATATAGTATATCAGTATAACGTATAACGTTATGTAGTATTACGTTCTAGCGCAATACTTTATATAGCACATCAGTATAACGCATAACGTTATATAGCATATCAGTATAACGTATAACGTTATATAGCATTTCAGGATACCGTGTAACGTTATATAGCATATCAGGATAACGTATAACGTTATATAGCATATCAAGATAACGTCTAACGTTATATTGCATATCAGGGTAACGTATAACGTTATATAGCATATCAGTATCACGTATAACGTTATATAGTATACCAGTAAAACGTATAACGTTATGTAGCATATCAGTATATCGTATAACGTTATACAGCATATCAGGATAACGTATAACGTTGTATAGCATATCCGGATAACGTATAACGTTATATATCATATCAGTATAACGTATAACGTTATGTAGTATTACGTTCTAGCGCAATACTTTATATAGCACATCAGTATAACGCATAACGTAATATAGCATATCCGTATAACGTATAACGTTATACAGCATATCAGGATAACGTATAACGTTGTATAGCATATCCGGATAACGTATAACGTTATATATCATATCAGTATAACGTATGACGTTATAAGGTATTACGTTATAGCGTATTACGTTATATAGCATATCAGTATAGCGTATGACGTTATAAGGTATTACGTTATAACGTATTACGTTATATAGCATATCAGTCTAACGTATAACAATATATAGTATATGAGTATAACGTATAACGTTGTATAGCATATCCGGATAACGTATAACGTTATATAGCATATCAGTCTAACGTGTAACGTCATATAGTATATCAGGATAACGTATAACGTTGTATAGCATATCAGGATAACGTATAACGTTATATAGCATGTCAGTATAACGTATAACGTTATATGGGATATCAGTATAACGTATGACGTTATAAGGTATTACGTTATAACGTATTACGTTATATAGCATATCAGGATAACGTATAACGTTATATAGCATATCAGGATAGCGTGTAAAGTTATATAACATATCAGTATAACGTCTAAAGTAATATAGCATATCAGTACAACGTATAACGTTATATAGTATTACGTTATAACGTATAACGATATATAGCATGACGTTATAACGATTAACGTTTTATAGCCTGTCAGTATAACGTATAACGTTATAAGTTATTACGTTATAGCGTATAACGTTATATAGCATATCAGGATAACGTATATCGTTATATAGCATATCAGGATAACGTATAACGTTATATAGCATATCAGGATAACGTATATTGCTATTTAGCTAATCAGTATGAAGTATAACGATATGTAGCATTACGTTATAACGTATAACGTTATGTAGCATACCAACATAACGTATAACGTTATATAGCATACCAGTGTAACGTATAACGTTATATAGCATATCAGCAAACGTATAACGTTATGTAGCATATCAGGATAACGTATAACCTTATGTAGCGTATCAGGATGACGTATAACGTCATATAGCATACCAGTATAACGTATAACGTTATATAGGATATCAGTATAACGTATAACGTTATACAGTACTACGTTCTAGCGCAATACGTTATTTAGCACATCAGTATAACGCATAACGTAATATAGCATATCAGTATAACGCATAACGTTATACAGAATATCAGGATAATGTATAACGTTATGTAGCGTATCAGTACAACGTATAACGTTATATAGTATTACGTTATAACGTATAACGCTACATAGCATGACGTTATAACGATTAACGTTATATAGCATATCAGTATAACGTATGACGTTATATAGTATTACGTCATAACGTATAATATTATATAGCATATCAGTCTAACGTATAACGTTATATAGTATATCAGGATAACGTATAACGTTGTATAGCATATCAGGATAACGTATAACGCTATATAACATATCAGTATAACGTATAACGTTATATAGCATATCAGTATAACGTAAAACGCTATACAGCATATCAAGACAACGTATAACGTTATATAGCATATCAGGATAACGTAGAACGTTATATAGCTTATCAAGGATAACGTACAACGTTATATTGCATATCAGGATGACGTATTACGTTATATAGCATATAAGTATAACGTATAACGTTATATAGCATATCAGTATAACTTATAACGTTATATAGCATACCAGTATAACGTATAACGTTATAAAGCATACAGGATAACGTATAACGTTGTATAGCATATCAGGATAACGTCTAACGTTATATTGCATATCAGGGTAACGTACAACATTATATAGCATATCAGTATCACGTATAAAGTTATATAGTATACCAGTAAAACGTATAACGTTATGTAGCATATCAGTATATCGTATAACGTTATACAGCATATAAGGATAACGTGTAAAGTTATATAGCACACCAGTATAACGTATAACGTTATATAGCATATCAGGATAACGTCTAACGTTATATTGCATATCAGGGTAACGTATAACGTTATATAGCATATCAGTATAACGTATAACGTTATATAGCATACCAGTATAACGTATAACGTTATAAAGCATACAGGATAACGTATAACGTTATATAGCATATCAGTATAACGTATAACGTTATATAGTATATCAGGATAACGTATAACGTTGTATAGCATATCAGGATAACGTATAACGTTATATAGCATGTCAGTATAACGTATAACGTTATATGGGATATCAGTATAACGTATGACGTTATAAGGTATTACGTTATAGCGTATTCCGTTATATAGCATATCAGTATAACGTATGACGTTATAAGGTATTACGTTATAACGTATTACGTTATATAGCATATCAGTATAACGTATAACGTTATATAGCATATCAGGATAACGTGTAAAGTTATACAACATATCAGTATAACGTATGAAGTAAAATAGCATATCAGTACAACGTATAACGTTATATAGTATTACGTTATAACGTATAACGATATATAGCATGACGTTATAACGGTTAACGCTATATTGCACGTCAGTATGACGTATAACGTTATATAGGATATCAGTATAACGTATAACGTTATATAGCATACCAATATAACGTATAACGTTATATAGTATTACGTTATAGCGTATTACGTTATATAGCATATCAGTATAACGTATGACGTTATAAGGTATTACGTTATAGCGTATTACGTTATATAGCATATCAGTCTAACGTGTAACGTTATATAGCATATCAGGATAACGTGTAAAGTTATACAACATATCAGTATAACGTATGAAGTAAAATAGCATATCAGTACAACGTATAACGTTATATAGTATTACGTTATAACGTATAACGATATATAGCATGACGTTATAACGGTTAACGCTATATTGCACGTCAGTATGACGTATAACGTTATATAGGATATCAGTATAACGTATAACGTTATATAGCATACCAATATAACGTATAACGTTATATAGTATTACGTTATAGCGTATTACGTTATATAGCATATCAGTATAACGTATGACGTTATAAGGTATTACGTTATAGCGTATTACGTTATATAGCATATCAGTCTAACGTGTAACGTCATATAGTATATCAGGATAACGTATAACGTTGTATAGCATATCAGGATAACGTATAACGTTATATAGCATATCAGTATAACGTATAACGTTATAGAGCATATCAGAATAGCGTAAAACGTTATATAGCATATCAAGATAACGTATAACGTTTTATAGCAAATCAAGATAACGTATAACATTATATTGCATATCAGGATAACGTATAACGTTATATAGCATATCAGGATAACGTGTAAAGTTATATAACATATCAGTATAACGTATAAAGTAATATAGCATATCAGTACAACGTATAACGTTATATAGTATTACGTTATAACGTATAACGATATATAGCATGACGTTATAACGATTAACGTTTTATAGCCTGTCAGTGTAACGTATAACGTTATAAGTTATTACGTTATAGCGTATAACGTTATATAGCATATCAGGATAACGTATATCGTTATATAGCATATCAGGATAACGTATAACGTTATATAGCATATCAGGATAACGTATATTGCTATTTAGCTAATCAGTATGAAGTATAACGATATGTAGCATTACGTTATAACGTATAACGTTATGTAGCATACCAACATAACGTATAACGTTATATAGCATACCAGTGTAACGTATAACGTCATATAGCATACCAGTATAACGTATAACGTTATATAGGATATCAGTATAACGTATAACGTTATACAGTACTACGTTCTAGCGCAATACGTTATTTAGCACATCAGTCTAACGCATAACGTAATATAGCATATCAGTATAACGTATAACGTTATACAGAATATCAGGATAATGTATAACGTTATGTAGCATATCAGGATAACGTATATCGTTATATAGCATATCAGGATGACGTATAACGTTATATAGCATATCAGCAAACGTATAACGTTATGTAGCATATCAGGATAACGTATAACCTTATGTAGCGTATCAGGATGACGTATAACGTCATATAGCATACCAGTATAACGTATAACGTTATATAGGATATCAGTATAACGTATAACGTTATACAGTACTACGTTCTAGCGCAATACGTTATTTAGCACATCAGTATAACGCATAACGTAATATAGCAAATCAAGGTAACGTATAACATTATATAGCATATCAGGATAACGTATAACGTTATATAGCATATCAGGGTAACGTATATCGTTATATAGCATATCAGGATAACGTATAACTTTATATAGCATATCAGGATAACGTATATTGCTATTTAGCTAATCAGTATGACGTATAACTATATGTAGCATTACGTTATAACGTATAACGTTATGTAGCATACCAACATAACGTATAACGTCATATAGCATACCAGTATAACGTATAACGTTATATAGGATATCAGTATAACGTATAACGTTATAAGGTATTACGTTATAGCGTATAACGTTATATAGCATATCAGGATAACGTATATCGTTATATAGCATATCAGGATAACGTATAACGTTATATAGCATATCAGGATAACGTATATTGCTATTTAGCTAATCAGTATGAAGTATAACGATATGTAGCATTACGTTATAACGTATAACGTTATGTAGCATACCAACATAACGTATAACGTTATATAGCATACCAGTATAACGTATAACGTTATATACTATTACGTTATAGCGTATTACGTTATAGAGAACATTAGTATATCATATAACGTTATATAGCATATCAGGATAACGTGTAAAGTTATATAACATATCAGTACAACGTATGACGTTATATAGTATTACGTTATAACGTATAACGCTATATAGCATGACGTTATAACGATTAACGTTATATAGCACGTCAGTATAACGTATAACGTTATATAGGATATCAGTGTAACGTGTAACATTATAAGGTATTACGTTATAGCGTATTACGTTATATAGCATATCAGTATAACGTATGACGTTATAAGGTATTACGTTACAGCGTATAACGTTATATAGCATATCAGGATAACGTATAACGTTATATAGCATATCAAGATAACGTCTAACGTTGTATTGCATATCAGGGTAACGTATAACGTTATATAGCATATCAGTATAACGTATGACGTTATAAGGTATTACGTTACAGCGTATAACGTTATATAGCATATCAGGATAACGTATAACGTTATATAGCATATCAAGATAACGTCTAACGTCATATAGCATACCAGTATAACGTATAACGTTATATAGGATATCAGTATAACGTATAACGTTATGTAGTATTACGTTCTAGCGCAATACTTTATATAGCACATCAGTATAACGCATAACGTAATATAGCATATCAGTATAACGTATAACGTTATACAGCATATCAGGATAACGTATAACGTTGTATAGCATATCCGGATAACGTATAACGTTATATATCATATCAGTATAACGTATGACGTTATAAGGTATTACGTTATAGCGTATTACGTTATATAGCATATCAGTATAACGTATGACGTTATAACTTATTACGTTATAACGTATTACGTTATATAGCATATCAGTATAACGTATAACGTTATATAGCATATCAGGATAACGTGTAAAGTTATACAACATATCAGTATATCGTATGAAGTAAAATAGCATATCAGTACAACGTATAACGTTATATAGTATTACGTTATAACGTATAACGATATATAGCATGACGTTATAACGTTTAACGCTATATTGCACGTCAGTATGACGTATAACGTTATATAGGATATCAGTATAACGTATAACGTTATATAGCATACCAATATAACGTATAACGTTATATAGTATTATGTTATAGCGTATTACGTTATATAGCATATCAGTATAACGTATGACGTTATAAGGTATTACGTTATAGCGTATTACGTTATGTAGCATATCAGTCTAACGTGTAACGTCATATAGTATATCAGGATAACGTATAACGTTGTGTATCATATCAGGATAACGTATAACGTTATATAGCTTATCTGTATAACGTATAACGTTATATAGCATATCAGAATAGCGTAAAGCGTTATATAGCATATCAAGATAACGTATAACGTTTTATAGCAAATCAAGATAACGTATAACATTATATTGCATATCAGGATAACGTATAACGTTATATAGCATATCAGTCTAACGTGTAACGTCATATAGTATATCAGGATAACGTATAACGCTGTATAGCATACCAGGATAACGTATAACGTTATATAGCATATCGGTATAACGTATAACGTTATATAGCATATCAGAATAGCGTAAAACGTTATATAGCATATCAAGATAGCGTATAACATTTTATAGCAAATCAAGATAACGTATAACATTATATTGCATATCAGGATAACGTATAACGTTATATAGCATATCAGGATAACGTGTAAAGTTATATAACATATCAGTATAACGTATAAAGTAATATAGCATATCAGTACAACGTATAACGTTATATAGTATTACGTTATAACGTATAACGATATATAGCATGACGTTATAACGATTAACGTTTTATAGCATGTCAGTATAACGTATAACGTTATATAGGATATCAGTATAACGTATAACGTTATAAGGTATTACGTTATAGCGTATTACGTTATATAGCATATCAGTATAACGTATGACGTTATAAGGTATTACGTTACAGCGTATAACGTTATATAGCATATCAGGATAACGTATAACGTTATATAGCATATCAAGATAACGTCTAACGTTATATTGCATATCAGGGTAACGTATAACGTTATATAGCATATCAGTATAACGTATAACGTTATATAGCATACCAGTATAACGAATAATATTATGTAGCATATCAGGATGACGTATAACGTCATATAGCATACCAGTATAACGTATAACGTTATATAGTATATCAGTATAACGTATAACGTTATAAGGTATTACGTTATAGCGTATAACGTTATATAGCATATCAGGATAACGTATATCGTTATATAGCATATCAGGATAACGTATAACGTTATATAGCATACCAACATAACGTATAACGTTATATAGCATACCAGTATAGCGTATAACGTTATATACTATTACGTTATAGCGTATTACGTTATAGAGAACATTAGTACATCATATAACGTTATATAGCATATCAGGATAACGTGTAAAGTTATATAACATATCAGTACAACGTATGACGTTATATAGTATTACGTTATAACGTATAACGCTATATAGCATGACGTTATAACGATTAACGTTATATAGCACGTCAGTATAACGTATAACGTTATATAGGATATCAGTGTAACGTATAACATTATAAGGTATTACGTTATAGCGTATTACGTTATATAGCATATCAGTATAACGTATGACGTTATAAGGTATTACGTTACAGCGTATAACGTTATATAGCATATCAGGATAACGTATAACGTTATATAGCATATCAAGATAACGTCTAACGTTATATTGCATATCAGGGTAACGTATAACGTTATATAGCATATCAGTATAACGTATAACGTTATATAGCATACCAGTATAACGAATAATATTATGTAGCATATCAGGATGACGTATAACGTCATATAGCATACCAGTATAACGTATAACGTTATATAGTATATCAGTATAACGTATAACGTTATGTAGTATTACGTTCTAGCGCAATACTTTATATAGCACATCAGTATAACGCATAACGTTATATAGCATATCAGTATAACGTATAACGTTATATAGCATTTCAGGATACCGTGTAACGTTATATAGCATATCAGGATAACGTATAACGTTATATAGCATATCAAGATAACGTCTAACGTTATATTGCATATCAGGGTAACGTATAACGTTATATAGCATATCAGTATCACGTATAACGTTATATAGCATACCAGTAAAACGTATAACGTTATGTAGCATATCAGTATATCGTATAACGTTATACAGCATATCAGGATAACGTATAACGTTGTATAGCATATCCGGATAACGTATAACGTTATATAGCATATCAGTATAACGTATAACGTTATGTAGTATTACGTTCTAGCGCAATACTTTATATAGCACATCAGTATAACGCATAACGTAATATAGCATATCCGTATAACGTATAACGTTATACAGCATATCAGGATAACGTATAACGTTGTATAGCATATCCGGATAACGTATAACGTTATATAGCATATCAGTATAACGTATGACGTTATAAGGTATTACGTTATAGCGTATTACGTTATATAGCATATCAGTATAGCGTATGACGTTATAAGGTATTACGTTATAACGTATTACGTTATATAGCATATCAGTCTAACGTATAACGATATATAGTATATGAGTATAACGTATAACGTTGTATAGCATATCCGGATAACGTATAACGTTATATAGCATATCAGTCTAACGTGTAACGTCATATAGTATATCAGGATAACGTATAACGTTGTATAGCATATCAGGATAACGTATAACGTTATATAGCATGTCAGTATAACGTATAACGTTATATGGGATATCAGTATAACGTATGACGTTATAAGGTATTACGTTATAACGTATTACGTTATATAGCATATCAGGATAACGTATAACGTTATATAGCATATCAGGATAGCGTGTAAAGTTATATAACATATCAGTATAACGTCTAAAGTAATATAGCATATCAGTACAACGTATAACGTTATATAGTATTACGTTATAACGTATAACGATATATAGCATGACGTTATAACGATTAACGTTTTATAGCCTGTCAGTATAACGTATAACGTTATAAGTTATTACGTTATAGCGTATAACGTTATGTAGCATATCAGGATAACGTATATCGTTATATAGCATATCAGGATAACGTATAACGTTATATAGCATATCAGGATAACGTATATTGCTATTTAGCTAATCAGTATGAAGTATAACGATATGTAGCATTACGTTATAACGTATAACGTTATGTAGCATACCAACATAACGTATAACGTTATATAGCATACCAGTGTAACGTATAACGTTATATAGCATATCAGCAAACGTATAACGTTATGTAGCATATCAGGATAACGTATAACCTTATGTAGCGTATCAGGATGACGTATAACGTCATATAGCATACCAGTATAACGTATAACGTTATATAGGATATCAGTATAACGTATAACGTTATACAGTACTACGTTCTAGCGCAATACGTTATTTAGCACATCAGTATAACGCATAACGTAATATAGCATATCAGTATAACGTATAACGTTATACAGAATATCAGGATAATGTATAACGTTATGTAGCATATCAGGATAACGTATAACGTCATATAGCATATCAGGATATCCTATAACGTTTTATAGCATATCAGGATAACGTGTAAAGTTATATAACATATCAGTACAACGTATAACGTTATATAGTATTACGTTATAACGTATAACGCTACATAGCATGACGTTATAACGATTAACGTTATATAGCATATCAGTATAACGTATGACGTTATATAGTATTACGTCATAACGTATAATATTATATAGCATATCAGTCTAACGTATAACGTTATATAGTATATCAGGATAACGTATAACGTTGTATAGCATATCAGGATAACGTATAACGCTATATAACATATCAGTATAACGTATAACGTTATATAGCATATCAGTATAACGTAAAACGCTATATAGCATATCAAGACAACGTATAACGTTATATAGCATATCAGGATAACGTAGAACGTTATATAGCTTATCAAGGATAACGTACAACGTTATATTGCATATCAGGATGACGTATTACGTTATATAGCATATAAGTATAACGTATAACGTTATATAGCATATCAGTATAACTTATAACGTTATATAGCATACCAGTATAACGTATAACGTTATAAAGCATACAGGATAACGTATAACGTTGTATAGCATATCAGGATAACGTCTAACGTTATATTGCATATCAGGGTAACGTATAACGTTATATAGCATATCAGTATCACGTATAAAGTTATATAGTATACCAGTAAAACGTATAACGTTATGTAGCATATCAGTATATCGTATAACGTTATACAGCATATAAGGATAACGTGTAAAGTTATATAGCACACCAGTATAACGTATAACGTTATATAGCATATCAGGATAACGTCTAACGTTATATTGCATATCAGGGTAACGTATAACGTTATATAGCATATCAGTATAACGTATAACGTTATATAGCATACCAGTATAACGTATAACGTTATAAAGCATACAGGATAACGTATAACGTTATATAGCATATCAGTATAACGTATAACGTTATATAGCATATCAGTATAACGTATAACGTTATATAGCATATCAGGATAACGTATAACGTTATATAGCATGTCAGTATAACGTATAACGTTATATGGGATATCAGTATAACGTATGACGTTATAAGGTATTACGTTATAGCGTATTCCGTTATATAGCATATCAGTATAACGTATGACGTTATAAGGTATTACGTTATAACGTATTACGTTATATAGCATATCAGTATAACGTATAACGTTATATAGCATATCAGGATAACGTGTAAAGTTATACAACATATCAGTATAACGTATGAAGTAAAATAGCATATCAGTACAACGTATAACGTTATATAGTATTACGTTATAACGTATAACGATATATAGCATGACGTTATAACGGTTAACGCTATATTGCACGTCAGTATGACGTATAACGTTATATAGGATATCAGTATAACGTATAACGTTATATAGCATACCAATATAACGTATAACGTTATATAGTATTACGTTATAGCGTATTACGTTATATAGCATATCAGTATAACGTATGACGTTATAAGGTATTACGTTATAGCGTATTACGTTATATAGCATATCAGTCTAACGTGTAACGTTATATAGCATATCAGGATAACGTGTAAAGTTATACAACATATCAGTATAACGTATGAAGTAAAATAGCATATCAGTACAACGTATAACGTTATATAGTATTACGTTATAACGTATAACGATATATAGCATGACGTTATAACGGTTAACGCTATATTGCACGTCAGTATGACGTATAACGTTATATAGGATATCAGTATAACGTATAACGTTATATAGCATACCAATATAACGTATAACGTTATATAGTATTACGTTATAGCGTATTACGTTATATAGCATATCAGTATAACGTATGACGTTATAAGGTATTACGTTATAGCGTATTACGTTATATAGCATATCAGTCTAACGTGTAACGTCATATTGTATATCAGGATAACGTATAACGTTGTATAGCATATCAGGATAACGTATAACGTTATATAGCATATCAGTATAACGTATAACGTTATAGAGCATATCAGAATAGCGTAAAACGTTATATAGCATATCAAGATAACGTATAACGTTTTATAGCAAATCAAGATAACGTATAACATTATATTGCATATCAGGATAACGTATAACGTTATATAGCATATCAGGATAACGTGTAAAGTTATATAACATATCAGTATAACGTATAAAGTAATATAGCATATCAGTACAACGTATAACGTTATATAGTATTACGTTATAACGTATAACGATATATAGCATGACGTTATAACGATTAACGTTTTATAGCCTGTCAGTGTAACGTATAACGTTATAAGTTATTACGTTATAGCGTATAACGTTATATAGCATATCAGGATAACGTATATCGTTATATAGCATATCAGGATAACGTATAACGTTATATAGCATATCAGGATAACGTATATTGCTATTTAGCTAATCAGTATGAAGTATAACGATATATAGCATTACGTTATAACGTATAACGTTATGTAGCATACCAACATAACGTATAACGTTATATAGCATACCAGTGTAACGTATAACGTCATATAGCATACCAGTATAACGTATAACGTTATATAGGATATCAGTATAACGTATAACGTTATACAGTACTACGTTCTAGCGCAATACGTTATTTAGCACATCAGTCTAACGCATAACGTAATATAGCATATCAGTATAACGTATAACGTTATACAGAATATCAGGATAATGTATAACGTTATGTAGCATATCAGGATAACGTATATCGTTATATAGCATATCAGGATAACGTATAACGTTATATAGCATATCAGCAAACGTATAACGTTATGTAGCATATCAGGATAACGTATAACCTTATGTAGCGTATCAGGATGACGTATAACGTCATATAGCATACCAGTATAACGTATAACGTTATATAGGATATCAGTATAACGTATAACGTTATACAGTACTACGTTCTAGCGCAATACGTTATTTAGCACATCAGTATAACGCATAACGTAATATAGCATATCAGTATAACGTATAACGTTATACAGAATATCAGGATAATGTATAACGTTATGTAGCATATCAGGATAACGTATATCGTTATATAGCATATCAGTATAACGTATAATGTTATATAGCATACCAGTATAACGTATAACGTTATAAAGCATACAGGATAACGTATAACGTTATACAGCATATCAGGATAACGTCTAACGTTATATTGCATATCAGGGTAACGTATAACGTTATATAGCATATCAGTATCACGTATAAAGTTATATAGCATACCAGTAAAACGTATAACGTTATGTAGCATATCAGTATATCGTATAACATTATACAGCATATCAGGATAACGTGTAAAGTTATATAGCACACCAGTATAACGTATTACGTTATATAGCATATCAGGATAACGTCTAACGTTATATTGCATATCAGGGTAACGTATAACGTTATATAGCATATCAGTATCACGTATAAAGTTATATAGCATACCAGTATAACGTATAACGTTATAAAGCATACAGGATAACGTATAACGTTATATAGCATATCAGTATAACGTATAACGTTATATAGCATACCAGTATAACGAATAATATTATGTAGCATATCAGGATGACGTATAACGTCATATAGCATACCAGTATAACGTATAACGTTATATAGGATATCAGTATAACGTATAACGTTATGTAGTATTACGTTCTAGCGCAATACTTTATATAGCACATCAGTATAACGCATAACGTAATATAGCATATCAGTATAACGTATAACGTTATACAGCATATCAGGATAACGTATAACGTTGTATAGCATATCCGGACAACGTATAACGTTATATAGCATATCAGTATAACGTATGACGTTATAAGGTATTACGTTATAGCGTATTACGTTATATAGCATATCAGTATAACGTATGACGTTATAAGGTATTACGTTATAGCGTATTACGTTATATAGCATATCAGTATAACGTATGACGTTATAAGGTATTACGTTATAACGTATTACGTTATATAGCATATCAGTCTAACGTATAACGATATATAGTATATCAGTATAACGTATAACGTTGTATAGCATATCCGGATAACGTATAACGTTATATAGCATATCAGGATAACGTATAACGTTATATAGCATATCAGGATAACGTAAAACGTTATATAGCATATAAAGATAACGTATAACGTTTTATAGCAAATCAAGATAACGTATAACATTATATCATATGAGGATAACGTATACCGTTATATAGCATATCATGATAACGTATATCGTTATATAGCATATCAGGATAACGTATAGCGTTATATAGCATATCAGGATAACGTATATTGCTATATAGCTAATCACTATGACGTATAACGATATATAGCATGACGTTATAACGTATAACATTGTATAGCATATCAGTATATCGTATAACGTTATATAGGATATCAGTATAACGTATAACGTTATATAGTATATCAGGAAAACGCATAACGTTTATATCATATCAGGATAACTTATAACGTCATATAGCATATCAGAATAGCGTAAAACGTTATATAGCATACCAATATAACGTATAACGTTATATAGTATGACGTTATAGCGTATTACGTTATATAGCATATCAGTATAACGTATGACGTTATAAGGTATTACGTTATAGCGTATTACGTTATATAGCATATCAGTCTAACGTGTAACGTCATATAGTATATCAAGATAACGTATAACGTTGTATAGCATATCAGGATAACGTATAACGTTATATAGCATATCAGAATAGCGTAAAACGTTATATAGCATATCAAGATAACGTATAACGTTTTATAGCAAATCAAGATAATGTATAACATTATATTGCATATCAGGATAACGTATAACGTTATATAGCATATCAGTATAACGTATAACGTTATATAGCATACCAGTATAACGTATAACGTTATAAAGCATACAGGATAACGTATAACGTTATATAGCATATCAGGATAACGTTTAACGTTATATTGCATATCAGGGTAACGTAAAACGTTATATAGCATATCAGTATCACGTATAACGTTATATAGCATACCAGTATAACGTATAACGTTATAAAGCATACAGGATAACGTATAACGTTATATAGCATATCAGTATAACGTATAACGTTATATAGCATACCAGTATAACGAATAATATTATGTAGCATATCAGGATGACGTATAACGTCATATAGCATACCAGTATAACGTATAACGTTATATAGGATATCAGTATAACGTATAACGTTATATAGTATTACGTTATAACGTATAACGATATATAGCATGACGTTATAACGAGTAACGTTATATAGCATATCAGTATAACGTATAACGTTACATAGTATTACGTTCTAGCGCATTACGTTATATAGCACATCAGTATAGCGCATAACGTAATATAGCATATCAGTATAACGTATAACGTTATACAGCATAACAGGATAACGTATAAGGTTATGTAGCATATCAGGATAACGTATAACGTTGTATAGCATATCAGGATAACGTATAACGTTATATAGCATATCAGTATAACGTATAACGTTATAGAGCATATCAGAATAGCGTAAAACGTTATATAGCATATCAAGATAACGTATAACGTTTTATAGCAAATCAAGATAACGTATAACATTATATTGCATATTAGGATAACGTATAACGTTATATAGCATATCAGGATAACGTGTAAAGTTATATAACATATCAGTATAACGTATAAAGTAATATAGCATATCAGTACAACGTATAACGTTATATAGTATTACGTTATAACGTATAACGATATATAGCATGACGTTAAAACGATTAACGTTTTATAGCCTGTCAGTATAACGTATAACGTTATAAGTTATTACGTTATAGCGTATAACGTTATATAGCATATCAGGATAACGTATATCCTTATATAGCATATCAGGATAACGTATAACGTTATATAGCATATCAGGATAACGTATATTGCTATTTAGCTAATCAGTATGAAGTATAACGATATCTAGCATTACGTTATAACGTATAACGTTATGTAGCATACCAACATAACGTATAACGTTATATAGCATACCAGTGTAACGTATAACGTTATATACTATTACGTTATAGCGTATTACGTTATAGAGGATATTAGTATATCATATAACGTTATATAGCATATCAGGATAACGTATAACGTTATATAGCATATCAGCAAACGTATAACGTTATGTAGCATATCAGGATAACGTATAACCTTATGTAGCGTATCAGGATGACGTATAACGTCATATAGCATACCAGTATAACGTATAACGTTATATAGGATATCAGTATAACGTATAACGTTATACAGTACTACGTTCTAGCGCAATACGTTATTTAGCACATCAGTATAACGCATAACGTAATATAGCATATCAGTATAACGTATAACGTTATACAGAATATCAGGATAGTGTATAACGTTATGTAGCATATCAGGATAACGTATATCGTTATATAGCATATCAGTATAACGTATAACGTTATATAGCATACCAGTATAACGTATAACGTTATAAAGCATACAGGATAACGTATAACGTTATATAGCATATCAGGATAACGTCTAACGTTATATTGCATATCAGGGTAACGTATAACGTTATATAGCATATCAGGATAACGTCTAACGTTATATTGCATATCAGTATAACGTATAACGTTATATAGGATATCAGTATAACGTATAACGTTATGTAGTATTACGTTCTAGCGCAATACTTTATATAGCACATCAGTATAACGCATAACGT
Organism: Bombus sylvestris; assembly: GCA_911622165.2. NCBI lineage: Eukaryota > Metazoa > Arthropoda > Insecta > Hymenoptera > Apidae > Bombus > Bombus sylvestris. Next base: position 8,372,423 of record OU443146.1, on the reverse strand, counting down.
AATATAGCATATCAGTATAAGGTATAACGTTATACAGCATATCAGGATAACGTATAACGTTGTATAGCATATCCGGATAACGTATAACGTTATATAGCATATCAGTATAACGTATGACGTTATAAGGTATTACGTTATAGCGTATTACGTTATATAGCATATCAGTCTAACGTGTAACGTCATATAGTATATCAAGATAACGTATAACGTTGTATAGCAAATCAAGATAACGTATAACATTATATTGCATATGAGGATAACGTATAACGTTATATAGCATATCAGGATAACGTATATCGTTATACAGCATATCAGGATAACGCATAACGTTATATAGCATATCAGGATAACGTATAACGTCATATAGCATACCAGTATAACGTATAACGTTATATAGGATATCAGTATAACGTATAATGTTATATAGCATACCAATATAACGTATAACGTTATATAGTATTACGTTATAGCGTATGACGTTATGGAGCATATGAGTATAACATATAACGTTATATAGCATATCAGGATAACGTATAACGTTATATAGCATATCAGGATAACGTATAACGTTATGTAGCATATCAGGGTAACGTATAACGTTATATAGCATATCAGTATAACGTATAACGTTATACAGGATATCAGTATATCGTATAACGTTATATAGTATTACGTTATAACGTATAACGATATATAGCATGACGTTATAGCGATTAACGTTTTATAGCATGTCAGTATAACGTATAACGTTATACAGGGTATCAGTATATCGTATAACGTTATATAGTATTACGTTATAGCGTATTACGTTATATAGCATATGAGTATAACATATAACGTTATATAGCATATCAGGATAACGTATAACCTTATGTAGCATATCAGGATGACGTATAACGTCATATAGCATACCAGTATAACGTATAACGTTATATAGGATATCAGCATAACGTATAACGGTATATAGTATTACGTTCTAGCGCAATACGTTATTTAGCACATCAGTATAACGCATAACGTAATATAGCATATCAGTATAAAATGTAACGTTATACAGCATATCAGGATAACGTATAACGTTATGTAGCATATCAGGATAACGTATAACGTCATATAGCATACCAATGTAACGTATAACGTTATATAGGATATCAGTATAACGTATAACGTTATATAGTATTACGTTATAACGTATAACGTCATATAGCATGTCAGTATAACGTATAACGTCATACAGCATAGCAGGATAACGTATAACGTTATATAGCGTATACGTATAACGCGTAAAGTTATATAACATATCAGTATAACATATAAAGTAATATTCCATATCGGTACAACGTATAACGTTATATAGTATTACGTTATAACGTATAACGATATATAGCATGACGTTATAACGAGTAACGTTATATAGCATATCAGTATAACGTATAACGTTACATAGTATTACGTTCTAGCGCATTACGTTATATAGCACATCAGTATAGCGCATAACGTAATATAGCATATCAGTATAACGTATAACGTTATACAGCATATCAGGATAACGTATAAGGTTATGTAGCATATCAGGATAAGGTATAACCTTATGTAGCATATCAGGATGACGTATAACGTCATATAGCATACCAGTATAACGTACAACGTTATATAGGATATCAGTATAACGTATAACGTTATATAGTGTTACGTTCTAGCGCAATACGTTATTTAGGACATCAGTATAACGCATAACGTAATATAGCATATCAGTATAACGTGTAACGTTATACAGCATAACAGGATAACGTATAACGTTATGTAGCATATCAGGATAACGTATAACGTCATATAGCATACCAATATAACGTAGAACGTTATATAGGATATCAGTATAACGTATAACGTTATATAGTATTACGTTATAACGTATAACGATATATAGCATGTCAGTATAACGTATAACTTCATATAGCATACCAGGATAACGTATAACGTTATATAGCGTTTACGTATAACGCGTAAAGTTATATAACATATCAGTATAACATATAAAGTAATATTCCATATCAGTACAACGTATAACGTTATATAGTATTACGTTATCACGTATAACGATATATAGCATGACGTTATAACGAGTAACGTTATATAGCATATCAGTATAACGTATAACGTTATATAGTATTACGTTCTAGCGCATTACGTTATATAGCACATCAGTATTGCGCATAACGTAATATAGCATATCAGTATAACGTATAACGTTATACAGCATATCAGGATAACGTATAAGGTTATGTAGCATATCAGGATAACGTATAACGTCATATAGCATACCAATGTAACGTATAACGTTATATAGGATATCAGTATAACGTATAACGTTATATAGTATTACGTTATAACGTATAACGTTATATAGCATGTCAGGATATCGTATAACGTTATATAGTATTACGTTATAACGTATAACGATATATACAATGACGTTATAACGATTAACGTTATATAGCATGTCAGTATAACCTATAACGTTATATACTATATCAGGATAACGTATAACGTTGTATAGCATATCAGGATAACGTATAACGTTATATAGCATATCAGTATAACGTATAACGTTATATAGCATATCAGTATAACGTATAACGTTATATAGCATATCAGTATAACGTACAACGTTATATAGCATATCAGTATAACGTATAACGTTATATAGCATATCAGTATAACGTATAACGTTATATAGCATATCAGTATAACGTAAAACGTTATATAGCATATCAGGATAACGTATAACGTTATATAGCATATCAGGATAACGTATATCGTTATATAGCATATCAGGATAACGTATAACTTTATATAGCATATCAGGATAACGTATATTGCTATTTAGCTAATCAGTATGACGTATAACGATATGTAGCATTACGTTATAACGTAGAACGTTATATAGCATATCAGTATAACGTAAAACGTTATATACTATATCAGGATAACGTATAACGTTGTATAGCATATCAGGATAACGTATAACGTTATATAGCATATCAGTATAACGTATAACGTTATATAGCATATCAGTATAACGTATAACGTTATATAGCATATCAGTATAACGTATAACGTTATATAGCATATCAGGATAACGTATAACGTTATACAGCATATCAGCAAACGTATAACGTTATGTAGCATATCAGGATAACGTATAACCTTATGTAGCGTATCAGGATGACGTATAACGTCATATAGCATACCAGTATAACGTATAACGTTATATAGGATATCAGTATAACGTATAACGTTATATAGTATTACGTTCTAGCGAAATACGTTATTTAGCACATCAGTACAACGCATAACGTAATATAGCATATCAGTATAACGTATAACGTTATACAGCATATCAGGATAATGTATAACGTTATGTAGCATATCAGGATAACGTATAACGTCATATAGCACACCAATGTAACGTATAACGTTATATAGGAGATCAGTATAACGTATAACGTTATATAGTATTACGTTATAACGTATAATATTATATAGCATGAGAGTATAACGTATAACGTCATATAGCATATCAGGATATCGTATCACGTTATATAGCATATCAGGATAACGTGTAAAGTTATATAACATATCAGTATAACGTATAAAGTAATATTCCATATCAGTACAACGTATAACGTTATATAGTATTACGTTATCACGTATAACGATATATAGCATGACGTTATAACGAGTAACGTTATATAGCATATCAGTATAACGTATAACGTTATATAGTATTACGTTCTAGCGCATTACGTTATATAGCACATCAGTATTGCGCATAACGTAATGTAGCATATCAGTATAACGTATAACGTTATACAGCATATCAGGATAACGTATAAGGTTATGTAGCATATCAGGATAACGTATAACGTCATATAGCATACCAATGTAACGTATAACGTTATATAGGATATCAGTATAACGTATAACGTTATATAGTATTACGTTATAACGTATAACGTTGTATAGCATATCAGGATAACGTTTAACGTTATATAGCATATCAGTATAACGTATAACGTTATATAGCATATCAGTATAACGTATAACGTTATATAGCATATCAGTATAACGTATAACGTTATATAGCATATCAGTATAACGTATAACGTTATATAGCATATCAGTATAACGTAAAACGTTAAATAGCATATCAGGATAACGTATAACGTTATATAGCATATCAGGATAACGTATATCGTTATATAGCATATCAGGATAACGTATAACTTTATATAGCATATCAGGATAACGTATATTGCTATTTAGCTAATCAGTATGACGTATAACGATATGTAGCATTACGTTATAACGTAGAACGTTATATAGCATATCAGTATAACGTAAAACGTTATATACTATATCAGGATAACGTATAACGTTGTATAGCATATCAGGATAACGTATAACGTTATATAGCATATCAGTATAACGTATAACGTTATATAGCATATCAGTATAACGTATAACGTTATATAGCATATCAGTATAACGTATAACGTTATATAGCATATCAGGATAACGTATAACGTTATACAGCATATCAGCAAACGTACAACGTTATGTAGCATATCAGGATAACGTATAACCTTATGTAGCGTATCAGGATGACGTATAACGTCATATAGCATACCAGTATAACGTATAACGTTATATAGGATATCAGTATAACGTATAACGTTATATAGTATTACGTTATAACGTATAACGTTATATAGCATGTCAGTATAACGTATAACGTCATATAGCATATCAGGATATCGTATAACGTTATATAGTATTACGTTATAACGTACAACGATATATACAATGAGGTTATAACGATTAACGTTATGTAGCATGTCAGTATAACCTATAACGTTATATACTATATCAGGATAACGTATAACGTTGTATAGCATATCAGGATAACGTATAACGTTATATAGCATATCAGTATAACGTATAACGTTATATAGCATATCAGTATAACGTATAACGTTATATAGCATATCAGTATAACGTATAACGTTATATAGCATATCAGTATAACGTATAACGTTATATAGCATATCAGTATAACGTAAAACGTTATATAGCATATCAGGATAACGTATAACGTTATATAGCATATCAGGATAACGTATATCGTTATATAGCATATCAGGATAACGTATAACTTTATATAGCATATCAGGATAACGTATATTGCTATTTAGCTAATCAGTATGACGTATAACGATATGTAGCATTACGTTATAACGTAGAACGTTATATAGCATATCAGTATAACGTAAAACGTTATATACTATATCAGGATAACGTATAACGTTGTATAGCATATCAGGATAACGTATAACGTTATATAGGATATCAGTATAACGTATAACGTTTTATAGCATATCAGTATAACGTATAACGTTATATAGCATATCAGGATAACGTATAACGTTATACAGCATATCAGCAAACGTATAACGTTATGTAGCATATCAGGATAACGTATAACCTTATGTAGCGTATCAGGATGACGTATAACGTCATATAGCATACCAGTATAACGTATAACGTTATATAGGATATCAGTATAACGTATAACGTTATATAGTATTACGTTCTAGCGAAATACGTTATTTAGCACATCAGTATAACGCATAACGTAATATAGCATATCAGTATAACGTATAACGTTATACAGCATATCAGGATAATGTATAACGTTATGTAGCATATCAGGATAACGTATAACGTCATATAGCACACCAATGTAACGTATAACGTTATATAGGAGATCAGTATAACGTATAACGTTATATAGTATTACGTTATAACGTATAATATTATATAGCATGTCAGTATAACGTATAACGTCATATAGCATATCAGGATATCGTATCACGTTATATAGCATATCAGGATAACGTGTAAAGTTATATAACATATCAGTATAACGTATAAAGTAATATAGCATATCAGTACAACGTATAACGTTATATAGTATTACGTTATAACGTATAACGATATATAGCATGACGTTATAACGATTACCGTTATATAGCATGTCAGTATAACGTATAACGTTATATCGGATATCAGTATAACGTATAATGTTATAAGGTATTACGTTATAGCGTATTACGTTATATAGCATATCAGTATAACGTATGACGTTATAAGGTATTACGTTATAGCGTATTACGTTATATAGCATATCAGTCTAACGTATAACGTTATGTACTATATCAGGATAACGTATAACGTTGTATAGCATATCAGGATAGTGTATAACGCTATATAGCATATCAGTATATCGTATAACGTTATATAGCATATCAGTATAACGTATAAGGTTATATAGCATATCAGTATAACGTAAAACGTTATATAGCATATCACGATAACGTATAACGTTTGATAGCCAATCAAGATAACGTATAACATTATATAGCTTATCAGGATAACGTATAACATTATATAGCATATCAAGATAACGTATAACGTTATATAGCATATCAGGATAACGTATATCGTTATATAGCATATCAGGATAACGTATAACGTTATATACAATATCAGGATTACGTGTAAACTTATATAACATATCAGTATAACGTATAAAGTAATATAGCATATCAGTACAACGTATAACGTTATATAGTATTACGTTATAACGTATAACGATATATAGCATGACGTTATAACTATTATCGTTATATAGCATGTCAGTATAACGTATAAAGTAATATAGCATATGAGTACATCGTATAACGTTACATAGTATTACATTATAACGTATAACGATATATAGCTTGACGTTATAACGATTAACGTTATATAGCATATCAGTATAACGTATAACGTTATATAGGATATCAGTATAACGTATAACGTTACAAGGTATTACCTTATAACGTATTACGTTATATAGCATATCAGTATAACGTATGCCATTATAAGGTATTACGTTATAGCGTATTACGTTATATAGCATATCAGTCTAACGTAGAACGTTATATAGGATATCAGTATATCGTGTGACGTTATATAGTATTACGTTATAGCGTATTACGTTACATAGCACATCACTATGACGTATAACGTCATATAGCATATCAGGATAACGTATATTGCTATTTAGCTAATCAGTATGACGTATAACGATATATAGCATGGTGTTATAAGGTATAACGTTATATAGCATGTCAGGATAAGGTGTAAAGTTATATAACATATCAGTATAACGTATAAAGTAATATAGCATATCAGTACAACGTATAACGTTACATAGTATTACGTTATAACGTATAACGATATATAGCATGACGTTATAACGATTAACGTTATACAGCATGTCAGTATAACGTATAACGATATATAGGATATCAGTATAACGAATAATGTTATAAGGTATTACGTTATAGCGTATTACGTTATATAGCATATCAGTATAACGTATGACGTTATAAGGTATTACGTTATAGCCTATTACGTTATATAGCATATCAGTATAACGTATGACGTTATAAGGTTTTACGTTATAGCGTATTACGTTGTAGAGCATATATTATAACATATAACGTTATATAGCACATCAGGATAACGTATAACGTTATATAGCATATCAGGATATCGTATAGCGTTATGTAGCATATCAGGATAACGTATAACGTCATATAGCATACCAATGTAACGTATAACGTTATATAGGATATCAGTATAACGTATAACGTTATATAGTATTACGTTATAGCGTATTACGTTATATAGCATATCAGTATAACGTATGACGTTATATAGTATTACGTTATAGCGTATTACGTTATATAGCATATCAGTATAACGTATGACGTTATAAGGTATTACGTCATAGCGTATTACGATATATAGCATATCAGTATAACGTATAACGTTATATAGTATTACGTTCTAGCGCATTACGTTATATAGCACATCAGTATTGCGCATAACGTAATGTAGCATATCAGTATAACGTATAACGTTATACAGCATATCAGGATAACGTATAAGGTTATGTAGCATATCAGGATAACGTATAACGTTATATAGCATACCAGTATAACGTATAACGTTATATAGCATATCAGGATAACGTATAACGTTATATAGCATATCAGGATAACGTATAACGTTATATAGCATGTCAGTATAACGTATAACGTTATATAGGATATCAGTATAACGTATAATGTTATAAGGTATTACGTTATAGCGTATTACGTTATATAGCATATCAGTATAACGTATGACGTTATAAGGTATTACGTTATAGCGTATTACGATATATAGCATATCAGTCTAACGTATAACGTTATATACTATATCAGGATAACGTATAACGTTGTATAGCATATCAGGATAACGTATAACGTTTTATCGCAAATCAAGGTAACGTTTAACATTATATAGCATATCAGGATAACGTATAACGTTATATAGCATATCAGGATAACGTATATCGTTATATAGCATATCAGGATAACGTATAACGTTATATACTATTACGTTATAGCGTATTACGTTATAGAGAATATTAGTATAACATATAACGTTATATAGCATATCAGGATAACGTATAACGTTATACAGCATATCAGTATAACGTATAACGTCATATAGCATATCAGGATATCGTATAACGTTATATAGTATTACGTTATATAGCATATCAGTATAACGTATGACGTTATATATTATTACGTTATAGCGTATTACGTTATATAGCATATCAGTATAACGTATGACGTTATAAGGTATTGCGTCATAGCGTATTACGATATATAGCATATCAGTATAACGTATAACGTTATATAGTATTACGTTCCAGCGCATTACGTTATATAGCACATCAGTATTGCGCATAACGTAATGTAGCATATCAGTATAACGTATAACGTTATACAGCATATCAGGATAACGTATAAGGTTATGTAGCATATCAGGATAACGTATAACGTTATATAGCATACCAGTATAACGTATAACGTTATATAGCATATCAGGATAACGTATAACGTTATATAGCATATCAGGATAACGTATAACGTTATATAGCATGTCAGTATAACGTATAACGTTATATAGGATATCAGTATAACGTATAATGTTATAAGGTATTACGTTATAGCGTATTACGTTATATAGCATATCAGTATAACGTATGACGTTATAAGGTATTACGTTATAGCGTATTACGATATATAGCATATCAGTCTAACGTATAACGTTATATACTATATCAGGATAACGTATAACGTTGTATAGCATATCAGGATAACGTATAACGTTTTATAGCAAATCAAGGTAACGTATAACATTATATAGCATATCAGGATAACGTATAACGTTATATAGCATATCAGGATAACGTATATCGTTATATAGCATATCAGGATAACGTATAACGTTATATACTATTACGTTATAGCGTATTACGTTATAGAGAATATTAGTATAACATATAACGTTATATAGCATATCAGGATAACGTATAACGTTATACAGCATATCAGGATAATGTATAACGTTATGTAGCATATCAGGATAACGTATAACGTCATATAGCATACCAATGTAACGTATAACGTTATAAGGTATTACGTTATAGCGTATTACGATATATAGCATATCAGTCTAACGTATAACTTTATATACTATATCAGGATAACGTATAACGTTGTATAGCATATCAGGATAACGTATAACGTTTTATAGCAAATCAAGGTAACATATAACATTATATAGCATATCAGGATAACGTATAACGTTATATAGCATATCAGGATAACGTATATCGTTATATAGCATATCAGGATAACGTATAACGTTATATACTATTACGTTATAGCGTATTACGTTATAGAGAATATTAGTATAACATATAACGTTATATAGCATATCAGGATAACGTATAACGTTATACAGCATATCAGGATAATGTATAACGTTATGTAGCATATCAGGATTACGTATAACGTCATATAGCATACCAATGTAACGTATAACGTTATATAGTATTACGTTATAACGTATAACGATATATAGCATGACGTTATAACGAGTAACGTTATATAGCATATCAGTATAACGTATAACGTTACATAGTATTACGTTCTAGCGCATTACGTTATATAGCACATCAGTATAGCGCATAACGTAATATAGCATATCAGTATAACGTATAACGTTATACAGCATATCAGTATAACGTATAACGTTATACAGCATATCAGGATAACGTATAACGTTATGTAGCATATCAGGATGACGTATAACGTCATATAGCATACCAGTATAACGTACAACGTTATATAGGATATCAGTATAACGTATAACGTTATATAGTGTTACGTTCTAGCGCAATACGTTATTTAGGACATCAGTATAACGCATAACGTAATATAGCATATCAGTATAACGTATAACGTTATACAGCATAACAGGATAACGTATAACGCTATGTAGCATATCAGGATAACGTATAACGTCATATAGCATACCAATGTAACGTATAACGTTATATAGGATATCAGTATAACGTATAACGTTATATAGTATTACGTTATAACGTATAACAATATATAGCATGTCAGTATAACGTATAACTTCATATAGCATACCAGGATAACGTATAACGTTATATAGCGTATACGTATAACGCGTAAAGTTATATAACATATCAGTATAACATATAAAGTAATATTCCATATCAGTACAACGTATAACGTTATATAGTATTACATTATCACGTATAACGATATATAGCATGACGTTATAACGAATAACGTTATATAGCATATCAGTATAACGTATAACGTTATATAGCATTACGTTCTAGCGCATTACGTTATATAGCATATCAGTATTGCGCATAACGTAATATAGCATATCAGTATAACGTATAACGTTATACAGCATATCAGGATAACGTATAAGGTTATGTAGCATATCAGGATGACGTATAACGTCATATAGCATACCAATGTAACGTATAACGTTATATAGGATATCAGTATAACGTATAACGTTATATAGTATTACGTTATAACGTATAACGTTATATAGCATGTCAGTATAACGTATAACGTCATATAGCATATCAGGATATCGTATAACGTTATATACTATTACGTTATAACGTATAACGATATATACAATGACGTTATAACGATTAACGTTATATAGCATGTCAGTACAACCTATAACGTTATATACTATATCAGGATAACGTATAACGTTGTATAGCATATCAGGATAACGTATAACGTTATATAGCATATCAGTATATCGTATAACGTTATATAGCATATCAGTATAACGTATAACGTTATATAGCATATCAGTATAACGTACAACGTTATATAGCATATCACGATAACGTATAACGTTTTATAGCAAATCAAGGTAACGTATAACATTATATAGCATATCAGGATACCGTATAACGTTATATAGCATATCAGGATAACGTATATCGTTATATAGCATATCAGGATAACGTATAACTTTATATAGCATATCAGGATAACGTATATTGCTATTTAGCTAATCAGTATGACGTTTAACGATATGTAGCATTACGTTATAACGTATAACGTTATGTAGCATACCAACATAACGTATAACGTTATATAGCATACCAGTATAACGTATAACGTTATATACTATTACGTTATAGCGTATTACGTTATAGAGAATATTAGTATAACATATAACGTTATATAGCATATCAGGATAACGTATAACGTTATACAGCATATCAGCAAACGTATAACGTTATGTAGCATATCAGGATAACGTATAACCTTATGTAGCGTATCAGGATGACGTATAACGTCATATAGCATACCAGTATAACGTATAACGTTATATAGGATATCAGTATAACGTATAACGTTATATAGTATTACGTTCTAGCGAAATACGTTATTTAGCACATCAGTATAACGCATAACGTAATATAGCATATCAGTATAACGTATAACGTTATACAGCATATCAGGATAATGTATAACGTTATGTAGCATATCAGGATAACGTATAACGTCATATAGCATACCAATGTAACGTATAACGTTATATAGGATATCAGTATAACGTATAACGTTATATTGTATTACGTTATAACGTATAATATTATATAGCATGTCAGTATAACGTATAACGTCATATAGCATATCAGGATATCGTTTCACGTTATATAGCATATCAGGATAACGTGTAAAGTTATATAACATATCAGTATAACGTATAAAGTAATATAGCATATCAGTACAACGTATAACGTTATATAGTATTACGTTATAACGTATAACGATATATAGCATGACGTTATAACGATTACCGTTATATAGCATGTCAGTATAACGTATAACGTTATATAGGATGTCAGTATAACGTATAATGTTATAAGGTATTACGTTATAGCGTATTACGTTATATAGCATATCAGTATAACGTATGACGTTATAAGGTATTACGTTATAGCGTATTACGTTATATAGCATATCAGTCTAACGTATAACGTTATGTACTATATCAGGATAACGTATAACGTTGTATAGCATATCAGGATAATGTATAACGTTATATAGCATATCAGTATAACGTATAACGTTATATAGCATATCAGTATAACGTATAACGTTATATAGCATATCAGTATAACGTAAAACGTTATATAGCATATCACGATAACGTATAACGTCTGATAGCCAATCAAGATAACGTATAACATTATATAGCTTATCAGGATAACTTATAACATTATATAGCATATCAAGATAACGTATAACGTTATATAGCATATCAGGATAACGTATATCGTTATATAGCATGTCAGGATAACGTATAACGTTATATACAATATCAGGATTACGTGTAAAGTTATATAACATATCAGTATAACGTATAAAGTAATATAGCATATCAGTACAACGTATAACGTTATATAGTATTACGTTATAACGTATAACGATATATAGCATGACGTTATAACTATTATCGTTATATAGCATGTCAGTATAACGTATAACGTTATATAGGATATCAGTATAACGTATAACGTTATAAGGTATTACCTTATAGCGTATTACGTTATATAGCATATCAGTATAACGTATGACATTATAAGGTATTACGTTATAGCGTATTACGTTATATAGCATATCAGTCTAACGTAGAACGTTATATATGATATCAGTATATCGTGTGACGTTATATAGTATTACGTTATAGCGTATTACGTTACATAGCACATCACTATGACGTATAACGTCATATAGCATATCAGGATAACGTATATTGCTATTTAGCTAATCAGTATGACGTATAACGATATATAGCATGGTGTTATAAGGTATAACGTTATATAGCATGTCAGGATAAGGTGTAAAGTTATATAACATATCAGTATAACGTATAAAGTAATATAGCATATCAGTACAACGTATAACGTTACATAGTATTACGTTATAACGTATAACGATATATAGCATGACGTTATAACGATTAACGTTATACAGCATGTCAGTATAACGTATAACGATATATAGGATATCAGTATAACGAATAATGTTATAAGGTATTACGTTATAGCGTATTACGTTATATAGCATATCAGTATAACGTATGACGTTATAAGGTATTACGTTATAGCGTATTACGTTATATAGCATATCAGTATAACGTATGACGTTATAAGGTTTTACGTTATAGCGTATTACGTTGTAGAGCATATGAGTATAACATATAACGTTATATAGCATATCAGGATAACGTATAACGTTATATAGCATATCAGGATATCGTATAGCGTTATGTAGCATATCAGGATAACGTATAAAGTAATATAGCATATCAGTACAACGTATAACGTTATAAGGTATTACGTTATAGCATATTACGTTATATAGCATATCAGTCTAACGTATAACGTTATATACTATATCAGGATAACGTATAACGTTGTATAGCATATCAGGATAACGTATAACGTTTTATAGCAAATCAAGGTAACGTATAACATTATATAGCATATCAGGATAACGTATAACGTTATATAGCATATCAGGATAACGTATATCGTTATATAGCATATCAGGATAACGTATAACGTTATATAGTATTACGTTATAGCGTATTACGTTATAGAGAATATTAGTATAACATATAACGTTATATAGCATATCAGGATAACGTATAACGTTATACAGCATATCAGGATAATGTATAACGTTATGTAGCATATCAGGATAACGTATAACGTCATATAGCATACCAATCTAACGTATAACGTTATAAGGTATTACGTTATAGCGTATTACGTTATATAGCATATCAGTCTAACGTATAACGTTATATGCCATATCAGGATAACGTATAACTTTGTATAGCATATCAGGATAACGTATAACGTTATATAGCGTATACGTATAACGCGTAAAGTTATATAACATATCAGTATAACATATAAAGTAATATTCCATATCGGTACAACGTATAACGTTATATAGTATTACGTTATAACGTATAACGATATATAGCATGACGGTATAACGAGTAACGTTATATAGCATATCAGTATAACGTATAACGTTACATAGTATTACGTTCTAGCGCATTACGTTATATAGCACATCAGTATAGCGCATAACGTAATATAGCATATCAGTATAACGTATAACGTTATACAGCATATCAGGATAACGTATAAGGTTATGTAGCATATCAGGATAACGTATAACCTTATGTAGCATATCAGGATAACGTATAACGTCATATAGCATACCAATGTAACGTATAACGTTATATAGGATATCAGTATAACGTATAACGTTATATAGTATTACGTTATAACGTATAACGATATATAACATGTCAGTATAACGTATAACTTCATATAGCATACCAGGATAACGTATAACGTTATATAGCGTATACGTATAACGCGTAAAGTTATATAACATATCAGTATAACATATAAAGTAATATTCCATATCAGTACAACGTATAACGTTATATAGTATTACATTATCACGTATAACGATATATAGCATGACGTTATAACGAGTAACGTTATATAGCATACCAGTATAACGTATAACGTTATATACTATTACGTTATAGCGTATTACGTTATAGAGAATATTAGTATAACATATAACGTTATATAGCATGTCAGTATAACGTATAACGTTATATAGGATATCAGTATAACGTATAATGTTATAAGGTATTACGTTATAGCGTATTACGTTATATAGCATATCAGTATAACGTATGACGTTATAAGGTATTACGTTATAGCGTATTACGTTATATAGCATATCAGTCTAACGTATAACGTTATGTACTATATCAGGATAACGTATAACGTTGTATAGCAGATCAGGATAATGTATAACGTTATATAGCATACCAGTATAACGTATAACGTTATATAGTACTACGTTATAGTGTATAACGTTATAGAGAATAGGAGTATAACATATAACGTTACATAGCATATCAGGATAACGTATATCGTTATATAGCATATCAGGATAACGTATAACGTTATAGAGAATATGAGTATAACATATAACGTTATATAGCATATCAGGAAAACGTATAACGTTATATAGCATACCAGTATAACGTATAACGTTATATAGTATTACGTTATAGAGAATATGAGTATAACGTATAACGTTATATAGCATATCAGTATAACGTATAACGTTATATAGCATATCAGGATAACGTGTAAAGTTATATAGTATTACGTTCTAGCGCATTACGTTATATAGCACATCAGTATAACGCATAACGTAATATAGCATATCAGTATAACGTATAACGTTATGCAGCATATCAGGATAACGTATAACGTTATATAGCATATCACTATAACGTATAACGTTATATAGCAAACCAATATAACGTACAACGTTATATAGCATACCAGTATAACGTATAACGTTATAAGGTATTACGTTATAGCGTATTACGTTATATAGCATATCAGTCTAACGTATAACGTTACATACTATATCAGGATAACGTATAACATTGTATAGCATATCAGGATAACGTATAACGTTATATAGCATATCAGTATAACGTATAACGTTATATAGCATATCAGGATAACGTATATTGCTATTTAGCTAATCAGTATGACGTATAACGATATATAGCATTACGTTATAACGTATAACGTTATGTAGCATACCAATATGACGTATAACGTTATATAGCATACCAGTATAACGTATAACGTTATATAGCATACCAGTATAACGTATAACGTTATATAGTATATCAGGACAACGTATAACGTTATATAGCATACCAGTATAACGTATAACGTTATATAGCATACCAGTATAACGTACAACGTTATATAGGATATCAGTATAACGTATAACGTTATATAGTATTACGTTCTAGCGCAATACGTTATTTGGGACATCAGTATAACGCATAACGTAATATAGCACATCAGTATAACGTATAACGTTATATAGTATTACGTTATAACGTATAACGTTATATAGCATGTCAGTATAACGTATAACGTCATATAGCATATCAGGATATCGTATAACGTTATATAGTATTACGTTATAACGTATAACGATATATACAATGACGTTATAACGATTAACGTTATATAGCATGTCAGTATATCCTATAACGTTATATAGGATATCAGTATAACGTATAATGTTATAAGGTATTACGTTATAGCGTATTACGTTATATAGCATATCAGTATAACGTATGACGTTATAAGGTATTACGTTATAGCGTATTACGTTATATAGCATATCAGTCTAACGTATAACGTTATGTACTATATCAGGATAACGTATAACGTTGTATAGCAGATCAGGATAATGTATAACGTTATATAGCATACCAGTATAACGTATAACGTTATATAGTACTACGTTATAGCGTATAACGTTATAGAGAATATGAGTATAACATATAACGTTACATAGCATATCAGGATAACGTATAACTTTATATAGCATATCAGGATAACGTATATTGCTATTTAGCTAATCAGTATGACGTATAACGATATGTAGCATTACGTTATAACGTATAACGTTATGTAGCATACCAACATAACGTATAACGTTATATAGCATACCAGTATAACGTATAACGTTATATACTATTACGTTACAGCGTATTACGTTATAGAGAATATTAGTATAACATATAACGTTATATAGCATATCAGGATAACGTATAACGTTATACAGCATATCAGCAAACGTATAACGTTATGTAGCATATCAGGATAACGTATAACCTTATGTAGCGTATCAGGATGACGTATAACGTCATATAGCATACCAGTATAACGTATAACGTTATATAGGATATCAGTATAACGTATAACGTTATACAGCATATCAGGATAACGTATAAGGTTATGTAGCATATCAGGATAACGTATAACCTTATGTAGCATATCAGGATAACGTATAACGTCATATAGCATACCAATGTAACGTATAACGTTATATAGGATATCAGTATAACGTATAACGTTATATAGTATTACGTTATAACGTATAACGATATATAACATGTCAGTATAACGTATAACTTCATATAGCATACCAGGATAACGTATAACGTTATATAGCGTATACGTATAACGCGTAAAGTTATATAACATATCAGTATAACATATAAAGTAATATTCCATATCAGTACAACGTATAACGTTATATAGTATTACATTATCACGTATAACGATATATAGCATGACGTTATAACGAGTAACGTTATATAGCATATCAGTATAACGTATAACGTTATATAGCATTACGTTCTAGCGCATTACGTTATATAGCACATCAGTATTGCGCATAACGTAATAAAGCATATCAGTATAACGTATATCGTTATATAGCATATCAGGATAACGTATAATTTTATATAGCATATCAGGATAACGTATATTGCTATTTAGCTAATCAGTATGACGTATAACGATATGTAGCATTACGTTATAACGTATAACGTTATATAGCATGACGGTATAACGAGTAACGTTATATAGCATACCAGTATAACGTATAACGTTATATACTATTACGTTATAGCGTATTACGTTATAGAGAATATTAGTATAACATATAACGTTATATAGCATGTCAGTATAACGTATAACGTTATATAGGATATCAGTATAACGTATAATGTTATAAGGTATTACGTTATAGCGTATTACGTTATATAGCATATCAGTATAACGTATGACGTTATAAGGTATTACGTTATAGCGTATTACGTTATATAGCATATCAGTCTAACGTATAACGTTATGTACTATATCAGGATAACGTATAACGTTGTATAGCAGATCAGGATAATGTATAACGTTATATAGCATACCAGTATAACGTATAACGTTATATAGTACTACGTTATAGCGTATAACGTTATAGAGAATATGAGTATAACATATAACGTTACATAGCATATCAGGATAACGTATATCGTTATATAGCATATCAGGATAACGTATAACGTTATAGAGAATATGAGTATAACATATAACGTTATATGGCATATCAGGAAACCGTATAACGTTATATAGCATACCAGTATAACGTATAACGTTATATAGTATTACGTTATAGCGTATAACGTTATAGAGAATATGAGTATAACGTATAACGTTATATAGCATATCAGTATAACGTATAACGTTATATAGCATATCAGGATAACGTGTAAAGTTATATAGTATTACGTTCTAGCGCATTACGTTATATAGCACATCAGTATAACGCATAACGTAATATAGCATATCAGTATAACGTATAACGTTATGCAGCATATCAGGATAACGTATAACGTTATATAGCATATCACTATAACGTATAACGTTATATAGCAAACCAATATAACGTACAACGTTATATAGCATACCAGTATAACGTATAACGTTATAAGGTATTACGTTATAGCGTATTACGTTATATAGCATATCAGTCTAACGTATAACGTTACATACTATATCAGGATAACGTATAACATTGTATAGCATATCAGGATAACGTATAACGTTATATAGCATATCAGTATAACGTATAACGTTATATAGCATATCAGGATAACGTATATTGCTATTTAGCTAATCAGTATGACGTATAACGATATATAGCATTACGTTATAACGTATAACGTTATGTAGCATACCAATATGACGTATAACGTTATATAGCATACCAGTATAACGTATAACGTTATATAGCATACCAGTATAACGTATAACGTTATATAGTATATCAGGACAACGTATAACGTTATATAGCATACCAGTATAACGTATAACGTTATATAGCATACCAGTATAACGTACAACGTTATATAGGATATCAGTATAACGTATAACGTTATATAGTATTACGTTCTAGCGCAATACGTTATTTGGGACATCAGTATAACGCATAACGTAATATAGCATATCAGTATAACGTATAACGTTATACAGCATAACAGGATAACGTATAACGTTATGTAGCATATCAGGATAACGTATAACGTCATATAGCATACCAATGTAACGTATAACGTTATATAGGATATCAGTATAACGTATAACGTTATATAGTATTACGTTATAACGTATAACGTTATATAGCATGTCAGTATAACGTATAACGTCATATAGCATATCAGGATATCGTATAACGTTATATAGTATTACGTTATAACGTATAACGATATATACAATGACGTTATAACGATTAACGTTATATAGCATGTCAGTATATCCTATAACGTTATATAGGATATCAGTATAACGTATAATGTTATAAGGTATTACGTTATAGCGTATTACGTTATATAGCATATCAGTATAACGTATGACGTTATAAGGTATTACGTTATAGCGTATTACGTTATATAGCATATCAGTCTAACGTATAACGTTATATACTATATCAGGATAACGTATAACGTTGTATAGCATATCAGGATAACGTATAACGTTATATAGCATATCAGTATAACGTATAACATTATATAGCATATCAGGATAACGTATAACGTTATATAGCATATCAGGATAACGTATATCGTTATATAGCATATCAGGATAACGTATAACTTTATATAGCATATCAGGATAACGTATATTGCTATTTAGCTAATCAGTATGACGTATAACGATATGTAGCATTACGTTATAACGTATAACGTTATGTAGCATACCAACATAACGTATAACGTTATATAGCATACCAGTATAACGTATAACGTTATATAGTATTACGTTACAGCGTATTACGTTATAGAGAATATTAGTATAACATATAACGTTATATAGCATATCAGGATAACGTATAACGTTATACAGCATATCAGCAAACGTATAACGTTATGTAGCATATCAGGATAACGTATAACCTTATGTAGCGTATCAGGATGACGTATAACGTCATATAGCATACCAGTATAACGTATAACGTTATATAGGATATCAGTATAACGTATAACGTTATATAGTATTACGTTCTAGCGAAATACGTTATTTAGCACATCAGTATAACGCATAACGTAATATAGCATATCAGTATAACGTATACCGTTATACAGCATATCAGGATAATGTATAACGTTATGTAGCATATCAGGATAACGTATAACGTCATATAGCATACCAATGTAACGTATAACATTATATAGGATATCAGTATAACGTATGACGTTATAAGGTATTACGTTATAGCGTATTACGTTATATAGCATATCAGTCTATCGTATAACGTTATATACTATATCAGGATATCGTATCACGTTATATAGCATATCAGGATAACGTGTAAAGTTATATAACATATCAGTATAACGTATAAAGTAATATAGCATATCAGTACAACGTATAACGTTATATAGTATTACGTTATAACGTATAACGATATATAGCATGACGTTATAACGATTACCGTTATATAGCATGTCAGTATAACGTATAACGTTATATAGGATATCAGTATAACGTATAATGTTATAAGGTACTACGTTATAGCGTATTACGTTATATAGCATATCAGTATAACGTATGACGTTATAAGGTATTACGTTATAGCGTATTACGTTATATAGCATATCAGTCTAACGTAGAACGTTATATAGGATATCAGTATATCGTGTGACGTTATATAGTATTACGTTATAGCGTATTACGTTACATAGCACATCACTATGACGTTAAACGTCATATAGCATATCAGGATAACGTATATTGCTATTTAGCTAATCAGTATGACGTATAACGTTATATAGTATTACGTTGTAGCGTATAACGTTATAGAGAATATGAGTATAACATATAACGTTATATAGCATATCAGGATAACGTATAACGTTATATAGCATATCAGATTACGTATAACGTTATATAGCATATCAGGTTAACGTATAACGTTATATAGCATATCAGGATACCGGATAACGTTATATAGCATATCAGGATAACGTATAACGTTATATAGTATTACGTTATAACGTATAACGTTATATAGCATGTCAGTATATCGTGTGACGTTATATAGTATTACGTTATAGCGTATTACGTTACATAGCACATCACTATGACGTATAACGTCATATAGCATATCAGGATAACGTATATTGCTATTTAGCTATTCAGTATGACCTATAACGATATATAGCATGGTGTTATAAGGTATAACGTTATATAGCATATCAGGATAAGGTGTAAAGTTATATAACATATCAGTATAACGTATAAAGTAATATAGCATATCAGTACAACGTATAACGTTACATAGTATTACGTTATAACGTATAACGATATATAGCATGACGTTATAACGATTAACGTTATACAGCATGTCAGTATAACGTATAACGTTATATAGGATATCAGTATAACGAATAATGTTATAAGGTATTACGTTATAGCGTATTACGTTATATAGCATATCAGTATAACGTATGACGTTATAAGGTATTACGTTATAGCGTATTACGTTATATAGCATATCAGTATAACGTATGACGTCATAAGGTATTACGTTATAGCGTATTACGTTGTAGAGCATATGAGTATAACGTATAACGTTATATAGCATATCAGGATAACGTATAACGTTATATAGCATATCAGGATATCGTATAACGTTATATAGCATATCAGGATAACGTATAAAGTTATATAACATATCAGTATAACGTATAAAGTAATATTGCATATCAGTACAACGTATAACGTTATAAGGTATTACGTTATAGCGTATTACGTTATGTAGCATATCAGTCTAACGTATAACGTTATATACCATATCAGGATAACGCATAACGTTGTATAGCATATCAGGATAACGTATAACGTTATATAGCATATCGGTATAACGTATAAAGTTATATAGCACATCAGTATAACGTAAAACGTTATATAGCATATCACGATAACGTATAACGTTTTATAGCAAATCAAGATAACGTATAACATTATACAGCATATCAGGATAACGTATAACGTTATATAGCATATCAGGATAACGTATATCGTTATATAGCATACCAGGATAACGTATAACGTTACATAGCATATCAGGATAACGTATATTTCTATTTAGCTAATCAGTATGACGTATAACGATATATAGCATGACGGTATAACGTTTAACGTTATATAGCATGTCAGTATAACGTATAACATCATATAGCATGTCAGGATAACGTATAACGGTATATAGCATATCAGGATAACGTGTAATGTTATATAACATATCAGTATAACGTATAAAGTAATATAGCATATCAGTACAACGTATAACGTTATATAGTACTACGTTATAACGTATAACGATATATAGCATGACGTTATAACGTATAACGTTATATAGCATACCAGTATAACGTATAACGTTATATAGCATATCAGGATAACGTATAACGTTATATAGCATACCAGTATAACGTATAACGTTATATAGTATTACGTTATAGCGTATAACGTTATAGAGAATATGAGTATAACATATAACGTTACATAGCATATCAGGATAACGTATAACGTTATATAGCATATCAGGATAACGTATAACGTTATAGAGAATATGAGTATAACATATAACGTTATATAGCATATCAGGATAACGTATAACGTTATATAGCATATCAGGATACCGTATAACGTTATATAGCATATCAGGATAACGAATAACGTTATATAGTATTACGTTATAACGTATAACGTTATATAGCATGTCAGTATATCGTATAACGTTATATAGGATATCAGTACAACGTATAACGTTATATAGTACTACGTTATAACGTATAACGATATATAGCATGACGTTATAACGTATAACGTTATATAGCATACCAATATAACGTATAACGTTATATAGCATACCAGTATAACGTATAACGTTATATAGCATACCAGTATAACGTATAACGTTATATAGCATATCAGGATAACGTATAACGTTATATAGCATACCAGTATAGCGTATAACGTTATATAGCATACCAGTATAACGTATAACGTTATATAGTATTACGTTATAGCGTATAACGTTATAGAGAATATGAGTATAACATATAACGTTACATAGCATATCAGGATAACGTATATCGTTATATAGCATATCAGGATAACGTATAACGTTATAGAGAATATGAGTATAACATATAACGTTATATAGCATATCAGGAAAACGTATAACGTTATATAGCATATCAGGATAACGTATAACGTTATATAGCATATCAGTATAACGTATAACGTTATACAGCATATCAGGATAACGTGTAAAGTTATATAGTATTACGTTCTAGCGCATTACGTTATATAGCACATCAGTATAACGCATAACGTAATATAGCATATCAG
Organism: Bombus sylvestris; assembly: GCA_911622165.2. Lineage (NCBI taxonomy): Eukaryota > Metazoa > Arthropoda > Insecta > Hymenoptera > Apidae > Bombus > Bombus sylvestris. The sequence continues at coordinate 8,348,476 of OU443146.1, read as the reverse complement.
TATAACGTATAACGTTATGCAGCATATCAGGATAACGTATAACGTTATATAGCATATCACTATAACGTATAACGTTATATAGCAAACCAATATAACGTACAACGTTATATAGCATACCAGTATAGCGTATAACGTTATAAGGTATTACGTTATAGCGTATTACGTTATATAGCATATCAGTCTAACGTATAACGTTACATACTATATCAGGATAACGTATAACATTGTATAGCATATCAGGATAACGTATAACGTTATATAGCATATCAGTATAACGTATAACGTTATATAGCATATCAGGATAACGTATAACGTTATATAGCATATCAGGATAACGTATAACGTTATATAGCATATCAGGATAACGTATAACGTTATATAGTATTACGTTATAACGTATAACGTTATATAGCATGTCAGTATATCGTATAACGTTACATACTATATCAGGATAACGTATAACGTTATATAGCATATCAGGATAACGTATAACGTTATAGAGAATATGAGTATAACATATAACGTTATATAGCATATCAGGATAACGTATAACGTTATATAGCATACCAGTATAACGTATAACGTTATATAGTATTACGTTATAGCGTATAACGTTATAGAGAATATGAGTATAACATATAACGTTATATAGCATATCAGTATAACGTATGAAGTAAAATAGCATATCAGTACAACGTATAACGTTATATAGCATATCAGGATAACGTATAACGTTATATAGCATATCAGGATACCGTATAACGTTATATAGCATATCAGGATAACGTATAACGTTATATAGTATTACGTTATAACGTATAACGTTATATAGCATGTCAGTATATCGTATAACGTTACATACTATATCAGGATAACGTATAACATTGTATAGCATATCAGGATAACGTATAACGTTATATAGCATATCAGTATAACGTATATCGTTATATAGCATATCAGGATAACGTATATTGCTATTTAGCTAATCAGTATGACGTATAACGATATATAGCATTACGTTATAACGTATAACGTTATGTAGCATACCAATATAACGTATAACGTTATATAGCATACCAGTATAACGTATAACATTATATAGCATACCAGTATAACGTATAACGTTATATAGTATTACGTTGTAGCGTATAACGTTATAGAGAATATGAGTATAACATATAACGTTATATAGCATATCAGGATAACGTATAACGTTATATAGCATATCAGATTACGTATAACGTTATATAGCATATCAGGTTAACGTATAACGTTATATAGCATATCAGGATAACGTATAACGTTATATAGTATTACGTTATAACGTATAACGATATATAGCATGACGTTATAACGATTAACGTTATATAGCCTGTCAGTATAACGTATAACGTTATGTAGCATACCAATATAACGTATAACGTTATATAGCATACCAGTATAACGTATAACGTTATATAGCATACCAGTATAACGTATAACGTTATATAGCATGTCAGGATAACGTATAACGTTATATAGCATACCAGTATAACGTATAACGTTATATAGCATACCAGTATAACGTATAACGTTATATAGTATTACGTTATAGCGTATAACGTTATAGAGAATATGAGTATAACATATAACGTTACATAGCATATCAGGATAACGTATAACGTTATATAGCATATCAGGATAACGTATAACGTTATAGAGAATATGAGTATAACATATAACGTTATATAGCATATCAGGATAACGTATAACGTTATATAGCATACCAGTATAACGTATAACGTTATATAGTATTACGTTATAGCGTATAACGTTATAGAGAATATGAGTATAACATATAACGTTATATAGCATATCAGTATAACGTATGAAGTAAAATAGCATATCAGTACAACGTATAACGTTATATAGCATATCAGGATAACGTATAACGTTATATAGCATATCAGGATACCGTATAACGTTATATAGCATATCAGGATAACGTATAACGTTATATAGTATATCAGGAAAACGCATAACGTTTATAGCATATCAGGATAACTTATAACGTCATATAGCATATCAGTATAACGTATAACGTTATATAGCATATCAGGATAACGTATATTGCTATTTAGCTAATCACTATGACGTATAACGATATATAGCATTACGTTATAACGTATAACGTTATGTAGCATACCAATATAACGTATAACGTTATATAGCATACCAGTATAGCGTATAACGTTATATAGCATATCAGGATAACGTATATCGTTATATAGCATATCAGGATAACGTATAACGTTGTATAGCATATCAGGATAACGCATAACGTTATATAGCATATGAGTATAACGTATAACGTTACATAGCATATCAGTATAACGTAAAACGTTATATAGCATATCAAGAAGACGTATAACGTTTTGTAGCAAATCAAGATAACGTATAACACTATATAGCATATCAAGATAACGTATAACGTTATATAGCATATCAGGATAACGTATATCGTTATATAGCATATCAGTATAACCTATAACGTTATATAGGATATCAGTATATCGTATAACGTTATATAGTATTACGTTATAACGTATAACGATATATAGCATGACGTTACAGCGATTAACGTTTTATAGCATGTCAGTATAACGTATAACGTTATATAGGATATCAGTATATCGTATAACGTTATATCGTATAACGTTATATAGTATTACGTTATAGCGTATTACGTTATATAGCATATGAGTATAACATATAACGTTATATAGCATATCAGGGTAACGTATAACGTTATATAGGATATCAGTATAACGTATAATGTTATAAGGTATTACGTTATAGCGTATTACGTTATATAGCATATCAGTATAACTTATGACGTTATAAGGAATTACGTTATAGCATATTACGTTATATAGCATATCAGTCTAACGTATAACGTTATATAGTACTAAGTTATAACGTATAACGATATATAGCATGACGTTATAACGTATAACGTTATATAGCATACCAATATAACGTATAACGTTATATAGCATACCAGTATAACGTATAACGTTATATAGCATGTCAGTATAACGTATAACATCATATAGCATATCAGGATAACGTATAACGGTATATAGCATATCAGGATAACGTGTAAAGTTATATATCATATCAGTATAACGTATAACTTAATATAGCATATCAGTACAACGTATAACGTTATATAGTACTACGTTATAACGTATAACGATATATAGCATGACGTTATAACGTATAACGTTATATAGCATACCAATATAACGTATAACGTTATATAGCATACCAGTATAACGTATAACGTTATATAGCATACCAGTATAACGTATAACGTTATATAGCATACCAGTATAACGTATAACGTTATATAGCATATCAGGATAACGTATAACGTTATATAGCATACCAGTATAACGTATAACGTTATATAGTATTACGTTATAGCGTATAACGTTATAGAGAATATGAGTATAACATATAACGCTATATAGCATATCAGGATAACGTATAACGTTATATAGCATACCAGTATAACGTATAACGTTATATAGCATATCAGGATAACGTATAACGTTATATAGCATGTCAGTATATCGTATGACGTTATAAGGTATTACGTTATAGCGTATTACGTTATATAGCATATCAGTCTAACATATAACGTTATATAGTATATCAGGATAACGTATAACGTTGTATAGCATATCAGGATAACGTATAACGTTGTATAGCATATCAGGATAACGTATAACGTTATATAGCATACCAGTAAAACGTATAACGTTATATAGCATATCAGGATAACGTATAACGTTATATAGCATATCAGGATAACGTATAACGTCATATAGCATACCAACGTAACGTATAACGTTATATAGCATATCAGGATAACGTATAACGTTATATAGCATACCAGTATAACGTATAACGTTATATACTATATCAGGATAACGTATAACGTTGTATAGCATATCAGGATAACGTATAACGTTATATAGCATATCAGTATAACGTATAACGTTATATAGCATATCAGTATAACGTATAACGTTATATAGCATATCAGTATAACGTATAACGTTATATACCATATCAGTATAACGTAAAACGTTATATAGCACATCAAGATAACGTATAACGTTTTATAGCAAATCAAGACATCGTATAACATTATATAGCATATCAGGATAACGTATATCGTTATATAGCATATCAGGATAACGTATAACGTTATATAGCATTTCAGGATAACGTATATTGCTATTTAGCTAATCAGTATGACGTATAACGATATGTAGCATTACGTTATAACGTATAACGTTATGTAGCATACCAACATAACGTATAACGTTATATAGCATACTAGTATAACGTATAACGTTAAATACTATTACGTTATTGCGTATTACGTTATAGAGAATATTAGTATAACATATAACGTTATATAGCATATCGGGATAACGTATAACGTTATATAGCATATCAGCAAACATATAACGTAATATACTATATCAGGATAACGTATAACGTTGTATAGCATATCAGGATAACGTATAACGTTATATAGCATATCAGTATAACGTATAACGTTATATAGCATATCAGAATAACGTATAACGTTATATAGCATATCAGTATAACGTAAAACGTTATATAGCACATCACGATAACGTATAACGTTTTATAGCAAATCAGGACAACGTATAACATTATATAGCATATCAGGATAACGTGTAACGTTATAAGGTATTACCTTATAGCGTATTACGTTATATAGCATATCAGTATAACGTATGACGTTATAAGGTATTACGTTATAGCGTATTACGTTATATAGCATATCAGTCTAACGTATAACGTTATATACTATATCAGGATAACGTATAACGTTGTATAGCATATCAGGATAACGTATAACGTTATATAGCATATCAGTATAACGTATAACGTTATATAGCATACCAACGTAACGTATAACGTTATATAGCATATCAGGATAACGTATAACGTTATATAGCATACCAGTATAACGTATAACGTTATATAGGATATCAGTATATCGTATAACGTTATATCGTATAACGTTATATAGTATTACGTTATAGCGTATTACGTTATATAGCATATGAGTATAACATATAACGTTATATAGCATATCAGGGTAACGTATAACGTTATATAGGATATCAGTATAACGTATAATGTTATAAGGTATTACGTTATAGCGTATTACGTTATATAGCATATCAGTATAACTTATGACGTTATAAGGAATTACGTTATAGCATATTACGTTATATAGCATATCAGTCTAACGTATAACGTTATATAGTACTAAGTTATAACGTATAACGATATATAGCATGACGTTATAACGTATAACGTTATATAGCATACCAATATAACGTATAACGTTATATAGCATACCAGTATAACGTATAACGTTATATAGCATGTCAGTATAACGTATAACATCATATAGCATATCAGGATAACGTATAACGGTATATAGCATATCAGGATAACGTGTAAAGTTATATATCATATCAGTATAACGTATAACTTAATATAGCATATCAGTACAACGTATAACGTTATATAGTACTACGTTATAACGTATAACGATATATAGCATGACGTTATAACGTATAACGTTATATAGCATACCAATATAACGTATAACGTTATATAGCATACCAGTATAACGTATAACGTTATATAGCATACCAGTAAAACGTATAACGTTATATAGCATACCAGTATAACGTATAACGTTATATAGCATATCAGGATAACGTATAACGTTATATAGCATACCAGTATAACGTATAACGTTATATAGTATTACGTTATAGCGTATAACGTTATAGAGAATATGAGTATAACATATAACGCTATATAGCATATCAGGATAACGTATAACGTTATATAGCATACCAGTATAACGTATAACGTTATATAGCATATCAGGATAACGTATAACGTTATATAGCATGTCAGTATATCGTATGACGTTATAAGGTATTACGTTATAGCGTATTACGTTATATAGCATATCAGTCTAACATATAACGTTATATAGTATATCAGGATAACGTATAACGTTATATAGCATATCAGGATAACGTATAACGTTGTATAGCATATCAGGATAACGTATAACGTTATATAGCATATCAGTAAAACGTATAACGTTATATAGCATATCAGGATAACGTATAACGTTATATAGCATATCAGGATAACGTATAACGTTATATAGCATACCAACGTAACGTATAACGTTATATAGCATATCAGGATAACGTATAACGTTATATAGCATACCAGTATAACGTATAACGTTATATAGCATATCAGGATAACGTATAACGTTATATAGCATATCAGGATAACGTATAACGTTATATAGCATATCAGTATAACGTATAACGTTATATAGCATATCAGTATAACGTATAACGTTATATAGCATATCAGTATAACGTATAACGTTATATACCATATCAGTATAACGTAAAACGTTATATAGCACATCAAGATAACGTATAACGTTTTATAGCAAATCAAGACATCGTATAACATTATATAGCATATCAGGATAACGTATATCGTTATATAGCATATCAGGATAACGTATAACGTTATATAGCATTTCAGGATAACGTATATTGCTATTTAGCTAATCAGTATGACGTATAACGATATGTAGCATTACGTTATAACGTATAACGTTATGTAGCATACCAACATAACGTATAACGTTATATAGCATACTAGTATAACGTATAACGTTAAATACTATTACGTTATTGCGTATTACGTTATAGAGAATATTAGTATAACATATAACGTTATATAGCATATCGGGATAACGTATAACGTTATATAGCATATCAGCAAACATATAACGTAATATACTATATCAGGATAACGTATAACGTTGTATAGCATATCAGGATAACGTATAACGTTATATAGCATATCAGTATAACGTATAACGTTATATAGCATATCAGAATAACGTATAACGTTATATAGCATATCAGTATAACGTAAAACGTTATATAGCACATCACGATAACGTATAACGTTTTATAGCAAATCAGGACAACGTATAACATTATATAGCATATCAGGATAACGTGTAACGTTATAAGGTATTACCTTATAGCGTATTACGTTATATAGCATATCAGTATAACGTATGACGTTATAAGGTATTACGTTATAGCGTATTACGTTATATAGCATATCAGTCTAACGTATAACGTTATATACTATATCAGGATAACGTATAACGTTGTATAGCATATCAGGATAACGTATAACGTTATATAGCATATCAGTATAACGTATAACGTTATATAGGATATCAGTATAACATATAACATTATATAGCATATCAGGATACCGTATAACAATATATAGCATATCAGGATAACGTATATCGTTATATAGCATATCAGGATAACGTATATCGTTATATAGCATATCAGGATAACGTATAACGTTATATATCATATCAGGATAACGTGTAAAGTTATATAACATATCAGTATAACGTATAAAGTAATATAGCATATCAGTACAACGTATAACGTTATATAGTATTACGTTATAACGTATAACGATATATAGCATGACGTTATAACGATTAACGTTATATAGCATGTCAGTATAACGTATAACGTTATATAGGATATCAGTATAACGTATAACGTTATAAGGTATTACGTTAAAGCGTATTACGTTATATAGCATATCAGGATAACGTATAACGTTATATAGTATTATGTTATAGCCTATTACGTTATATAGCATATCCGGATAACGTATAACGTTATATAGCATATCAGGATAACGTATAACGTTATGTAGCATATCAGGATAACGTATAACGTTATATAGGATATCAGTATAACGTATAACGTTATATAGCATACCAGTATAACGTATAACGTTATATAGCATACCAGTATAACGTATAACGTTATATAGTATTACGTTATAGCGTATGACGTTATAGAGCATATGAGTATAACATATAACGTTATATAGCATATCAGGATAACGTATAACGTTATATAGCATATCAGGATAACGTATAACGTTATGTAGCATATCAGGATAACGTATAACGTCATATAGCATACCAATGTTACGTATAACGTTATATAGGATATCAGTATAACGTATGACGTTATAAGGTATTACGTTATAGCGTATTACGATATATAGCATATCAGTCTAACGTATAACGTTATATACTATATCAGGATAACGTATAACGTTGTACAGCATATCAGGATAACGTATATCGTTATATAGCATATCAGTATAACGTATAAAGTTATAGAGCATATCAGGATAATGTATATTGCTATTTAGCTAATCAGTATGACGTATAACGTTATATACTATATCAGGATAACGTATAGCGTTGTATAGCATATCAGGATAACGTATAACGTTAGATAGCATATCAGTATAACGTATAACGTTATATAGCATATCAGGATAACGTATATCGTTATATAGCATATCAGGATATCGTATAACGTTATATAGCATATCAGGATAACGTATATTGCTATTTAGCTAATCAGTATGACGTATAACGATAGGTAGCATTACGTTATAACGTATAACGTTATGTAGCATACCAACATAACGTATAACGTTATATAGCATACTAGTATAACGTATAACGTTATATACTATTACGTTATTGCGTATTACGTTATAGAGAATATTAGTATAACATATAACGTTATATAGCATATCAGCAAACGTATAACGTAATATACTATATCAGGATAACGTATAACGTTGTATGGCATATCAGGATAACGTATAACGTTATATAGCATATCAGTATAACGTATAACGTTATATAGCATATCAGAATAACGTATAACGTTATATAGCATATCAGTATAACGTATAACGTTATATAGTATTACGTTATAACGTATAACGATATATAGCATGACGTTACAGCGATTAACGTTTTATAGCATGTCAGTATAACGTATAACGTTATATAGCATATCAGGATAACGTATATCGTTATATAGCATATCAGGATAACGTATAACGTTGTATAGCATATCAGGATAACGCATAACGTTATATAGCATATCAGTATAACGTATAACGTTACATAGCATATCAGTATAACGTAAAACGTTATATAGCATATCAAGAAAACGTATAACGTTTTGTAGCAATTCAAGATAACGTATAACACTATATAGCATATCAAGATAACGTATAACGTTATATAGCATATGAGGATAACGTATATCGTTATAAAGCATATCAGTATAACCTATAACGTTATATAGGATATCAGTATATCCTATAACGTTATATAGTATTACGTTATAACGTATAACGATATATAGCATGACGTTACAGCGATTAACGTTTTATAGCATGTCAGTATAACGTATAACGTTATATAGGATATCAGTATATCGTATAACGTTATATCGTATAACGTTATATAGTATTACGTTATAGCGTATTACGTTACATAGCATATGAGTATAACATATAACGTTATATAGCATATCAGGGTAACGTATAACGTTATATAGGATATCAGTATAACGTATAATGTTATAAGGTATTACGTTATAGCGTATTACGTTATATAGCATATCAGTATAACTTATGACGTTATAAGGTATTGCGTTATAGCGTATTACGTTATATAGCATATCAGTCTAACGTATAACGTTATATAGTACTAAGTTATAACGTATAACGATATATAGCATGTCAGTATAACGTATAACATCATATAGCATATCAGGATAACGTATAACGGTATATAGCATATCAGTATATCGTATAACGTTATATAGTATTACGTTATAACGTATAACGATATATAGCATGACGTTACAGCGATTAACGTTTTATAGCATGTCCGTATAACGTATAACGTTATATAGGATATCAGTATATCGTATAACGTTATATCGTATAACGTTACATAGTATTACGTTATAGCGTATTACGTTATATAGCATATGAGTATAACATATAACGTTATATAGCATATCAGGGTAACGTATAACGTTATATAGGATATCAGTATAACGTATAATGTTATAAGGGATTACGTTATAGCGTATTACGTTATATAGCATATCAGTCTAACGTATAACGTTACATACTATATCAGGATAACGTATAACATTGTATAGCATATCAGGATAACGTATAACGTTATATAGCATATCAGTCTAACGTATAACGTTATATAGTACTAAGTTATAACGTATAACGATATATAGCATGACGTTATAACGTATAACGTTATATAGCATACCAATATAACGTATAACGTTTTATAGCAAATCAAGATAACGCATATCGTTATATAGCATACCAGGATAACGTATAACGTTACATAGCATATCAGGATAACGTATATTTCTATTTAGCTAATCAGTATGACGTATAACGATATATAGCATGACGGTATAACGTTTAATGTTATATAGCATGTCAGTATAACGTATAACATCATATAGCATATCAGGATAACGTATATCGTTATATAGCATATCAGGATAACGTATAACGTTATAGAGAATATGAGTATAACATATAACGTTATATAGCATATCAGGAAAACGTATAACGTTATATAGCATACCAGTATAACGTATAACGTTATATAGTATTACGTTATAGCGTATAACGTTATAGAGAATATGAGTATAACATATAACGTTATATAGCATATCAGGATAACGTATATTGCTATTTAGCTAATCACTATGACGTATAACGATATATAGCATTACGTTATAACGTATAACGTTATGTAGCATACCAATATAACGTATAACGTTATATAGCATACCAGTATAGCGTATAACGTTATATAGCATATCAGGATAACGTGTAAAGTTATATAACATATCAGTATAACGTATAAAGTAATATAGCATATCAGTACAACGTATAACGTTATATAGTATTACATTATAACGTATTACGTTATATAGCATATGAGTATAACATATAACGTTATATAGCATATCAGGGTAACGTATAACGTTATATAGGATATCAGTATAACGTATAATGTTATAAGGTATTACGTTATAGCGTATTACGTTATATAGCATATCAGGATAACGTATAACGTTATATAGTATTATGTTATAGCCTATTACGTTATATAGCATATCCGGATAACGTATAACGTTATATAGCATATGAGGATAACGTATATCGTTATATAGCATATCAGTATAACCTATAACGTTATATAGGATATCAGTATATCGTATAACGTTATATAGTATTACGTTATAACGTATAACGATATATAGCATGACGTTAAAGCGATTAACGTTTTATAGCATGTCAGTATAACGTATAACGTTATATAGGATATCAGTATATCGTATAACGTTATATCGTATAACGTTATATAGTATTACGTTATAGCGTATTACGTTATATAGCATATGAGTATAACATATAACGTTATATAGCATATCAGGGTAACGTATAACGTTATATAGGATATCAGTATAACGTATAATGTTATAAGGTATTACGTTATAGCGTATTACGTTATATAGCATATCAGTATAACTTATGACGTTATAAGGTATTACGTTATAGCGTATTACGTTATATAGCGTATCAGTCTAACGTATAACGTTATATAGTACTAAGTTATAACGTATAACGATATATAGCATGTCAGTATAACGTATAACATCATATAGCATATCAGGATAACGTATAACGGTATATAGCATATCAGTATATCGTATAACGTTATATAGTATTACGTTATAACGTATAACCATATATAGCATGACGTTACAGCGATTAACGTTTTATAGCATGTCCGTATAACGTATAACGTTATATAGGATATCAGTATATCGTATAACGTTATATCGTATAACGTTATATAGTATTACGTTATAGCGTATTACGTTATATAGCATATGAGTATAACATATAACGTTATATAGCATATCAGGGTAACGTATAACGTTATATAGGATATCAGTATAACGTATAATGTTATAAGGTATTACGTTATAGCGTATTACGTTATATGGCATATCAGTCTAACGTATAACGTTACATACTATATCAGGATAACGTATAACATTGTATAGCATATCAGGATAACGTATAACGTTATATAGCATATCAGTCTAACGTATAACGTTACATACTATATCAGGATAACGTATAACATTGTATAGCATATCAGGATAACGTATAACGTTATATAGCATATCAGTCTAACGTATAACGTTATATAGTACTAAGTTATAACGTATAACGATATATAGCATGACGTTATAACGTATAACGTTATATAGCATACCAATATAACGTATAACGTTTTATAGCAAATCAAGATAACGCATATCGTTATATAGCATACCAGGATAACGTATAACGTTACATAGCATATCAGGATAACGTATATTTCTATTTAGCTAATCAGTATGACGTATAACGATATATAGCATGACGGTATAACGTTTAATGTTATATAGCATGTCAGTATAACGTATAACATCATATAGCATATCAGGATAACGTATATCGTTATATAGCATATCAGGATAACGTATAACGTTATAGAGAATATGAGTATAACATATAACGTTATATAGCATATCAGGAAAACGTATAACGTTATATAGCATACCAGTATAACGTATAACGTTATATAGTATTACGTTATAGCGTATAACGTTATAGAGAATATGAGTATAACATATAACGTTATATAGCATATCAGGATAACGTATATTGCTATTTAGCTAATCACTATGACGTATAACGATATATAGCATTACGTTATAACGTATAACGTTATGTAGCATACCAATATAACGTATAACGTTATATAGCATACCAGTATAGCGTATAACGTTATATAGCATATCAGGATAACGTGTAAAGTTATATAACATATCAGTATAACGTATAAAGTAATATAGCATATCAGTACAACGTATAACGTTATATAGTATTACTTTATAACGTATTACGTTATATAGCATATGAGTATAACATATAACGCTATATAGCATATCAGGATAACGTATAACGTTATATAGGATATCAGTATAACGTATAACGTTATATAGTATATCAGGAAAACGCATAACGTTTATAGCATATCAGGATAACTTATAACGTCATATAGCATATCAGTATAACGTATAACGTTATATAGCATATCAGGATAACGTATATTGCTATTTAGCTAATCACTATGACGTATAACGATATATAGCATTACGTTATAACGTATAACGTTATGTAGCATACCAATATAACGTATAACGTTATATAGCATACCAGTATAGCGTATAACGTTATATAGCATATCAGGATAACGTATATCGTTATATAGCATATCAGGATAACGTATAACTTTGTATAGCATATCAGGATAACGCATAACGTTATATAGCATATCAGTATAACGTATAACGTTACATAGCATATCAGTATAACGTAAAACGTTATATAGCATATCAAGAAAACGTATAACGTTTTGTAGCAAATCAAGATAACGTATAACACTATATAGCATATCAAGATAACGTATAACGTTATATAGCATATGAGGATAACGTATATCGTTATATAGCATATCAGTATAACCTATAACGTTATATAGGATATCAGTATATCGTATAACGTTATATAGTATTACGTTATAACGTATAACGATATATAGCATGACGTTACAGCGATTAACGTTTTATAGCATGTCAGTATAACGTATAACGTTATATAGGATATCAGTATATCTTATAACGTTATATCGTATAACGTTATATAGTATTACGTTATAGCGTATTACGTTATATAGCATATGAGTATAACATATAACGTTATATAGCATATCAGGGTAACGTATAACGTTATATAGGATATCAGTATAACGTATAATGTTATAAGGTATTACGTTATAGCGTATTACGTTATATAGCATATCAGTATAACTTATGACGTTATAAGGTATTACGTTATAGCGTATTACGTTATATAGCATATCAGTCTAACGTATAACGTTATATAGTACTAAGTTATAACGTATAACGATATATAGCATGTCAGTATAACGTATAACATCATATAGCATATCAGGATAACGTATAACGGAATATAGCATATCAGTATATCGTATAACGTTATATAGTATTACGTTATAACGTATAACGATATATAGCATGACGTCACAGCGATTAACGTTTTATAGCATGTCCGTATAACGTATAACGTTATATAGGATATCAGTATATCGTATAACGTTATATCGTATAACGTTATATAGTATTACGTTATAGCGTATTACGTTATATAGCATATGTGTATAACATATAACGTTATATAGCATATCAGGGTAACGTATAACGTTATATAGGATATCAGTATAACGTATAATGTTATAAGGTATTACGTTATAGCGTATTACGTTATATAGCATATCAGTCTAACGTATAACGTTACATACTATATCAGGGTAACGTATAACATTGTATAGCATATCAGGATAACGTATAACGTTATATAGCATATCAGTCTAACGTATAACGTTATATAGTACTAAGTTATAACGTATAACGATATATAGCATGACGTTATAACGTATAACGTTATATAGCATACCAATATAACGTATAACGTTATATAGCATATCAGGATAACGTATAACGTTATATAGCATATCAGTCTAACGTATAACGTTATATAGTACTACGTTATAACGTATAACGATATATAGCATGACGTTATAACGTATAACGTTATATAGCATACCAATATAACGTATAACGTTGTATAGCATACCAGTATAACGTATAACGTTATATAGCATACCAGTATGACGTATAACGTTATATAGCATACCAGTATAACGTATAACGTTATATAGTATTACGTTATAGCGTATAACGTTATAGAGAATATGAGTATAACATATAACGTTACATAGCATATCAGGATAACGTATAACGTTATATAGCATATCAGGATAACGTATAACGTTATAGAGAATATGAGTATAACATATAATGTTATATAGCATATCAGGATAACGTATAACGTTATATAGCATACAAGTATAACGTATAACGTTATATAGTATTACGTTATAGCGTATAACGTTATAGAGAATATGAGTATAACATATAACGTTATATAGCATATCAGTATAACGTATGAAGTAAAATAGCATATCAGTACAACGTATAACGTTATATAGCATATCAGGATAACGTATAACGTTATATAGCATATCAGGATACCGTATAACGTTATATAGCATATCAGGATAACGTATAACGTTATATAGTTTTACGTTATAACGTATAACGTTATATAGTTTTACGTTATAACGTATAACGTTATATAGTTTTACGTTATAACGTATAACGTTATATAGTTTTACGTTATAACGTATAACGTTACATAGCATGTCAGTATATCGTATAACGTTATATAGGATATCAGTATAACGTATAACGTTATATAGTATATCAGGAAAACGCATAACGTTTATAGCATATCAGGATAACTTATAACGTCATATAGCATATCAGTATAACGTATAACGTTATATAGCATATCAGGATAACGTATATTGCTATTTGGCTAATCACTATGACGTATAACGATATATAGCATTACGTTATAACGTATAACGTTATGTAGCATACCAATATAACGTATAACGTTATATAGCATACCAGTATAGCGTATAACGTTATATAGCATATCAGGATAACGTATATCGTTATATAGCATATCAGGATAACGTATAACGTTGTATAGCATATCAGGATAACGCATAACGTTATATAGCATATCAGTATAACGTATAACGTTACATAGCATATCAGTATAACGTAAAACGTTATATAGCATATCAAGAAAGCGTATAAAGTTTTGTAGCAAATCAAGATAACGTATAACACTATATAGCATATCAAGATAACGTATAACGTTATATAGCATATCAGGATAACGTATATCGTTATATAGCATATCAGTATAACCTATAACGTTATATAGGATATCAGTATATCGTATAACGTTATATAGTATTACGTTATAACGTATAACGATATATAGCATGACGTTACAGCGATTAACGTTTTATAGCATGTCAGTATAACGTATAACGTTATATAGGATATCAGTATATCGTATAACGTTATATCGTATAACGTTATATAGTATTACGTTATAGCGTATTACGTTATATAGCATATGAGTATAACATATAACGTTATATAGCATATCAGGGTAACGTATAACGTTATATAGGATATCAGTATAACGTATAATGTTATAAGGTATTACGTTATAGCGTATTACGTTATATAGCATATCAGTATAACTTATGACGTTATAAGGTATTACGTTATAGCGTATTACGTTATATAGCATATCAGTCTAACGTATAACGTTATATAGTACTAAGTTATAACGTATAACGATATATAGCATGACGTTATAACGTATAACGATATATAGCATGACGTTATAACGTATAACGTTATATAGCATACCAATATAACGTATAACGTTATATAGCATACCAGTATAACGTATAACGTTATATAGCATGTCAGTATAACGTATAACATCATATAGCATATCAGGATAACGTATAACGGTATATAGCATATGAGGATAACGTGTAAAGTTATATATCATATCAGTATAACGTATAAAGTAATATAGCATATCAGTACAACGTATAACGTTATATAGTACTACGTTATAACGTATAACGATATATAGCATGACGTTATAACGTATAACGTTATATAGCATACCAATATAACGTGTAACGTTATATAGCATACCAGTATAACGTATAACGTTATATAGCATATCAGGATAACGTATAACGTTATATAGCATGTCAGTATATCGTATGACGTTATAAGGTATTACGTTATAGCGTATTACGTTATATAGCATATCAGTCTAACATATAACGTTATGTAGTATATCAGGATAACGTATAACGTTGTATAGCATATCAGGATAACGTATAACGTTGTATAGCATATCAGGATAACGTATAACGTTATATAGCATACCAGTATAACGTATAACGTTATATAGCATATCAGGATAACGTATAACGTTATATAGCATATCAGGATAACGTATAACGTCATATAGCATACCAATGTAACGTATAACGTTATATAGCATATCAGGATAACGTATAACGTTATATAGCATTTCAGGATAACGTATATTGCTATTTAGCTAATCAGTATGACGTATAACGTTATGTAGCATTACGTTATAACGTATAACGTTATGTAGCATACCAACATAACGTATAACGTTATATAGCTTACTAGTATAACGTATAACGTTAAATACTATTACGTTATTGCGTATTACGTTATAGAGAATATTAGTATAACATATAACGTTATATAGCATATCGGGATAACGTATAACGTAATATACTATATCAGGATAACGTATAACGTAATATACTATATCAGGATAACGTTTAACGTTGTATAGCATATCAGGATAACGTATAACGTTATATAGCATATCAGTATAACGTATAACGTTATATAGCATATCAGAATAACGTATAACGTTATATAGCATATCAGTATAACGTAAAACGTTATATAGCACATCACGATAACGTACAACGTTTTATAGCAAATCAGGACAACGTATAACATTATATAGAATATCAGGATAACGTGTAACGTTATAAGGTATTACCTTATAGCGTATTACGTTATATAGCATATCAGTATAACGTATGACGTTATAAGGTATTACGTTATAGCGTATTACGTTATATAGCATATCAGTCTAACGTATAACGTTATATACTATATCAGGATAACGTATAACGTTGTATAGCATATCAGGATAACGTATAACGTTATATAGCATATCAGTATAACGTATAACGTTATATAGGATATCAGTATAACATATAACATTATATAGCATATCAGGATACCGTATAACAATATATAGCATATCAGGATAACGTATATCGTTATATAGCATATCAGGATAACGTATATCGTTATATAGCATATCAGGATAACGTATAACGTTATATATCATATCAGGATAACGTGTAAAGTTATATAACATATCAGTATAACGTATAAAGTAATATAGCATATCAGTACAACGTATAACGTTATACAGTATTACGTTATAACGTATAACGATATATAGCATGACGTTATAACGATTAACGTTATATAGCATGTCAGTATAACGTATAACGTTATATAGGATATCAGTATAACGTATAACGTTATAAGGTATTACGTTAAAGCGTATTACGTTATATAGCATATCAGGATAACGTATAACGTTATATAGTATTATGTTATAGCCTATTACGTTATATAGCATATCCGGATAACGTATAACGTTATATAGCATATCAGGATAACGTATAACGTTATGTAGCATATCAGGATAACGTATAACGTTATATAGGATATCAGTATAACGTATAACGTTATATAGCATACCAGTATAACGTATAACGTTATATAGTATTACGTTATAGCGTATGACGTTATAGAGCATATGAGTATAACATATAACGGTATATAGCATATCAGGATAACGTATAACGTTATATAGCATATCAGGATAACGTATAACGTTATGTAGCATATCAGGATAACGTATAACGTCATATAGCATACCAATGTTACGTATAACGTTATATAGGATATCAGTATAACGTATGACGTTATAAGGTATTACGTTATAGCGTATTACGATATATAGCATATCAGTCTAACGTATAACGTTATATACTATATCAGGATAACGTATAACATTGTACAGCATATCAGGATAACGTATAACGTTATATAGCATATCAGTATAACGTATAAAGTTATATAGCATATCAGGATAACGTATATTGCTATTTAGCTAATCAGTATGACGTATAACGTTACATACTATATCAGGATAACGTATAGCGTTGTATAGCATATCAGGATAACGTATAACGTTAGATAGCATATCAGTATAACGTATAACGTTATATAGCATATCAGGATAACGTATATTGCTATTTAGCTAATCAGTATGACGTATAACGATATGTAGCATTACGTTATAACGTATAACGTTATGTAGCATACCAACATAACGTATAACGTTATATAGCATACTAGTATAACGTATAACGTTATATACTATTACGTTATTGCGTATTACGTTATAGAGAATATTAGTATAACATATAACGTTATATAGCATATCAGCAAACATATAACGTAATATACTATATCAGGATAACGTATAACGTTGTATAGCATATCAGGATAACGTATAACGTTATATAGCATATCAGTATAACGTATAACGTTATATAGCATATCAGAATAACGTATAACGTTATATAGCATATCAGTATAACGTAAAACGTTATATAGCACATCACGATAACGTATAACGTTTTATAGCAAATCAGGACAACGTATAACATTATATAGCATATCAGGATAACGTATAACGTTATAAGGTATTACCTTATAGCGTATAACGTTATATAGCATATCAGGATAACGTATAACGTTATATAGCATATCAGGATAACGTATATTGCTATTTAGCTAATCACTATGACGTATAACGATATATAGCATTACGTTATAACGTATAACGTTATGTAGCATACCAATATAACGTATAACGTTATATAGCATACCAGTATAGCGTATAACGTTATATAGCATATCAGGATAACGTGTAAAGTTATATAACATATCAGTATAACGTATAAAGTAATATAGCATATCAGTACAACGTATAACGTTATATAGTATTACGTTATAACGTATAACGATATATAGCATGACGTTATAACGATTAACGTTATATAGCATGTCAGTATAACGTATAACGTTATATAGGATATCAGTATAACGTATAACGTTATAAGGTATTACGTTAAAGCGTATTACGTTATATAGCATATCAGGATAACGTATAACGTTATATAGTATTATGTTATAGCCTATTACGTTATATAGCATATCCGGATAACGTATAACGTTATATAGCATATCAGGATAACGTATAACGTTATGTAGCATATCAGGATAACGTATAACGTTATATAGGATATCAGTATAACGTATAACGTTATATAGCATACCAGTATAACGTATAACTTTATATAGTATTACGTTATAGCGTATGACGTTATAGAGCATATGAGTATAACATATAACGTTATATAGCATATCAGGATAACGTATAACGTTATATAGCATATCAGGATAACGTATAACGTTATGTAGCATATCAGGATAACGTATAACGTCATATAGCATACCAATGTTACGTATAACGTTATATAGGATATCAGTATAACGTATGACGTTATAAGGTATTACGTTATAGCGTATTACGATATATAGCATATCAGTCTAACGTATAACGTTATATACTATATCAGGATAACGTATAACGTTGTACAGCATATCAGGATAACGTATAACGTTATATAGCATATCAGGATAGCGTATATTGCTATTTAGCTAATCAGTATGACGTATAACGATATGTAGCATTACGTTATAACGTATAACGTTATGTAGCATACCAACATAACGTATAACGTTATATAGCATACTAGTATAAAGTATAACGTTATATACTATTACGTTATTGCGTATTACGTTATAGAGAATATTAGTATAACATATAACGTTATATAGCATATCAGCAAACATATAACGTAATATACTATATCAGAATAACGTATAACGTTGTATAGCATATCAGGATAACGTATAACGTTATATAGCATATCAGTATAACGTATAACGTTATATAGCATATCAGAATAACGTATAACGTTATATAGCATATCAGTATAACGTAAAACGTTATATAGCACATCACGATAACGTATAACGTTTTATAGCAAATCAGGACAACGTATAACATTATATAGCATATCAGGATAACGTATAACGTTATAAGGTATTACCTTATAGCGTGTAACGTTATATAGCATATCAGGATAACGTATAACGATATATAGCATATCAGGATAACGTATATTGCTATTTAGCTAATCACTATGACGTATAACGATATATAGCATTACGTTATAACGTATAACGTTATGTAGCATACCAATATAACGTATAACGTTATATAGCATATCAGTATAACGTAAAACGTTATATAGCACATCACGATAACGTATAACGTTTTACAGCAAATCAGGACAACGTATAACATTATATAGCATATCAGGATAACGTATAACGTTATAAGGTATTACCTTATAGCGTATAACGTTATATAGCATATCAGGATAACGTATAACGTTATATAGCATATCAGGATAACGTATATTGCCATTTAGCTAATCACTATGACGTATAACGATATATAGCATTACGTTATAACGTATAACGTTATGTAGCATACCAATATAACGTATAACGTTATATAGCATACCAGTATAGCGTATAACGTTATATAGCATATCAGGATAACGTATATCGTTATATAGCATATCAGGATAACGTATAACGTTGTATAGCATATCAGGATAACGCATAACGTTATATAGCATATCAGTATAACGTATAACGTTACATAGCATATCAGTATAACGTAAAACGTTATATAGCATATCAAGATAACGTATAACGTTTTGTAGCAAATCAAGATAACGTATAAAATTATATAGCATATCAAGATAACGTATAACGTTATATAGGATATCAGTATTACGTATAACGTTATATAGTATTACGTTATAGCGTATGACGTTATAGAGCATATGAGTATAACATATAACGTTATATAGCATATCAGGATAACGTATAACGTTATATAGCATATCAGGATAACGTATAACGTTATGTAGCATATCAGGATAACGTATAACGTCATATAGCATACCATTGTTACGTATAACGTTAAATAGGATATCAGTATAACGTATGACGTTATAAGGTATTACGTTATAGCGTATTACGATATATAGCATATCAGTCTAACGTATAACGTTATATACTATATCAGGATAACGTATAACGTTGTACAGCATATCAGGATAACGTATAACGTTATATAGCATATCAGTATAACGTATAAAGTTATATAGCATATCAGGATAACGTATATTGCTATTTAGCTAATCAGTATGACGTATAACGTTATATACTATATCAGGATAACGTATAGCGTTGTATAGCATATCAGGATAACGTATAACGTTAGATAGCATATCAGTATAACGTATAACGTTATATAGCATATCAGGCTAACGTATATCGTTATATAGCATATCAGGATAACGTATAACGTTATATAGCATATCAGGATAACGTATATTGCTATTTAGCTAATCAGTATGACGTATAACGATATGTAGCATTACGTTATAACGTATAACGTTATGTAGCATACCAACATAACGTATAACGTTATATAGCATACTAGTATAACGTATAACGTTATATACTATTACGTTATTGCGTATTACGTTATAGAGAATATTAGTATAACATATAACGTTATATAGCATATCAGCAAACATATAACGTAATATACTATATCAGAATAACGTATAACGTTGTATAGCATATCAGGATAACGTATAACGTTATATAGCATATCAGTATAACGTATAACGTTATATAGCATATCAGAATAACGTATAACGTTATATAGCATATCAGTATAACGTAAAACGTTATATAGCACATCACGATAACGTATAACGTTTTATAGCAAATCAGGACAACGTATAACATTATATAGCATATCAGGATAACGTATAACGTTATAAGGTATTACCTTATAGCGTAAAACGTTATATAGCATATCAGGATAACGTATAACGTTATATAGCATATCAGGATAACGTATATTGCTATTTAGCTAATCACTATGACGTATAACGATATATAGCATTACGTTATAACGTATAACGTTATGTAGCATACCAATATAACGTATAACGTTATATAGCATATCAGTATAACGTAAAACGTTATATAGCACATCACGATAACGTATAACGTTTTATAGCAAATCAGGACAACGTATAACATTATATAGCATATCAGGATAACGTATAACGTTATAAGGTATTACCTTATAGCGTATAACGTTATATAGCATATCAGGATAACGTATAACGTTATATAGCATATCAGGATAACGTATATTGCCATTTAGCTAATCACTATGACGTATAACGATATATAGCATTACGTTATAACGTATAACGTTATGTAGCATACCAATATAACGTATAACGTTATATAGCATACCAGTATAGCGTATAACGTTATATAGCATATCAGGATAACGTATATCGTTATATAGCATATCAGGATTACGTATAACGTTGTATAGCATATCAGGATAACGCATAACGTTATATAGCATATCAGTATAACGTATAACGTTACATAGCATATCAGTATAACCTAAAACGTTATATAGCATATCAGGATAACGTATATTGCTATTTAGCTAATCAGTATGACGTATAACGTTACATACTATATCAGGATAACGTATAGCGTTGTATAGCATATCAGGATAACGTATAACGTTAGATAGCATATCAGTATAACGTATAACGTTATATAGCATATCAGGATAACGTATATTGCTATTTAGCTAATCAGTATGACGTATAACGATATGTAGCATTACGTTATAACGTATAACGTTATGTAGCATACCAACATAACGTATAACGTTATATAGCATACTAGTATAACGTATAACGTTATATACTATTACGTTATTGCGTATTACGTTATAGAGAATATTAGTATAACATATAACGTTATATAGCATATCAGCAAACATATAACGTAATATACTATATCAGGATAACGTATAACGTTGTATAGCATATCAGGATAACGTATAACGTTATATAGCATATCAGTATAACGTATAACGTTATATAGCATATCAGAATAACGTATAACGTTATATAGCATATCAGTATAACGTAAAACGTTATATAGCACATCACGATAACGTATAACGTTTTATAGCAAATCAGGACAACGTATAACATTATATAGCATATCAGGATAACGTATAACGTTATAAGGTATTACCTTATAGCGTATAACGTTATATAGCATATCAGGATAACGTATAACGTTATATAGCATATCAGGATAACGTATATTGCTATTTAGCTAATCACTATGACGTATAACGATATATAGCATTACGTTATAACGTATAACGTTATGTAGCATACCAATATAACGTATAACGTTATATAGCATACCAGTATAGCGTATAACGTTATATAGCATATCAGGATAACGTGTAAAGTTATATAACATATCAGTATAACGTATAAAGTAATATAGCATATCAGTACAACGTATAACGTTATATAGTATTACGTTATAACGTATAACGATATATAGCATGACGTTATAACGATTAACGTTATATAGCATGTCAGTATAACGTATAACGTTATATAGGATATCAGTATAACGTATAACGTTATAAGGTATTACGTTAAAGCGTATTACGTTATATAGCATATCAGGATAACGTATAACGTTATATAGTATTATGTTATAGCCTATTACGTTATATAGCATATCCGGATAACGTATAACGTTATATAGCATATCAGGATAACGTATAACGTTATGTAGCATATCAGGATAACGTATAACGTTATATAGTATTATGTTATAGCCTATTACGTTATATAGCATATCCGGATAACGTATAACGTTATATAGCATATCAGGATAACGTATAACGTTATATAGCATATCAGGATAACGTATAACGTTATATAGCATATCAGGATAACGTATATTGCCATTTAGCTAATCACTATGACGTATAACGATATATAGCATTACGTTATAACGTATAACGTTATGTAGCATACCAATATAACGTATAACGTTATATAGCATACCAGTATAGCGTATAACGTTATATAGCATATCAGGATAACGTATATCGTTATATAGCATATCAGGATAACGTATAACGTTGTATAGCATATCAGGATAACGCATAACGTTATATAGCATATCAGTATAACGTATAACGTTACATAGCATATCAGTATAACGTAAAACGTTATATAGCATATCAAGATAACGTATAACGTTTTGTAGCAAATCAAGATAACGTATAAAATTATATAGCATATCAAGATAACGTATAACGTTATATAGGATATCAGTATTACGTATAACGTTATATAGTATTACGTTATAGCGTATGACGTTATAGAGCATATGAGTATAACATATAACGTTATATAGCATATCAGGATAACGTATAACGTTATATAGCATATCAGGATAACGTATAACGTTATGTAGCATATCAGGATAACGTATAACGTCATATAGCATACCATTGTTACGTATAACGTTAAATAGGATATCAGTATAACGTATGACGTTATAAGGTATTACGTTATAGCGTATTACGATATATAGCATATCAGTCTAACGTATAACGTTATATACTATATCAGGATAACGTATAACGTTGTACAGCATATCAGGATAACGTATAACGTTATATAGCATATCAGTATAACGTATAAAGTTATATAGCATATCAGGATAACGTATATTGCTATTTAGCTAATCAGTATGACGTATAACGTTATATACTATATCAGGATAACGTATAGCGTTGTATAGCATATCAGGATAACGTATAACGTTAGATAGCATATCAGTATAACGTATAACGTTATATAGCATATCAGGCTAACGTATATCGTTATATAGCATATCAGGATAACGTATAACGTTATATAGCATATCAGGATAACGTATATTGCTATTTAGCTAATCAGTATGACGTATAACGATATGTAGCATTACGTTATAACGTATAACGTTATGTAGCATACCAACATAACGTATAACGTTATATAGCATACTAGTATAACGTATAACGTTATATACTATTACGTTATTGCGTATTACGTTATAGAGAATATTAGTATAACATATAACGTTATATAGCATATCAGCAAACATATAACGTAATATACTATATCAGAATAACGTATAACGTTGTATAGCATATCAGGATAACGTATAACGTTATATAGCATATCAGTATAACGTATAACGTTATATAGCATATCAGAATAACGTATAACGTTATATAGCATATCAGTATAACGTAAAACGTTATATAGCACATCACGATAACGTATAACGTTTTATAGCAAATCAGGACAACGTATAACATTATATAGCATATCAGGATAACGTATAACGTTATAAGGTATTACCTTATAGCGTAAAACGTTATATAGCATATCAGGATAACGTATAACGTTATATAGCATATCAGGATAACGTATATTGCTATTTAGCTAATCACTATGACGTATAACGATATATAGCATTACGTTATAACGTATAACGTTATGTAGCATACCAATATAACGTATAACGTTATATAGCATATCAGTATAACGTAAAACGTTATATAGCACATCACGATAACGTATAACGTTTTATAGCAAATCAGGACAACGTATAACATTATATAGCATATCAGGATAACGTATAACGTTATAAGGTATTACCTTATAGCGTATAACGTTATATAGCATATCAGGATAACGTATAACGTTATATAGCATATCAGGATAACGTATATTGCCATTTAGCTAATCACTATGACGTATAACGATATATAGCATTACGTTATAACGTATAACGTTATGTAGCATACCAATATAACGTATAACGTTATATAGCATACCAGTATAGCGTATAACGTTATATAGCATATCAGGATAACGTATATCGTTATATAGCATATCAGGATTACGTATAACGTTGTATAGCATATCAGGATAACGCATAACGTTATATAGCATATCAGTATAACGTATAACGTTACATAGCATATCAGTATAACCTAAAACGTTATATAGCATATCAAGATAACGTATAACGTTTTGTAGCAATTCAAGATAACGTATAACATTATATAGCATATCAAGATAACGTATAACGTTATATAGGATATCAGTATTACGTATAACGTTATATAGTATTACGTTCTAGCGCAATACGTTATTTAGCAGATCAGTATAACGCATAACGTAATATAGCATATCAGTATAACGTATAACGTTATACAGCATATCAGGATAACGTATAACGTTATGTAGCATATCAGGATAACTTATAACGTCATATAGCATACCAATGTAACGTATAACGTTATATAGCATATCAGGATAACGTATAACGTTATGTAGCATATCAGGATAACGTATAACGTCATATAGCATACCATTGTTACGTATAACGTTAAATAGGATATCAGTATAACGTATGACGTTATAAGGTATTACGTTATAGCGTATTACGATATATAGCATATCAGTCTAACGTATAACGTTATATACTATATCAGGATAACGTATAACGTTGTACAGCATATCAGGATAACGTATAACGTTATATAGCATATCAGTATAACGTATAAAGTTATATAGCATATCAGGATAACGTATATTGCTATTTAGCTAATCAGTATGACGTATAACGTTATATACTATATCAGGATAACGTATAGCGTTGTATAGCATATCAGGATAACGTATAACGTTAGATAGCATATCAGTATAACGTATAACGTTATATAGCATATCAGGCTAACGTATATCGTTATATAGCATATCAGGATAACGTATAACGTTATATAGCATATCAGGATAACGTATATTGCTATTTAGCTAATCAGTATGACGTATAACGATATGTAGCATTACGTTATAACGTATAACGTTATGTAGCATACCAACATAACGTATAACGTTATATAGCATACTAGTATAACGTATAACGTTATATACTATTACGTTATTGCGTATTACGTTATAGAGAATATTAGTATAACATATAACGTTATATAGCATATCAGCAAACATATAACGTAATATACTATATCAGAATAACGTATAACGTTGTATAGCATATCAGGATAACGTATAACGTTATATAGCATATCAGTATAACGTATAACGTTATATAGCATATCAGAATAACGTATAACGTTATATAGCATATCAGTATAACGTAAAACGTTATATAGCACATCACGATAACGTATAACGTTTTATAGCAAATCAGGACAACGTATAACATTATATAGCATATCAGGATAACGTATAACGTTATAAGGTATTACCTTATAGCGTAAAACGTTATATAGCATATCAGGATAACGTATAACGTTATATAGCATATCAGGATAACGTATATTGCTATTTAGCTAATCACTATGACGTATAACGATATATAGCATTACGTTATAACGTATAACGTTATGTAGCATACCAATATAACGTATAACGTTATATAGCATATCAGTATAACGTAAAACGTTATATAGCACATCACGATAACGTATAACGTTTTATAGCAAATCAGGACAACGTATAACATTATATAGCATATCAGGATAACGTATAACGTTATAAGGTATTACCTTATAGCGTATAACGTTATATAGCATATCAGGATAACGTATAACGTTATATAGCATATCAGGATAACGTATATTGCCATTTAGCTAATCACTATGACGTATAACGATATATAGCATTACGTTATAACGTATAACGTTATGTAGCATACCAATATAACGTATAACGTTATATAGCATACCAGTATAGCGTATAACGTTATATAGCATATCAGGATAACGTATATCGTTATATAGCATATCAGGATTACGTATAACGTTGTATAGCATATCAGGATAACGCATAACGTTATATAGCATATCAGTATAACGTATAACGTTACATAGCATATCAGTATAACCTAAAACGTTATATAGCATATCAAGATAACGTATAACGTTTTGTAGCAATTCAAGATAACGTATAACATTATATAGCATATCAAGATAACGTATAACGTTATATAGGATATCAGTATTACGTATAACGTTATATAGTATTACGTTCTAGCGCAATACGTTATTTAGCAGATCAGTATAACGCATAACGTAATATAGCATATCAGTATAACGTATAACGTTATACAGCATATCAGGATAACGTATAACGTTATGTAGCATATCAGGATAACTTATAACGTCATATAGCATACCAATGTAACGTATAACGTTATATAGCATATCAGGATAACGTATAACGTTATATAGCATACCAGGATAACGTATATTGCTATTTAGCTAATCAGTATGACGTATAACGTTATATAGCATAACAGGATAACGTATAACGTTATATAGTATTACGTTATAACGTATAACGATATATAGCATGACGTTATAACGATTAACGTTATATAGCCTGTCAGTATAACGTATAACTTTATGTAGCATACCAATATAACGTATAACGTTATATAGCATACCAGTATAACGTATAACGTTATATAGCATACCAGTATAACGTATAACGTTATATAGCATATCAGGATAACGTATAACGTTATATAGCATATCAGTATAACGTATAAAGTTATATAGCATATCAGGATAACGTATATTGCTATTTAGCTAATCAGTATGACGTATAACGTTATATACTATATCAGGATAACGTATACCGTTGTATAGCATATCAGGATAACGTATAACGTTAGATAGCATATCAGTATAACGTATAACGTTATATAGCATATCAGTATATCGTATAACGTTATATAGTATATCAGGAAAACGCATAACGTTTATAGCATATCAGGATAACTTATAACGTCATATAGCATATCAGTATAACGTGTAACGTTATATAGCATATCAAGATAACGTGTAAAGTTATATAACATATCAGTATAACGTATAAAGTAATATAGCATATCAGTACAACGTATAACGTTATATAGTATTACGTTATAACGTATAACGATATATAGCATGACGTTATAACGATTAACGTTATATAGCATGTCAGTATAACGTATAACGTTATATAGGATATCTGTATAACGTATAACGTTATAAGGTATTACGTTATAGCGTATTACGTTATATAGCATATCAGTATAACGTATGACGTTATACGGTATTACGTTATAGCGTATTACGTTATATAGCATATCAGTCTAACTTATAATCTTATATATTATATCAGGATAACGTATAACGTTGTATAGCATATCAGGATAACGTATAACGTTATATAGCATACCAGTATAACGTATAACGTTATATACTATATCAGGATAACGTATAACGTTGTATAGCATATCAGGATAACGTATAACGTTATATACTATATCAGGATAACGTATAACGTTGTATAGCATATCAGGATAACGTATAACGTTATATAGCATATTAGTATAACGTATAACGTTATATAGCATACCAGTATAACGTATAACGTTATATAGCATATCAGGATAACGTATAACGTTATATAGCATACCAGTATAACGTATAACGTTATATAGCATATCAGTCTAACATATAACGTTATATAGTATATCAGGATAACGTATAACGTTGTATAGCATATCAGGATAACGTATAACGTTGTATAGCATATCAGGATAACGTATATTGCTATTTAGCTAATCAGTATGACGTATAACGATATGTAGCATTACGTTATAACGTATAACGTTATGTAGCATACCAACATAACGTATAACGTTATATAGCATACCAGTATAACGTATAACGTTATATACTATATCAGGATAACGTATAACGTTGTATAGCATATCAGGATAACGTATAACGTTATATAGCATATTAGTATAACGTATAACGTTATATAGCAAATCAGTATAACGTATAACGTTATATAGCATATCAGTATAACATAAAACGTTATATAGCACATCAAGATAACGTATAACGTTTTATAGCAAATCAAGACAACGTATAACATTATATAGCATATCAGGATAACGTATAACGTTATATAGCATATCAGGATAACGTATATCGTTATATAGCATATCAGGATAACGTATAACGTTATATAGCATATCAGGATAACGTATATTGCTATTTAGCTAATCAGTATGACGTATAACGATATGTAGCATTACGTTATAACGAATAACGTTATGTAGCATACCAACATAACGTATAACGTTATATAGCATACCAGTATAACGTATAACGTTATATACTATATCACGATAACGTATAACGTTTTATAGCAAATCAGGACAACGTATAACATTATATAGCATATCAGGATAACGTATAACATTATATAGCATATCAGGATACCGTATAACAATATATAGCATATCAGGATAACGTATAACGTTATATAGCATATCAGGATAACGTATATCGTTATATAGCATATCAGGATAACGTATAACGTTATATATCATATCAGGATAACGTGTAAAGTTATATAACATATCAGTATAACGTATAAAGTAATATAGCATATCAGTACAACGTATAACGTTATATAGTATTACGTTATAACGTATAACGATATATAGCATGACGTTATAACGATTAACGTTATATAGCATGTCAGTATAACGTATAACGTTATATAGGATATCAGTATAACGTATAACGTTATAAGGTATTACGTTAAAGCGTATTACGTTATATAGCATATCAGGATAACGTATAACGTTATATTGCATATCAGGATAACGTATAACGTTATATAGTATTATGTTATAGCCTATTACGTTATATAGCATATCCGGATAACGTATAACGTTATATAGCATATCAGGATAACGTATAACGTTATGTAGCATATCAGGATAACGTATAACGTTATATAGGATATCAGTATATCGTACAACGTTATATAGCAAATGAGGATAACGTATAACGTTATGTAGGATATCAGTATAACGTATAACGTTATATAGTATTACGTTGTAGCGTAATACGTAATATAGCATATCAGTACAACGTATAACGTTATATAGTATTACGTTATAACGTATAACGATATATAGCATGACGTTATAACGATTAACGTTATATAGCAGGTCAGTATAACGTATAACGTTATATAGCATATCAGTATAACGTATAACGTTCTATATAATATCAGGATAACGTATAACGGTATATAGCATATCCGGATAACGTCTAACGTTATATTGCATATCAGGGTAACGTATAACGTTATATAGCATATCAGTATAACGTATAACGTTATATATCATATCAGGATAACGTATAACGTTATATAGCATATCAGGATAACGTATAACGTTATGTAGCATAACAGGATAACGTATAACGTTATATAGCATATCAGTCTAACGTATAACGTTATATAACATACCAGTATAACGTATAACGTTATATAGGATATCAGTATAACGTATAACGTTACATAGTATTACGATATATAGCACATCTGTATAACGTATAACGTTATATAGCATATCAGTTTGACATATAACGTTATGCAGCATATCAGGATAACTTATAACGTTATACAGCAAATCGGGATAACGTATAACGTTATATAGCATATCAGTATAACGTATAACGTTTTATAGCATATCAGTATAACGTATAACGTTATATAGCATACCCGTATAACGTATAACGATATATAGGATATCAGTATAACGTAGAACGTTATATAGGATATCAGTATATCGTGTAACGTTATATAGTATTACGTTATAGCGTATAACGTCATATACCATATCAGTATAACGTATAACGTTATATAGCATATCAGGATAACGTGTAAAGTTATATAACATATCAGTATAACGTATAAAGTAATATAGCATATCAGTACAACGTATAACGTTATATGGTATTACGTTATAACGTATAACGATATATAGCATGACGTTATAACGATTAACGTTATATAGCATGTCAGTATAACGTATAACGTTATATAGCATATCAGTATAACGTATAACGTTATATAGCATATC
Organism: Bombus sylvestris; assembly: GCA_911622165.2. NCBI lineage: Eukaryota > Metazoa > Arthropoda > Insecta > Hymenoptera > Apidae > Bombus > Bombus sylvestris. The sequence goes on along the minus strand of OU443146.1, from coordinate 8,315,462 downwards.
AGTATAACGTATAACGTTATATAGCATATCAGTATAACGTATAAGGTTATATAGCATGTCAGTATAACGTATAACGTTATATGGTATTACGTTATAACGTATAACGATATATAGCATGTCAGTATAACGTATAACGATATATAGCATGACGTTATAACGATTAACGTTATATAGCATGTCAGTATAACGTATAACGTTATATAACATGTCAGTATAACGTATAACGTTATATAGCATATCAGTATGACGTAAAACGTTATATAACATATCAGTATAACGTATAACGTTATATAGCATATCAGTATGACGTAAAACGTTATATAACATATCAGTATAACGTATAACGTTATGTAGCATACCAGTATAACGTATAACGTTATATAGGATATCAGTATAACGTATAACGTTATATAGTATTACGTTATATAGCACATCTTTATAACGTATAACGTTATATAGCATATCAGTTTGACGTATAACGTTATGCAGCATATCAGGATAACGTATAACGTTATACAGCTAATCAGGATAAAGTTTAACGTTATATAGCATATCAGTATAACGTATAACGTTATATAGCACACCAGTATAACGTATAACGTTATATAGGATATCAGTATATCGTGTAACGTTATATAGTATTACGTTATAGCGTATTTCGTTATATAGCACATCACTATTACGTATAACGTCATATAGCATATCAGGGTAACGCAGAACGTTATATAAGATATCAGTATATCGTACAACGTTATATAGTATTACGTTGTAGCGTAATACGTAATATAGCATATCAGTATAACGTAAAACGCTATATAGCATATCAGTATAACGTATAACGTTACATAGCATATCAGTGTAACATATAACACCATATATCATATCAGGATAACGTATAACGTTATATAGCAAATGAGGATAACGTATAACGTTATGTAGGATATCAGTATAACGTATAACGTTATATAGTATTACGTTGTAGCGTAATACGTAATATAGCATATCAGTACAACGTATAACGTTATATAGTGTTACGTTATAACGTATAACGATATATAGCATGACGTTATAACGATTAACGTTATATAGCATGTCAGTATAACGTATAACGTTATATAGCATATCAGTATAACGTATAACGTTCTATATCATATCAGGATAACGTATAACGTTATATAGCATATCCGGATAACGTCTAACGTTATATTGCATATCAGGGTAACGTATAACGTTATATAGCATATCAGTATAACGTATAACGTTATATATCATATCAGGATAACGTATAACGTTATATAGCATATCAGGATAACGTATAACGTTATGTAGCATAACAGGATAACGTATAACGTTATATAGCATATCAGTCTAACGTATAACGTTATATAACATTCCAGTATAACGTATAACGTTATATAGGATATCAGTATAACGTATAACGTTATATAGTATTACGATATATAGCACATCTGTATAACGTATAACGTTATATAGCATATCAGTTTGACATATAACGTTATGCAGCATATCAGGATAACTTATAACGTTATACAGCAAATCGGGATAACGTATAACGTTATATAGCATATCAGTATAACGTATAACGTTTTATAGCATATCAGTATAACGTATAACGTTATATAGCATACCCGTATAACGTATAACGATATATAGGATATCAGTATAACGTAGAACGTTATATAGGATATCAGTATATCGTGTAACGTTATATAGTATTACGTTATAGCGTATAACGTCATATACCATATCAGTATAACGTATAGCGTTATATAGCATATCAGGATAACGTGTAAAGTTATATAAGATATCAGTATAACGTATAAAGTAATATAGCATATCAGTACAACGTATAACGTTATATGGTATTACGTTATAACGTATAACGATATATAGCATGACGTTATAACGATTAACGTTATATAGCATGTCAGTATAACGTATAACGTTATATAACATGTCAGTATAACGTATAACGTTATATAGCATATCAGTATGACGTAAAACGTTATATAACATATCAGTATAACGTATAACGTTATATAGCATATCAGTATAACGTATAACGTTATATGGTATTACGTTATAACGTATAACGATATATAGCATGTCAGTATAACGTATAACGATATATAGCATGACGTTATAACGATTAACGTTATATAGCATGTCAGTATAACGTATAACGTTATATAACATGTCAGTATAACGTATAACGTTATATAGCATATCAGTATGACGTAAAACGTTATATAACATATCAGTATAACGTATAACGTTATATAGCATATCAGTATGACGTAAAACGTTATATAACATATCAGTATAACGTATAACGTTATGTAGCATACCAGTATAACGTATAACGTTATATAGGATATCAGTATAACGTATAACGTTATATAGTATTACGTTATATAGCACATCTTTATAACGTATAACGTTATATAGCATATCAGTTTGACGTATAACGTTATGCAGCATATCAGGATAACGTATAACGTTATACAGCTAATCAGGATAAAGTTTAACGTTATATAGCATATCAGTATAACGTATAACGTTATATAGCACACCAGTATAACGTATAACGTTATATAGGATATCAGTATATCGTGTAACGTTATATAGTATTACGTTATAGCGTATTTCGTTATATAGCACATCACTATTACGTATAACGTCATATAGCATATCAGGGTAACGCAGAACGTTATATAAGATATCAGTATATCGTACAACGTTATATAGTATTACGTTGTAGCGTAATACGTAATATAGCATATCAGTTATACGTAAAACGCTATATAGCATATCAGTATAACGTATAACGTTACATAGCATATCAGTGTAACATATAACACCATATATCATATCAGGATAACGTATAACGTTATATAGCAAATGAGGATAACGTATAACGTTATGTAGGATATCAGTATAACGTATAACGTTATATAGTATTACGTTGTAGCGTAATACGTAATATAGCATATCAGTACAACGTATAACGTTATATAGTATTACGTTATAACGTATAACGATATATAGCATGACGTTATAACGTATAACGTTATATAGCATATCCGGATAACGTCTAACGTTATATTGCATATCAGGGTAACGTATAACGTTATATAGCATATCAGTATAACGTATAACGTTATATATCATATCAGGATAACGTATAACGTTATATAGCATATCAGGATAACGTATAACGTTATGTAGCATAACAGGATAACGTATAACGTTATATAGCATATCAGTCTAACGTATAACGTTATATAACATACCAGTATAACGTATAACGTTATATAGGATATCAGTATAACGTATAACGTTATATAGTATTACGATATATAGCACATCTGTATAACGTATAACGTTATATAGTATTACGATATATAGCACATCTGTATAACGTATAACGTTATATAGCATATCAGTTTGACATATAACGTTATGCAGCATATCAGGATAACTTATAACGTTATACAGCAAATCGGGATAACGTATAACGTTATATAGCATATCAGTATAACGTATAACGTTTTATAGCATATCAGTATAACGTATAACGTTATATAGCATACCCGTATAACGTATAACGATATATAGGATATCAGTATAACGTAGAACGTTATATAGGATATCAGTATATCGTGTAACGTTATATAGTATTACGTTATAGCGTATAACGTCATATACCATATCAGTATAACGTATAACGTTATATAGCATATCAGGATAACGTGTAAAGTTATATAACATATCAGTATAACGTATAAAGTAATATAGCATATCAGTACAACGTATAACGTTATATGGTATTACGTTATAACGTATAACGATATATAGCATGACGTTATAACGATTAACGTTATATAGCATGTCAGTATAACGTATAACGTTATATAGCATATCAGTATAACGTATAACGTTATATAGCATATCAGTATAACGTATAACGTTATATAGCATATCAGTATAACGTATAACGTTATATAGCATATCAGTATAACGTATAACGTTATATGGTATTACGTTATAACGTATAACGATATATAGCATGTCAGTATAACGTATAACGATATATAGCATGACGTTATAACGATTAACGTTATATAGCATGTCAGTATAACGTATAACGTTATATAACATGTCAGTATAACGTATAACGTTATATAGCATATCAGTATGACGTAAAACGTTATATAACATATCAGTATAACGTATAACGTTATGTAGCATACCAGTATAACGTATAACGTTATATAGGATATCAGTATAACGTATAACGTTATATAGTATTACGTTATATAGCACATCTTTATAACGTATAACGTTATATAGCATATCAGTTTGACGTATAACGTTATGCAGCATATCAGGATAACGTATAACGTTATACAGCTAATCAGGATAAAGTTTAACGTTATATAGCATATCAGTATAACGTATAACGTTATATAGCACACCAGTATAACGTATAACGTTATATGGGATATCAGTATATCGTGTAACGTTATATAGTATTACGTTATAGCGTATTTCGTTATATAGCACATCACTATTACGTATAACGTCATATAGCATATCAGGGTAACGCAGAACGTTATATAAGATATCAGTATATCGTACAACGTTATATAGTATTACGTTGTAGCGTAATACGTAATATAGCATATCAGTATAACGTAAAACGCTATATAGCATATCAGTATAACGTATAACGTTACATAGCATATCAGTGTAACATATAACACCATATATCATATCAGGATAACGTATAACGTTATATAGCAAATGAGGATAACGTATAACGTTATGTAGGATATCAGTATAACGTATAACGTTATATAGTATTACGTTGTAGCGTAATACGTAATATAGCATATCAGTACAACGTATAACGTTATATAGTATTACGTTATAACGTATAACGATATATAGCATGACGTTATAACGATTAACGTTATATAGCATGTCAGTATAACGTATAACGTTATATAGCATATCAGTATAACGTATAACGTTCTATATCATATCAGGATAACGTATAACGTTATATAGCATATCCGGATAACGTCTAACGTTATATTGCATATCAGGGTAACGTATAACGTTATATAGCATATCAGTATAACGTATAACGTTATATATCATATCAGGATAACGTATAACGTTATATAGCATATCAGGATAACGTATAACGTTATGTAGCATAACAGGATAACGTATAACGTTATATAGTATTACGATATATAGCACATCTGTATAACGTATAACGTTATATAGCATATCAGTTTGACATATGACGTTATGCAGCATATCAGGATAACTTATAACGTTATACAGCAAATCGGGATAACGTATAACGTTATATAGCATATCAGTATAACGTATAACGTTTTATAGCATATCAGTATAACGTATAACGTTATATAGCATACCCGTATAACGTATAACGATATATAGGATATCAGTATAACGTAGAACGTTATATAGGATATCAGTATATCGTGTAACGTTATATAGTATTACGTTATAGCGTATAACGTCATATACCATATCAGTATAACGTATAGCGTTATATAGCATATCAGGATAACGTGTAAAGTTATATAAGATATCAGTATAACGTATAAAGTAATATAGCATATCAGTACAACGTATAACGTTATATGGTATTACGTTATAACGTATAACGATATATAGCATGACGTTATAACGATTAACGTTATATAGCATGACAGTATAACGTATAACGTTATATAACATGTCAGTATAACGTATAACGTTATATAGCATATCAGTATGACGTAAAACGTTATATAACATATCAGTATAACGTATAACGTTATATAGCATATCAGTATAACGTATAACGTTATATGGTATTACGTTATAACGTATAACGATATATAGCATGTCAGTATAACGTATAACGATATATAGCATGACGTTATAACGATTAACGTTATATAGCATGTCAGTATAACGTATAACGTTATATAACATGTCAGTATAACGTATAACGTTATATAGCATATCAGTATGACGTAAAACGTTATATAACATATCAGTATAACGTATAACGTTATATAGCATATCAGTATGACGTAAAACGTTATATAACATATCAGTATAACGTATAACGTTATGTAGCATACCAGTATAACGTATAACGTTATATAGGATATCAGTATAACGTATAACGTTATATAGTATTACGTTATATAGCACATCTTTATAACGTATAACGTTATATAGCATATCAGTTTGACGTATAACGTTATGCAGCATATCAGGATAACGTATAACGTTATACAGCTAATCAGGATAAAGTTTAACGTTATATAACATATCAGTATAACGTATAACGTTATGTAGCATACCAGTATAACGTATAACGTTATATAGGATATCAGTATAACGTATAACGTTATATAGTATTACGTTATATAGCACATCTTTATAACGTATAACGTTATATAGCATATCAGTTTGACGTATAACGTTATGCAGCATATCAGGATAACGTATAACGTTATACAGCTAATCAGGATAAAGTTTAACGTTATATAGCATATCAGTATAACGTATAACGTTATATAGCACACCAGTATAACGTATAACGTTATATGGGATATCAGTATATCGTGTAACGTTATATAGTATTACGTTATAGCGAATTTCGTTATATAGCACATCACTATTACGTATAACGTCATATAGCATATCAGGGTAACGCAGAACGTTATATAAGATATCAGTATATCGTACAACGTTATATAGTATTACGTTGTAGCGTAATACGTAATATAGCATATCAGTATAACGTAAAACGCTATATAGCATATCAGTATAACGTATAACGTTACATAGCATATCAGTGTAACATATAACACCATATATCATATCAGGATAACGTATAACGTTATATAGCAAATGAGGATAACGTATAACGTTATGTAGGATATCAGTATAACGTATAACGTTATATAGTATTACGTTGTAGCGTAATACGTAATATAGCATATCAGTACAACGTATAACGTTATATAGTATTACGTTATAACGTATAACGATATATAGCATGACGTTATAACGATTAACGTTATATAGCATGTCAGTATAACGTATAACGTTATATAGCATATCAGTATAACGTATAACGTTCTATATCATATCAGGATAACGTATAACGTTATATAGCATATCCGGATAACGTCTAACGTTATATTGCATATCAGGGTAACGTATAACGTTATATAGCATATCAGTATAACGTATAACGTTATATATCATATCAGGATAACGTATAACGTTATATAGCATATCAGGATAACGTATAACGTTATGTAGCATAACAGGATAACGTATAACGTTATATAGTATTACGATATATAGCACATCTGTATAACGTATAACGTTATATAGCATATCAGTTTGACATATAACGTTATGCAGCATATCAGGATAACTTATAACGTTATACAGCAAATCGGGATAACGTATAACGTTATATAGCATATCAGTATAACGTATAACGTTTTATAGCATATCAGTATAACGTATAACGTTATATAGCATACCCGTATAACGTATAACGATATATAGGATATCAGTATAACGTAGAACGTTATATAGGATATCAGTATATCGTGTAACGTTATATAGTATTACGTTATAGCGTATAACGTCATATACCATATCAGTATAACGTATAGCGTTATATAGCATATCAGGATAACGTGTAAAGTTATATAAGATATCAGTATAACGTATAAAGTAATATAGCATATCAGTACAACGTATAACGTTATATGGTATTACGTTATAACGTATAACGATATATAGCATGACGTTATAACGATTAACGTTATATAGCATGACAGTATAACGTATAACGTTATATAACATGTCAGTATAACGTATAACGTTATATAGCATATCAGTATGACGTAAAACGTTATATAACATATCAGTATAACGTATAACGTTATATAGCATATCAGTATAACGTATAACGTTATATGGTATTACGTTATAACGTATAACGATATATAGCATGTCAGTATAACGTATAACGATATATAGCATGACGTTATAACGATTAACGTTATATAGCATGTCAGTATAACGTATAACGTTATATAACATGTCAGTATAACGTATAACGTTATATAGCATATCAGTATGACGTAAAACGTTATATAACATATCAGTATAACGTATAACGTTATATAGCATATCAGTATGACGTAAAACGTTATATAACATATCAGTATAACGTATAACGTTATGTAGCATACCAGTATAACGTATAACGTTATATAGGATATCAGTATAACGTATAACGTTATATAGTATTACGTTATATAGCACATCTTTATAACGTATAACGTTATATAGCATATCAGTTTGACGTATAACGTTATGCAGCATATCAGGATAACGTATAACGTTATACAGCTAATCAGGATAAAGTTTAACGTTATATAGCATATCAGTATAACGTATAACGTTATATAGCACACCAGTATAACGTATAACGTTATATAGGATATCAGTATATCGTGTAACGTTATATAGTATTACGTTATAGCGTATTTCGTTATATAGCACATCACTATTACGTATAACGTCATATAGCATATCAGGGTAACGCAGAACGTTATATAAGATATCAGTATATCGTACAACGTTATATAGTATTACGCTGTAGCGTAATACGTAATATAGCATATCAGTATAACGTAAAACGCTATATAGCATATCAGTATAACGTATAACGTTACATAGCATATCAGTGTAACATATAACACCATATATCATATCAGGATAACGTATAACGTTATATAGCAAATGAGGATAACGTATAACGTTATGTAGGATATCAGTATAACGTATAACGTTATATAGTATTACGTTGTAGCGTAATACGTAATATAGCATATCAGTACAACGTATAACGTTATATAGTATTACGTTATAACGTATAACGATATATAGCATGACGTCATAACGTATAACGTTATATAGCATATCCGGATAACGTCTAACGTTAAATTGCATATCAGGGTAACGTATAACGTTATATAGCATATCAGTATAACGTATAACGTTATATATCATATCAGGATAACGTATAACGTTATATAGCATATCAGGATAACGTATAACGTTATGTAGCATAACAGGATAACGTATAACGTTATATAGCATATCAGTCTAACGTATAACGTTATATAACATACCAGTATAACGTATAACGTTATATAGGATATCAGTATAACGTATAACGTTATATAGTATTACGATATATAGCACATCTGTATAACGTATAACGTTATATAGCATATCAGTTTGACATATAACGTTATGCAGCATATCAGGATAACTTATAACGTTATACAGCAAATCGGGATAACGTATAACGTTATATAGCATATCAGTATAACGTATAACGTTTTATAGCATATCAGTATAACGTATAACGTTATATAGCATACCCGTATAACGTATAACGATATATAGGATATCAGTATAACGTAGAACGTTATATAGGATATCAGTATATCGTGTAACGTTATATAGTATTACGTTATAGCGTATAACGTCATATACCATATCAGTATAACGTATAGCGTTATATAGCATATCAGGATAACGTGTAAAGTTATATAAGATATCAGTATAACGTATAAAGTAATATAGCATATCAGTACAACGTATAACGTTATATGGTATTACGTTATAACGTATAACGATATATAGCATGACGTTATAACGATTAACGTTATATAGCATGTCAGTATAACGTATAACGTTATATAACATGTCAGTATAACGTATAACGTTATATAGCATATCAGTATGACGTAAAACGTTATATAACATATCAGTATAACGTATAACGTTATATAGCATATCAGTATAACGTATAACGTTATATGGTATTACGTTATAACGTATAACGATATATAGCATGTCAGTATAACGTATAACGATATATAGCATGACGTTATAACGATTAACGTTATATAGCATGTCAGTATAACGTATAACGTTATATAACATGTCAGTATAACGTATAACGTTATATAGCATATCAGTATGACGTAAAACGTTATATAACATATCAGTATAACGTATAACGTTATATAGCATATCAGTATGACGTAAAACGTTATATAACATATCAGTATAACGTATAACGTTATGTAGCATACCAGTATAACGTATAACGTTATATAGGATATCAGTATAACGTATAACGTTATATAGTATTACGTTATATAGCACATCTTTATAACGTATAACGTTATATAGCATATCAGTTTGACGTATAACGTTATGCAGCATATCAGGATAACGTATAACGTTATACAGCTAATCAGGATAAAGTTTAACGTTATATAGCATATCAGTATAACGTACAACGTTATATAGCACACCAGTATAACGTATAACGTTATATAGGATATCAGTATATCGTGTAACGTTATATAGTATTACGTTATAGCGTATTTCGTTATATAGCACATCACTATTACGTATAACGTCATATAGCATATCAGGGTAACGCAGAACGTTATATAAGATATCAGTATATCGTACAACGTTATATAGTATTACGTTGTAGCGTAATACGTAATATAGCATATCAGTATAACGTAAAACGCTATATAGCATATCAGTATAACGTATAACGTTACATAGCATATCAGTGTAACATATAACACCATATATCATATCAGGATAACGTATAACGTTATATAGCAAATGAGGATAACGTATAACGTTATGTAGGATATCAGTATAACGTATAACGTTATATAGTATTACGTTGTAGCGTAATACGTAATATAGCATATCAGTACAACGTATAACGTTATATAGTATTACGTTATAACGTATAACGATATATAGCATGACGTTATAACGTATAACGTTATATAGCATATCCGGATAACGTCTAACGTTATATTGCATATCAGGGTAACGTATAACGTTATATAGCATATCAGTATAACGTATAACGTTATATATCATATCAGGATAACGTATAACGTTATATAGCATATCAGGATAACGTATAACGTTATGTAGCATAACAGGATAACGTATAACGTTATATAGCATATCAGTCTAACGTATAACGTTATATAACATACCAGTATAACGTATAACGTTATATAGGATATCAGTATAACGTATAACGTTATATAGTATTACGATATATAGCACATCTGTATAACGTATAACGTTATATAGCATATCAGTTTGACATATAACGTTATGCAGCATATCAGGATAACTTATAACGTTATACAGCAAATCGGGATAACGTATAACGTTATATAGCATATCAGTATAACGTATAACGTTTTATAGCATATCAGTATAACGTATAACGTTATATAGCATACCCGTATAACGTATAACGATATATAGGATATCAGTATAACGTTGAACGTTATATAGGATATCAGTATATCGTGTAACGTTATATAGTATTACGTTATAGCGTATAACGTCATATACCATATCAGTATAACGTATAGCGTTATACAGCATATCAGGATAACGTGTAAAGTAATATAGCATATCAGTACAACGTATAACGTTATATGGTATTACGTTATAACGTATAACGATATATAGCATGACGTTATAACGATTAACGTTATATAACATGTCAGTATAACGTATAACGTTATATAGCATATCAGTATAACGTATAACGTTATATAGCATATCAGTATAACGTATAACGTTATATGGTATTACGTTATAACGTATAACGATATATAGCATGTCAGTATAACGTATAACGATATATAGCATGACGTTATAACGATTAACGTTATATAGCATGTCAGTATAACGTATAACGTTATATAACATGTCAGTATAACGTATAACGTTATATAGCATATCAGTATGACGTAAAACGTAATATAACATATCAGTATAACGTATAACGTTATATAGCATATCAGTATGACGTAAAACGTTATATAACATATCAGTATAACGTATAACGTTATATAGCATATCAGTACAACGTATAACGTTATATGGTATTACGTTATAACGTATAACTATATATAGCATCACGTTATAACGATTAACGTTATATAGCATGTCAGTATAACGTATAACGTTATATAACATGTCAGTATAACGTATAACGTTATATAGCATATCAGTATAACGTAAAACGTTATATAGCACATCAAGATAACGTATAACGTTTTATAGCAAATCAAGACAACGTATAACATTATATAGCATATCAGGATAACGTATAACGTTATATAGCATATCAGGATAACGTATATCGTTATATAGCATATCAGGATAACGTATAACGTTATATAGCATATCAGGATAACGTATATTGCTATTTAGCTAATCAGTATGACGTATAACGATATGTAGCATTACGTTATAACGAATAACGTTATGTAGCATACCAACATAACGTATAACGTTATATAGCATACCAGTATAACGTATAACGTTGTATACTATATCACGATAACGTATAACGTTTTATAGCAAATCAGGACAACGTATAACATTATATAGCATATCAGGATAACGTATAACGTTATAAGGTATTACCTTATAGCGTATTACGTTATATAGCATATCAGTATAACGTATGACGTTATAAGGTATTACGTTATAGCGTATTACGTTATATAGCATATCAGTCTAACGTATAACGTTATATACTATATCAGGATAACGTATAACGTTGTATAGCATATCAGGATAACGTATAACGTTATATAGCATATCAGTATAACGTATAACGTTATATAGCATATCAGTATAACATATAACATTATACAGCATATCAGGATACCGTATAACAATATATAGCATATCAGGATAACGTATAACGTTATATAGCATATCAGGATAACGTATATCGTTATATAGCATATCAGGATAACGTATAACGTTATATATCATATCAGGATAACGTGTAAAGTTATATAACATATCAGCATAACGTATAAAGTAATATAGCATATCAGTACAACGTATAACGTTATATAGTATTACGTTATAACGTATAACGATATATAGCATGACGTTATAACGATTAACGTTATATAGCATGTCAGTATAACGTATAACGTTATTTAGGATATCAGTATAACGTATAACGTTATAAGGTATTACGTTAAAGCGTATTACGTTATATAGCATATCAGGATAACGTATAACGTTATATAGTATTATGTTATAGCCTATTACGTTATATAGCATATCCGGATAACGTATAACGTTATATAGCATATCAGGATAACGTATAACGTTATGTAGCATATCAGTATAACGTATAACGTTATATAGCATACCAGTATAACGTATAACGTTATATAGTATTACGTTATAGCGTATGACGTTATAGAGCATATGAGTATAACATATAACGTTATATAGCATATCAGGATAACGTATAACGTTATATTGCATATCAGGATAACGTATTACGTTATATAGTATTATGTTATAGCCTATTACGTTATATAGCATATCCGGATAACGTATAACGTTATATAGCATATCAGGATAACGTATAACGTTGTACAGCATATCAGGATAACGTATAACGTTATATAGCATATCAGTATAACGTATAAAGTTATATAGCATATCAGGATAACGTATATTGCTATTTAGCTAATCAGTATGACGTATAACGTTAAATACTATATCAGGATAACGTATAGCGTTGTATAGCATATCAGGATAACGTATAACGTTAGATAGCATATCAGTATAACGTATAACGTTATATAGCATATCAGTATAACGTATAACGTTATATAGCATATCAGTATAACGTAAAACGTTATATAGCATATCAGTCTAAGGTATATCGTTATATAGCATATCAGGATAACGTATAACCTTATATAGCATATCAGGATAACGTATATTGCTATTTAGCTAATCAGTATGACGTATAACGTTATATACTATATCAGAATAACGTATAGCGTTGTATAGCATACCAGGATAACGTATAACGATAGATAGCATATCAGTGTAACGTATAACGTTATATAGCATGTCAGTATATCGCATAACGTTATATAGCATATCAGTATAACGTATGACGTTATAAGGTATTACGTTATAGCGTATTACGTTATATAGCATATCAGTCTAACGTAGAACGTTATATAGGATATCAGTATATCGTGTAACGTTATATAGTATTACGTTATAGCGTATTACGTTACATCGCACATCACTATGACGTATAACGTCATATAGCATATCAGGATAACGTATAACCTTATATAGCATATCAGGATAACGTATAACCTTATATAGCATATCTGGATAACGTACATTGCTATTTAGCTAATCAGTATGACGTATAACGATATATAGCATGGTGTTATAAGGTATAACGTTATATAGCATATCAGGATAAGGTGTAAAGTTATATAGGATATCAGTATAACGTATAATGTTATAAGGTATTACGTTATTGCGTATTACGTTATATAGCATATCAGTATAACGTATGACGTTATAAGGTATTACGTTATAGCGTATTACGTTATATAGCATATCAGTCTAACGTATAACGTTATATACCATATCAGGATAACGTATAACGTTGTATAGCATATCAGGATAACGTATAACGTTATATAGCATATCGGTATAACGTATAACGTTATATAGCATATCAGTATAACGTAAAACGTTATATAGCATACCAATATAACGTATAACGTTACATAGCATATCAGTGTAACATATAACATCATATATCATATCAGGATAACGTATAACGTTATGTGACATATCAGGATAACGTATAACGTTATGTAACATATCAGGATAACGTATAACGTATAACGTTATATAGTATTACGTTATATAGCATTCCCGTATAACGTATAACGTTATATAGCGTATCAGGATAACGTATAACGTTATGTAGTATTACGATCTAGCGCATTACGTTATATAGCATATCAGTATAACGCATAACGTAATATAGCATATCAGTATAACGTATAACGTTATATAGCATACCCGTATAACATATAACGTTATATAGCGTATCAGGATAACGTATAACGTTATGTAGCGTATCAGGATAACGTATAACGTTATGTAGTATTACGTTCTAGCGCATTACGTTATACAGCACATCAGTGTAACGCATAACGTAATATAGCATATCAGTATAACGTATAACGTTATATAGCATATCAGGATAACGTACAACGTTATATAGCATATCAGGATAACGTATAACGTTATATAGCTTATCAGTATAACGTACAACGTTATATAGCATACCAATATAACGTATAACGTTATATAGGATGTCAGTATAATGTATAACGTTATATAGTATTACGTTATAGCGTATTACGTTATAGAGCATATGAGTATAACATATAATGTTATATAGCATATCAGTATAACGTATAACGTTATGTAGCATATCAGGATAACGTACAACGTTATATAGCATATCAGTATAACGTATAACGTTATACAGCATACCAGTATAACGTATAACGTTATATAGTATATCAGTATAACGTATAACGTTATATAGTATTACGTTATATAGCACATCTGTATAACGTATAACGTTATATAGCATATCAGGATAACGTATAACGTTATATAGCATATCAAGATAACGTCTAACGTTATATTGCATATCAGGGTAACATATAACGTTATATAGCATATCAGTATAACGTATAACGTTATATATCATATCAGGATAACGTATAACGTTATATAGCATATCGGGATAACGTGTAACGTTATGTAGCATACCAGTATAACGTATAACGTTATATAGGATATCAGTATAACGTATAACGTTATATAGTATTACGATATATAGCACATCTGTATAACGTATAACGTTATATAGCATATCAGTTTGACGTATAACGTTATGCAGCATATCAGGATAACTTATAACGTTATACAGCAAATCGGGATAACGTATAACGTTATATAGCATATCAGTATAACGTATAACGTTATATAGGATATCAGTATAACGTATAACGTTATATAGCATACCCGTATTGCGTATAACGATATATAGGATATCAGTATAACGTAGAACGTTATATAGGATATCAGTATAACGTATAACGTTATATAGCATATCAGTATGACGTAAAACGTTATATAACATATCAGTATAACGTATAACGTTATATAGCTTATCAAGGATAACACACAACGTTATATAGCATATCAGGATGACGTATAACGTTATATAGCATATCGGTATAACGTATAACGTTATATAGCATATCAGTATAACGTATAACGTTATATAGCATACCCGTATAACGTATAACGTTATATAGCGTATCAGGATAACGTACAACGTTATATAGCATATCAGGATGACGTATAACGTTATATAGCATATCGGTATAACGTATAACGTTATATAACATGTCAGTATAACGTATAACGTTATATAGCATATCAGTATGACGTAAAACGTTATATAACATATCAGTATAACGTATAACGTTATATAGCATATCAGTATAACGTATAACGTTATATGGTATTACGTTATAACGTATAACGATATATAGCATGTCAGTATAACGTATAACGATATATAGCATGACGTTATAACGATTAACGTTATATAGCATGTCAGTATAACGTATAACGTTATATAACATGTCAGTATAACGTATAACGTTATATAGCATATCAGTATGACGTAAAACGTTATATAACATATCAGTATAACGTATAACGTTATATAGCATATCAGTATGACGTAAAACGTTATATAACATATCAGTATAACGTATAACGTTATATAGCATATCAGTACAACGTATAACGTTATATGGTATTACGTTATAACGTATAACGATATATAGCATCACGTTATAACGATTAACGTTATATAGCATGTCAGTATAACGTATAACATTATATAACATGTCAGTATTACGTATAACGTTATATAGCATATCAGTATGACGTAAAACGTTATATAACATATCAGTATAACGTATAACGTTATATAGCATATCAGTATAACGTATAACGTTATATAGCATATCAGTATAACGTGAAACGTTATATAGCATATCAAGATAACGTATAACGTTATATAGAATATCAGGATGACGTATAACGTTATATAGCATATCAGTATAACGTATAACGTGATTTAGCATACCCGTATAACGTGTAACGTTATATAGCATACCCGTATAACGTATAACGATATATAGGATATCAGTATAACGTAGAACGTTATATAGGATATCAGTATATCGTGTAACGTTATATAATATTACGTTATAGCGTATAACGTCATATAGCATATCAGTATAACGTATAACGTTATATAGCATATCAGTATAACGTAAAACGTTATATAACATATCAGGATAACGTATAACGTTATGTAGCATATCAGGATAACGTATAACGTTATATAGCATATCAGTATAACGTATAACGTTATATAGGATATCAGTATAACGTATAACGTTATATAGCATATCAGGATAACGTATAACGTTATGTAGCATATCAGGATAACGTATAACGTTATATAGCATATCAGTATAACGTATAACGTTATATAGGATATCAGTATAACGTATAACGTTATATAGCACATCAGTATAACGTACAACGTTATTTAGTATTACGTTATAGCGTATTACGTTATATAGCACATCACTATAGCGTATAACGTCATATAGCATATCAGGATAATGTAGAACGTAATATAGGATATCAGTATATCGTATAACGTTATATAGTATTACGTTGTAGCGTATTATGTTATATACCATATCAGTATAACGTATAACGTTATATGGCATATCAGTATAACGTATAACGTTATGTAGTATTACATTATAGCGAATTACGTTATATAGCACATCACCATAACGTATAACGTTATATAGCATATCACAATGACGAATAGCGTTATATAGCATACCAACATAACGTATAACGTTATATAGCATATCAGTAGAACGTATAACGTTATATAGCATATCAGTATAACATACAACGTTATTTAGTATTACGTTATAGCGTATTACGTTATATAGCACATCACTATAGCGAATAACGGCAAATAGCATATCAGGATAACGTATATAGTATGACGTTGTAGCGTATTACGTTATATAGCATATTAATAGAACGTATAACGTTATATAGCATATCAGTATAACGTACAACGTTATTTAGTATTACGTTATAGCGTATTACGTTATATAGCATATCAGTATAACGTATGACGTTATAAGGTGTTACGTTATAGCGAATTACGTTATATAGCATATCAGTATAACGTAAAACGCTATATAGCATATCAGTATAACGTATAACGTTATATAGTATTACGTTATAACGTATAACGATATATAGCATGACGTTATAACGATTAACGTTATATAGCATGTCAGTATAACGTATAACGTTATATAGGATATCAGTGTAACGTATAACATTATAAGGTATTACGTTATAGCGTACTACGTTATATAGCATATCAGTATAACGGATGACGTTATAAGGTATTACGTTACAGCGTATTACGTTATATAGCATATCAGTCTAACGTATAACGTTATATAGTATATCAGGATAACGTGTAACTTTGTATAGCATATCAGGATAACGTATAACGTTATATAACATATCAGTATAACGTATAACGTTATATAGCATATCAGTATAAAGTAAAACGTTATATAGCATATCAAGATAACGTATCACGTTATATAGCATATCAGGATAACGTAGAACGTTATATAGCTTATCAAGGATAACGTACAACGTTATATAGCATATCAGGATGACGTATAACGTTATATAGCATATCAGTATAACGTATAACGTTATATAGCATATCAGGATAGCGTATAACGTTATATAGCATATCAGGATAACGTATAACGTTATATAGCATATCAAGATAACGTCTAACGTTATATTGCATATCAGGGTAACGTATAACGTTATATAGCATATCAGAATCACGTATAACGTTATATAGCATATCAGTATAAGGTATAACGTTATATAGCATATCAGTATAACGTACAACGTTATTTAGTATTACGTTATAGCGTATTACGTTATATAGCACATCACTATAGCGTATAACGTCATATAGCATATCAAGATAACGTATAACGTTATATAGCATATCAGGATAACGTAGAACGTTATATAGCTTATCAAGGATAACGTATAACGTTATATAGCATATCAGGATAACGTAGAACGTTATGTAGCTTATCAAGGATAACGTACAACGTTATATAGCATATCAGGATAACGTATAACGTTATATAGCATATCAGTATAACGTATAACGTTATATAGCATACCAGTATAACGAATAACGTTATATAGGACATCAGTATAACGTTTATCGTCATATAGTATTACGTTATAACGTATAACGATATATAGCATGACGTTATAACGATTAGTGTTATACAGCATGTCAGTATAACGTATAACGTTATATAGGATATCAGTATAACGTATAACATTATGAAGCATATCAGGATAACGTATAACGTTATACAGCAAATCAGGATAACGCATAACGTTATATAGTGTATCAGTATAACGTATAACGATATATAGCATGACGTTATAACGATTAACGTTATATAGCATATCAGTAGAACGTATAACGTTATATAGCATATCAGTATATCGTGTAACGTTATATAGTATTATGTTATAGCGTATTACGTTATATAGCACATCACTATAGGGTATAACGTCATATAGCATATCAGGATAACGTAGAACGTTATATAGGATATCAGTATAACGTATAACATTATGAAGCATATCAGGATAACGTAGAACGTTATGTAGCTTATCAAGGATAACGTACAACGTTATATAGCATATCAGGATAACGTATAACGTTATATAGCATATCACAATGACGAATAGCGTTATATAGCATACCAACATAACGTTTAACGTTATATAGCATATCAGTAGAACGTATAACGTTATATAGCATATCAGTATAACGTACAACGTTATTTAGTATTACGTTCTAGCGTATTACGTTATATAGCACATCACTATAGGGTATATCGTCATATAGCATATCAGGATAACGTAGAACGTTATATAGGATATCAGTATATCTTATAACGTTATATAGTATGACGTTGTAGCGTATTACGTTATATAGCATATCAGTAGAACGTTTAACGTTATATAGCATATCAGTATAACGTAAAACGCTATATAGCATATCAAGATAACGTATAACGTTATATAGCATATCAGGATAACGTAGAACGTTATACAGCTTATCAAGGATAACGAACAACGTTATATAGCGTATCAGGATGACGTATTACGTTATAGAGCATATCAGTATAACGTATAACGTTATATAGCATTTCAGGATAACGTATAACGTTATATAGCATATCAGGATAACGTATAACGTTATATAGCATATCAAGATTACGTATAACGTTATGTAGTATATCAGGATAACTTATAACGTTATATAGCATATCAGTATAACGTATAACGTTATATAGCATACCAGTATAACGTGTAAAGTTATATAACATGTCAGTATAACGTATAAAGTAATATAGCATATCAGTACAACGTATAACGTTATATAGTATTACGTTATAACGTATAACGATATATAGCATAACGTTATAACGATTAACGTTGTATAGCATGTCAGTATAACGTGTAACGTTATATAGCATATCAGTATAACGTATAACGATATATATCATATCAGGATAACGTATAACGTTATATAGCATATCAGGATAACGTATAACGTTATGTAGTATATCAGGATAACTTATAACGTTATATAGCATATCAGTATAACGTATAACGTTATATAGCATACCAGTATAACGTATAACGTAATACAGGATATCAGTATATCGTATAACGTTATATAGTATTAAGTTGTATCGCACATCTGTATAACGCATAACGTTATATAGCATATCAGTTTGACGTATAACGTTATACAGCAAATCAGGATAACGTATAACGTTATATAGCGTATCAGTATAACGTATAACGTTATATAGCATACCCGTATAACGTATAACGTTATATAGGATATCAGTATAACGTAGAACGTTATATAGGATATCAGTATATCGTGTAACGTTATATAGTATTACGTTATAGCGTATTACGTTATATAGCACGTCACTATTACGTATAACGTTATACAGCATATCAGGATAACGTATAACGTTATATAGACTATCAGTATAACTTAAAACGTTATATAGCATATCAGTATAACGTAAAACGCTATATAGCATATCAGTATAACATATAACGTTACATAGCATATCAGTGTAACATATAACATCATATATCATATCAGGATAACGTATAACGCTATGTACCATATCAGGATAATGTATAACGTTATGTAGCATATCAGTATCACGTATAACGTTATATAGCATACCAGTAAAACGTATAACGTTATATAGCACATCACCATAACGTATAACGTTATATAGCATATCACAATGACGAATAGCGTTATATAGCATACCAACATAACGTTTAACGTTATATAGCATATCAGTAGAACGTATAACGTTATATAGCATATCAGTATAACGTACAACGTTATTTAGTATTACGTTCTAGCGTATTACGTTATATAGCACGTCACTATAGGGTATAACGTCATATAGCATATCAGGATAACGTAGAACGTTATATAGGATATCAGTATACCTTATAACGTTATATAGTATGACGTTGTAGCGTATTACGTTATATAGCATATCAGTAGAACGTACAACGTTATATAGCATATCAGTATAACGTAAAACGCTATATAGCATATCAAGATAACGTATAACGTTATATAGCATATCAGGATAACGTAGAACGTTATATAGCTTATCGAGGATAACGTGCAACGTTATATAGCATATCAGGATGACGTATTACGTTATAGAGCATATCAGTATAACGTATAACGTTATATAGCATTTCAGGATAACGTATAACGTTATATAGCATATCAGGATAACGTATAACGTTATATAGCATATCAAGATAACGTCTAACGTTATATTGCATATCAGGGTAACGTATAACGTTATATATCATATGAGTATCACGTATAACGTTATATAGCATACCAGTAAAACGTATAACGTTATGTAGCAAATCAGTATATCGTATAACGTTATACAGCATATCAGGATAACGTGTAAAGCTATATAGCACACCAGTATAACGTATAACGTTATAAAGCATACGGGATAACGTATAACGTTATATGCATATCAGTATAATGTATAACGTTATATAGCATACCAGTATAACGAATAATATTATGTAGCATATCAGGATGACGTATAACGTCATATAGCATACCAGTATAACGTATAACGTTATATAGGATATCAGTATAACGTATAACGTTATGTAGTATTACGTTCTAGCGCAATACTTTATATAGCACATCAGTATAACGCATAACGTTATATAGCATATCAGTATAACGTATAACGTTATATAGCATTTCAGGATACCGTATAACGTTATACAGCATATCAGGATAACGTATAACGTTATATAGCATATCAAGATAACGTCTAACGTTATATTGCATATCAGGGTAACGTATAACGTTATATAGCATATCAGTATCACGTATAACGTTATATAGCATACCAGTAAAACGTATAACGTTATGTAGCATATCAGTATATCGTATAACGTTATACAGCATATCAGGATAACGTGTAAAGTTATATAGCACACAAGTGTAACGAATAACGTTATATAGCATATCAGGATAACATCTAACGTTATATTGCATATCAGGGTAACGTATAACGTTATATAGCTTATCAAGGATAACGTGCAACGTTATATAGCATATCAGGATGACGTATTACGTTATAGAGCATATCAGTATAACGTATAACGTTATATAGCATTTCAGGATAACGTATAACGTTATATAGCATATCAGGATAACGTATAACGTTATATAGCATATCAAGATAACGTCTAACGTTATATTGCATATCAGGGTAACGTATAACGTTATATATCATATGAGTATCACGTATAACGTTATATAGCATACCAGTAAAACGTATAACGTTATGTAGCATATCAGTATATCGTATAACGTTATACAGCATATCAGGATAACGTGTAAAGCTATATAGCACACCAGTATAACGTATAACGTTATAAAGCATACGGGATAACGTATAACGTTATATGCATATCAGTATAATGTATAACGTTATATAGCATACCAGTATAACGAATAATATTATGTAGCATATCAGGATGACGTATAACGTCATATAGCATACCAGTATAACGTATAACGTTATATAGGATATCAGTATAACGTATAACGTTATGTAGTATTACGTTCTAGCGCAATACTTTATATAGCACATCAGTATAACGCATAACGTTATATAGCATATCAGTATAACGTATAACGTTATATAGCATTTCAGGATACCGTATAACGTTATACAGCATATCAGGATAACGTATAACGTTATATAGCATATCAAGATAACGTCTAACGTTATATTGCATATCAGGGTAACGTATAACGTTATATAGCATATCAGTATCACGTATAACGTTATATAGCATACCAGTAAAACGTATAACGTTATGTAGCATATCAGTATATCGTATAACGTTATACAGCATATCAGGATAACGTGTAAAGTTATATAGCACACAAGTGTAACGAATAACGTTATATAGCATATCAGGATAACATCTAACGTTATATTGCATATCAGGGTAACGTATAACGTTATATAGCATATCAGGATAACGTGTAAAGTTATATAGCACACCAGTGTAACGTATAACGTTATATAGCATATCAGGATAACGCATAACGTTATATAGCATATCAGTATAACGTATAACGTTATATAGCATACCGGTATAACGTATAACGTTATATAGGATATCAGTATAACGTATAACGTTATATAGCATATCAGTATAACGTACAACGTTATTTAGTATTACGTTATAGCGTATTACGTTATATAGCACATCACTATAGCGTATAACGTCATATTGCATATCAGGATAATATAGAACGTTATATAGGATATCAGTATATCGTATAACGTTATATAGTATTACGTTGTAGCGTATTACGTTATATACCATATCAGTATAACGCATAACGTTATATGGCATATCAGTATAACGTATAACGTTATATAGTATTACATTATAGCGAATTACGTTATATAGCACATCACCATAACGTATAACGTTATATAGCATATCACAATGACGAATAGCGTTATATAGCATACCAACATAACGTATAACGTTATATAGCATATCAGTAGAACGTATAACGTTATATAGCATATCAGTATAACGTACAACGTTATTTAGTATTACGTTATAGCGTATTACGTTATATAGCACATCACTATGGCGAATAACGTCAAATAGCATATCAGGATAACTTATAACGTTATATAGTATGACGTTGTAGCGTATTACGTTATATAGCATATCAATAAAACGTATAACGTTATATAGCATATCAGTATAACGTACAACGTTATTTAGTATTACGTTATAGCGTATTACGTTATATAGTACATCACTATAGCGTATAACGTCATATAGCATATCAGGATAACGTAGAACGTTATATAGGATATCAGTATATCGTATAACGCTGTATAGTATTACGTTGTAGCGTATTACGTTATATAGCATATCAGTATGACTTAAAACGTTATATAGCATATCAGTATAACGTAAAACGCTATATAGCTTATCAGTATAACGTATAACGTTATATAGTATTACGTTATAACGTATAACGATATATAGCATGACGTTATAGCGATTAACGTTATATAGTATGTCAGTATAACGTATAACGTTATATAGGATATCAGTGTAACGTATAACATTATAAGGTATTACGTTATAGCGTATTACGTTATATAGCATATCAGTATAACGTATGACGTTATAAGGTATTACGTTATAGCGTATTACGTTATATAGCATATCAGTCTAACGTATAACGTTATATAGTATATCAGGATAACGTATAACGTTGTATAGCATATCAGGATAACGTATAACGTTATATAACATATCAGTATAACGTATAACGTTATATAGCATATCAGTATAACGTAAAACGTTATATAGCATATCAGGATGACGTATTACGTTATAGAGCATATCAGTATAACGTATAACGTTATATAGCATTTCAGGATAACGTATAAAGCTATATAGCATATCAGGATAACGTATAACGTTATATAGCATATCAAGATAACGTCTAACGTTATATAGCATATCAGGATAACGTATAACGTTATACAGCAAATCAGGATAACGCATAACGTTATATAGTGTATCAGTATAACGTATAACGATATATAGCATGACGTTATAACGATTAACGTTATATAGCATATCAGTAGAACGTATAACGTTATATGACATATCAGTATAACGTATAACGTTATATAGTATTACGTTATAGCGAATTACGTTATATAGCACATCACCATGACGTATAACGTTATATAGCATACCAACATAACGTTTAACGTTATATAGCATATCAGTATAACGTACAACGTTATTTAGTATTACGTTCTAGCGTATTACGTTATATAGCACATCACCATGACGTATAACGTTATATAGCATATCACAATGACGAATAGCGTTATATAGCATACCAACATAACGTTTAACGTTATATAGCATATCAGTAGTACGTATAACGTCATATAGCATATCAGGATAACGTAGAACGTTATATAGGATATCAGTATATCTTATAACGTTATATAGTATGACGTTGTAGCGTATTACGTTATATAGCATATCAGTAGAACGTATAACGTTATATAGCATATCAGTATAACGTAAAACGCTATATAGTATATCAAGATAACGTATAACGTTATATAGCATATCAGGATAACGTAGAACGTTATATAGCTTATCAAGGATAACGAACAACGTTATATAGCATATCAGGATGACGTATTACGTTATAGAGCATATCAGTATAACGTATAACGTTATATAGCATTTCAGGATAACGTATAAAGTTATATAGCATATCAGGATAACGTATAACGTTATATAGCATATCAAGATAACGTCTAACGTTATATAGCATATCAGGATAACGTGTAAAGTTATATAGCACACCAGTGTAACGTATAACGTTATATAGCATATCAGGATGACATCTAACGTTATATTGCATATCAGTATCACGCATAACGTTATATAGCATACCAGTAAAGCGTATAACGTTATGTAGCATATCAGTATATCGTATAACGTTATACAGCATATCAGGATAACGTGTAAAGTTATATAGCACACCAGTGTAACGTATAACGTTATATAGCATATCAGGATAACATCTAACGTTATATTGCATATCAGGGTAACGTATAACGTTATATAGCATATCAGGATAACGTATAACGTTGTATAGCATATCAGGATAACGTATAACGTTATATAACATATCAGTATAACGTATAACGTTATATAGCATATCAGTATAACGTAAAACGTTATATAGCATATCAGGATGACGTATTACGTTATAGAGCATATCAGTATAACGTATAACGTTATATAGCATTTCAGGATAACGTATAAAGTTATATAGCATATCAGGATAACGTATAACGTTATATAGCATATCAAGATAACGTCTAACGTTATATAGCATATCAGGATAACGTGTAAAGTTATATAGCACACCAGTGTAACGTATAACGTTATATAGCATATCAGGATGACATCTAACGTTATATTGCATATCAGTATCACGCATAACGTTATATAGCATACCAGTAAAGCGTATAACGTTATGTAGCATATCAGTATATCGTATAACGTTATACAGCATATCAGGATAACGTGTAAAGTTATATAGCACACCAGTGTAACGTATAACGTTATATAGCATATCAGGATAACATCTAACGTTATATTGCATATCAGGGTAACGTATAACGTTATATAGCATATCAGTATAACGTAAAACGCTATATAGTATATCAAGATAACGTATAACGTTATATAGCATATCAGGATAACGTAGAACGTTATATAGCTTATCAAGGATAACGAACAACGTTATATAGCATATCAGGATGACGTATTACGTTATAGAGCATATCAGTATAACGTATAACGTTATATAGCATTTCAGGATAACGTATAAAGTTATATAGCATATCAGGATAACGTATAACGTTATATAGCATATCAAGATAACGTCTAACGTTATATAGCATATCAGGATAACGTGTAAAGTTATATAGCACACCAGTGTAACGTATAACGTTATATAGCATATCAGGATGACATCTAACGTTATATTGCATATCAGTATCACGCATAACGTTATATAGCATACCAGTAAAGCGTATAACGTTATGTAGCATATCAGTATATCGTATAACGTTATACAGCATATCAGGATAACGTGTAAAGTTATATAGCACACCAGTGTAACGTATAACGTTATATAGCATATCAGGATAACATCTAACGTTATATTGCATATCAGGGTAACGTATAACGTTATATAGCATATCAGGATAACGTGTAAAGTTATATAGCACACCAGTGTAACGAATAACGTTATATAGCATATCAGGATAACATCTAACGTTATATTGCATATCAGGGTAACGTATAACGTTATATAGCATACCAGTAAAACGTATAACGTTATGTAGCATATCAGTATATCGTAAAACGTTATACAGCATATCAGGATAACGTGTAAAGTTATATAGCACACCAGTATAACGTATAACGTTATATAGCATATCAGGATAACGCATAACGTTATATAGCATATCAGTATAACGTATAACGTTATATAGCATACCGGTATAACGTATAACGTTATATAGGATATCAGTATAACGTATAACGTTATATAGCATATCAGTATAACGTACAACGTTATTTAGTATTACGTTATAGCGTATTACGTTATATAGCACATCACTATAGCGTATAACGTCATATAGCATATCAGGATAATGTAGAACGTTATATAGGATATCAGTATATCGTATAACGTTATATAGTATTACGTTGTAGCGTATTACGTTATACCATATCAGTATAACGTATAACGTTATATGGCATATCAGTATAACGTATAACGTTATATAGTATTACTTTATAGCGAATTACGTTATATAGCACATCACCATAACGTATAACGTTATATAGCATATCACAATGACGAATAGCGTTATATAGCATACCAACATAACGTATAACGTTATACAGCATATCAGTAGAACGTATAACGTTATATAGCATATCAGTATAACGTACAACGTTATTTAGTATTACGTTATAGCGTATTACGTTATATAGCACATCACTATAGCGAATAACGTCAAATAGCATATCAGGATAACGTATAACGTTATATAGTATGACGTTGTAGCGTATTACGTTATATAGCATATCAATAGAACGTATAACGTTATATAGCATATC
Organism: Bombus sylvestris; assembly: GCA_911622165.2. Taxonomy (NCBI): domain Eukaryota; kingdom Metazoa; phylum Arthropoda; class Insecta; order Hymenoptera; family Apidae; genus Bombus; species Bombus sylvestris. The sequence goes on along the minus strand of OU443146.1, from coordinate 8,286,779 downwards.
AGTATAACGTACATCGTTATTTAGTATTACGTTATAGCGTATTACGTTATATAGCACATCACTATAGCGTATAACGTCACATAGCATATCAGGATAACGTAGAACGTTATATAGGATATCAGTATATCGTATAACGTTGTATAGTATTACGTTGTAGCGTATTACGTTATATAGCATATCAGTATGACTTAAAACGTTATATAGCATATCAGTATAACGTAAAACGCTATATAGCATATCAGTATAACGTATGACGTTATATAGTATTACGTTATAACGTATAACGATATATAGCATGACGTTATAACGATTAGCGTTATATAGCATGTCAGTATAACGTATAACGATATATAGCATGACGTTATAACGATTAGCGTTATATAGCATGTCAGTATAACGTATAACGTTATAAAGCATACAGGATAACGTATAACGTTATATAGCATATCAGTATAACGTATAACGTTATATAGCATACCAGTATAACGAATAATATTATGTAGCATATCAGGATGACGTATTACGTCATATAGCATTCCAGTATAACGTATAACGTTATATGGGATATCAGTATAACGTATGACGTTATATAGTATTACGTTATAACGTATAACGATATATAGCATGACGTTATAACGATTAGCGTTATATAGCATGTCAGTATAACGTATAACGATATATAGCATGACGTTATAACGATTAGCGTTATATAGCATGTCAGTATAACGTATAACGTTATAAAGCATACAGGATAACGTATAACGTTATATAGCATATCAGGATAACATCTAACGTTGTATTGCATATCAGGGTAACGTATAACGTTATATAGCATATCAGTATAACGTATAACGTTATATAGCATATCAGTATAACGTACATCGTTATTTAGTATTACGTTATAGCGTATTACGTTATATAGCACATCACTATAGCGTATAACGTCACATAGCATATCAGGATAACGTAGAACGTTATATAGGATATCAGTATACCTTATAACGTTATATAGTATGACGTTGTAGCGTATTACGTTATATAGCATATCAGTAGAACGTATAACGTTATATAGCATATCAGTATAACGTAAAACGCTATATAGCATATCAAGATAACGTATAACGTTATATAGCATATCAGGATAACGTAGAACGTTATATAGCTTATCAAGGATAACGTGCAACGTTATATAGCATATCAGGATGACGTATTACGTTATAGAGCATATCAGTATAACGTATAACGTTATATAGCATTTCAGGATAACGTATAACGTTATATAGCATATCCGGATAACGTATAACGTTATATAGCATATCAAGATAACGTCTAACGTTATATTGCATATCAGGGTAACGTATAACGTTATATATCATATGAGTATCACGTATAACGTTATATAGCATACCAGTAAAACGTATAACGTTATGTAGCATATCAGTATATCGTATAACGTTATACAGCATATCAGGATAACGTGTAAAGCTATATAGCACACCAGTATAACGTATAACGTTATAAAGCATACGGGATAACGTATAACGTTATATGCATATCAGTATAATGTATAACGTTATATAGCATACCAGTATAACGAATAATATTATGTAGCATATCAGGATGACGTATAACGTCATATAGCATGCCAGTATAACGTATAACGTTATATAGGATATCAGTATAAGGTATAACGTTATGTAGTATTACGTTCTAGCGCAATACTTTATATAGCACATCAGTATAACGCATAACGTTATATAGCATATCAGTATAACGTATAACGTTATATAGCATTTCAGGATACCGTATAACGTTATACAGCATATCAGGATAACGTATAACGTTATATAGCATATCAAGATAACGTCTAACGTTATATTGCATATCAGGGTAACGTATAACGTTATATAGCATATCAGTATCACGTATAACGTTATATAGCATACCAGTAAAACGTATAACGTTATGTAGCATATCAGTATATCGTATAACGTTATACAGCATATCAGGATAACGTGTAAAGTTATATAGCACACAAGTGTAACGAATAACGTTATATAGCATATCAGGATAACATCTAACGTTATATTGCATATCAGGGTAACGTATAACGTTATATAGCATATCAGGATAACGTGTAAAGTTATATGGCACACCAGTGTAACGTATAACGTTATATAGCATATCAGGATAACGCATAACGTTATATAGCATATCAGTATAACGTATAACGTTATATAGCATACCGGTATAACGTATAACGTTATATAGGATATCAGTATAACGTATAACGTTATATAGCATATCAGTATAACGTACAACGTTATTTAGTATTACGTTATAGCGTATTACGTTATATAGCACATCACTATAGCGTATAACGTCATATTGCATATCAGGGTAATATAGAACGTTATATAGGATATCAGTATATCGTATAACGTTATATAGTATTACGTTGTAGCGTATTACGTTATATACCATATCAGTATAACGCATAACGTTATATGGCATATCAGTATAACGTATAACGTTATATAGTATTACATTATAGCGAATTACGTTATATAGCACATCACCATAACGTATAACGTTATATAGCATATCAGTATAACGTACAACGTTATTTAGTATTACGTTATAGCGTATTACGTTATATAGCACATCACTATGGCGAATAACGTCAAATAGCATATCAGGATAACTTATAACGTTATATAGTATGACGTTGTAGCGTATTACGTTATATAGCATATCAATAGAACGTATAACGTTATATAGCATATCAGTATAACGTACAACGTTATTTAGTATTACGTTATAGCGTATTACGTTATATAGTACATCACTATAGCGTATAACGTCATATAGCATATCAGGATAACGTAGAACGTTATATAGGATATCAGTATATCGTATAACGTTGTATAGTATTACGTTGTAGCGTATTACGTTATATAGCATATCAGTATGACTTAAAACGTTATATAGCATATCAGTATAACGTAAAACGCTATATAGCTTATCAGTATAACGTATAACGTTATATAGTATTACGTTATAACGTATAACGATATATAGCATGACGTTATAGCGATTAACGTTATATAGTATGTCAGTATAACGTATAACGTTATATAGGATATCAGTGTAACGTATAACATTATAAGGTATTACGTTATAGCGTATTACGTTATATAGCATATCAGTATAACGTATGACGTTATAAGGTATTACGTTATAGCGTATTACGTTATATAGCATATCAGTCAAACGTATAACGTTATATAGTATATCAGGATAACGTATTACGTTGTATAGCATATCAGGATAACGTATAACGTTATATAACATATCAGTATAACGTATAACGTTATATAGCATATCAGTATAACGTAAAACGTTATATAGCATAGCAAGATAACGTATCACGTTATATAGCATATCAGGATAACGTAGAACGTTATATAGCTTATCAAGGATAACGTACAACGATATATAGCATATCAGGATGACGTATAACGTTATATAGCATATCAAGATAACGTCTAACGTTATATTGCATATCAGGGTAACGTATAACGTTATATAGCATATCAGTATCACGTATAACGTTATATAGCATACCAGTAAAACGTATAACGTTATGTAGCATATCAGTATATCGTATAACGTTATACAGCATATCAGGATAACGTGTAAAGTTATATAGCACACAAGTGTAACGAATAACGTTATATAGCATATCAGGATAACATCTAACGTTATATTGCATATCAGGGTAACGTATAACGTTATATAGCATATCAGGATAACGTGTAAAGTTATATGGCACACCAGTGTAACGTATAACGTTATATAGCATATCAGGATAACGCATAACGTTATATAGCATATCAGTATAACGTATAACGTTATATAGCATACCGGTATAACGTATAACGTTATATAGGATATCAGTATAACGTATAACGTTATATAGCATATCAGTATAACGTACAACGTTATTTAGTATTACGTTATAGCGTATTACGTTATATAGCACATCACTATAGCGTATAACGTCATATTGCATATCAGGGTAATATAGAACGTTATATAGGATATCAGTATATCGTATAACGTTATATAGTATTACGTTGTAGCGTATTACGTTATATACCATATCAGTATAACGCATAACGTTATATGGCATATCAGTATAACGTATAACGTTATATAGTATTACATTATAGCGAATTACGTTATATAGCACATCACCATAACGTATAACGTTATATAGCATATCAGTATAACGTACAACGTTATTTAGTATTACGTTATAGCGTATTACGTTATATAGCACATCACTATGGCGAATAACGTCAAATAGCATATCAGGATAACTTATAACGTTATATAGTATGACGTTGTAGCGTATTACGTTATATAGCATATCAATAGAACGTATAACGTTATATAGCATATCAGTATAACGTACAACGTTATTTAGTATTACGTTATAGCGTATTACGTTATATAGTACATCACTATAGCGTATAACGTCATATAGCATATCAGGATAACGTAGAACGTTATATAGGATATCAGTATATCGTATAACGTTGTATAGTATTACGTTGTAGCGTATTACGTTATATAGCATATCAGTATGACTTAAAACGTTATATAGCATATCAGTATAACGTAAAACGCTATATAGCTTATCAGTATAACGTATAACGTTATATAGTATTACGTTATAACGTATAACGATATATAGCATGACGTTATAGCGATTAACGTTATATAGTATGTCAGTATAACGTATAACGTTATATAGGATATCAGTGTAACGTATAACATTATAAGGTATTACGTTATAGCGTATTACGTTATATAGCATATCAGTATAACGTATGACGTTATAAGGTATTACGTTATAGCGTATTACGTTATATAGCATATCAGTCAAACGTATAACGTTATATAGTATATCAGGATAACGTATTACGTTGTATAGCATATCAGGATAACGTATAACGTTATATAACATATCAGTATAACGTATAACGTTATATAGCATATCAGTATAACGTAAAACGTTATATAGCATAGCAAGATAACGTATCACGTTATATAGCATATCAGGATAACGTAGAACGTTATATAGCTTATCAAGGATAACGTACAACGATATATAGCATATCAGGATGACGTATAACGTTATATAGCATATCAGTATAACGTATAACGTTATATAGCATATCAGGATAGCGTATAACGTTATATAGCATATCAGGATAACGTATAACGTTATATAGCATATCAAGATAACGTCTAACGTTATATTGCATATCAGGGTAACGTATAACGTTATATAGCATATCAGTATCACGTATAACGTTATATAGCATATCAGTATAAGATATAACGTTATATAGCATATCAGTATAACGTATAACGTTATATAGTATTACATTATAGCGAATTACGTTATATAGCACATCACCATAACGTATAACGTTATATAGCATATCAGTATAACGTACAACGTTATTTAGTATTACGTTATAGCGTATTACGTTATATAGCACATCACTATGGCGAATAACGTCAAATAGCATATCAGGATAACTTATAACGTTATATAGTATGACGTTGTAGCGTATTACGTTATATAGCATATCAATAGAACGTATAACGTTATATAGCATATCAGTATAACGTACAACGTTATTTAGTATTACGTTATAGCGTATTACGTTATATAGTACATCACTATAGCGTATAACGTCATATAGCATATCAGGATAACGTAGAACGTTATATAGGATATCAGTATATCGTATAACGTTGTATAGTATTACGTTGTAGCGTATTACGTTATATAGCATATCAGTATGACTTAAAACGTTATATAGCATATCAGTATAACGTAAAACGCTATATAGCTTATCAGTATAACGTATAACGTTATATAGTATTACGTTATAACGTATAACGATATATAGCATGACGTTATAGCGATTAACGTTATATAGTATGTCAGTATAACGTATAACGTTATATAGGATATCAGTGTAACGTATAACATTATAAGGTATTACGTTATAGCGTATTACGTTATATAGCATATCACTATAACGTATGACGTTATAAGGTATTACGTTATAGCGTATTACGTTATATAGCATATCAGTCAAACGTATAACGTTATATAGTATATCAGGATAACGTATTACGTTGTATAGCATATCAGGATAACGTATAACGTTATATAACATATCAGTATAACGTATAACGTTATATAGCATATCAGTATAACGTAAAACGTTATATAGCATATCAAGATAACGTATCACGTTATATAGCATATCAGGATAACGTAGAACGTTATATAGCTTATCAAGGATAACGTACAACGATATATAGCATATCAGGATGACGTATAACGTTATATAGCATATCAGTATAACGTATAACGTTATATAGCATATCAGGATAGCGTATAACGTTATATAGCATATCAGGATAACGTATAACGTTATATAGCATATCAAGATAACGTCTAACGTTATATTGCATATCAGGGTAACGTATAACGTTATATAGCATATCAGTATCACGTATAACGTTATATAGCATATCAGTATAAGATATAACGTTATATAGCATATCAGTATAACGTACAACGTTATTTAGTATTACGTTATAGCGTATTACGTTATATAGCACATCACTATAGCGTATAACGTCATATAGCATATCAAGATAACGTATAACGTTATATAGCATATCAGGATAACATAGAACGTTATATAGCTTATCAAGGATAACGTATAACGTTATATAGCATATCAGGATAACGTAGAACGTTATGTAGCTTATCAAGGATAACGTACAACGTTATATAGCATATCAGGATAACGTATAACGATATATAGCATGACGTTATAACGATTAGTGTTATATAGCATGTCAGTATAACGTATAACGTTATATAGGATATCAGTATAACGTATAACATTATGAAGCATATCAGGATAACGTATAACGTTATACAGCAAATCAGGATAACGCATAACGTTATATAGTGTATCAGTATAACGTATAACGATATATAGCATGACGTTATAACGATTAACGTTATATAGCATATCAGTAGAACGTATAACGTTATATGACATATCAGTATAACGTATAACGTTATATAGTATTACGTTATAGCGAATTACGTTATATAGCACATCACCATGACGTATAACGTTATATAGCATACCAACATAACGTTTAACGTTATATAGCATATCAGTATAACGTACAACGTTATTTAGTATTACGTTCTAGCGTATTACGTTATATAGCACATTACCATGACGTATAACGTTATATAGCATATCACAATGACGAATAGCGTTATATAGCATACCAACATAACGTTTAACGTTATATAGCATATCAGTAGTACGTATAACGTCATATAGCATATCAGGATAACGTAGAACGTTATATAGGATATCAGTATATCTTATAACGTTATATAGTATGACGTTGTAGCGTATTACGTTATATAGCATATCAGTAGAACGTATAACGTTATATAGCATATCAGTATAACGTAAAACGCTATATAGTATATCAAGATAACGTATAACGTTATATAGCATATCAGGATAACGTAGAACGTTATATAGCTTATCAAGGATAACGAACAACGTTATATAGCATATCAGGATGACGTATTACGTTATAGAGCATATCAGTATAACGTATAACGTTATATAGCATTTCAGGATAACGTATAAAGTTATATAGCATATGAGGATAACGTATAACGTTATATAGCATATCAAGATAACGTCTAACGTTATATAGCATATCAGGATAACGTGTAAAGTTATATAGCACACCAGTGTAACGTATATCGTTATATAGCATATCAGGATGACATCTAACGTTATATTGCATATCAGTATCACGCATAACGTTATATAGCATACCAGTAAAGCGTATAACGTTATGTAGCATATCAGTATATCGTATAACGTTATACAGCATATCAGGATAACGCATAACGTTATATAGCATATCAGTATAACGTATAACGTTATATAGCATACCGGTATAACGTATAACGTTATATAGGATATCAGTATAACGTATAACGTTATATAGCATATCAGTATAACGTACAACGTTATTTAGTATTACGTTGTAGCGTATTACGTTATATACCATATCAGTATAACGTATAACGTTATATGGCATATCAGTATAACGTATAACGTTATATAGTATTACTTTATAGCGAATTACGTTATATAGCACATCACCATAACGTATAACGTTATATAGCATATCACAATGACGAATAGCGTTATATAGCATACCAACATAACGTATAACGTTATACAGCATATCAGTAGAACGTATAACGTTATATAGCATATCAGTATAACGTACAACGTTATTTAGTATTACGTTATAGCGTATTACGTTATATAGCACATCACTATAGCGAATAACGTCAAATAGCATATCAGGATAACGTATAACGTTATATAGTATGACGTTGTAGCGTATTACGTTATATAGCATATCAATAGAACGTATAACGATATATAGCATATCAGTATAACGTACATCGTTATTTAGTATTACGTTATAGCGTATTACGTTATATAGCACATCACTATAGCGTATAACGTCACATCGCATATCAGGATAACGTAGAACGTTATATAGGATATCAGTATATCGTATAACGTTGTATAGTATTACGTTGTAGCGTATTACGTTATATAGCATATCAGTATGACTTAAAACGTTATATAGCATATCAGTATAACGTAAAACGCTATATAGCATATCAGTATAACGTATGACGTTATATAGTATTACGTTATAACGTATAACGATATATAGCATGACGTTATAACGATTAGCGTTATATAGCATGTCAGTATAACGTATAACGATATATAGCATGACGTTATAACGATTAGCGTTATATAGCATGTCAGTATAACGTATAACGTTATAAAGCATACAGGATAACGTATAACGTTATATAGCATATCAGTATAACGTATAACGTTATATAGCATACCAGTATAACGAATAATATTATGTAGCATATCAGGATGACGTATTACGTCATATAGCATTCCAGTATAACGTATAACGTTATATGGGATATCAGTATAACGTATGACGTTAGAGGGTATTACGTTATAACGTATTACGTTATATAGCATATCAGTCTAACGTATAACGATATGTAGTATATCAGGATAACGTGTAAAGTTATATAGCACACCAGTATAACGTATAACGTTATATAGCATATCAAGATAACGTCTAACGTTATATTGCATATCAGGGTAACGTATAACGTTATATAGCATATCAGTATCACGTATAACGTTATATAGCATACCAGTAAAACGTATAACGTTATGTAGCATATCAGTATATCGTATAACGTTTAGCAGCATGTCAGGATAACGTGTAAAGTTATATAGCACACCAGTATAACGTATAACGTTATATAGCATATCAGGATAACATCTAACGTTGTATTGCATATCAGGGTAACGTATAACGTTATATAGCATATCAGTATAACGTATAACGTTATATAGCATATCAGTATAACGTACATCGTTATTTAGTATTACGTTATAGCGTATTACGTTATATAGCACATCACTATAGCGTATAACGTCACATAGCATATCAGGATAACGTAGAACGTTATATAGGATATCAGTATATCGTATAACGTTGTATAGTATTACGTTGTAGCGTATTACGTTATATAGCATATCAGTATGACTTAAAACGTTATATAGCATATCAGTATAACGTAAAACGCTATATAGCATATCAGTATAACGTATAACGTTACATAGTATTACGTTATAACGTATAACGATATACAGCATGACGATATAACGATTAGCGTTATATAGCATGTCAGTATAACGAATAACGTTATATAGGATATCAGTATAACGTATAACATTACGAAGCATATCAGGATAACGTATAACGTTATATAGTTTATCAAGAATAACGTATAACGTTATATAGCATATCAGGATAACGTAGATGGTTATGTAGCTTATCAAGGATAACGTACAACGTTATATAGCATATCAGGATAACGTATAACGTTATATAGCATATCAGTATAACGTATAACGTTATATAGCATGTCAGTATAACGTACATCGTTATTTAGTATTACGTTATAGCGTATTACGTTATATAGCACATCACTATAGCGTATAACGTCACATAGCATATCAGGATAACGTAGAACGTTATACAGGATATCAGTATATCGTATAACGTTGTATAGTATTACGTTGTAGCGTATTACGTTATATAGCATATCAGTATGACTTAAAACGTTATATAGCATATCAGTATAACGTAAAACGCTATATAGCATATCAGTATAAGGTATAACGTTATATAGTATTACGTTATAACGTATAACGATATATAGCATGACGATATAACGATTAGCGTTATATAGCATGTCAGTATAACGTATAACGTTATATAGGATATCAGTATAACGTATAACACTACGAAGCATATCAGGATAACGTATAACGTTATATAGTTTATCAAGAATAACGTATAACGTTATATAGCATATCAGGATAACATAGAACGTTATGTAGCTTATCAAGGATAACGTACAACGTTATATAGCATATCAGGATAACGTATAACGTTATATAGCATATCAGTATAACGTATAACGTTATATAGCATAGCAGTATAACGAATAACGTTATATAGGATATCAGTATAACGTTTATCGTCATATAGTATTACGTTATAACGTATAACGATATATAGCATGACGTTATAACGATTAGCGTTATATAGCATGTCAGTATAACGTATAACGTTATATAGGATATCAGTGTAACGTATAACATTATGAAGCATATCAGGATAACGTATAACGTTATACAGCAAATCAGGATAACGCATAACGTTATATAGTGTATCAGTATAACGTATAACGATATATAGCATGACGTTATAACGATTAACGTTATATAGTATATCAGTAGAACGTATAACGTTATATAGCATATCAGTATATTGTGTAACGTTATATAGTATTACGTTATAGCGTATTACGTTATATAGCACATCACTATAGCGTATAACGTCATGGAGCATATCAGGATAACGTAGAACGTTATATCAGGGTAACGTATAACGTTATATAGCATATCAGTATAACGTATAACGTTATATAGCATTCCAGTATAACGTATAACGTTATAAAGCATACAGGATAACGTATAACGTTATATAGCATCTCAGAATAACGTATAACGTTATATAGCATACCAGTATAACGAATAATATTATGTAGCATATCAGGATGACGTATTACGTCATATAGCATACCAGTATAACGTATAACGTTATATGGGATATCAGTATAACGTATGACGTTATAAGGTATTACGTTATAGCGTATTACGTTATATAGCATACCAGTAAAACGTATAACGTTATGTAGCATATCAGTATATCGTATAACGTTATACAGCATATCACGATAACGTGTAAAGTTATATAGCACACCAGTATAACGTATAACGTTATATAGCATATCAGGATAACATCTAACGTTGTATTGCATATCAGTATAACGTATAACGTTATATAGCATACCAGTATAACGTATAACGTTATAAAGCATACAGGATAACGTATAACGTTATATAGCATATCAGTATAACGTATAACGTTATATAGCATTTCAGAGTAGCGTAAAACGTTATATAGCATATCAAGATAACGTATAAAGTTTTATAGCAAATCAAGATGACGTATAACATTATATTGCATATCAGGATAACGTATAACGTTATATAGCATATCAGTCTAACGCGTAACGTCATATAGTATATCAGGATAACGTATAACGTTGTATGGCATATCAGGATAACGTATAACGTTATATAGCATATCAGTATAACGTATAACGTTATATAGCATATCAGAATAGCGTAAAACGTTATATAGCATATCAAGATAACGTATAACGTTTTATAGCAAATCAAGATAACGTATAACATTATATTGCATATCAGGATAACGTATAACGTTATATAGCATATCAGGATAACGTGTAAAGTTATATAACATATCAGTATAACGTATAAAGTAATATAGCATATCAGTACAACGTATAACGTTATATAGTATTACGTTATAACGTATAACGATATATAGCATGACGTTTTAACGATTAACGTTTTATAGCATGTCAGTATAACGTATAACGTTATATAGGATATCAGTATAACGTATAACGTTATAAGGTATTACGTTATAGCGTATTACGTTATATAGCATATCAGTATAACGTATGACGTTATAAGGTATTACGTTACAGCGTATTACGCTATATAGCATATCAGTCTAACGTATAACGTCATATAGCATACCAGTATAACGTATAACGTTATATAGGGTATCAGTATAACGTATAACGTTATATAGCATACCAATATAACGTATAACGTTATATAGTATTACGTTATAGCGTATTACGTTATAGAGCATATGAGTATAACATATAACGTTATATAGCATATCAGGATAACGTATAACGTTATGTAGCATATCAGGGTAACGTATAACGTTATATAGCATATCAGTATAACGTATAACGTTATGTAGCATACGAGTATGACGTATAACGTTATATAGCATACAGGATAACGTATAACGTTATATACCATATCAGTATAACGTATAACGTTATATAGCATACCAGTATAACGAACAACGTTATATAGAATATCAGTATAACGTTTAACGTCATATAGTATTACGTTATATAGCACATCAGTATAACGTATAACGTTATATAGCATATCAGTATGACGTATAACGTTATATAGGATATCAGTATATCGTATAACGTTTTATAGTGTTACGTTATAACGTATAACGATATATAGCATGACGTTATAGCGATTAACGTTTTATAGAATGTCAGTATAACTTAAAACGTTATATAGCATATCAGTATAACGTATAACGTTATATAGTATTACGTTATAACGTATAACGCTATATAGCATGACGTTATAACGATTAACGTTATATAGCATGTCAGTATAACGTATAACGTTATATAGGATATCAAGATAGCGTCTAACGTTATATTGCATATCAGGGTAACGTACAACGTTATATAGCATATCAGTATCACGTATAGCGTTATATAGCATACTAGTAAAACGTATAACGTTATGTAGCATATCAGTATATCGTATAACGTTATACAGCATATCAGTATAACGTAAGACGTTATAAGGTATTACGTTACAGCGTATTACGTTATATAGCATATCAGTCTAACGTATAACGTTATATAGTATATCAGGATAACGTATAACGTTATATAGCATATCAAGATAGCGTCTAACGTTATATTGCATATCAGGGTAACGTATAACGTTATATAGCATATCAGTATCACGTATAACGTTATATAGCATACCAGTAAAACGTATAACGTTATGTAGCATATCAGTATATCGTATAACGTTATACAGCATATCAGGATAACGTGTAAAGCTATATAGCACACCAGTATAACGTATAGCGTTATATAGCATATCAGGATAACGTCTAACGTTATATTGCATATCAGGGTAACGTATAACGTTATATAGCATATCAGTATAACGTATAACGTTATATAGGATATCAGTATAACGTATAACGTTATGTAGTATTACGTTCCAGCGCAATACTTTATATAGCACATCAGTATAACGCATAACGTTATATAGCATATCAGTATGACGTATAACGTTATATAGCATTTCAGGATACCGTATAACGTTATACAGCATATCAGGATAACGTATAACGTTATATAGCATATAAGTATAACGTATAACGTTATATAGCATATCAGAATAGCGTAAAACGTTATATAGCATACCAAGATAACGTATAACGTTTTATAGCAAATCAAGATAACGTATAACATTATATTGCATATCAGGATAACGTATAACGTTATATAGCATATCAGGATAACGTGTAAAGTTATATAACATATCAGTATAACGTATAAAGTAATATAGCATATCAGTACAACGTATAACGTTATATAGTATTACGTTATAACGTATAACGATATATAGCATGACGTTTTAACGATTAACGTTTTATAGCATGTCAGTATAACGTATAACGTTATTTAGGATATCAGTATAACGTATAACGTTATAAGGTATTACGTTATAGCGTATTACGTTATATAGCATATCAGTATAACGTATGACGTTATAAGGTATTACGTTACAGCGTATTACGCTATATAGCATATCAGTCTAACGTATAACGTCATATAGTATATCAGGATAACGTATAACGTTGTATAGCATATCAGGATAACGTATAACGTTATATAGCATATCAGTATAACGTAAAACGTTATATAGCATATCAAGATAACGTATAATGTTTTATTGCAAATCAAGATAACGTATAACATTATATAGCACATCAGGATAACGTATAACGATATATAGCATATCAGGATAACGTATATCGTTATATGGCATATCAGGATAACGCATAACGTTGTATAGCATATCAGGATAACGTATAACGTCATATAGCATACCAGTATAACGTATAACGTTATATAGGATATCAGTATAACGTATAACGTTATATAGCATATCAGTATAACGTAAAACGTTATATAGCATATCAAGATAACGTATAATGTTTTATTGCAAATCAAGATAACGTATAACGATATATAGCATATCAGGATAACGTATATCGTTATATGGCATATCAGGATAACGCATAACGTTATATAGCATATCAGTATAACGTACAACGTTATGTAGCATACGAGTATGACGTATAACGTTATATAGCATACAGGATAACGTATAACGTTATATACCATAACAGTATAACGTATAACGTTATATAGCATACCAGTATAACGAACAACGTTATATAGGATATCAGTATAACGTTTAACGTCATATAGTATTACGTTATATAGCACATCAGTATAACGTATAACGTTATATAGCATATCAGTATGACGTATAACGTTATACATCATATCAGGATAACGTATAACGTTATATTGGATATCAGTATATCGTATAACGTTTTATAGTATTACGTTATAACGTATAACGATATATAGCAGGACGTTATAGCGATTAACGTTTTATAGAATGTCAGTATAACTTAAAACGTTATATAGCATATCAGTATAACGTATAACATTATAAGGTATTACGTTATAGCGTATTACGTTATATAGCATATCAGTATAACGTAAGACGTTATAAGGTATTACGTTACAGCGTATTACGTTATATAGCATATCAGTCTAACGTATAACGTTATATAGTATATCAGGATAACGTATAACGTTGTATAGCATATCAGGATAACGTATAACGTTATATAACATATCAGTATAATGTATAACGTTATATAGCATATCATTATAACGTAAAGCGCTATATAGCATATCAAGACAACGTATAACGTTGTATAGCATATCAGGATAACGTAGAACGTTATATAGCTTATCAAGGATACCGTACAACGTTATATAGCATATCAGGATGACGTATTACGTTATATAGCATATCAGTATAACGTATAACGTTATATAGCATTTCAGGATAACGTATAACGTTGTATAGCATATCAGGATAACGTATAACGTTATATAGCATATCAAGATAACGTCTAACGTTATATTGCATATCAGGGTAACGTATAACGTTATATAGCATACCAGTATCACGTATAACGTTATATAGCATACCAGTAAAACGTATAACGTTATGTAGCATATCAGTATATCGTATAACGTTATATTGCATATCAGGGTAACGTATAACGTTATATAGCATATCAGTATAACGTATAACGTTATATAGCATACCAGTATAACGTATAACGTTATAAAGCATACAGGATAACGTATAACGTTATATAGCATATCAGTATAACGTATAACGTTATATAGCATACCAGTATAACGAATAATATTATGTAGCATATCAGGATGACGTATAACGTCATATAGCATACCAGTATAACGTATAACGTTATATAGGATATCAGTATAACGTATAATGTTATGTAGTATTACGTTCTAGCGCAATACTTTATATAGCACATCAGTATAACGCATAACGTTATGTAGCATATCAGTATAACGTATAACGTTATATAGCATTTCAGGATACCGTATAACGTTATATAGCATATCAGGATAACGTATAACGTTATATAGCATATCAAGATAACGTCTAACGTTATATTGCATATCAGGGTAACGTATAACGTTATATAGCATATCAGTATCACGTATTACGTTATATAGCATACCAGTAAAACGTATAACGTTATGTAGCATATCAGTATATCGTATAACGTTATATTGCATATCAGGGTAACGTATAACGTTATATAGCATATCAGTATAACGTATAACGTTATATAGCATACCAGTATAACGTATAACGTTATAAAGCATACAGGATAACGTATAACGTTATATAGCATATCAGTATAACGTATAACGTTATATAGCATACCAGTATAACGAATAATATTATGTAGCATATCAGGATGACGTATAACGTCATATAGCATACCAGTATAACGTATAACGTTATATAGGATATCAGTATAACGTATAATGTTATGTAGTATTACGTTCTAGCGCAATACTTTATATAGCACATCAGTATAACGCATAACGTTATGTAGCATATCAGTATAACGTATAACGTTATATAGCATTTCAGGATACCGTATAACGTTATATAGCATATCAGGATAACGTATAACGTTATATAGCATATCAAGATAACGTCTAACGTTATATTGCATATCAGGGTAACGTATAACGTTATATAGCATATCAGTATCACGTATTACGTTATATAGCATACCAGTAAAACGTATAACGTTATGTAGCATATCAGTATATCGTATAACGTTATATTGCATATCAGGGTAACGTATAACGTTATATAGCATATCAGTATAACGTATAACGTTATATAGCATACCAGTATAACGTATAACGTTATAAAGCATACAGGATAACGTATAACGTTATATAGGAGATCAGTATAACGTATAATGTTATGAAGTATTACGTTCTAGCGCAATACTTTATATAGCACATCAGTATAACGCATAACGTTATATAGCATATTAGTATAACGTATAACGTTATATAGCATTTCAGGATACCGTATAACGTTATATAGCATATCAGGGTAACGTATAACGTTATATAGCATATCAGGATAACGAACAACGTTATATAGGATATCAGTATAACGTTTAACGTCATATAGTATTACGTTATATAGCACATCAGTATAACGTATAACGTTATATAGCATATCAGTATGACGTATAACGTTATACATCATATCAGGATAACGTATAACGTTATATAGCATATCAGGATAACGTATAACGTTGTATAGCATACCAATATAACGTATAACGTTATATAGTATTACGTTATAGCGTATTACGTTATAGAGCATATGAGTATAACATATAACGTTATATAGCATATCAGGATAACGTATAACGTTATATAGCATATCAGGATAACGTATAACGTTATGTAGCATATCAGGGTAACGTATAACGTTATATAGCATATCAGTATAACGTATAACGTTATGTAGCATACAGGATAACGTATAACGTTATATAGCATATCAGTATAACGTATAACGTTATATAGCATACCAGTATAACGAACAACGTTATATAGGATATCAGTATAACGTTTAACGTCATATAGTATTACGTTATATAGCACATCAGTATAACGTATAACGTTATATAGCATATCAGTATGACGTATAACGTTATACATCATATCAGGATAACGTATAACGTTATATAGCATATCAGGATAACGTATAACGTTGTATAGCATATCAGGATAACGTATAACGTTATATAGTATTACGTTATAACGTATAACGCTATATAGCATGACGTTATAACGATTAACGTTATATAGCATGGCAGTATAACGTATAACCTTATGTAGGATATCAGTGTAACGTATAACATTATAAGGTATTACGTTATAGCGTATTACGTTATATAGCATATCAGAATAACGTAAGACGTTATAAGGTATTACGTTACAGCGTATTACGTTATATAGCATATCAGTCTAACGTATAACGTTATATAGTATATCAGGATAACGTATAACGTTGTATAGCATATCAGGATAACGTATAACGTTATATAACATATCAGTATAACGTATAACGTTATATAGGATATCAGTATAACGTATAACGTTATGTAGTATTACGTTCTAGCGCAATACTTTATATAGCACATCAGTATAACGCATAACGTTATATAACATATCAGTATAACGTATAACGTTATATAGCATTTCAGGATACCGTATAACGTTATATAGCATATCAGGATAACGTATAACGTTGTATAGCATATCAAGATAACGTCTAACGTTATATTGCATATCAGGGTAACGTATAACGTTATATAGCATATCAGTATCACGTATAACGTTATATAGCATACCAGTAAAACGTATAACGTTATGTAGCATATCAGTATATCGTATAACGTTATACAGCATATCAGGATAACGTGTAAAGTTATGTAGCACACCAGTATAACGTATAACGTTATATAGCATATCAGGATAACGTCTAACGTTATATTGCATATCAGGGTAACGTATAACGTTATATAGCATATCAGTATAACGTATAACGTTATATAGCATACCTGTATAACGTATAACGTTGTATAGCATATCCGGATAACGTATAACGTTGTATAGCATATCAGTCTAACGTGCAACGTCATATAGTATATCAGGATAACGTATAACGTTGTATAGCATATCAGTATAACGTATAACGTTATATAGCATGTCAGTATAACGTATAACGTTATATGGGATATCAGTATAACGTATGACGTTATAAGGTATTACGTTATAGCGTATTACGTTATAAAGCATATCCGGATAACGTATAACGTTATATAGCATATCAGGATAACGTATAACGTTATATAGCATATCAGGATAACGTAAAACGTTATATAGCATATCAAGATAACGTATAACGTTTCATAGCAAATCAAGATAACGTATAACATTATATCATATGAGGATAACGTATAACGTTATATAGCATATCATGATAACGTATATCGTTATATAGCATATCAGGATAACGTATAGCGTTATATAGCATATCAGGATAACGTATATTGCTATATAGCTAATCACTATGACCTATAACGATATATAGCATGACGTTATAACGTATAACATTATATAGCATGTCAGTATATCGAATAACGTTATATAGGATATCAGTATAACGTATAACGTTATATAGTATATCAGGAAAACGCATAACGTTTATATCATATCAGGATAACTTATAACGTCATATAGCATATCAGGGTAACGTATAACGTTATATAGCATATCAGTATCACGTATAACGTTATATAGCATACCAGTAAAACGTATAACGTTATGTAGCATATCAGTATATCGTATAACGTTATACAGCATATCAGTATAACGTAAGACGTTATAAGGTATTACGTTACAGCGTATTACGTTATATAGCATATCAGTCTAACGTATAACGTTATATAGTATATCAGGATAACGTATAACGTTATATAGGATATCAGTATAACGTATAACGTTATATAGCATACCAATATAACGTATAACGTTATATGGTATTACGTTATAGCGTATTACGTTATTGAGCATATGAGTATAACATATAACGTTATATAGCATATCAGGATAACGTATAACGTTATATAGCATATCAGGATAACGTATAACGTTATGTAGCATATCAGGGTAACGTATAACGTTATATAGCATATCAGTATAACGTATAACGTTATGTAGCATACGAGTATGACGTATAACGTTATATAGCATACAGGATAACGTATAACGTTATATACCATATCAGTATAACGTATAACGTTATATAGCATACCAGTATAACGAACAACGTTATATAGGATATCAGTATAACGTTTAACGTCATATAGTATTGCGTTATATAGCACATCAGTATAACGTATAACGTTATATAGCATATCAGTATGACGTATAACGTTATATAGGATATCAGTATATCGTTTAACGTCATATAGTATTACGTTATATAGCACATCAGTATAACGTATAACGTTATATAGCATATCAGTATGACGTATAACGTTATATAGTATATCAGGATAACGTATAACGTTATATAGCATATCAAGATAGGGTCTAACGTTATATTGCATATCAGGGTAACGTATAACGTTATATAGCATATCAGTATCACGTATAACGTTATATAGCATACCAGTAAAACGTATAACGTTATGTAGCATATCAGTATATCGTATAACGTTATACAGCATATCAGGATAACGTGTAAAGCTATATAGCACACCAGTATAACGTATAGCGTTATATAGCATATCAGGATAACGTCTAACGTTATATTGCATATCAGGGTAACGTATAACGTTATATAGCATATCAGTATAACGTATAACGTTATATAGCATACCAGTATAACGTATAACGTTATAAAGCATACAGGATAACGTATAACGTTATATGGCATATCAGTATAACGTATAACGTTATATAGCATACCAGTATAACGAATAATATTATGTAGCATATCAGGATGACGTATAACGTCATATAGCATACCAGTATAAAGTATAACGTTTTATAGGATATCAGTATAACGTATAACGTTATGTAGTATTACGTTCCAGCGCAATACTTTATATAGCACATCAGTATAACGCATAACGTTATATAGCATATCAGTATAACGTATAACGTTATATAGCATTTCAGGATACCGTATAACGTTATACAGCATATCAGGATAACGTATAACGTTATATAGCATATCAAGATAACGTCTAACGTTATATTGCATATCAGGGTACCGTATAACGTTATATAGCATATCAGTATCACGTATAACGTTATATAGCATACCAGTAAAACGTATAACGTTATGTAGCATATCAGTATATCGTATAACGTTATACAGCATATCAGGATAACGTGTAAAGTTATATAGCACACCAGTGTAACGTATAACGTTATATAGCATATCAGGATAACATCTAACGTTATATTGCATATCAGGGTAACGTATAACGTTATATAGCATATCATTATAACGTATAACGTTATATAGCATACCAGTATAACGTATAACGTTATAAAGCATACAGGATAACGTATAACGTTATATAGCATATCAGTATAACGTATTACGTTATATAGCATACCAGTATAACGAATAATATTATGTAGCATATCAGGATGACGTATAACGTCATATAGCATACCAGTATAAAGTATAACGTTATATAGGATATCAGTATAACGTATAACGTTATGTAGTATTACGTTCCAGCGCAATACTTTATATAGCACATCAGTATAACGCATAACGTTATATAGCATATCAGTATAACGTATAACGTTATATAGCATTTCAGGATACCGTATAACGTTATACAGCATATCAGGATAACGTATAACGTTATATAGCATATCAAGATAACGTCTAACGTTATATTGCATATCAGGGTAACGTATAACCTTATATAGCATATCAGTATAACGTATAACGTTATATAGCATACCAGTATAACGTATAACGTTATAAAGCATACAGGATAACGTATAACGTTATATGGCATATCAGTCTAACGTGTAACGTCATATAGTATTGCGTTATATAGCACATCAGTATAACGTATAACGTTATATAGCATATCAGTATGACGTATAACGTTATATAGGATATCAGTATATCGTTTAACGTCATATAGTATTACGTTATATAGCACATCAGTATAACGTATAACGTTATATAGCATATCAGTATGACGTATAACGTTATATAGTATATCAGGATAACGTATAACGTTATATAGCATATCAAGATAGGGTCTAACGTTATATTGCATATCAGGGTAACGTATAACGTTATATAGCATATCAGTATCACGTATAACGTTATATAGCATACCAGTAAAACGTATAACGTTATGTAGCATATCAGTATATCGTATAACGTTATACAGCATATCAGGATAACGTGTAAAGCTATATAGCACACCAGTATAACGTATAGCGTTATATAGCATATCAGGATAACGTCTAACGTTATATTGCATATCAGGGTAACGTATAACGTTATATAGCATATCAGTATAACGTATAACGTTATATAGCATACCAGTATAACGTATAACGTTATAAAGCATACAGGATAACGTATAACGTTATATGGCATATCAGTATAACGTATAACGTTATATAGCATACCAGTATAACGAATAATATTATGTAGCATATCAGGATGACGTATAACGTCATATAGCATACCAGTATAAAGTATAACGTTTTATAGGATATCAGTATAACGTATAACGTTATGTAGTATTACGTTCCAGCGCAATACTTTATATAGCACATCAGTATAACGCATAACGTTATATAGCATATCAGTATAACGTATAACGTTATATAGCATTTCAGGATACCGTATAACGTTATACAGCATATCAGGATAACGTATAACGTTATATAGCATATCAAGATAACGTCTAACGTTATATTGCATATCAGGGTACCGTATAACGTTATATAGCATATCAGTATCACGTATAACGTTATATAGCATACCAGTAAAACGTATAACGTTATGTAGCATATCAGTATATCGTATAACGTTATACAGCATATCAGGATAACGTGTAAAGTTATATAGCACACCAGTGTAACGTATAACGTTATATAGCATATCAGGATAACATCTAACGTTATATTGCATATCAGGGTAACGTATAACGTTATATAGCATATCATTATAACGTATAACGTTATATAGCATACCAGTATAACGTATAACGTTATAAAGCATACAGGATAACGTATAACGTTATATAGCATATCAGTATAACGTATTACGTTATATAGCATACCAGTATAACGAATAATATTATGTAGCATATCAGGATGACGTATAACGTCATATAGCATACGAGTATAAAGTATAACGTTATATAGGATGTCAGTATAACGTATAACGTTATGTAGTATTACGTTCCAGCGCAATACTTTATATAGCACATCAGTATAACGCATAACGTTATATAGCATATCAGTATAACGTATAACGTTATATAGCATTTCAGGATACCGTATAACGTTATACAGCATATCAGGATAACGTATAACGTTTTATAGCATATCAAGATAACGTCTAACGTTATATTGCATATCAGGGTAACGTATAACCTTATATAGCATATCAGTATAACGTATAACGTTATATAGCATACCAGTATAACGTATAACGTTATAAAGCATACAGGATAACGTATAACGTTATATGGCATATCAGTCTAACGTGTAACGTCATATAGTATATCAGGATAACGTATAACGTTGTATAGCATATCAGGATAACGTATAACGTTATATAGCATATCAGTATAACGTATAACGTTATATAGCATTTCAGAGTAGCGTAAAACGTTATATAGCATATCAAGATAACGTATAACGTTTTATAGCAAATCAAGATAACGTATAACATTATATTGCATATCAGGATAACGTATAACGTTATATAGCATATCAGTCTAACGCGTAACGTCATATAGTGTATCAGGATAACGTATAACGTTGTATAGCATATCAGGATAACGTATAACGTTATATAGCATATCAGTATAACGTATAACGTTATATAGCATATCAGAATAGCGTAAAACGTTATATAGCATATCAAGATAACGTATAACGTTTTATAGCAAATCAAGATAACGTATAACATTATATTGCATATCAGGATAACGTATAACGTTATATAGCATATCAGGATAACGTGTAAAGTTATATAACATATCAGTATAACGTATAAAGTAATATAGCATATCAGTACAACGTATAACGTTATATAGTATTACGTTATAACGTATAACGATATATAGCATGACGTTTTAACGATTAACGTTTTATAGCATGTCAGTATAACGTATAACGTTATATAGGATATCAGTATAACGTATGACGCTATAAGGTATTACGTTATAGCGTATTACGTTATATAGCATATCAGTATAACGTATGACGTTACAAGGTATTACGTTACAGCGTATTACGCTATATAGCATATCAGTCTAACGTATAACGTCATATAGTATATCAGGATAACGTATAACGTTGTATAGCATATCAGGATAACGTATAACGTTATATAGCATATCAGTATAACGTAAAACGTTATATAGCATATCAAGATAACGTATAATGTTTTATTGCAAATCAAGATAACGTATAACATTATATAGCACATCAGGATAACGTATAACGATATATAGCATATCAGGATAACGTATATCGTTATATGGCATATCAGGATAACGCATAACGTTATATAGCATATCAGGATAACGTATAACGTCATATAGCATACCAGTATAACGTATAACGTTATATAGGATATCAGTATAACGTATAACGTTATATAGCATACCAATATAACGTATAACGTTATATAGTATTACGTTATAGCGTATTACGTTATAGAGCATATGAGTATAACATATAACGTTATATAGCATATCAGGATAACGTATAACGTTATATAGCATATCAGGATAACGTATAACGTTATGTAGCATATCAGGGTAACGTATAACGTTATATAGCATATCAGTATAACGTATAACGTTATGTAGCATACGAGTATGACGTATAACGTTATATAGCATACAGGATAACGTATAACGTTATATACCATATCAGTATAACGTATAACGTTATATAGCATACCAGTATAACGAACAACGTTATATAGCATATCAAGATAACGTATAATGTTTTATTGCAAATCAAGATAACGTATAACATTATATAGCACATCAGGATAACGTATAACGTTATATACCATATCAGTATAACGTATAACGTTATATAGCATATCAGTATGACGTATAACGTTATATAGGATATCAGTATATCGTATAACGTTTTATAGTATTACGTTATAACGTATAACGATATATAGCATGACGTTATAGCGATTAACGTTTTATAGAATGTCAGTATAACTTAAAACGTTATATAGCATATCAGTATAACGTATAACGTTATATAGTATTACGTTATAACGTATAACGCTATATAGCATGACGTTATAACGATTAACGTTATATAGCATGTCAGTATAACGTATAACGTTATATAGGATATCAAGATAGCGTCTAACGTTATATTGCATATCAGGGTAACGTATAACGTTATATAGCATATCAGTATCACGTATAACGTTATATAGCATACCAGTAAAACGTATAACGTTATGTAGCATATCAGTATATCGTATAACGTTATACAGCATATCAGTATAACGTAAGACGTTATAAGGTATTACGTTACAGCGTATTACGTTATATAGCATATCAGTCTAACGTATAACGTTATATAGTATATCAGGATAACGTATAACGTTATATAGCATATCAAGATAGCGTCTAACGTTATATTACATATCAGGGTAACGTATAACGTTATATAGCATATCAGTATCACGTATAACGTTATATAGCATACCAGTAAAACGTATAACGTTATGTAGCATATCAGTATATCGTATAACGTTATACAGCATATCAGGATAACGTGTAAAGCTATATAGCACACCAGTATAACGTATAGCGTTATATAGCATATCAGGATAACGTCTAACGTTATATTGCATATCAGGGTAACGTATAACGTTATATAGCATATCAGTATAACGTATAACGTTATATAGCATACCAGTATAACGTATAACGTTATAAAGCATGCAGGATAACGTATAACGTTATATGGCATATCAGTATAACGTATAACGTTATATAGCATACCAGTATAACGAATAATATTATGTAGCATATCAGGATGACGTATAACGTCATATAGCATACCAGTATAAAGTATAACGTTATATAGGATATCAGTATAACGTATAACGTTATGTAGTATTACGTGCCAGCGCAATACTTTATATAGCACATCAGTATAACGCATAACGTTATATAGCATATCAGTATAACGTATAACGTTATATAGCATACCAGTATAACGTATAACGTTATAAAGCATGCAGGATAACGTATAACGTTATATGGCATATCAGTATAACGTATAACGTTATATAGCATACCAGTATAACGAATAATATTATGTAGCATATCAGGATGACGTATAACGTCATATAGCATACCAGTATAAAGTATAACGTTATATAGGATATCAGTATAACGTATAACGTTATGTAGTATTACGTGCCAGCGCAATACTTTATATAGCACATCAGTATAACGCATAACGTTATATAGCATATCAGTATAACATATAACGTTATATAGCATTTCAGGATACCGTATAACGTTATACAGCATATCAGGATAACGTATAACGTTATATAGCATATCAAGATAACGTCTAACGTTATATTGCATATCAGGGTAACGTATAACGTTATATAGCATATCAGTATCACGTATAACGTTATATAGCATACCAGTAAAACGTATAACGTTATGTAGCATATCAGTATATCGTATAACGTTATACAGCATATCAGGATAACGTGTAACGTTATAAAGCATACAGGATAACGTATAACGTTATATAGCATATCAGTATAACGTATAACGTTATATAGCATATCAGGATAACATCTAACGTTATATTGCATATCAGGGTAACGTATAACGTTATATAGCATATCATTATAACGTATAACGTTATATAGCATACCAGTATAACGTATAACGTTATAAAGCATACAGGATAACGTATAACGTTATATAGCATATCAGTATAACGTATAACGTTATATAGCATACCAGTATAACGAATAATATTATGTAGCATATCAGGATGACGTATTACGTCATATAGCATACCAGTATAACGTATATCGTTATATGGGATATCAGTATAACGTATGACGTTATAAGGTATTACGTTATAGCGTATTACGTTATATAGCATATCAGTATAACGTATGGCGTTATAGGGTATTACGTTATAACGTATTACGTTATATAGCATATCAGTCTAACGTATAACGCTATGTAGTATATCAGGATAACGTGTAAAGTTATATAGCACACCAGTATAACGTATAACGTTATATAGCATATCAAGATAACGTCTAACGTTATATTGCATATCAGGGTAACGTATAACGTTATATAGCATATCAGGATAACGTGTAAAGATATATAGCACACCAGTATAACGTATAACGTCATATAGCATACCAGTATAACGTATAACGTTATATAGCATATCAGTATAACGTATGACGTTATAAGGTATTACGTTATAGCGTATTACGTTATATAGCATATCAGTCTAACGTGTAACGTCATATAGTATATCAGGATAACGTATAACGTTGTATAGCATATCAGGATAACGTATAACGTTATATAGCATATCAGTATAACGTATAACGTTATATAGCATATCAGAATAGCGTAAAACGTTATATAGCATATCAAGATAACGTATAACGTTTTATAGCAAATCAAGATAACGTATAACATTATATTGCATATCAGGATAACGTATAACGTTATATAGCATATCAGTCTAACGCGTAACGTCATATAGTATATCAGGATAACGTATAACGTTGTATAGCATATCAGGATAACGTATAACGTTATATAGCATATCAGTATAACGTATAACGTTATATAGCATATCAGAATAGCGTAAAACGTTATATAGCATATCAAGATAACGTATAAAGTTTTATAGCAAATCAAGATAACGTATAACATTATATTGCATATCAGGATAACGTATAACGTTATATAGCATATCAGGATAACGTGTAAAGTTATATAACATATCAGTATAACGTATAAAGTAATATAGCATATCAGTACAACGTATAACGTTATATAGTATTACGTTATAACGTAGAACGATATATAGCATGACGTTTTAACGATTAACGTTTTATAGCATGTCAGTATAACGTATAACGTTATATAGGATATCAGTATAACGTATAACGTTATAAGGTATTACGTTATAGCGTATTACGTTATATAGCATATCAGTATAACGTATGACGTTATAAGGTATTACGTTACAGCGTATTACGCTATATAGCATATCAGTCTAACGTATAACGTCGTATAGTATATCAGGATAACGTATAACGTCGTATAGCATATCAGGATAACGTATAACGTTATATAGCATATCAGTATAACGTAAAACGTTATATAGCATATAAAGATAACGTATAATGTTTTATTGCAAATCAAGATAACGTATAACATTATATAGCACATCAGGATAACGTATAACGATATATAGCATATCAGGATAACGTATATCGTTATATGGCATATCAGGATAACGCATAACGTTATATAGCATATCGGGATAACGTATAACGTCATATAGCATACCAGTATAACGTATAACGTTATATAGGATATCAGTATAACGTATAACGTTATATAGCATACCAATATAACGTATAACGTTATATAGTATTACGTTATAGCGTATTACGTTATAGAGCATATGAGTATTACACATAACGTTATATAGCATATCAGGATAACGTATAACGTTTTATAGCATATTAGGATAACGTATAACGTTATGTAGCATATCAGGGTAACGTATAACGTTATATAGCATATCAGTATAACGTATAACGTTTTGTAGCATACGAGTATGACGTATAACGTTATATAGCATACAGGATAACGTATAACGTTATATACCATATCAGTATAACGTATAACGTTATATAGCATACCAGTATAACGAACAACGTTATATAGGATATCAGTATAACGTTTAACGTCATATAGTATTACGTTATATAGCACATCAGTATAACGTATAACGTTATATAGCATATCAGTATGACGTATAACGTTATACATCATATCAGGATAACGTATAACGTTATATAGCACATCAAGATAACGTCTAACGTTATAATGCATATCAGGGTAACGTATAACGTTATATAGCATATCAGGATAACATGTACAGTTATATAGCACATCAGTATAACGTATAACGTTATATAGGATATCAGTTAATCGTATAACGTTTTATAGTATTACGTTATAACGTATAACGATATATAGCATGACGTTATAGCGATTAACGTTTTATAGAATGTCAGTATAACTTAAAACGTTATATAGCATATCAGTATAACGTATAACGTTATATAGTATTACGTTATAACGTATAACGCTATATAGCATGACGTTATAACGATTAACGTTATGTAGCATGTCAGTATAACGTATAACGTTATATAGGATATCAGTGTAACGTATAACATTATAAGGTATTACGTTATAGCGTATTACGTTATATAGCATATCAGTATAACGTAAGACGTTATAAGGTATTACGTTACAGCGTATTACGTTATATAGCATATCAGTCTAACGTATAACGTTATATAGTATATCAGGATAACGTATAACGTTGTATAGCATATCAGGATAACGTATGACGTTATATAACATATCAGTATAACGTATAACGTTATATAGCATATCATTATAACGTAAGGCGCTATATAGCATATCAAGACAACGTATAACGTTGTATAGCATATCAGGATAACGTAGAACGTTATATAGCTTATCAAGGATAACGTACAACGTTATATAGCATATCAGGATAAAGTGTAAAGTTATATAACATATCAGTATAACGTATAAAGTAATATAGCATATCAGTACAACGTATAACGTTATATAGTATTACGTTATAACGTATAACGATATATAGCATGACGTTTTAACGATTAACGTTTTATAGCATGTCAGTATAACGTACAACGTTATATAGGATATCAGTATAACGTATAACGTTATAAGGTATTACGTTATAGCGTATTACGTTATATAGCATATCAGTATAACGTATGACGTTATAAGGTATTACGTTACAGCGTATTACGCTATATAGCATATCAGTCTAACGTATAACGTCATATAGTATATCAGGATAACGTATAACGTTGTATAGCATATCAGGATAACGTATAACGTTATATAGCATACCAGTATAACGTATATCGTTATATGGGATATCAGTATAACGTATGACGTTATAAGGTATTACGTTATAGCGTATTACGTTATATAGCATATCAGTATAACGTATGGCGTTATAGGGTATTACGTTATAACGTATTACGTTATATAGCATATCAGTCTAACGTATAACGCTATGTAGTATATCAGGATAACGTGTAAAGTTATATAGCACACCAGTATAACGTATAACGTTATATAGCATATCAAGATAACGTCTAACGTTATATTGCATATCAGGGTAACGTATAACGTTATATAGCATATCAGTATAACGTATAACGTTATATAGCATATCAGAATAGCGTAAAACGTTATATAGCATATCAAGATAACGTATAACGTTTTATAGCAAATCAAGATAACGTATAACATTATATTGCATATCAGGATAACGTATAACGTTATATAGCATATCAGGATAAAGTGTAAAGTTATATAACATATCAGTATAACGTATAAAGTAATATAGCATATCAGTACAACGTATAACGTTATATAGTATTACGTTATAACGTATAACGATATATAGCATGACGTTTTAACGATTAACGTTTTATAGCATGTCAGTATAACGTACAACGTTATATAGGATATCAGTATAACGTATAACGTTATAAGGTATTACGTTATAGCGTATTACGTTATATAGCATATCAGTATAACGTATGACGTTATAAGGTATTACGTTACAGCGTATTACGCTATATAGCATATCAGTCTAACGTATAACGTCATATAGTATATCAGGATAACGTATAACGTTGTATAGCATATCAGGATAACGTATAACGTTATATAGCATACCAGTATAACGTATATCGTTATATGGGATATCAGTATAACGTATGACGTTATAAGGTATTACGTTATAGCGTATTACGTTATATAGCATATCAGTATAACGTATGGCGTTATAGGGTATTACGTTATAACGTATTACGTTATATAGCATATCAGTCTATCGTATAACGCTATGTAGTATATCAGGATAACGTGTAAAGTTATATAGCACACCAGTATAACGTATAACGTTATATAGCATATCAAGATAACGTCTAACGTTATATTGCATATCAGGGTAACGTATAACGTTATATAGCATATCAGTATCACGTATAACGTTATATAGCATATCAGTCTAACGCGTAACGTCATATAGTATATCAGCATAACGTATAACGTTGTATAGCATATCAGGATAACGTATAACGTTATATAGCATATCAGTATAACGTATAACGTTATATAGCATATCAGAATAGCGTAAAACGTTATATAGCACATCAGTATAACGTATAACGTTATATAGGATATCAGTATATCGTATAACGTTTTATAGTATTACGTTATAACGTATAACGATATATAGCATGACGTTATAGCGATTAACGTTTTATAGAATGTCAGTATAACTTAAAACGTTATATAGCATATCAGTATAACGTATAACGTTATATAGTATTACGTTATAACGTATAACGCTATATAGCATGACGTTATAACGATTAACGTTATATGGCATGTCAGTATAACGTATAACATTATATAGTATATCAGGATAACGTATAACGTTATATAGCATATCATTATAACGTAAAGCGCTATATACCATATCAAGACAACGTCTAACGTTATATTGCATACCAGGGTAACGTATAACGTTATATAGCATATCAGTATCACGTATAACGTTATATAGCATACCAGTAATACGTATAACGTTATGTAGCATATCAGTATATCGTATAACGTTATATTGCATATCAGGGTAACGTATAACGTTATATAGCATATCAGTATAACGTATAACGTTATATAGCATACCAGTATAACGTATAACGTTATAAAGCATACAGGATAACGTATAACGTTATATAGCATATCAGTATAACGTATAACGTTATATAGCATACCAGTATAACGAATAATATTATGTAGCATATCAGGATGACGTATAACGTCATATAGCATACCAGTATAACGTATAACGTTATATAGGATATCAGTATAACGTATAATGTTATGTAGTATTACGTTCTAGCGCAATACTTTATATAGCACATCAGTATAACGCATAACGTTATGTAGCATATCAGTATAACGTATAACGTTATATAGCATTTCAGGATACCGTATAACGTTATATAGCATATCAGGATAACGTATAACGTTATATAGCATATCAAGATAACGTCTAACGTTATATTGCATATCAGGGTAACGTATAACGTTATATAGCATATCAGTATCACGTATTACGTTATATAGCATACCAGTAAAACGTACAACGTTATGTAGCTTATCAAGAATAACGTACAACGTTATATAGCATATCAGGATGACGTATTACGTTATATAGCATATCAGAATAACGTATAACGTTATACAGCATTTCAGGATAACGTATAACGTTGTATAGCATGTCAGGATAACGTATAACGTTCTATAGCATATCAAGATAACGTATAACGTTATATAGCATACCAGTAAAACGTATAACGTTATGTAGCATATCAGTATATCGTATAACGTTATATTGCATATCAGGATCTCGTATAACATTATATAGCATATCAGTATAACGTATAACGTTATATAGCATACCAGTATAACGAATAATATTATGTAGCATATCAGGATGACGTATAACGTCATATAGTATACCAGTATAACGTATAACGTTATATAGGATATCAGTATAACGTAAAACGCTATATAGCATATCAAGACAACGTATAACGTTGTATAGCATATCAGGATAACGCAGAACGTTATATAGCTTATCAAGGATAACGTACAACGTTATATAGCATATCAGGATGACGTATTACGTTATATAGCATATCAGTATAACGTATAACGTAGTATAGCATTTCAGGATAACGTATAGCGTTGTATAGCATATCAGGATAACGTATAACGTTATATAGCATATCAAGATAACGTCTAACGTTATACTGCATATCAGGGTAACGTATAACGTTATATAGCATATCAGTATCACGTATAACGTTATATAGCATACCAGTAAAACGTATAACGTTATGTAGCATATCAGTATATCGTATAACGTTATATTGCATATCAGGGTAACGTATAACGTTATATAGCATATCAGTATAACGTATAACGTTATATAGCATACCAGTATAACGTATAACGTTATAAAGCATACAGGATAACGTATAACGTTATATAGCATGTCAGTATAACGTATAACGTTATATAGCATACCAGTATAACGAATAACATTATGTAGCATATCAGGATGACGTATAACGTCATATAGCATACCAGTATAACGTATAACGTTATATAGGAGATCAGTATAACGTATAATGTTATGTAGTATTACGTTCTAGCGCAATACTTTATATAGCACATCAGTATAACGCATAACGTTATATAGCATATCAGTATAACGTATAACGTTATATAGCATTTCAGGATACCGTATAACGTTATATAGCATATCAGGATAACGTATAACGTTATATAGCATATCAAGATAACGTCTAACGTTATATTGCATATCAGGGTAACGTATAACGTTATATAGCATATCAGTATCACGTATAACGTTATATAGCATACCAGTAAAACGTATAACGTTATGTAGCATATCAGTATATCGTATAACGTTATACAGCATATCAGGATAACGTGTAAAGTTATATAGCATATCAGTATAACGTATAACGTTATATAGCATACCAGTATAACGAATAATATTATGTAGCATATCAGGATGACGTATAACGTCATATAGCATACCAGTATAACGTATAACGTTATATAGGATATCAGTATAACGTATAATGTTATGTAGTATTACGTTCTAGCGCAATACTTTATATAGCACATCAGTATAACGCATAACGTTATATAGCATATCAGTATAACGTATAACGTTATATAGCATTTCAGGATACCGTATAACGTTATATAGCATATCAGGATAACGTATAAC
The DNA here is from genome assembly GCA_911622165.2 of Bombus sylvestris. NCBI lineage: Eukaryota > Metazoa > Arthropoda > Insecta > Hymenoptera > Apidae > Bombus > Bombus sylvestris. Next base: position 8,252,482 of record OU443146.1, on the reverse strand, counting down.
GTTATATAGCATATCAAGATAACGTCTAACGTTATATTGCATATCAGGGTAACGTATAACGTTATATAGCATATCAGTATCACGTATTACGTTATATAGCATACCAGTAAAACGTATAACGTTATGTAGCATATCAGTATATCGATAACGTTATATTGCATATCAGGGTAACGTATAACGTTATAAAGCATACAGGATAACGTATAACGTTATATAGCATATCAGTATAACGTATAACGTTATATAGCATACCAGTATAACGAATAATATTATGTAGCATATCAGGATAACGTATAACGTCATATAGCATACCAGTATAACGTATAACGTTATATAGGGTATCAGTATAACGTAAAACGCTATATAGCATATCAAGACAACGTATAACGTTGTATAGCATATCAGGATAACGCAGAACGTTATATAGCTTATCAAGGATAACGTACAACGTTATATAGCATATCAGGATGACGTATTACGTTATATAGCATATCAGTATAACGTATAACGTTATATAGCATTTCAGGATAACGTATAACGTTGTATAGCATATCAGGATAACGTATAACGTTATATAGCATATCAAGATAACGTCTAACGTTATATTGCATATCAGGGTAACGTATAACGTTATATAGCATATCAGTATCACGTATAACGTTATATAGCATACCAGTAAAACGTATAACGTTATGTGGCATATCAGTATATCGTATAACGTTATATTGCATATCAGGGTAACGTATAACGTTATATAGCATATCAGTATAACGTATAACGTTATATAGCATACCAGTATAACGTATAACGTTATAAAGCATACAGGATAACGTATAACGTTATATAGCATATCAGTATAACGTATAACGTTATATAGCATATCAGGATAACGCATAACGTCATATAGCATACCAGTAAAACGTATAACGTTATGTAGCATATTAGTATATCGTATAACGTTATACAGCATATCAGGATAACGTGTAAAGTTATATAGCACACCAGTATAACGTATAACGTTATATAGCATATCAGTATAACGTCTAACGTTATATTGCATATCAGGGTAACGTATAACGTTATATAGCATATCAGTATAACGTATAACGTTATATAGCATACCAGTATAACGTATAACGTTATAAAGCATACAGGATAACGTATAACGTTATATAGCATATCAGTATAACGTATAACGTTATATAGCATATCAGGATAACGTATAACGTCATATAGCATACCAGTATAGCGTATAACGTTATATAGGATATCAGTATAACGTATAACGTTATATAGCATACCAATATAACGTATAACGTTATATAGTATTACGTTATAGCGTATTACGTTATAGAGCATATGAGTATAACATATAACGTTATATAGCATATCAGGATAACGTATAACGTTATATAGCATATCAGGATAACGTATAACGTTATGTAGCATATCAGGGTAACGTATAACGTTATATAGCATATCAGTATAACGTATAACGTTATATAGCATACCAGTATAACGTATAACGTTATAAAGCATACAGGATAACGTATAACGTTATATGGCATATCAGTATAACGTATAACGTTATATTGCATACCAGTATAATGAATAATATTATGTAGCATATCAGGATGACGTATAACGTCATATAGCATACCAGTATAACGTATAACGTTATATAGGATATCAGTATAACGTATAATGTTATGTAGTATTACGTTCTAGCGCAATACTTTATATAGCACATCAGTATAACGCATAACGTTATATAGCATATCAGTATAACGTATAACGTTATATAGCATTTCAGGATACCGTATAACGTTATATAGCATATCAGGATAACGTATAACGTTATATAGCATATCAAGATAACGTCTAACGTTATATTGCATATCAGGGTAACGTATAACGTTATATAGCATATCAGTATCACATATAACGTTATATTGCATATCAGGGTAACGTATAACGTTATATAGCATATCAGTATAACGTATAACGTTATATAGCATACCAGTATAACGTATAACGTTATAAAGCATACAGGATAACGTATAACGTTATATAGCATATCAGTATAACGTATAACGTTATATAGCATATCAGGATAACGTATAACGTCATATAGCATACCAGTAAAACGTATAACGTTATGTAGCATATTAGTATATCGTATAACGTTATACAGCATATCAGGATAACGTGTAAAGTTATATAGCACACCAGTATAACGTATAACGTTATATAGCATATCAGGATAACGTCTAACGTTATATTGCATATCAGGGTAACGTATAACGTTATATAGCATATCAGTATAACGTATAACGTTATGTAGCATACCAGTATGACGTATAACGTTATGTAGCATACAGGATAACGTATAACGTTATATAGCATATCAGTATAACGTATAACGTTATATAGCATACCAGTATAACGAACAACGTTATATAGGATATCAGTATAACGTTTAACGTCATATAGTATTACGTTATATAGCACATCAGTATAACGTATAACGTTATATAGCATATCAGTATGACGTATAACGTTATACATCATATCAGGATAACGTATAACGTTATATAACATATCAGTATAACGTATAACGTTATATAGCATATCAGTATAACGTAAAACGCTATATAGCATATCAAGACAACGTATAACGTTGTATAGCATATCAGGATAACGTAGAACGTTATATAGCATATCAGTATAACGTATAACGTTATATAGCATACAGGATAACGTATAACGTTATATAGCATATCAGTATAACGTATAACGTTATATAGCATATCAGGATAACGTATAACGTCATATAGCATACCAGTAAAACGAATAACGTTATGTAGCATATTAGTATATCGTATAACGTTATACAGCATATCAGGATAACGTGTAAAGTTATATAGCACACCAGTATAACGTATAACGTTATATAGCATATCAGGATAACGTCTAACGTTATATTGCATATCAGGGTAACGTGTAACGTTATATAGCATATCAGTATAACGTATAACGTTATATGGCATACCAGTATAACGTATAACGTTATAAAGCATACAGGATAACGTATAACGTTATATAGCATATCAGTATAACGTATAACGTTATATAGCATATCAGGATAACGTATAACGTCATATAGCATACCAGTATAGCGTATAACGTTATATAGGATATCAGTATAACGTATAACGTTATATAGCATACCAATATAACGTATAACGTTATATAGTATTACGTTATAGCGTATTACGTTATAGAGCATATGAGTATAACATATAACGTTATATAGCATATCAGGATAACGTATAACGTTATATAGCATATCAGGATAACGTATAACGTTATGTAGCATATCAGGGTAACGTGTAACGTTATATAGCATATCAGTATAACGTATAACGTTATATAGCATACCAGTATAACGTATAACGTTATAAAGCATACAGGATAACGTATAACGTTATATAGCATATCAGTATAACGTATAACGTTATATAGCATATCAGGATAACGTATAACGTTATATAGCATATCAAGATAACGTCTAACGTTATATTGCATATCAGGGTAACGTATAACGTTATATAGCATATCAGTATCACGTATAACGTTATATAGCATACCAGTAAAACGTATAACGTTATGTAGCATATCAGTATATCGTATAACGTTATACAGCATATCAGGATAACGTGTAAAGTTATATAGCACACCAGTATAACGTATAACGTTATATAGCATATCAGGATAACGTCTAACGTTATATTGCATATCAGGGTAACGTATAACGTTATATAGCATATCAGTATAACGTATAACGTTATATAGCATACCAGTATAACGTATAACGTTATAAAGCATACAGGATAACGTATAACGTTATATAGCATATCAGTATAACATATAACGTTATATAGCATATCAGGATAACGTATAACGTTATGTAGCATATCAGGGTAACGTATAACGTTATATAGCATATCAGTATAACGTATAACGTTATGTAGCATACCAGTATGACGTATAACGTTATGTAGCATACAGGATAACGTATAACGTTATATAGCATATCAGTATAACGTATAACGTTATATAGCATACCAGTATAACGTATAACGTTATAAAGCATACAGGATAACGTATAACGTTATATGGCATATCAGTATAACGTATAACGTTATATTGCATACCAGTATAATGAATAATATTATGTAGCATATCAGGATGACGTATAACGTCATATAGCATACCAGTATAACGTATAACGTTATATAGGATATCAGTATAACGTATAATGTTATGTAGTATTACGTTCTAGCGCAATACTTTATATAGCACATCAGTATAACGCATAACGTTATATAGCATATCAGTATAACGTATAACGTTATATAGCATTTCAGGATACCGTATAACGTTATATAGCATATCAGGATAACGTATAACGTTATATAGCATATCAAGATAACGTCTAACGTTATATTGCATATCAGGGTAACGTATAACGTTATATAGCATATCAGTATCACGTATAACGTTATATAGCATACCAGTAAAACGTATAACGTTATGTAGCATATCAGTATATCGTATAACGTTATACAGCATATCAGGATAACGTGTAAAGTTATATAGCACACCAGTATAACGTATAACGTTATATAGCATATCAGGATAACGTCTAACGTTATATTGCATATCAGGGTAACGTATAACGTTATATAGCATATCAGTATAACGTATAACGTTATATAGCATACCATTATAACGTATAACGTTATAAAGCATACAGGATAACGTATAACGTTATATAGCATATCAGTATAACGTATAACGTTATATAGCATATCAGGATAACGTATAACGTCATATAGCATACCAGTAAAACGTATAACGTTATGTAGCATATTAGTATATCGTATAACGTTATACAGCATATCAGGATAACGTGTAAAGTTATATAGCACACCAGTATAACGTATAACGTTATATAGCATATCAGGATAACGTCTAACGTTATATTGCATATCAGGGTAACGTATAACGTTATATAGCATATCAGTATAACGTATAACGTTATATAGCATACCAGTATAACGTATAACGTTATAAAGCATACAGGATAACGTATAACGTTATATAGCATATCAGTATAACGTATAACGTTATATAGCATATCAGGATAACGTATAACGTCATATAGCATACCAGTATAGCGTATAACGTTATATAGGATATCAGTATAACGTATAACGTTATATAGCATACCAATATAACGTATAACGTTATATAGTATTACGTTATAGCGTATTACGTTATAGAGCATATGAGTATAACATATAACGTTATATAGCATATCAGGATAACGTTTAACGTTATATAGCATATCAGGATAACGTATAACGTTATGTAGCATATCAGGGTAACGTATAACGTTATATAGCATATCAGTATAACGTATAACGTTATATAGCATACCAGTATAACGTATAACGTTATAAAGCATACAGGATAACGTATAACGTTATATGGCATATCAGTATAACGTATAACGTTATATTGCATACCAGTATAATGAATAATATTATGTAGCATATCAGGATGACGTATAACGTCATATAGCATACCAGTATAACGTATAACGTTATATAGGATATCAGTATAACGTATAATGTTATGTAGTATTACGTTCTAGCGCAATACTTTATATAGCACATCAGTATAACGCATAACGTTATATAGCATATCAGTATAACGTATAACGTTATATAGCATTTCAGGATACCGTATAACGTTATATAGCATATCAGGATAACGTATAACGTTATATAGCATATCAAGATAACGTCTAACGTTATATTGCATATCAGGGTAACGTATAACGTTATATAGCATATCAGTATCACGTATAACGTTATATAGCATACCAGTAAAACGTATAACGTTATGTAGCATATCAGTATATCGTATAACGTTATACAGCATATCAGGATAACGTGTAAAGTTATATAGCACACCAGTATAACGTATAACGTTATATAGCATATCAGGATAACGTCTAACGTTATATTGCATATCAGGGTAACGTATAACGTTATATAGCATATCAGTATAACGTATAACGTTATATAGCATACCAGTATAACGTATAACGTTATAAAGCATACAGGATAACGTATAACGTTATATAGCATATCAGTATAACGTATAACGTTATATAGCATATCAGGATAACGTATAACGTCATATAGCATACCAGTAAAACGTATAACGTTATGTAGCATATTAGTATATCGTATAACGTTATACAGCATATCAGGATAACGTGTAAAGTTATATAGCACACCAGTATAACGTATAACGTTATATAGCATATCAGGATAACGTCTAACGTTATATTGCATATCAGGGTAACGTATAACGTTATATAGCATATCAGTATAACGTATAACGTTATATAGCATACCAGTATAACGTATAACGTTATAAAGCATACAGGATAACGTATAACGTTATATAGCATATCAGTATAACGTATAACGTTATATAGCATATCAGGATAACGTATAACGTCATATAGCATACCAGTATAGCGTATAACGTTATATAGGATATCAGTATAACGTATAACGTTATATAGCATACCAATATAACGTATAACGTTATATAGTATTACGTTATAGCGTATTACGTTATAGAGCATATGAGTATAACATATAACGTTATATAGCATATCAGGATAACGTATAACGTTATATGGCATATCAGGATAACGTATAACGTTATGTAGCATATCAGGGTAACGTATAACGTTATATAGCATATCAGTATAACGTATAACGTTATATAGCATACCAGTATAACGTATAACGTTATAAAGCATACAGGATAACGTATAACGTTATATGGCATTTCAGTATAACGTATAACGTTATATTGCATACCAGTATAATGAATAATATTATGTAGCATATCAGGATGACGTATAACGTCATATAGCATACCAGTATAACGTATAACGTTATATAGGATATCAGTATAACGTATAATGTTATGTAGTATTACGTTCTAGCGCAATACTTTATATAGCACATCAGTATAACGCATAACGTTATATAGCATATCAGTATAACGTATAACGTTATATAGCATTTCAGGATACCGTATAACGTTATATAGCATATCAGGATAACGTATAACGTTATATAGCATATCAAGATAACGTCTAACGTTATATTGCATATCAGGGTAACGTATAACGTTATATAGCATATCAGTATCACGTATAACGTTATATAGCATACCAGTAAAACGTATAACGTTATGTAGCATATCAGTATATCGTATAACGTTATACAGCATATCAGGATAACGTGTAAAGTTATATAGCACACCAGTATAACGTATAACGTTATATAGCATATCAGGATAACGTCTAACGTTATATTGCATATCAGGGTAACGTATAACGTTATATAGCATATCAGTATAACGTATAACGTTATATAGCATACCAGTATAACGTATAACGTTATAAAGCATACAGGATAACGTATAACGTTATATAGCATATCAGTATAACATATAACGTTATATAGCATATCAGGATAACGTATAACGTTATGTAGCATATCAGTATAACGTATAACGTTATAAAGCATACAGGATAACGTATAACGTTATATAGCATATCAGTATAACATATAACGTTATATAGCATATCAGGATAACGTATAACGTTATGTAGCATATCAGGGTAACGTATAACGTTATATAGCATATCAGTATAACGTATAACGTTATGTAGCATACCAGTATGACGTATAACGTTATGTAGCATACAGGATAACGTATAACGTTATATAGCATATCAGGATAACGTATAACGTTGTATAGCATATCAGGATAACGTATAACGTTATATAGTATTACGTTATAACGTATAACGCTATATAGCATGACGTTATAACGATTAACGTTATATAGCATGTCAGTATAACGTATAACCTTATGTAGGATATCAGTGTAACGTATAACATTATAAGGTATTACGTTATAGCGTATTACGTTATATAGCATATCAGTATAACGTAAGACGTTATAAGGTATTACGTTACAGCGTGTTACGTTATATAGCATATCAGTCTAACGTATAACGTTATATAGTATATCAGTGATAACGTATAACGTTGTATAGCATATCAGGATAACGTATAACGTTATATAACATATCAGTATAACGTATAACGTTATATAGCATATCAGTATAACGTAAAACGCTATATAGCATATCAAGACAACGTATAACGTTGTATAGCATATCAGGATAACGTAGAACGTTATATAGCTTATCAAGGATAACGTACAACGTTATATAGCATATCAGGATGACGTATTACGTTATATAGCATATCAGTATAACGTATAACGTTATATAGCATTTCAGGATAACGTATAATGTTGTATAGCATATCAGGATAACGTATAACGTTATATAGCATATCAAGATAACGTCTAACGTTATATTGCATATCAGGGTAACGTATAACGTTGTATAGCATATCAGTATCACGTATAACGTTATATAGCATACCAGTAAAACGTATAACGTTATGTAGCATATCAGTATATCGTATAACGTTATATTGCATATCAGGGTAACGTATAACGTTATATAGCATATCAGTATAACGTATAACGTTATATAGCAAACCAGTATAACGTATAACGTTATAAAGCATACAGCATAACGTATAACGTTATATAGCATATCAGTATGACGTATAACGTCATATAGCATACCAGTATAACGAATAATATTATGTAGCATATCAGGATGACGTATAACGTCATATAGCATACCAGTATAACGTATAACGTTATATAGGATATCAGTATAACGTATAACGTTATGTAGTATTACGTTCTAGCGCAATACTTTATATAGCACATCAGTATAACGCATAACGTTATATAGCATATCAGTATAACGTATAACGTTATATAGCATTTCAGGATACCGTATAACGTTATATAGCATATCAGGATAACGTATAACGTTATATAGCATATCAAGATAACGTCTAACGTTATATATCATATCAGGGTAACGTATAACGTTATATAGCATATCAGTATCACGTATAACGTTATATAGCATATCAGTATAACGTATAACGTTATATAGCATACCAGTATAGCGTATAACGTTATATAGGATATCAGTATAACGTATAACGTTATATAGCATACCAATATAACGTATAACGTTATATAGTATTACGTTATAGCGTATTACGTTATAGAGCATATGAGTATAACATATAACGTTATATAGCATATCAGGATAACGTATAACGTTATATAACATATCAGGATAACGTATAACGTTATGTAGCATATCAGGGTAACGTATAACGTTATATAGCATATCAGTATAACGTATAACGTTATATAGCATACCAGTATAACGTATAACGTTATAAAGCATACAGGATAACGTATAACGTTATATGGCATATCAGTATAACGTATAACGTTATATTGCATACCAGTATAATGAATAATATTATGTAGCATATCAGGATGACGTATAACGTCATATAGCATACCAGTATAACGTATAACGTTATATAGGATATCAGTATAACGTATAATGTTATGTAGTATTACGTTCTAGCGCAATACTTTATATAGCACATCAGTATAACGCATAACGTTATATAGCATATCAGTATAACGTATAACGTTATATAGCATTTCTGGATACCGTATAACGTTATATAGCAAATCAGGATAACGTATAACGTTATATAGCATATCAAGATAACGTCTAACGTTATATTGCATATCAGGGTAACGTATAACGTTATATAGCATATCAGTATCACGTATAACGTTATATAGCATACCAGTAAAACGTATAACGTTATGTAGCATATCAGTATATCGTATAACGTTATACAGCATATCAGGATAACGTGTAAAGTTATATAGCACACCAGTATAACGTATAACGTTATATAGCATATCAGGATAACGTCTAACGTTATATTGCATATCAGGGTAACGTATAACGTTATATAGCATATCAGTATAACGTATAACGTTATATAGCATATCAGTATAACGTATAACGTTATGTAGCATACCAGTATGACGTATAACGTTATGTAGCATACAGGATAACGTATAACGTTATATAGCATATCAGTATCACGTATAACGTTATATAGCATACCAGTAAAACATATAACGTTATATAGCATATCAGGATAACGTATAACGTTATGTAGCATATCAGGGTAACGTATAACGTTATATAGCATATCAGTATAACGTATAACGTTATGTAGCATACCAGTATGACGTATAACGTTATGTAGCATACAGGATAACGTATAACGTTATATAGCATATCAGTATAACGTATAACGTTATATAGCATACCAGTATAACGAACAACGTTATATAGGATATCAGTATAACGTTTAACGTCATATAGTATTACGTTATATAGCACATCAGTATAACGTATAACGTTATATAGCATATCAGTATGACGTATAACGTTATACATCATATCAGGATAACGTATAACGTTATATAACATATCAGTATAACGTATAACGTTATATAGCATATCAGGGTAACGTATAACGTTATATAGCATATCAGTATAACGTATAACGTTATGTAGCATACCAGTATGACGTATAACGTTATGTAGCATACAGGATAACGTATAACGTTATATAGCATATCAGTATCACGTATAACGTTATATAGCATACCAGTAAAACGTATAACGTTATGTAGCATATCAGTATATCGTATAACGTTATACAGCATATCAGGATAACGTGTAAAGTTATATAGCACACCAGTATAACGTATAACGTTATATAGCATATCAGGATAACGTCTAACGTTATATTGCATATCAGGGTAACGTATAACGTTATATAGCATATCAGTATAACGTATAACGTTATATAGCATACCAGTATGACGTATAACGTTATAAAGCATACAGGATAACGTATAACGTTATATAGCATATCAGTATAACATATAACGTTATATAGCATATCAGGATAACGTATAACGTTATGTAGCATATCAGGGTAACGTATAACGTTATATAGCATATCAGTATAACGTATAACGTTATGTAGCATACCAGTATGACGTATAACGTTATGTAGCATACAGGATAACGTATAACGTTATATAGCATATCAGTATAACGTATAACGTTATATAGCATACCAGTATAACGAACAACGTTATATAGGATATCAGTATAACGTTTAACGTCATATAGTATTACGTTATATAGCACATCAGCATAACGTATAACGTTATATAGCATATCAGTATGACGTATAACGTTATACATCATATCAGGATAACGTATAACGTTATATAACATATCAGTATAACGTATAACGTTATATAGCATATCAGTATAACGTAAAACGCTATATAGCATATCAAGACAACGTATAACGTTGTATAGCATATCATGATAACGTAGAACGTTATATAGCATATCAGTATAACGTATAACGTTATATAGCATACAGGATAACGTATAACGTTATATAGCATATCAGTATAACGTATAACGTTATATAGCTTATCAGGATAACGTATAACGTCATATAGCATACCAGTAAAACGAATAACGTTATGTAGCATATTAGTATATCGTATAACGTTATACAGCATATCAGGATAACGTGTAAAGTTATATAGCACACCAGTATAACGTATAACGTTATATAGCATATCAGGATAACGTCTAACGTTATATTGCATATCAGGGTAACGTATAACGTTATATAGCATATCAGTATAACGTATAACGTTATATAGCATACCAGTATAACGTATAACGTTATAAAGCATACAGGATAACGTATAACGTTATATAGCATATCAGTATAACGTATAACGTTATATAGCAAATCAGGATAACGTATAACGTCATATAGCATACCAGTATAGCGTATAACGTTATATAGGATATCAGTATAACGTATAACGTTATATAGCATACCAATATAACGTATAACGTTATATAGTATTACGTTATAGCGTATTACGTTATAGAGCATATGAGTATAACATATAACGTTATATAGCATATCAGGATAACGTATAACGTTATATAGCATATCAGGATAACGTATAACGTTATGTAGCATATCAGGGTAACGTATAACGTTATATAGCATATCAGTATAACGTATAACGTTATATAGCATACCAGTATAACGTATAACGTTATAAAGCATACAGGATAACGTATAACGTTATATGGCATATCAGTATAACGTATAACGTTATATTGCATACCAGTATAATGAATAATATTATGTAGCATATCAGGATGACGTATAACGTCATATAGCATACCAGTATAACGTATAACGTTATATAGGATATCAGTATAACGTATAATGTTATGTAGTATTACGTTCTAGCGCAATACTTTATATAGCACATCAGTATAACGCATAACGTTATATAGCATATCAGTATAACGTATAACGTTATATAGCATTTCAGGATACCGTATAACGTTATATAGCATATCAGGATAACGTATAACGTTATATAGCATATCAAGATAACGTCTAACGTTATATTGCATATCAGGGTAACGTATAACGTTATATAGCATATCAGTATCACGTATAACGTTATATAGCATAACAGTAAAACGTATAACGTTATGTAGCATATCAGTATATCGTATAACGTTATACAGCATATCAGGATAACGTGTAAAGTTATATAGCACACCAGTATAACGTATAACGTTATATAGCATATCAGGATAACGTCTAACGTTATATTGCATATCAGGGTAACGTATAACGTTATATAGCATATCAGTATAACGTATAACGTTATATAGCATACCAGTATAACGTATAACGTTATAAAGCATACAGGATAACGTATAACGTTATATAGCATATCAGTATAACATATAACGTTATATAGCATATCAGGATAACGTATAACGTTATGTAGCATATCAGGGTAACGTATAACGTTATATAGCATATCAGTATAACGTATAACGTTATGTAGCATACCAGTATGACGTATAACGTTATGTAGCATACAGGATAACGTATAACGTTATATAGCATATCAGTATAACGTATAACGTTATATAGCATACCAGTATAACGAACAACGTTATATAGGATATCAGTATAACGTTTAACGTCATATAGTATTACGTTATATAGCACATCAGTATAACGTATAACGTTATATAGCATATCAGTATGACGTATAACGTTATACATCATATCAGGATAACGTATAACGTTATATAGCATATCAGGATAACGTATAACGTTGTATAGCATATCAGGATAACGTATAACGTTATATAGTATTACGTTATAACGTATAACGCTATATAGCATGACGTTATAACGATTAACGTTATATAGCATGTCAGTATAACGTGTAACCTTATGTAGGATATCAGTGTAACGTATAACATTATAAGGTATTACGTTATAGCGTATTACGTTATATAGCATATCAGTATAACGTAAGACGTTATAAGGTATTACGTTACAGCGTGTTACGTTATATAGCATATCAGTCTAACGTATAACGTTATATAGTATATCAGGATAACGTATAACGTTGTATAGCATATCAGGATAACGTATAACGTTATATAACATATCAGTATAACGTATAACGTTATATAGCATATCAGTATAACGTAAAACGCTATATAGCATATCAAGACAACGTATAACGTTGTATAGCATATCAGGATAACGTAGAACGTTATATAGCTTATCAAGGATAACGTACAACGTTATATAGCATATCAGGATGACGTATTACGTTACATAGCATATCAGTATAACGTATAACGTTATATAGCATTTCAGGATAACGTATAATGTTGTATAGCATATCAGGATAACGTATAACGTTATATAGCATATCAAGATAACGTCTAACGTTATATTGCATATCAGGGTAACGTATAACGTTATATAGCATATCAGTATCACGTATAACGTTATATAGCATACCAGTAAAACGTATAACGTTATGTAGCATATCAGTATATCGTACAACGTTATATTGCATATCAGGGTAACGTATAACGTTATATAGCATATCAGTATAACGTATAACGTTATATAGCAAACCAGTATAACGTATAACGTTATAAAGCATACAGCATAACGTATAACGTTATATAGCATATCAGTATGACGTATAACGTCATATAGCATACCAGTATAACGAATAATATTATGTAGCATATCAGGATGACGTATAACGTCATATAGCATACCAGTATAACGTATAACGTTATATAGGATATCAGTATAACGTATAACGTTATGTAGTATTACGTTCTAGCGCAATACTTTATATAGCACATCAGTATAACGCATAACGTTATATAGCATATCAGTATAACGTATAACGTTATATAGCATTTCAGGATACCGTATAACGTTATATAGCATATCAGGATAACGTATAACGTTATATAGCATATCAAGATAACGTCTAACGTTATATATCATATCAGGGTAACGTATAACGTTATATAGCATATCAGTATCACGTATAACGTTATATAGCATACCAGTAAAACGTATAACGTTACGTAGCATATCAGTATATCGTATAACGTTATACAGCATATCAGGATAACGTGTAAAGTTATGTAGCACACCAGTATAACGTATAACGTTATATAGCATATCAGGATAACGTCTAACGTTATATTGCATATCAGGGTAACGTATAACGTTATATAGCATATCAGTATAACGTATAACGTTATATAGCATACCAGTATAACGTATAACGTTGTATAGCATATCCGGATAACGTATAACGTTGTATAGCATATCAGTCTAACGTGCAACGTCATATAGTATATCAGGATAACGTATAACGTTGTATAGCATATCAGTATAACGTATAACGTTATATAGCATGTCAGTATAACGTATAACGTTATATGGGATATCAGTATAACGTATGACGTTATAAGGTATTACGTTATAGCGTATTACGTTATAAAGCATATCAGTATAACGTATGACGTTATAAGGTATTACGTCATAACGTATTACGTTATATAGCATATCAGTATAACGTATGACGTTATAAGGTATTACGTTATAACGTATTACGTTATATAGCATATCAGTCTAACGTATAACGATATATAGTATATCAGTATAACGTATAACGTTGTATAGCATATCCGGATAACGTATAACGTTATATAGCATATCAGGATAACGTATAACGTTATATAGCATATCAGGATAACGTAAAACGTTATATAGCATATCAAGATAACGTATAACGTTTCATAGCAAATCAAGATAACGTATAACATTATATCATATGAGGATAACGTATAACGTTACATAGCATATCATGATAACGTATATCGTTATATAGCATATCAGGATAACGTATAGCGTTATATAGCATATCAGTATAACGTATAACGTTATATAGCATATCAGTATAACGTATAACGTTATATAGCATTTCAGGATACCGTATAACGTTATATAGCATATCAGGATAACGTATAACGTTATATAGCATATCAAGATAACGTCTAACGTTATATATCATATCAGGGTAACGTATAACGTTATATAGCATATCAGTATAACGTATAACGTTATATAGCATTTCAGGATAACGTATAATGTTGTATAGCATATCAGGATAACGTATAACGTTATATAGCATATCAAGATAACGTCTAACGTTATATTGCATATCAGGGTAACGTATAACGTTATATAGCATATCAGTATCACGTATAACGTTATATAGCATACCAGTAAAACGTATAACGTTATGTAGCATATCAGTATATCGTATAACGTTATATTGCATATCAGGGTAACGTATAACGTTATATAGCATATCAGTATAACGTATAACGTTATATAGCAAACCAGTATAACGTATAACGTTATAAAGCATACAGCATAACGTATAACGTTATATAGCATATCAGTATGACGTATAACGTCATATAGCATACCAGTATAACGAATAATATTATGTAGCATATCAGGATGACGTATAACATCATATAGCATACCAGTATAACGTATAACGTTATATAGGATATCAGTATAACGTATAACGTTATGTAGTATTACGTTCTAGCGCAATACTTTATATAGCACATCAGTATAACGCATAACGTTATATAGCATATCAGTATAACGTATAACGTTATATAGCATTTCAGGATACCGTATAACGTTATATAGCATATCAGGATAACGTATAACGTTATATAGCATATCAAGATAACGTCTAACGTTATATATCATATCAGGGTAACGTATAACGTTATATAGCATATCAGTATCACGTATAACGTTATATAGCATACCAGTAAAACGTATAACGTTATGTAGCATATCAGTATATCGTATAACGTTATACAGCATATCAGGATAACGTGTAAAGTTATGTAGCACACCAGTATAACGTATAACGTTATATAGCATATCAGGATAACGTCTAACGTTATATTGCATATCAGGGTAACGTATAACGTTATATAGCATATCAGTATAACGTATAACGTTATATAGCATACCAGTATAACGTATAACGTTGTATAGCATATCCGGATAACGTATAACGTTGTATAGCATATCAGTCTAACGTGCAACGTCATATAGTATATCAGGATAACGTATAACGTTGTATAGCATATCAGTATAACGTATAACGTTATATAGCATGTCAGTATAACGTATAACGTTATATGGGATATCAGTATAACGTATGACGTTATAAGGTATTACGTTATAACGTATTACGTTATATAGCATATCAGTCTAACGTATAACGATATATAGTATATCAGTATAACGTATAACGTTGTATAGCATATCCGGATAACGTATAACGTTATATAGCATATCAGGATAACGTATAACGTTATATAGCATATCAGGATAACGTAAAACGTTATATAGCATATCAAGATAACGTATAACGTTTCATAGCAAATCAAGATAACGTATAACATTATATCATATGAGGATAACGTATAACGTTATATAGCATATCATGATAACGTATATCGTTATATAGCATATCAGGATAACGTATAGCGTTATATAGCATATCAGGATAACGTATATTGCTATATAGCTAATCACTATGACCTATAACGATATATAGCATGACGTTATAACGTATAAAATTATATAGCATGTCAGTATATCGAATAACGTTATATAGGATATCAGTATAACGTATAACGTTATATAGTATATCAGGAAAACGCATAACGTTTATATCACATCAGGATAACTTATAACGTCATATAGCATATCAGTATAACGTATAACGTTATATAGCATATCAGGGTAACGTATAACGTTATAAAGCATACAGGATAACGTATAACGTTATATAGCATATCAGTATAACGTATAACGTTATATAGCATTTCAGGATAACGTATAACGTTGTATAGCATATCAGGATAACGTATAACGTTATATAGCATATCAAGATAACGTCTAACGTTATATTGCATATCAGGGTAACGTATAACGTTATATAGCATATCAGTATCACGTATAACGTTATATAGCATACCAGTAAAACGTATAACGTTATGTAGCATATCAGTATATCGTATAACGTTATATTGCATATCAGGGTAACGTATAACGTTATAAAGCATACAGGATAACGTATAACGTTATATAGCATATCAGTATAACGTATAACGTTATATAGCATACCAGTATAACGAGTAATATTATGTAGCATATCAGGATGACGTATAACGTCATATAGCATACCAGTATAACGTATAACGTTATATAGGATATCAGTATAACGTAAAACGCTATATAGCATATCAAGACAACGTATAACGTTGTATAGCATATCAGGATAACGCAGAACGTTATATAGCTTATCAAGGATAACGTACAACGTTATATAGCATATCAGGATGACGTATTACGTTATATAGCATATCAGTATAACGTATAACGTTATATAGCATTTCAGGATAACGTATAACGTTGTATAGCATATCAGGATAACGTATAACGTTATATAGCATATCAAGATAACGTCTAACGTTATATTGCATATCAGGGTAACGTATAACGTTATATAGCATATCAGTATCACGTATAACGTTATATAGCATACCAGTAAAACGTATAACGTTATGTAGCATATCAGTATATCGTATAACGTTATATTGCATATCAGGGTAACGTATAACGTTATATAGCATATCAGTATAACGTATAACGTTATATAGCATACCAGTATAACGTATAACGTTATAAAGCATACAGGATAACGTATAACGTTATATAGCATATCAGTATAACGTATAACGTTATATAGCATACCAGTATAACGAATAATATTATGTAGCATATCAGGATGACGTATAACGTCATATAGCATACCAGTATAACGTATAACGTTATATAGGAGATCAGTATAACGTATAATGTTAAGTAGTATTACGTTCTAGCGCAATACTTTATATAGCACATCAGTATAACGCATAACGTTATATAGCATATCAGTATAACGTATAACGATTTATAGCATTTCAGGATACCGTATAACGTTATATAGCATATCAGGATAACGTATAACGTTATATAGCATATCAAGATAACGTCTAACGTTATATTGCATATCAGGGTAACGTATAACGTTATATAGCATATCAGTATCACGTATAACGTTATATAGCATACCAGTAAAACATATAACGTTATGTAGCATATCAGTATATCGTATAACGTTATACAGCATATCAGGATAACGTGTAAAGTTATATAGCACACCAGTATAACGTATAACGTTATATAGCATATCAGGATAACGTCTAACGTTATATTGCATATCAGGGTAACGTATAACGTTATATAGCATATCAGTATAACGTATAACGTTATATAGCATACCAGTATAACGTATAACGTTATAAAGCATACAGGATAACGTATAACGTTATATAGCATATCAGTATAACGTATAACGTTATATAGCATATCAGGATAACGTATAACGTCATATAGCATACCAGTAAAACGTATAACGTTATGTAGCATATTAGTATATCGTATAACGTTATACAGCATATCAGGATAACGTGTAAAGTTATACAGCACACCAGTATAACGTATAACGTTATATAGCATATCAGGATAACGTCTAACGTTATATTGCATATCAGGGTAACGTATAACGTTATATAGCATATCAGTATAACGTATAACGTTATATAGCATACCAGTATAACGTATAACGTTATAAAGCATACAGGATAACGTATAACGTTATATAGCATATCAGTATAACGTATAACGTTATATAGCATATCAGGATAACGTATAACGTCATATAGCATACCAGTATAGCGTATAACGTTATATAGGATATCAGTATAACGTATAACGTTATATAGCATACCAATATAACGTATAACGTTATATAGTATTACGTTATAGCGTATTACGTTATAGAGCATATGAGTATAACATATAACGTTATATAGCATATCAGGAAAACGTATAACGTTATATAGCATATCAGGATAACGTATAACGTTATATAGCATATCAGGGTAACGTATAACGTTATATAGCATATCAGTATAACGTATAACGTTATATAGCATACCAGTATAACGTATAACGTTATAAAGCATACAGGATAACGTATAACGTTATATGGCATATCAGTATAACGTATAACGTTATATTGCATACCAGTATAACGAATAATATTATGTAGCATATCAGGATGACGTCTAACGTCATATAGCATACCAGTATAACGTATAACGTTGTATAGGAAATCAGTATAACGTATAATGTTATGTAGTATTACGTTCTAGCGCAATACTTTATATAGCACATCAGTATAACGCATAACGTTATATAGCATATCAGTATAACGTATAACGTTATATAGCATTTCAGGATACCGTATAACGTTGTATAGCATATCAGTCTAACGTGCAACGTCATATAGTATATCAGGATAACGTATAACGTTGTATAGCATATCAGTATAACGTATAACGTTATATAGCATGTCAGTATAACGTATAACGTTATATGGGATATCAGTATAACGTATGACGTTATAAGGTATTACGTTATAGCGTATTACGTTATAAAGCATATCAGTATAACGTATGACGTTATAAGGTATTACGTCATAACGTATTGCGTTATATAGCATATCAGTATAACGTATGACGTTATAAGGTATTACGTTATAACGTATTACGTTATATAGCATATCAGTCTAACGTATAACGATATATAGTATATCAGTATAACGTATAACGTTGTATAGCATATCCGGATAACGTATAACGTTATATAGCATATCAGGATAACGTATAACGTTATATAGCATATCAGGATAACGTAAAACGTTATATAGCATATCAAGATAACGTATAACGTTTCATAGCAAATCAAGATAACGTATAACATTATATCATATGAGGATAACGTATAACGTTATATAGCATATCATGATAACGTATATCGTTATATAGCATATCAGGATAACGTATAGCGTTATATAGCATATCAGGATAACGTATATTGCTATATAGCTAATCACTATGACCTATAACGATATATAGCATGACGTTATAACGTATAACATTATATAGCATGTCAGTATATCGAATAACGTTATATAGGATATCAGTATAACGTATAACGTTATATAGTATATCAGGAAAACGCATAACGTTTATATCATATCAGGATAACTTATAACGTCATATAGCATATCAGTATAACGTATAACGTTATATAGCATATCAGTATCACGTATTACGTTATATAGCATACCAGTAAAACGTATAACGTTATGTAGCATATCAGTATATCGTATAACGTTATATTGCATATCAGGGTAACGTATAACGTTATATAGCATATCAGTATAACGTATAACGTTATATAGCATATCAGGATAACGTATAACGTCATATAGCATGCCAGTAAAACGTATAACGTTATGTAGCATATTAGTATATCGTATAACGTTATGCAGCATATCAGGATAACGTGTAAAGTTATATAGCACACCAGTATAACGTATAACGTTATATAGCATATCAGGATAACGTCTAACGTTATATTGCATATCAGGGTAACGTATAACGTTATATAGCATATCAGTATAACGTATAACGTTATATAGCATACCAGTATAACGTATAACGTTATAAAGCATACAGGATAACGTATAACGTTATATAGCATATCAGTATAACGTATAACGTTATATAGCATATCAGGATAACGTATAACGTCATATAGCATACCAATATAACGTATAACGTTATATAGTATTACGTTATAGCGTATTACGTTATAGAGCATATGAGTATAACATATAACGTTATATAGCATATCAGGATAACGTATAACGTTATATAGCATATCAGGATAACGTATAACGTTATGTAGCATATCAGGGTAACGTATAACGTTATATAGCATATCAGTATAACGTATAACGTTATATAGCATACCAGTATAACGTATAACGTTATAAAGCATACAGGATAACGTATAACGTTATATGGTATATCAGTATAACGTATAACGTTATATTGCATACCAGTATAACGAATAATATTATGTAGCATATCAGGATGACGTATAACGTCATATAGCATACCAGTATAACGTATAACGTTATATAGGAAATCAGTATAACGTATAATGTTATGTAGTATTACGTTCTAGCGCAATACTTTATATAGCACATCAGTATAACGCATAACGTTATATAGCATATCAGTATAACGTATAACGTTATATAGCATTTCAGGATACCGTATAACGTTATATAGCATATCAGGATAACGTATAACGTTATATAGCATATCAAGATAACGTCTAACGTTATATTGCATATCAGGGTAACGTATAACGTTATATAGCATATCAGTATCACGTATAACGTTATATAGCATACCAGTAAAACGTATAACGTTATGTAGCATATCAGTATATCGTATAACGTTATACAGCATATCAGGATAACGTGTAAAGTTATATAGCACACCAGTATAACGTATAACGTTATATAGCATATCAGGATAACGTCTAACGTTATATTGCATATCAGGGTAACGTATAACGTTATATAGCATATCAGTATAACGTATAACGTTATATAGCATACCAGTATAACGTATAACGTTATAAAGCATACAGGATAACGTATAACGTTATATAGCATATCAGTATAACGTATAACGTTATATAGCATATCAGGATAACGTATAACGTCATATATCATACCAGTATAGCGTATAACGTTATATAGGATATCAGTATAACGTATAACGTTATATAGCATACCAATATAACGTATAACGTTATATAGTATTACGTTATAGCGTATTACGTTATAGAGCATATGAGTATAACATATAACGTTATATAGCATATCAGGATAACGTATAACGTTATGTAGCATACCAGTATGACGTATAACGTTATGTAGCATACAGGATAACGTATAACGTTATATAGCATATCAGTATAACGTATAACGTTATATAGCATACCAGTATAACGAACAACGTTATATAGGATATCAGTATAACGTTTAACGTCATATAGTATTACGTTATATAGCACATCAGTATAACGTATAACGTTATATAGCATATCAGTATGACGTATAACGTTATACATCATATCAGGATAACGTATAACGTTATATAGCATATCAGGATAACGTATAACGTTGTATTGCATATCAGGATAACGTATAACGTTATATAGTATTACGTTATAACGTATAACGTTATATAGCATATCAGTATAACGTAAGACGCTATATAGCATATCAAGACAACGTATAACGTTGTATAGCATATCAGGATAACGTATAACGTTATATAGCATATCAGGATAACGTATAACGTTATATAGCATATCAAGATAACGTCTAACGTTATATTGCATATCAGGGTAACGTATAACGTTATATAGCATATCAGTATCACGTATAACGTTATATAGCATACCAGTAAAACGTATAACGTTATATAGTATTACGTTCTAGCGCAATACGTTATTTAGCACATCAGTATAACGCATAACGTAATATAGCTTATCAGTATAACGTACAACGTTATACAGCATATCAGGATAACGTATAACGTTATGTAGCATATCAGGATAACGTATAACGTCATATAGCATACCAATGTAACGTATAACGTTATATAGGATATCAGTATAACGTATAACGTTATATAGTATTACGTTATAACGTATAACGTTATATAGCATGTCAGTATAACGTATGACGTCTATATAGGATATCAGTATAACGTATAATGTTATAAGGTATTACGTTATAGCGTATTACGTTATATAGCATATCAGTATAACGTATGACGTTATAAGGTATTACGTTATAGCGTATTACGTTATATAGCATATCAGTATAACGTATAACGTCATATAGTATATCAGGATAACGTATAACGTTGTATAGCATATCAGGATAACGTATAACGTTATATAGCACATCAGTATAACGTAAAACGTTATATAGCATATCAAGATAACGTATAATGTTTTATTGCAAATCAAGATAACGTATAACATTATATAGCACATCAGGATAACGTACAACGATATATAGCATATCAGGATAACGTATATCGTTATATAGCATATCAGGATAACGCATAACGTTATATAGCATATCAAGATAACGTATAACGTTTTATAGCAAATCAAGATAACGTATAACATTATATTGCATATCCGGATAACGTATAACGTTATATAGCATATCAGGATAACGTGTAAAGTTATATAACATATCAGTATAACGTATAAAGTAATATAGCATATCAGTACAACGTATAACGTTATATAGTATTACGTTATAACGTATAACGATATATAGCATGACGTTATAACGATTAACGTTTCATAGCATGTCAGTATAACGTATAACGTTATATAGGATATCAGTATAACGTATAACGTTATAAGGTATTACGTGACAGCGTATTACGCTATATAGCATATCAGTCTAACGTATAACGTCATATAGTATATCAGGATAACGTATAACGTTGTATAGCTTATCAGGATAACGTATAACGTTATATAGCATATCAGTATAACGTAAAACGTTATATAGCATATCAAGATAACGTATAATGTTTTATTGCAAATCAAGATAACGTATAACATTATATAGCACATCAGGATAACGTATAACGATATATAGCATATCAGGATAACGTATATCGTTATATAGCATATCAGGATAACGCATAACGTTATATAGCATATCAGGATAACGCATAACGTTATATAGCATAACAGGATAACGTATAACGTCATATAGCATACCAGTATAACGTATAACGTTATATAGGATATCAGTATAACGTATAACGTTATATAGCATACCAATATAACGTATAACGTTATATAGTATTACGTTATAGCGTATTACGTTATAGAGCATATGAGTATAACGTATAACGTTATATAGCATTTCAGGATAACGTATAACGTTGTATAGCATATCAGGATAACGTATATCGTTATATAGCATATCAGGATAACGCATAACGTTATATAGCATATCAGGATAACGCATAACGTTATATAGCATATCAGGATAACGCATAACGTTATATAGCATAACAGGATAACGTATAACGTCATATAGCATACCAGTATAACGTATAACGTTATATAGGATATCAGTATAACGTATAACGTTATATAGTATTACGTTCTAGCGCAATACGTTATTTAGCACATCAGTATAACGCATAACGTAATATAGCTTATCAGTATAACGTACAACGTTATACAGCATATCAGGATAACGTATAACGTTATATAGCATGTCAGTATAACGTATAACGTCTATATAGGATATCAGTATAACGTATAATGTTATAAGGTATTACGTTATAGCGTATTACGTTATATAGCATATCAGTATAACGTATGACGTTATAAGGTATTACGTTATAGCGTATTACGTTATATAGCATATCAGTATAACGTATAACGTTATATACTACATCAGGATAACGTATAACATTGTATAGCATATCAGGATAACGTATAACGTTATATAGCATATCAGTATAACGTATAACGTTATATAGCATATCAGGATAACGTACAACGTTATATAGCATATCAGGATAACGTATATTGCTATTTAGCTAATCAGTATGAAGTATAACGATATGTAGCATTACGTTATAACGTATAACGTTTTGTAGCATACCAACGTAACGTATAACGTTATATAGCATACCAGTATAACGTATAACGTTATATACTATTACGTTATAGCGTATTACGTTATAGAGAATATTAGTATATCATATAACGTTATATAGCATATCAGTATAACGTATAACGTCATATAGCATATCAGGATATCGTATAACGTTATATAGCATATCAGGATAACGTGTAAAGTTATATAACATATCAGTACAACGTATCACGTTATATAGTATTACGTTATAACGTATAACGCTATATAGCATGACGTTATAACGATTAACGTTATATAGCATGTCAGTATAACGTATAACGTTATATAGCATATCAGTATAACGTATAACGTTATGTATTATACCAGTATAACGTATAACGTTATAAAGAATACAGGATAACGTATAACGTTATATAGCATATCAGAATAACGTATAACGTTATATAGCATACCAGTATAACGAATAATATTATGTAGCATATCAGGATGACGTATAACGTCATATAGCATACCAGTATAACGTATAACGTTATATAGGATATCAGTATAACGTATAACGTTATGTAGTATTACGTTCTAGCGCAATACTTTATATAGCACATCAGTATAACGCATAACGTTATATAGCATATCAGTATAACGTATAACGTTATATAGCATTTCAGTATAACGTATAACGTTATATAGCATATCAGAATAACGTATAACGTTATATAGCATACCAGTATAACGAATAATATTATGTAGCATATCAGGATAACGTCTAACGTTATATTGCATATCAGGGTAACGTATAACGTTATATAGCATATCAGGGTAACGTATAACGTTATATAGCATACCAGTAAAACGTATAACGTTATGTAGCATATCAGTATATCGTATAACGTTATACAGCATATCAGGATAACGTGTAAATTTATATAGCACACCAGTATAACGTATAACGTTATATAGCATATCAGGATAACGTCTAACGTTATATTGCATATCAGGGTAACGTATAACGTTATATAGCATATCAGTATAACGTATAACGTTATATAGCATATCAGTATAACGTATAACGTTATATAGCATATCAGTATAACGTATAACGTTATATAGCATATCAGTATAACGTATGACGTTATAAGGTATTACGTTATAGCGTATTACGTTATATAGCATATCAGTA
This sequence comes from Bombus sylvestris, assembly GCA_911622165.2. Classification (NCBI taxonomy): domain Eukaryota; kingdom Metazoa; phylum Arthropoda; class Insecta; order Hymenoptera; family Apidae; genus Bombus; species Bombus sylvestris. The sequence goes on along the minus strand of OU443146.1, from coordinate 8,225,886 downwards.
TAACGTATGACGTTATAAGGTATTACGTTATAACGTCTAACGTTATATAGCACATTAGTCTAACGTATAACGATATATATCATATCAGTATAACGTATAACGTTGTATAGCATATCCGGATAACGTATAACGTTATATAGCATGTCAGTATAACGTATAACGTTATATGGAATATCAGTATAACGTATGACGTTATAAGGTATTACGTTATAGCGTATTACGTTATATAGCATATCAGTATAACGTATGACGTTATAAGGTATTACGCTATAACGTATTACGTTATATAGCATATCAGTATAACGTATGACGTTATAAGGTATTACGTTATAACGTATTACGTTATATAGCATATCAGGCTAACGTATAACGATATATAGTATATCAGCATAACGTATAACGTTGTATAGCATATCCGGATAACGTATAACGTTATATAGCATATCAGGATAACGTATAACGTTATATAGCATATCAAGATAACGTATAACGTTATATAGCATATCAGAATAGCGTAAAACGTTATATAGCATACCAATATAACGTATAACGTTGTATAGCATATCCGGATAACGTATAACGTTATATAGCATATCAGGATAACGTATAACGTTATATAGCATATCAGGATAACGTAAAACGTTATATAGCATATCAAGATAACGTATAACGTTATATAGCATATCAGGATAACGTATAACGTTATATAGCATATCAGGATAACGTAAAACGTTATATAGCATATCAAGATAACGTATAACGTTATATAGCATATCAGTATAACGTATAACGTTATATAGCATACCAGTATAACGAATAATATTATGTAGCATATCAGGATGACGTATAACGTCATATAGCATACCAGTATAACGTATAACGTTATATAGGATATCAGTATAACGTATAACGTTATGTAGTATTACGTTCTAGCGCAATACTTTATATAGCACATCAGTATAACGCATAACGTTATATAGCATATCAGTATAACGTATAACGTTATATAGCATTTCAGGATACCGTATAACGTTATATAGCATATCAGGATAACGTATAACGTTGTATAGCATATCAAGATAACGTCTAACGTTATATTGCATATCAGGGTAACGTATAACGTTATATAGCATATCAGTATCACGTATAAGGTTATATAGCATACCAGTAAAACGTATAACGTTATGTAGCATATCAGTATATCGTATAACGTTATACAGCATATCAGGATAACGTGTAAATTTATATAGCACACCAGTATAACGTATAACGTTATATAGCATATCAGGATAACGTCTAACGTTATATTGCATATCAGGGTAACGTATAACATTATATAGCACATCAGGATAACGTACAACGATATATAGCATATCAGGATAACGTATATCGTTATATAGCATATCAGGATAACGCATAACGTTATATAGCATATCAAGATAACGTATAACGTTTTATAGCAAATCAAGATAATGTATAACATTATATTGCATATCCGGATAACGTATAACGTTATATAGCATATCAGGATAACGTGTAAAGTTATATAACATATCAGTATAACGTATAAAGTAATATAGCATATCAGTACAACGTATAACGTTATATAGTATTACGTTATAACGCATAACGATATGTAGCATGACGTTATAACGATTAACGTTTCATAGCATGTCAGTATAACGTATAACGTTATATAGGATATCAGTATAACGTATAACGTTATAAGGTATTACGTGACAGCGTATTACGCTTTATAGCATATCAGTCTAACGTATAACGTCATATAGTATGTCAGGATAACGTATAACGTTGTATAGCATATCAGGATAACGTATAACGTTATATAGCATATCAGTATAACGTAAAACGTAATATAGCATATCAAGATAACGTATAATGTTTTATTGCAAATCAAGATAACGTATAACATTATATAGCACATCAGGATAACGTATAACGATATATAGCATATCAGGATAACGTAAAACGTTATATAGCATATCAAGATAACGTATAACGTTATATAGCATATCAGTATAACGTATAACGTTATATAGCATACCAGTATAACAAAATAATATTATGTAGCATATCAGGATGACGTATAACGTCATATAGCATACCAGTATAACGTATAACGTTATATAGGATATCAGTATAACGTATAACGTTATGTAGTATTACGTTCTAGCGCAATACTTTATATAGCACATCAGTATAACGCATAACGTTATATAGCATATCAGTATAACGTATAACGTTATATAGCATTTCAGGATACCGTATAACGTTATATAGCATATCAGGATAACGTATAACGTTATATAGCATATCAAGATAACGTCTAACGTTATATTGCATATCAGGGTAACGTATAACGTTATATAGCATATCAGTATCACGTATAAGGTTATATAGCATACCAGTAAAACGTATAACGTTATGTAGCATATCAGTATATCGTATAACGTTATACAGCATATCAGGATAACGTGTAAATTTATATAGCACACCAGTATAACGTATAACGTTATATAGCATATCAGGATAACGTCTAACGTTATATTGCATATCAGGGTAACGTATAACATTATATAGCACATCAGGATAACGTACAACGATATATAGCATATCAGGATAACGCATAACGTTATATAGCATATCAGGATAACGCATAACGTTATATAGCATAACAGGATAACGTATAACGTCATATAGCATACCAGTATAACGTATAACGTTATATAGGATATCAGTATAACGTATAACGTTATATAGCATACCAATATAACGTATAACGTTATATAGTATTACGTTATAGCGTATTACGTTATAGAGCATATGAGTATAACGTATAACGTTATATAGCATTTCAGGATAACGTATAACGTTGTATAGCATATCAGGATAACGTATATCATTATATAGCATATCAGTATAACGCATAACGTTATATAGCATATCAGGATAACGCATAACGTTATATAGCATAACAGGATAACGTATAACGTCATATAGCATACCAGTATAACGTATAACGTTATATAGGATATCAGTATAACGTATAACGTTATATAGTATTACGTTCTAGCGCAATACGTTATTTAGCACATCAGTATAACGCATAACGTAATATAGCTTATCAGTATAACGTACAACGTTATACAGCATATCAGGATAACGTATAACGTTATATAGCATGTCAGTATAACGTATAACGTCTATATAGGATATCAGTATAACGTATAATGTTATAAGGTATTACGTTATAGCGTATTACGTTATATAGCATATCAGTATAACGTATGACGTTATAAGGTATTACGTTATAGCGTATTACGTTATATAGCATATCAGTATAACGTATAACGTTATATACTACATCAGGATAACGTATAACGTTGTATAGCATATCAGGATAACGTATAACGTTATATAGCATATCAGTATAACGTATAACGTTATATAGCATATCAGTATAACGTATAACGTTATATAGCATATCAGTATAACGTAAAACGTTATATAGCATATCACGATAACGTATAACGTTTTATAGCAAATCAAGATAACGTATAACATTATATAGCATATCAGGATAACGTATAACGTTATATAGCATTTCAGGATAACGTATATCGTTATATAGCATATCAGGATAACGTACAACGTTATATAGCATATCAGGATAACGTATATTGCTATTTAGCTAATCAGTATGAAGTATAACGATATGTAGCATTACGTTATAACGTACAACGTTATGTAGCATACCAACGTAACGTATAACGTTATATAGCATACCAGTATAACGTATAACGTTATATACTATTACGTTATAGCGTATTACGTTATAGAGAATATTAGTATATCATATAACGTTATATAGCATATCAGGATAACGTATAACGTTATATAGCATATCAGCAAACGTATAACGTTATGTAGCATATCAGGATAACGTATAACCTTATATATAGTATATCAGTATAACGTATAACGTTGTATAGCATATCCGGATAACGTATAACGTTATATAGTATTACGTTCTAGCGCAATACGTTATTTAGCACATCAGTATAACGCATAACGTAATATGGCATATCAGTATAACGTATAACGTTATACAGAATATCAGGATAATATATAACGTTATGTAGCAGATCAGGATAACGTATAACGTCATATAGCATACCAATGAAACGTATAACGTTATATAGGATATCAGTATAACGTATAACGTTATATAGTATTACGTTATAACGTATAATGTTATATAGCATGTCAGTATAACGTATAACGTCATATAGCATATCAGGATATCGTATAACGTTATATAGCATATCAGGATAACGTGTAAAGTTATATAACATATCAGTACAACGTATCACGTTATATAGTATTACGTTATAACGTATAACGCTATATAGCATGACGTTATAACGATTAACGTTATATAGCATGTCAGTATAACGTATAACGTTATATAGCATATCAGTATAACGTATAACGTTATATAGCATACCAGTATAACGTATAACGTTATAAAGCATACAGGATAACGTATAACGTTATATAGCATATCAGAATAACGTATAACGTTATATAGCATACCAGTATAACGAATAATATTATGTAGCATATCAGGATGACGTATAACGTCATATAGCATACCAGTATAACGTATAACGTTATATAGGATATCAGTATAACGTATAACGTTATGTACTATTACGTTCTAGCGCAATACTTTATATAGCACATCAGTATAACGCATAACGTTATATAGCATATCAGTATAACGTATAACGTTATATAGCATTTCAGGATACCGTATATCGTTATATAGCATATCAGGATAACGTATAACGTTATATAGCATATCAAGATAACGTCTAACGTTATATTGCATATCAGGGTAACGTATAACGTTATATAGCATATCAGTATCACGTATAAGGTTATATAGCATACCAGTAAAACGTATAACGTTATGTAGCATATCAGTATATCGTATAACGTTATACAGCATATCAGGATAACGTGTAAATTTATATAGCACACCAGTATAACGTATAACGTTATATAGCATATCAGGATAACGTCTAACGTTATATTGCATATCAGGGTAACGTATAACGTTATATAGCATATCAGTATAACGTATAACGTTATATAGCATATCAGTATAACGTATAACGTTATATAGCATATCAGTATAACGTATGATGTTATAAGGTATTACGTTATAGCGTATTACGTTATATAGCATATCAGTATAACGTATGACGTTATAAGGTATTACGTTATAACGTCTAACGTTATATAGCACATCAGTCTAACGTATAACGATATATATCATATCAGTATAACGTATAACGTTGTATAGCATATCCGGATAACGTATAACGTTATATAGCATATCAGTCTAGAGTGTAACGTCATATAGTATATCAGGATAACGTATAACGTTGTATAGCATATCAGGATAACGTATAACGTTATATAGCATGTCAGTATAACGTATAACGTTATATGGAATATCAGTATAACGTATGACGTTATAAGGTATTACGTTATAGCGTGTTACGTTATATAGCATATCAGTATAACGTATGACGTTATAAGGTATTACGCTATAACGTATTACGTTATATAGCATATCAGTATAACGTATGACGTTATAAGGTATTACGTTATAACGTATTACGTTATATAGCATATCAGTCTAACGTATAACGATATATAGTATATCAGCATAACGTATAACGTTGTATAGCATATCCGGATAACGTATAACGTTATATAGCATATCAGGATAACGTATAACGTTATATAGCATATCAGGATAACGTAAAACGTTATATAGCATATCAAGATAACGTATAACGTTATATAGCATATCAGAATAGCGTAAAACGTTATATAGCATACCAATATAACGTATAACGTTGTATAGCATATCCGGATAACGTATAACGTTATATAGCATATCAGGATAACGTATAACGTTATATAGCATATCAGGATAACGTAAAACGTTATATAGCATATCAAGATAACGTATAACGTTATATAGCATATCAGGATAACGTATAACGTTATATAGCATATCAGGATAACGTAAAACGTTATATAGCATATCAAGATAACGTATAACGTTATATAGCATATCAGTATAACGTATAACGTTATATAGCATACCAGTATAACGAATAATATTATGTAGCATATCAGGATGACGTATAACGTCATATAGCATACCAGTATAACGTATAACGTTATATAGGATATCAGTATAACGTATAACGTTATGTAGTATTACGTTCTAGCGCAATACTTTATATAGCACATCAGTATAACGCATAACGTTATATAGCATATCAGTATAACGTATAACGTTATATAGCATTTCAGGATACCGTATAACGTTATATAGCATATCAGGATAACGTATAACGTTATATAGCATATCAAGATAACGTCTAACGTTATATTGCATATCAGGGTAACGTATAACGTTATATAGCATATCAGTATCACGTATAAGGTTATATAGCATACCAGTAAAACGTATAACGTTATGTAGCATATCAGTATATCGTATAACGTTATACAGCATATCAGGATAACGTGTAAATTTATATAGCACACCAGTATAACGTATAACGTTATATAGCATATCAGGATAACGTCTAACGTTATATTGCATATCAGGGTATCGTATAACGTTATATAGCATATCAGTATAACGTATAACGTTATATAGCATATCAGTATAACGTCTAACGTTATATAGCATATCAGTATAACGTATGACGTTATAAGGTATTACGTTATAGCGTATTACGTTATACAGCATATCAGTATAACGTATAACGTTATAAGGTATTACGTTATAACGTCTAACGTTATATAGCACATCAGTCTAACGTATAACGATATATATCATATCAGTATAACGTATAACGTTGTATAGCATATCCGGATAACGTATAACGTTATATAGCATGTCAGTATAACGTATAACGTTATATGGAATATCAGTATAACGTATGACGTTATAAGGTATTACGTTATAGCGTATTACGTTATATAGCATATCAGTATAACGTATGACGTTATAACGTATTACGCTATAACGTATTACGTTATATAGCATATCAGTATATTGTATGACGTTATAAGGTATTACGTTATAACGTATTACGTTATATAGCATATCAGTCTAACGTATAACGATATATAGTATATCAGCAATAACGTATAACGTTGTATAGCATATCCGGATAACGTATAACGTTATATAGCATATCAGGATAACGTATAACGTTATATAGCATATCAGGATAACGTAAAACGTTATATAGCATATCAAGATAACGTATAACGTTATATAGCATATCAGAATAGCGTAAAACGTTATATAGCATACCAATATAACGTATAACGTTGTATAGCATATCCGGATAACGTATAACGTTATATAGCATATCAGGATAACGTATAACGTTATATAGCATATCAGGATAACGTAAAACGTTATATAGCATATCAAGATAACGTATAACGTTATATAGCATATCAGAATAGCGTAAAACGTTATATAGCATACCAATATAACGTATAACGTTATATAGTATTACGTTATAGCGTATTACGTTATATAGCATATCAGTATAACGTATGACGTTATAAGTTATTACGTTATACCGTATTACGTTATATAGCATATCAGTCTAACGTGTAACGTCATTTAGTATATCAGGATAACGTATAACGTTTTATAGCAAATCAAGATAACGTATAACATTATATTGCATATCAGGATAACGTATAACGTTATATAGCATATTAGTCTAACGTGTAACGTCACATAGTATATCAGTATAACGTATAACGTTATGTAGTATTACGTTCTAGCGCAATACTTTATATAGCACATCAGTATAACGCATAACGTTATATAGCATATCAGTATAACGTATAACGTTATATAGCATTTCAGGATACCGTATAACGTTATATAGCATATCAAGATAACGTATAACGTTATATAGCATATCAGAATAGCGTAAAACGTTATATAGCATACCAATATAACGTATAACGTTATATAGTATTACGTTATAGCGTATTACGTTATATAGCATATCAGTATAACGTATGACGTTATAAGGTATTACGTTATAGCGTATTACGTTATATAGAATATCAGTCTAACGTGTAACGTCATATAGTATATCAGGATAACGTATAACGTTGTATAGCATATCAGGATAACGTATAACGTTATATAGCATATCAGTATAACGTATAACGTTATATTGCATATCAGGATAACGTATAACGTTATATAGCATATCAGTCTAACGTGTAACGTCATATAGTATATCAGTATAACGTATAACGTTATGTAGTATTACGTTCTAGCGCAATACTTTATATAGCACATCAGTATAACGCATAACGTTATATAGCATATCAGTATAACGTATAACGTTATATAGCATTTCAGGATACCGTATAACGTTATATAGCATATCAAGATAACGTATAACCTTATATAGCATATCAGAATAGCGTAAAACGTTATATAGCATACCAATATAACGTATAACGTTATATAGTATTACGTTATAGCGTATTACGTTATATAGCATATCAGTATAACGTATGACGTTATAAGGTATTACGTTATAGCGTATTACGTTATATAGAATATCAGTCTAACGTGTAACGTCATATAGTATATCAGGATAACGTATAACGTTGTATAGCATATCAGGATAACGTATAACGTTATATAGCATATCAGTATAACGTATAACGTTATATTGCATATCAGGATAACGTATAACGTTATATAGCATATCAGTCTAACGTGTAACGTCATATAGTATATCAGGATAACGTATAACGTTGTATAGCATATCAGGATAACGTATAACGTTATATAGCATATCAGTATAACGTATAACGTTATATAGGATATCAGTATAACGTATAACGTTATATAGCATGTCAAGATAACGTATTACGTTTTATAGCAAATCAAGATAACGTATAACATTATATTGCATAACAGGATAACGTATAACGTTATATAGCATATCAGGATAACGTGTAAATTTATATAACATATCAGTATAACGTATAAAGTAATATAGCATATCAGTACAACGTATAACGTTATACAGGATATCAGTATATCGTATAACGTTATATAGTATTACGTTATAACGTATAACGATATATAGCATGACGTTATAGCGATTAACGTTTTATAGCATGTCAGTATAACGTATAACGTTATATAGGATATCAGTATATCGTATAACGTTATATAGTATTACGTTATAGCGTATTACGTTATAGAGCATATGAGTATAACATATAACGTTATATAGCATATCAGGATAACGTATAACGTTATATGGCATATCAGGATAACGTATAACGTTATGTAGCATATCAGGGTAACGTATAACGTTATATAGCATATCAGTATAACGTATAACGTTATACAGGATATCAGTATATCGTATAACGTTATATAGTATTACGTTATAACGTATAACGATATATAGCATGACGTTATAGCGATTAACGTTTTATAGCATGTCAGTATAACGTATAACGTTATATAGGATATCAGTATATCGTATAACGTTATATAGTATTACGTTATAACGTATAACGATATATAGCATGACGTTATAACGATTAACGTTATATAGCATGTCAGTATAACGTGTAACTTTATGTAGCATACCAATATAACGTATAACGTTATATAGCATACCAGTATAACGTATAACGTTATATAGCATACCAGTATAACGTATAACGTTATATAGCATACCAGTATAACGTATAACGTTATATAGTATTACGTTATAGCGTATAACGTTATAGAGAATATGAGTATAACATATAACGTTATATAGCATATCAGGATAACGTATAACGTTATATAGCATACCAGTATAACGTATAACGTTATATAGTATTACGTTATAGCGTATAACGTTATAGAGAATATGAGTATAACATATAACGTTATATAGCATATCAGGATAACGTATAACGTTATATAGCATATCCGTATAACGTATAACGTTATATAGCATATCAGGAAAACGTATAACGTTATGTAGCATATCAGGATAACGTATAACGTCATATAGCATACCAATGTAACGTATAACGTTATATAGGATATCAGTATAACGTATAACGTTATATAGTATTACGTTATAACGTATAACGTTATATAGCATGTACGTATAACGTATAACGTTATATAGTATTACGTTATAACGTATAACGTTATATAGCATGTCAGTATAACGTATAACGTTATATAGCATATCAGCATAACGTATAACGTTATATAGTATTGCGTTCTAGCGCATTACGTTATATAGCACATCAGTATTGCGCATAACGTAATATAGCATATCAGTATAACATATAAAGTAATATTCCATATCAGTACAACGTATAACGTTATATAGTATTACGTTATCACGTATAACGATATATAGCATGACGTTATAACGAGTAACGTTATATAGCATATCAGCATAACGTATAACGTTATATAGTATTGCGTTCTAGCGCATTACGTTATATAGCACATCAGTATTGCGCATAACGTAATATAGCATATCAGTATAACGTATAACGTTATACAGCATATCAGGATAACGTATAAGGTTATGTAGCATATCAGGATAACGTATAACGTCATATAGCATACCAATGTAACGTATAACGTTATATAGGATATCAGTATAACGTATAACGTTATATAGTATTACGTTATAACGCAAAACGTTATATAGCATGTCAGTATAACGTATAACGTCATATAGCATATCAGGATATCGTATAACGTTATATAGTATTACGTTATAACGTATAACGATATATACATAGACGTTATAACGATTAACGTTATATAGCATGTGAGTATAACGTATAACGTTATATAGGATATCAGTATAACGTATAATGTTATAAGGTAGTACGTTATAGCGTATTACGTTATATAGCATATCAGTATAACGTATGACGTTATAAGGTATTACGTTATAGCGTATTACGATATATAGCATATCAGTCTAACGTATAACGTTATATACTATATCAGGATAACGTATAACGTTGTATAGCATATCAGGATAACGTATAACGTTATATAGCATATCGGTATAACGTATAACGTTATATAGCATATCAGTATAACGTATAACGTTATATAGCATATCAGTATAACGTAAAACGTTATATAGCATATCACGATAACGTATAACGTTTTATAGCAAATCAAGGTAACGTATAACATTATATAGCATATCAGGATAACGTATAACGTTATATAGCATATCAGGGTAACGTATATCGTTATATAGCATATCAGGATAACGTATAACTTTATATAGCATATCAGGATAACGTATATTGCTATTTAGCTAATCAGTATGACGTATAACTATATGTAGCATTACGTTATAACGTATAACGTTATGTTGCATACCAACATAACGTATAACGTTATATAGCATACCAGTATAACGTATAACGTTATATACTATTACGTTATAGCGTATTACGTTATAGAGAATATTAGTATAACATGTAACGTTATATAGCATATCAGGATAACGTATAACGTTATACAGCATATCAGCAAACGTATAACGTTATGTAGCATATCAGGATAACGTATAACCTTATGTAGCGTATCAGGATGACGTATAACGTCATATAGCATACCAGTATAACGTATAACGTTATATAGGATATCAGTATAACGTATAACGTTATATAGTATTACGTTCTAGCGCAATACGTTATTTAGCACATCAGTATAACGTATAACGCTATACAGCATATCAGGATAATGTATAACGTTATGTTGCATATCAGGATAACGTATAACGTCATATAGCATACCAATGTAACGTATAACGTTATATAGGATATCAGTATAACGTATAACGTTATATAGTATTACGTTATAACGTATAATATTATATAGCATGTCAGTGTATCGTATAAAGTCATATAGCATATCAGGATATCGTATCACGTTATATAGCATATCAGGATAACGTGTAAAGTTATATAACATATCAGTATAACGTATAAAGTAATGTAGCATATCAGAACAACGTATAACGTTATATAGTATTACGTTATAACGTATAACGATATATAGCATGACGTTATAACGATTAACGTTATATAGCATGTCAGTATAACGTATAACGTTATAGAGGATATCAGTATAACGTATAATGTTATAAGGTATTACGTTATAGCGTATTACGTTATATAGCATATCAGTATAACGTATGACGTTATAAGGTATTACGTTATAGCGTATTACGTTATATAGCATATCAGTCTAACGTATAACGTTATATACTATATCAGGATAACGTATAACGTTGTATAGCATATCAGGATAACGTATAACGTTATATAGCATATCAGTATAACGTATAACGTTATATAGCATATCAGTATAACGTATAACGTTATATAGCATATCAGTATAACGTATAACGTTATATAGCATTTCAGTATAACGTAAAACGTTATATAGCATATCACGATAACGTCTAACGTTATATAGCATACCAGTATAACGTATAACGTTATATAGTATTACGTTATAGCGTATAACGTTATAGAGAATATGAGTATAACATATAACGTTACATAGCATATCAGGATAACGTATAACGTTATATAGCATATCAGGATAACGTATAACGTTATATAGCATACCAGTATAACGTATAACGTTATATAGTATTACGTTATAGCGTATAACGTTATAGAGAATATGAGTATAACATATAACGTTACATAGCATATCAGGATAACGTATAACGTTATATAGCATATCAGGATAACGTATAACGTTATATAGCATATCAGGATAACGTATAACGTTATATAGCATATCAGTATAACGTATAACGTTATATAGCAAACCAATATAACATATAACGTTATATAGCATATCAGGATAACGTATAACGTTATATAGCATATCAGGATATCGTATAGCGTTATGTAGCATATCAGGATAACGTATAACGTCATATAGCATACCAATGTAACGTATAACGTTATATAGGATATCAGTATAACGTATAACGTTATATAGTATAACGTTATAACGTATAACATTTTATAGCATGTCAGTATACCGTATGACGTCATATAGCATATCAGGATATCGTATAACGTTATATAGCATATCAGGATAACGTATAAAGTTATATAACATATCAGTATAACGTATAAAGTAATATAGCGTATCAGCACAACGTATAACGTTATAAGGTATTGCGTTATAGCGTATTACGTTATATAGCATATCAGTCTAACGTATAACGTTATATACTATATCAGGATAACGTATAACATTGTATAGCATATCAGGATAACGTATAACGTTATATATTATATCAGTATAACGTATAACGTTATATAGCATATCAGGATAACGTTTATTGCTATTAAGCTAATCAGTATGACGTATAACGATATATAGCATTACGTTATAACGTATAACGTTATGTAGCATACCAATATAACGTATAACGTTATATAGCATACCAGTATAACGTATAACGTTATATAGCATATCAGGATAACGTATAACGTTATATAGTATTACGTTATAGCGTATTACGTTGTAGAGCATATGAGTATAACATATAACGTTATATAGCATATCAGGATAACGTATAACGTTATATAGCATATCAGGATATCGTATAGCGTTATGTAGCATATCAGGATAACGTATAACGTCATATAGCATACCAATGTAACGTATAACGTTATATAGGATATCAGTATAACGTATAACGTTATATAGTGTAACGTTATAAAGTATAACATTATATAGCATGTCACTATAACGTATAACGTCATATAGCATATCAGGATATCGTATAACGTTATATAGCATATCAGGATAACGTATAAAGTTATATAACATATCAGTATAACGTATAAAGTAATATAGCATATCAGCACATCGTATAACGTTATAAGGTATTGCGTTATAGCGTATTACGTTATATAGCATATCAGTCTAACGTATAACGTTATATACTATATCAGGATAACGTATAACATTGTATAGCATATCAGGATAACGTATAACGTTATATATTATATCAGTATAACGTATAACGTTATATAGCATATCAGGATAACGTTTATTGCTATTAAGCTAATCAGTATGACGTATAACGATATATAGCATTACGTTATAACGTATAACGTTATGTAGCATACCAATATAACGTATAACGTTATATAGCATACCAGTATAACGTATAACGTTATATAGCATACCAGTATAACGTATAACGTTATATAGTATTACGTTATAGCGTATAACGGTATAGAGAATATGAGTATAACATATAACGTTATATAGCATATCAGGATAACGTATAACGTTATATAGCATATCAGGATAACGTGTAAAGTTATATAACATATCAGTATAACGTATAAAGTAATATACCATATCAGTACAACGTATAACGTTATATAGTATTACGTTATAACGTATAACGATATATAGCATACCAGTATAACGTATAACGTTATATAGTATTACGTTATAGCGTATAACGTTATATAGCATACCAGTATAACGTATAACGTTATATTGCATACCAGTATAACGTATAACGTTATATAGCATATCAGGATAACGTATAACGTTATATAGCATACCACTATAACGTATAACGTTATATAGCATACCAGTATAACGTATAACGTTATATAGTATTACGTTATAGCGTATAACGTTATATAGCATATCAGTCTAACGTATAACGTTATATACTATATCAGGATAACGTGTAACGTTGTATAGCATATCAGTATAACGTATAACGTTATATAGCATATCAGTATAACGTATAACGTTATATAGCATATCAGGATAGCGTATATTGCTATTTAGCTAATCAGTATGACGTATAACGATATATAGCATACCAGTATAACGTATAACGTTATATAGTATTACGTTATAGCGTATAACGTTATAGAGAATATGAGTATAACATATAACGTTATATAGCATATCAGGATAACATATAACGTTATATAGCATATCAGGATAACGTATAACGTTATATAGCATACCAGTATAACTTATAACGTTATATAGTATTACGTTATAGCGTATAACGTTATAGAGAATATGAGTATAACATATAACGTTATATAGCATATCAGGTTAACGTATAACGTTATATAGCATATCAGGATAACGTATAACGTTATATAGCATATCAGGATAACGTATAACGTTATATAGCATATCAGGATAACGTATAACGTTATATAGCATATCAGGATAACGTATAACGTTATATAGTATTACGTTATAACGTATAACGATATATAGCATGACGTTATAACGCATAACGTTATATAGCATACCAGTATAACGTATAACGTTATATAGCATATCAGGATAACGTATAACGTCATATAGCATACCAGTGTAACGTATAACGTTATATAGGATATCAGTATAACGTATAACGTTATATGGTATTATGTTACAGCGTATAATGTTATAGAGAATATGAGTATAACATATAACGTTATATAGCATATCAGGATAACATATAACGTTATATAGCATACCAGTATAACGTATAACGTTATATAGCATACCAGTATAACGTATAACGTTATATAGGATACCAGTATAACGTATGACGTTATATAGTATTACGTTATAGCGTATAACGTTATAGAGAATATGAGTATAACATATAGCGTTATATAGCATATCAGGATAACGTATAACGTTATATAGCATACCAGTATAACGTATAACGTTATATAGTATTACGTTATAGCGTATAACGTTATAGAGAATATGAGTATAACATATAACGTTATATAGCATATCAGGATAACGTATAACGTTATATAGCATATCAGTATAACGTATAACGTTATATAGCATACCAGTGTAACGTATAACGTTATATATTATATCAGTATAACGTATAACGTTATATAGCATATCAGGATAACGTTTATTGCTATTAAGCTAATCAGTATGACGTATAACGATATATAGCATTACGTTATAACGTATAACGTTATGTAGCATACCAATATAACGTATAACGTTATATAGCATACCAGTATAACGTATAACGTTATATAGCATATCAGGATAACGTATAACGTTATATAGTATTACGTTATAGCGTATTACGTTGTAGAGCATATGAGTATAACATATAACGTTATATAGCATATCAGGATAACGTATAACGTTATATAGCATATCCGTATAACGTATAACGTTATATAGCATATCAGGAAAACGTATAACGTTATGTAGCATATCAGGATAACGTATAACGTCATATAGCATACCAATGTAACGTATAACGTTATATAGGATATCAGTATAACGTATAACGTTATATAGTATTACGTTATAACGTATAACGTTATATAGCATGTACGTATAACGTATAACGTTATATAGTATTACGTTATAACGTATAACGTTATATAGCATGTCAGTATAACGTATAACGTTATATAGCATATCAGCATAACGTATAACGTTATATAGTATTGCGTTCTAGCGCATTACGTTATATAGCACATCAGTATTGCGCATAACGTAATATAGCATATCAGTATAACATATAAAGTAATATTCCATATCAGTACAACGTATAACGTTATATAGTATTACGTTATCACGTATAACGATATATAGCATGACGTTATAACGAGTAACGTTATATAGCATATCAGCATAACGTATAACGTTATATAGTATTGCGTTCTAGCGCATTACGTTATATAGCACATCAGTATTGCGCATAACGTAATATAGCATATCAGTATAACGTATAACGTTATACAGCATATCAGGATAACGTATAAGGTTATGTAGCATATCAGGATAACGTATAACGTCATATAGCATACCAATGTAACGTATAACGTTATATAGGATATCAGTATAACGTATAACGTTATATAGTATTACGTTATAACGCAAAACGTTATATAGCATGTCAGTATAACGTATAACGTCATATAGCATATCAGGATATCGTATAACGTTATATAGTATTACGTTATAACGTATAACGATATATACATAGACGTTATAACGATTAACGTTATATAGCATGTGAGTATAACGTATAACGTTATATAGGATATCAGTATAACGTATAATGTTATAAGGCAGTACTTTATAGCGTATTACGTTATATAGCATATCAGTATAACGTATGACGTTATAAGGTATTACGTTATAGCGTATTACGATATATAGCATATCAGTCTAACGTATAACGTTATATACTATATCAGGATAACGTATAACGTTGTATAGCATATCAGGATAACGTATAACGTTATATAGCATATCGGTATAACGTATAACGTTATATAGCATATCAGTATAACGTATAACGTTATATAGCATATCAGTATAACGTAAAACGTTATATAGCATATCACGATAACGTATAACGTTTTATAGCAAATCAAGGTAACGTATAACATTATATAGCATATCAGGATAACGTATAACGTTATATAGCATATCAGGGTAACGTATATCGTTATATAGCATATCAGGATAACGTATAACTTTATATAGCATATCAGGATAACGTATATTGCTATTTAGCTAATCAGTATGACGTATAACTATATGTAGCATTACGTTATAACGTATAACGTTATGTAGCATACCAACATAACGTATAACGTTATATAGCATACCAGTATAACGTATAACGTTATATACTATTACGTTATAGCGTATTACGTTATAGAGAATATTAGTATAACATGTAACGTTATATAGCATATCAGGATAACGTATAACGTTATACAGCATATCAGCAAACGTATAACGTTATGTAGCATATCAGGATAACGTATAACCTTATGTAGCGTATCAGGATGACGTATAACGTCATATAGCATACCAGTATAACGTATAACGTTATATAGGATATCAGTATAACGTATAACGTTATATAGTATTACGTTCTAGCGCAATACGTTATTTAGCACATCAGTATAACGTATAACGCTATACAGCATATCAGGATAATGTATAACGTTATGTTGCATATCAGGATAACGTATAACGTCATATAGCATACCAATGTAACGTATAACGTTATATAGGATATCAGTATAACGTATAACGTTATATAGTATTACGTTATAACGTATAATATTATATAGCATGTCAGTGTATCGTATAAAGTCATATAGCATATCAGGATATCGTATCACGTTATATAGCATATCAGGATAACGTGTAAAGTTATATAACATATCAGTATAACGTATAAAGTAATGTAGCATATCAGAACAACGTATAACGTTATATAGTATTACGTTATAACGTATAACGATATATAGCATGACGTTATAACGATTAACGTTATATAGCATGTCAGTATAACGTATAACGTTATAGAGGATATCAGTATAACGTATAATGTTATAAGGTATTACGTTATAGCGTATTACGTTATATAGCATATCAGTATAACGTATGACGTTATAAGGTATTACGTTATAGCGTATTACGTTATATAGCATATCAGTCTAACGTATAACGTTATATACTATATCAGGATAACGTATAACGTTGTATAGCATATCAGGATAACGTATAACGTTATATAGCATATCAGTATAACGTATAACGTTATATAGCATATCAGTATAACGTATAACGTTATATAGCATATCAGTATAACGTATAACGTTATATAGCATTTCAGTATAACGTAAAACGTTATATAGCATATCACGATAACGTCTAACGTTATATAGCATACCAGTATAACGTATAACGTTATATAGTATTACGTTATAGCGTATAACGTTATAGAGAATATGAGTATAACATATAACGTTACATAGCATATCAGGATAACGTATAACGTTATATAGCATATCAGGATAACGTATAACGTTATATAGCATACCAGTATAACGTATAACGTTATATAGTATTACGTTATAGCGTATAACGTTATAGAGAATATGAGTATAACATATAACGTTACATAGCATATCAGGATAACGTATAACGTTATATAGCATATCAGGATAACGTATAACGTTATATAGCATATCAGGATAACGTATAACGTTATATAGCATATCAGTATAACGTATAACGTTATATAGCAAACCAATATAACATATAACGTTATATAGCATATCAGGATAACGTATAACGTTATATAGCATATCAGGATATCGTATAGCGTTATGTAGCATATCAGGATAACGTATAACGTCATATAGCATACCAATGTAACGTATAACGTTATATAGGATATCAGTATAACGTATAACGTTATATAGTATAACGTTATAACGTATAACATTTTATAGCATGTCAGTATACCGTATAACGTCATATAGCATATCAGGATATCGTATAACGTTATATAGCATATCAGGATAACGTATAAAGTTATATAACATATCAGTATAACGTATAAAGTAATATAGCGTATCAGCACAACGTATAACGTTATAAGGTATTGCGTTATAGCGTATTACGTTATATAGCATATCAGTCTAACGTATAACGTTATATACTATATCAGGATAACGTATAACATTGTATAGCATATCAGGATAACGTATAACGTTATATATTATATCAGTATAACGTATAACGTTATATAGCATATCAGGATAACGTTTATTGCTATTAAGCTAATCAGTATGACGTATAACGATATATAGCATTACGTTATAACGTATAACGTTATGTAGTATACCAATATAACGTATAACGTTATATAGCATACCAGTATAACGTATAACGTTATATAGCATATCAGGATAACGTATAACGTTATATAGTATTACGTTATAGCGTATTACGTTGTAGAGCATATGAGTATAACATATAACGTTATATAGCATATCAGGATAACGTATAACGTTATATAGCATATCAGGATATCGTATAGCGTTATGTAGCATATCAGGATAACGTATAACGTCATATAGCATACCAATGTAACGTATAACGTTATATAGGATATCAGTATAACGTATAACGTTATATAGTGTAACGTTATAAAGTATAACATTATATAGCATGTCACTATAACGTATAACGTCATATAGCATATCAGGATATCGTATAACGTTATATAGCATATCAGGATAACGTATAAAGTTATATAACATATCAGTATAACGTATAAAGTAATATAGCATATCAGCACATCGTATAACGTTATAAGGTATTGCGTTATAGCGTATTACGTTATATAGCATATCAGTCTAACGTATAACGTTATATACTATATCAGGATAACGTATAACATTGTATAGCATATCAGGATAACGTATAACGTTATATATTATATCAGTATAACGTATAACGTTATATAGCATATCAGGATAACGTTTATTGCTATTAAGCTAATCAGTATGACGTATAACGATATATAGCATTACGTTATAACGTATAACGTTATGTAGTATACCAATATAACGTATAACGTTATATAGCATACCAGTATAACGTATAACGTTATATAGCATATCAGGATAACGTATAACGTTATATAGTATTACGTTATAGCGTATTACGTTGTAGAGCATATGAGTATAACATATAACGTTATATAGCATATCAGGATAACGTATAACGTTATATAGCATATCAGGATAACGTGTAAAGTTATATAACATATCAGTATAACGTATAAAGTAATATACCATATCAGTACAACGTATAACGTTATATAGTATTACGTTATAACGTATAACGATATATAGCATACCAGTATAACGTATAACGTTATATAGTATTACGTTATAGCGTATAACGTTATATAGCATACCAGTATAACGTATAACGTTATATTGCATACCAGTATAACGTATAACGTTATATAGCATATCAGGATAACGTATAACGTTATATAGCATACCACTATAACGTATAACGTTATATAGCATACCAGTATAACGTATAACGTTATATAGTATTACGTTATAGCGTATAACGTTATATAGCATATCAGTCTAACGTATAACGTTATATACTATATCAGGATAACGTGTAACGTTGTATAGCATATCAGGATAACGTATAACGTTATATAGCATATCAGTATAACGTATAACGTTATATAGCATACCAGTATAACTTATAACGTTATATAGTATTACGTTATAGCGTATAACGTTATAGAGAATATGAGTATAACATATAACGTTATATAGCATATCAGGTTAACGTATAACGTTATATAGCATATCAGGATAACGTATAACGTTATATAGCATATCAGGATAACGTATAACGTTATATAGCATATCAGGATAACGTATAACGTTATATAGCATATCAGGATAACGTATAACGTTATATAGTATTACGTTATAACGTATAACGATATATAGCATGACGTTATAACGCATAACGTTATATAGCATACCAGTATAACGTATAACGTTATATAGCATATCAGGATAACGTATAACGTCATATAGCATACCAGTGTAACGTATAACGTTATATAGGATATCAGTATAACGTATAACGTTATATGGTATTATGTTACAGCGTATAATGTTATAGAGAATATGAGTATAACATATAACGTTATATAGCATATCAGGATAACATATAACGTTATATAGCATACCAGTATAACGTATAACGTTATATAGCATACCAGTATAACGTATAACGTTATATAGGATACCAGTATAACGTATGACGTTATATAGTATTACGTTATAGCGTATAACGTTATAGAGAATATGAGTATAACATATAGCGTTATATAGCATATCAGGATAACGTATAACGTTATATAGCATACCAGTATAACGTATAACGTTATATAGTATTACGTTATAGCGTATAACGTTATAGAGAATATGAGTATAACATATAACGTTATATAGCATATCAGGATAACGTATAACGTTATATAGCATATCAGTATAACGTATAACGTTATATAGCATATCAGGATAACGTATAACGTTATATAGCATATCAGTATAACGTATAACGTTATATAGCATATCAGGATAACGTATAACGTCATATAGCATACCAGTGTAACGTATAACGTTATATATTATATCAGTATAACGTATAACGTTATATAGCATATCAGGATAACGTTTATTGCTATTAAGCTAATCAGTATGACGTATAACGATATATAGCATTACGTTATAACGTATAACGTTATGTAGCATACCAATATAACGTATAACGTTATATAGCATACCAGTATAACGTATAACGTTATATAGCATATCAGGATAACGTATAACGTTATATAGTATTACGTTATAGCGTATTACGTTGTAGAGCATATGAGTATAACATATAACGTTATATAGCATATCAGGATAACGTATAACGTTATATAGCATATCAGGATATCGTATAGCGTTATGTAGCATATCAGGATAACGTATAACGTCATATAGCATACCAATGTAACGTATAACGTCATATAGGATATCAGTATAACGTATAACGTTATATAGTGTAACGTTATAACGTATAACATTATATAGCATGTCAGTATAACGTATAACGTCATATAGCATATCAGGATATCGTATAACGTTATATAGCATATCAGGATAACGTATAAAGTTATATAACATATCAGTATAACGTATAAAGTAATATAGCATATCAGCACAACGTATAACGTTATAAGGTATTGCGTTATAGCGTATTACGTTATATAGCATATCAGTCTAACGTATAACGTTATATACTATATCAGGATAACGTATAACATTGTATAGCATATCAGGATAACGTATAACGTTATATATTATATCAGTATAACGTATAACGTTATATAGCATATCAGGATAACGTTTATTGCTATTAAGCTAATCAGTATGACGTATAACGATATATAGCATTACGTTATAACGTATAACGTTATGTAGCATACCAATATAACGTTTAACGTTATATAGCATACCAGTATAACGTATAACGTTATATAGCATACCAGTATAACGTATAACGTTATATAGTATTACGTTATAGCGTATAACGGTATAGAGAACATGAGTATAACATATAACGTTATATAGCATATCAGGATAACGTATAACGTTATATAGCATATCAGGATAACGTGTAAAGTTATATAACATATCAGTATAACGTATAAAGTAATATACCATATCAGTACAACGTATAACGTTATATAGTATTACGTTATAACGTATAACGATATATAGCATACCAGTATAACGTATAACGTTATATAGTATTACGTTATAGCGTATAACGTTATATAGCATACCAGTATAACGTATAACGTTATATTGCATACCAGTATAACGTATAACGTTATATAGCATATCAGGATAACGTATAACGTTATATAGCATACCACTATAACGTATAACGTTATATAGCATACCAGTATAACGTATAACGTTATATAGTATTACGTTATAGCGTATAACGTTATAGAGAATATGAGTATAACATATAACGTTATATAGCATATCAGGATAACATATAACGTTATATAGCATATCAGGATAACGTATAACGTTATATAGCATACCAGTATAACTTATAACGTTATATAGTATTACGTTATAGCGTATAACGTTATAGAGAATATGAGTATAACATATAACGTTATATAGCATATCAGGTTAACGTATAACGTTATATAGCATATCAGGATAACGTATAACGTTATATAGCATATCAGGATAACGTATAACGTTATATAGCATATCAGGATAACGTATAACGTTATATAGCATATCAGGATAACGTATAACGTTATATAGTATTACGTTATAACGTATAACGATATATAGCATGACGTTATAACGCATAACGTTATATAGCATACCAGTATAACGTATAACGTTATATAGCATATCAGGATAACGTATAACGTCATATAGCATACCAGTGTAACGTATAACGTTATATAGGATATCAGTATAACGTATAACGTTATATGGTATTATGTTACAGCGTATAATGTTATAGAGAATATGAGTATAACATATAACGTTATATAGCATATCAGGATAACATATAACGTTATATAGCATACCAGTATAACGTATAACGTTATATAGCATACCAGTATAACGTATAACGTTATATAGGATACCAGTATAACGTATGACGTTATATAGTATTACGTTATAGCGTATAACGTTATAGAGAATATGAGTATAACATATAACGTTATATAGCATATCAGGATAACGTATAACGTTATATAGCATACCAGTATAACGTATAACGTTATATAGTATTACGTTATAGCGTATAACGTTATAGAGAATATGAGTATAACATATAACGTTATATAGCATATCAGGATAACGTATAACGTTATATAGCATATCAGTATAACGTATAACGTTATATAGCATATCAGGATAACGTATAACGTTATATAGCATATCAGTATAACGTATAACGTTATATAGCATATCAGGATAACGTATAACGTCATATAGCATACCAGTGTAACGTATAACGTTATATAGGATATCAGTATAACGTCTAACGTTATATGGTATTATGTTATAGCCTATTACGTTATACAGCATATGAGTATAACATATAACGTTATATACCATATCCGGATAACGATTAACGTTATATAGCCTGTCAGTATAACGTATAACGTTATGTAGCATACCAATATAACGTATAACGTTATATAGCATACCAGTATAACGTATAACGTTATATTGCATACCAGTATAACGTATAACGTTATATAGCATATCAGGATAACGTATAACGTTATATAGCATACCAGTATAACGTATAACGTTATATAGCATACCAGTATAACGTATAACGTTATATAGAATTACGTTATAGCGTATAACGTTATAGAGAATATGAGTATAACATATAACGTTACATAGCATATCAGGATAACGTATAACGTTATATAGTATATCAGGATAACGTATAACGTTATATAGTATTACGTTATAGCGTATAACGTTATAGAGAATATGAGTATAACATATAACGTTATATAGCATATCAGGATAACGTATAACGTTATATAGCATACCAGTATAACGTATAACGTTATATAGTATTACGTTATAGCGTATAATGTTATAGAGAATATGAGTATAACATATAACGTTATATAGCATATCAGGATAACATATAACGTTATATAGCATATCAGGATAACGTATAACGTTATATAGCATACCAGTATAACTTATAACGTTATATAGTATTACGTTATAGCGTATAACGTTATAGAGAATATGAGTATAACATATAACGTTATATAGCATATCAGGATAACGTATAACGTTATATAGCATATCAGGATAACGTATAACGTTATATAGCATATCAGGATAACGTATAACGTTATATAGCATATCAGGATAACGTATAACGTTATATAGCATATCAGGATAACGTATAACGTTATATAGCATATCAGGATAACGTATAACGTTATATAGTATTACGTTATAACGTATAACGATATATAGCATGACGTTATAACGTATAACGTTATATAGCATACCAGTATAACGTATAACGTTATATAGCATATCAGGATAACGTATAACGTCATATAGCATACCAGTGTAACGTATAACGTTATATAGGATATCAGTATAACGTATAACGTTATATGGTATTATGTTACAGCGTATAATGTTATAGAGAATATGAGTATAACATATAACGTTATATAGCATATCAGGATAACATATAACGTTATATAGCATACCAGTATAACGTATAACGTTATATAGCATACCAGTATAACGTATAACGTTATATAGGATACCAGTATAACGTATAACGTTATATAGTATTACGTTATAGCGTATAACGTTATAGAGAATATGAGTATAACATATAACGTTATATACCATATCAGGATAACGTATAACGTTATATAGCATACCAGTATAACGTATAACGTTATATAGTATTACGTTATAGCGTATAACGTTATAGAGAATATGAGTATAACATATAACGTTATATAGCATATCAGGATAACGTATAACGTTATATAGCATATCAGTATAACGTATAACGTTATATAGCATATCAGGATAACGTATAACGTTATATAGCATATCAGTATAACGTATAACGTTATATAGCATATCAGGATAACGTATAACGTCATATAGCATACCAGTGTAACGTATAACGTTATATAGGATATCAGTATAACGTATAACGTTATATGGTATTATGTTATAGCCTATTACGTTATACAGCATATGAGTATAACATATAACGTTATATACCATATCCGGATAACGATTAACGTTATATAGCCTGTCAGTATAACGTGTAACGTTATGTAGCATACCAATATAACGTATAACGTTATATAGCATACCAGTATAACGTATAACGTTATATTGCATACCAGTATAACGTATAACGTTATATAGCATATCAGGATAACGTATAACGTTATATAGCATACCAGTATAACGTATAACGTTATATAGCATACCAGTATAACGTATAACGTTATATAGAATTACGTTATAGCGTATAACGTTATAGAGAATATGAGTATAACATATAACGTTACATAGCATATCAGGATAACGTATAACGTTATATAGTGTATCAGGATAACGTATAACGTTATATAGCATATCTGGATAACGTATAACGTTATATATCATATCAGGATACCGTATAACGTTATATAGCATACCAGTATAACGTATAACGTTATGTAGCATACCAATATAACGTATAACGTTATATAGCATACCAGTATAGCGTATAACGTTATATAGTATTACGTTATAACGTATAACGTTGTATAGCATATCAGGATAACGTATAACACTATATAGCATACCAGTATAACGTATAACGTTATATAGCATATCAGGATAACGGATAACGTTATATAGCATATCAGGATAACGTATAACGTTATAAAGCATATCAGGATAACGTATAACGTTATATAGCATATCAGGATAACATATAACGTTATATAGTATTACGTTATAACGTATAACGTTATATAGCATGTCAGGATATCGTATAACGTTATATTGGATATCAGTATAACGTATAACGTTGTATAGCATATCAGGATAACGTATAACACTATATAGCATACCAGTATAACGTATAACGTTACATAGTATATCAGGAAAACGCATAACGTTTATAGCATATCAGGATAACTTATAACGTCATATAGCATATCAGTATAACGTATAACGTTATATAGCATATCAGGATAACGTATAACGTCATATAGCATACCAGTGTAACGTATAACGTTATATAGGATATCAGTATAACGTATAACGTTATATGGTATTATGTTATAGCCTATTACGTTATACAGCATATGAGTATAACATATAACGTTATATACCATATCCGGATAACGATTAACGTTATATAGCCTGTCAGTATAACGTATAACGTTATGTAGCATACCAATATAACGTATAACGTTATATAGCATACCAGTATAACGTATAACGTTATATTGCATACCAGTATAACGTATAACGTTATATAGCATATCAGGATAACGTATAACGTTATATAGCATACCAGTATAACGTATAACGTTATATAGCATACCAGTATAACGTATAACGTTATATAGTATTACGTTATAGCGTATAACGTTATAGAGAATATGAGTATAACATATAACGTTACATAGCATATCAGGATAACGTATAACGTTATATAGCATATCAGGATAACGTATAACGTTATATAGCATATCTGGATAACGTATAACGTTATATATCATATCAGGATAACGTATAACGTTATATAACATATCAGGATAACGTATAACGTTATATAGCATATCAGGATAACGTATAACGTTATATAGTATTACGTTATAACGTATACCGTTATATAGCATGTCAGTATATCGTATAACGTTATATAGGATATCAGTATAACGTATAACGTTATATAGTATATCAGGAAAACGCATAACGTTTATAGCATATCAGGATAACTTATAACGTCATATAGCATATCAGTATAACGTATAACGTTATATAGCATATCAGGATAACGTATAACGTCATATAGCATACCAGTGTAACGTATAACGTTATATAGGATATCAGTATAACGTATAACGTTATATGTTATTATGTTATAGCCTATTACGTTATACAGCATATGGGTATAACATCTAACGTTATATACCATATCCGGATAACGTATAACGTTATATAGCATATCTGGATAACGTATAACGTTATATATCATATCAGGATACCGTATAACGTTATATAGCATACCAGTATAACGTATAACGTTATGTAGCATACCAATATAACGTATAACGTTATATAGCATACCAGTATAGCGTATAACGTTATATAGTATTACGTTATAACGTATAACGTTGTATAGCATATCAGGATAACGTA
Source organism: Bombus sylvestris (assembly GCA_911622165.2). Lineage (NCBI taxonomy): Eukaryota > Metazoa > Arthropoda > Insecta > Hymenoptera > Apidae > Bombus > Bombus sylvestris. The sequence continues at coordinate 8,197,320 of OU443146.1, read as the reverse complement.
TAACACTATATAGCATACCAGTATAACGTATAACGTTATATAGCATATCAGGATAACGGATAACGTTATATAGCATATCAGGATAACGTATAACGTTATAAAGCATATCAGGATAACGTATAACGTTATATAGCATATCAGGATAACATATAACGTTATATAGTATTACGTTATAACGTATAACGTTATATAGCATGTCAGGATGTCGTATAACGTTATATTGGATATCAGTATAACGTATAACGTTGTATAGCATATCAGGATAACGTATAACACTATATAGCATACCAGTATAACGTATAACGTTACATAGTATATCAGGAAAACGCATAACGTTTATAGCATATCAGGATAACTTATAACGTCATATAGCATATCAGTATAACGTATAACGTTATATAGCATATCAGGATAACGTATAACGTCATATAGCATACCAGTGTAACGTATAACGTTATATAGGATATCAGTATAACGTATAACGTTATATGGTATTATGTTATAGCCTATTACGTTATACAGCATATGAGTATAACATATAACGTTATATACCATATCCGGATAACGATTAACGTTATATAGCCTGTCAGTATAACGTATAACGTTATGTAGCATACCAATATAACGTATAACGTTATATAGCATACCAGTATAACGTATAACGTTATATTGCATACCAGTATAACGTATAACGTTATATAGCATATCAGGATAACGTATAACGTTATATAGCATACCAGTATAACGTATAACGTTATATAGCATACCAGTATAACGTATAACGTTATATAGTATTACGTTATAGCGTATAACGTTATAGAGAATATGAGTATAACATATAACGTTACATAGCATATCAGGATAACGTATAACGTTATATAGCATATCAGGATAACGTATAACGTTATATAGCATATCTGGATAACGTATAACGTTATATATCATATCAGGATAACGTATAACGTTATATAACATATCAGGATAACGTATAACGTTATATAGCATATCAGGATAACGTATAACGTTATATAGTATTACGTTATAACGTATACCGTTATATAGCATGTCAGTATATCGTATAACGTTATATAGGATATCAGTATAACGTATAACGTTATATAGTATATCAGGAAAACGCATAACGTTTATAGCATATCAGGATAACTTATAACGTCATATAGCATATCAGTATAACGTATAACGTTATATAGCATATCAGGATAACGTATAACGTCATATAGCATACCAGTGTAACGTATAACGTTATATAGGATATCAGTATAACGTATAACGTTATATGTTATTATGTTATAGCCTATTACGTTATACAGCATATGGGTATAACATCTAACGTTATATACCATATCCGGATAACGTATAACGTTATATAGCATATCAGGATAACGTATAACGTTATGTAGCATATCAGGATAACGTATAACGTCATATAGCATACCAGTATAACGTATAACGTTATATAGGATATCAGTATAACGTATAACGTTATATAGCATATCAGGATAACGTATAACGTTATATAGTATGTCAGTATATCGTATGACGTTATAAGGTATTACGTTATAGCGTATTACGTTATATAGCATATCAGTCTAACGTATAACGTTATATACTATATCAGGATAACGTATAACGTTGTATAGCATAGCAGGATAACGTGTAACGTTGTGTAACATATCAGGATAACGTATATCGTTATATAGCATACCAGCATAACGTATAACGTTATATAGCATATCAGGATAACGTATAACGTTATATAGCATATCAGGATAACGTATAACGTTATATAGTATATCAGGAAAACGCATAACGTCTATAGCATATCAGGATAACTTATAACGTCATAAAGCATATCAGTATAACATATAACGTTATATAGCATATCAGGATAACGTGTAAAGTTATATAACATATCAGTATAACGTATGAAGTAAAATAGCATATCAGTACAAAGAATAACGTTATATAGTATTACGTTATAACGTATAACGATATATAGCATGACGTTATAACGATTAACGTTATATAGCCTGTCAGTATAACGTATAACGTTATGTAGCATACCAATATAACGTATAACGTTATATAGCATACCAGTATAACGTATAACGTTATATTGCATACCAGTATAACGTATAACGTTATATAGCATATCAGGATAACGTATAACGTTATATAGCATACCAGTATAACGTATAACGTTATATAGCATACCAGTATAACGTATAACGTTATATAGCATATCAGGATAACGTATAACGTTATATAGTATGTCAGTATATCGTATGACGTTATAAGGTATTACGTTATAGCGTATTACGTTATATAGCATATCAGTCTAACGTATAACGTTATATACTATATCAGGATAACGTATAACGTTGTATAGCATAGCAGGATAACGTGTAACGTTGTATAACATATCAGGATAACGTATAACGTTATATAGCATACCAGTATAACGTATAACGTTATATAGCATATCAGGATAACGTATAACGTTATATAGCATATCAGGATAACGTATAACGTTATATAGTATATCAGGAAAACGCATAACGTTTGTAGCATATCAGGATAACTTATAACGTCATAAAGCATATCAGTATAACATATAACGTTATGTAGCATATCAGGATAACGTGTAAAGTTATATAACATATCAGTATAACGTATGAAGTAAAATAGCATATCAGTACAAAGAATAACGTTATATAGTATTACGTTATAACGTATAACGATATATAGCATGACGTTATAACGATTAACGTTATATAGCCTGTCAGTATAAATTATAACGTTATGTTGGATATCAGTATAACGTATAACGTTATAAGGTAATGCGTTATAGCGTATTACGTTAATAGCATATCAGTATAGCGTATGACGCTATAAGGTATTACGTTATAGCGTATTACGTTATATAGCATATCAGTCTAACGTATAACGTTATATAGTATATCAGGATAACGTATAACGTTGTATAGCATATCAGTATAAGGTATAACGTTATATAGCATATCAGTATATCGTATAACGTTATATAGTATATCAGGATAACGTATAACGTTATACAGCATATCACGATAACGTATAACGTTATATAGAATATCAGTATAACTTTAAACGTTATATAGCACATCAGTATAACGTAAAACGCTATATAGCATATCAGTATAACGTATAACGTTATATAGTATTACGTTATAGCGTATTACGTTTTATAGCATATGAGAATAACATATAACGTCATATAGCATATCAGGATAACGTATAACGTTATACAGCATATCACGATAACGTATAACGTTATATAGAATATCAGTATAACTTAAAACGTTATATAGCACATCAGTATAACGTAAAACGCTATATAGCATATCAGTATAACGTATAACGTTATATAGTATTACGTTATAGCGTATTACGTTATATAGCATACCAGTATAACGTATAACGTTATATAGCATACCAGTATAACGTATAACGTTATATAGTATTACGTTATAGCGTATAACGGTATAGAGAATATGAGTATAACATATAACGTTATATAGCATATCAGGATAACGTATAACGTTATATAGCATATTAGGATAACGTGTAAAGTTATATAACATATCAGTATAACGTATAAAGTAATATACCATATCAGTACAACGTATAACGTTATATAGTATTACGTTATAACGTATAACGATATATAGCATACCAGTATAACGTATAACGTTATATAGTATTACGTTATAGCGTATAACGTTATATAGCATACCAGTATAACGTATAACGTTATATTGCATACCAGTATAACGTATAACGTTATATAGCATATCAGGATAACGTATAACGTTATATAGCATACCACTATAACGTATAACGTTATATAGCATACCAGTATAACGTATAACGTTATATAGTATTACGTTATAGCGTATAACGTTATATAGCATATCAGTCTAACGTATAACGTTATATACAATATCAGGATAACGTGTAACGTTGTATAGCATATCAGGATAACGTATAACGTTATATAGCATATCAGTATAACGTATAACGTTATATAGCATATCAGGATAGCGTATATTGCTATTTAGCTAATCAGTATGACGTATAACGATATATAGCATACCAGTATAACGTATAACGTTATATAGTATTACGTTATAGCGTATAACGTTATAGAGAATATGAGTATAACATATAACGTTATATAGCATATCAGGATAACGTATAACTTTATATAGCATACCAGTATAACGTATAACGTTATATAGTATTACGTTATAGCGTATAATGTTATAGAGAATATGAGTATAACATATAACGTTATATAGCATATCAGTCTAACGTATAACGTTATATACTATATCAGGATAACGTGTAACGTTGTATAGCATATCAGGATAACGTATAACGTTATATAGCATATCAGTATAACGTATAACGTTATATAGCATATCAGGATAGCGTATATTGCTATTTAGCTAATCAGTATGACGTATAACGATATATAGCATACCAGTATAACGTGTAACGTTATATAGTATTACGTTATAGCGTATAACGTTATAGAGAATATGAGTATAACATATAACGTTATATAGCATATCAGGATAACATATAACGTTATATAGCATATCAGGATAACGTATAACGCTATATAGCATACCAGTATAACTTATAACGTTATATAGTATTACGTTATAGCGTATAACGTTATAGAGAATATGAGTATAACATATAACGTTATATAGCATATCAGGATAACCTATAACGTTATATAGCATATCAGGATAACGTATAACGTTATATAGCATATCAGGATAACGTATAACGTTATATAGCATATCAGGATAACGTATAACGTTATATAGCATATCAGGATAACGTATAACGTTATATAGTATTACGTTATAACGTATAACGATGTATAGCATGACGTTATAACGTATAACGTTATATAGCATACCAGTATAACGTATAACGTTATATAGCATATCAGGATAACGTATAACGTTATATAGAATTACGTTATAGCGTATAACGTTATAGAGAATATGAGTATAACATATAACGTTACATAGCATATCAGGATAACGTATAACGTTATATTGCATACCAGTATAACGTATAACGTTATATAGCATATCAGGATAACGTATAACGTTATATAGCATACCAGTATAACGTATAACGTTATATAGCATACCAGTATAACGTATAACGTTATATAGAATTACGTTATAGCGTATAACGTTATAGAGAATATGAGTATAACATATAACGTTACATAGCATATCAGGATAACGTATAACGTTATATAGTATATCAGGATAACGTATAACGTTATATAGCATATCTGGATAACGTATAACGTTATATATCATATCAGGATACCGTATAACGTTATATAGCATATCAGGATAACGTATAACGTTATATAGTATTACGTTATAACGTATAACGATATATCGCATGACGTTATAACGTATAACGTTATATAGCATACCAGTATAACGTATAACGTTATGTAGCATACCAATATAACGTATAACGTTATATAGCATACCAGTATAGCGTATAACGTTATATGGTATTACGTTATAACGTATAACGTTGTATAGCATATCAGGATAACGTATAACACTATATAGCATACCAGTATAACGTATAACGTTATATAGCATATCAGGATAACGGATAACGTTATATAGCATATCAGGATAACGTATAACGTTATAAAGCATATCAGGATAACGTATAACGTTATATAGCATATCAGGATAACATATAACGTTATATAGTATTACGTTATAACGTATAACGTTATATAGCATGTCAGGATATCGTATAACGTTATATTGGATATCAGTATAACGTATAACGTTGTATAGCATATCAGGATAACGTATAACACTATATAGCATACCAGTATAACGTATAACGTTACATAGTATATCAGGAAAACGCATAACGTTTATAGCATATCAGGATAACTTATAACGTCATATAGCATATCAGTATAACGTATAACGTTATATAGCATATCAGGATAACGTATAACGTTATATAGCATACCAGTATAACGTATAACGTTATATAGCATACCAGTATAACGTATAACGTTATATAGTATTACGTTATAGCGTATAACGTTATAGAGAATATGAGTATAACATATAACGTTACATAGCATATCAGGATAACGTATAACGTTATATAGCATATCAGGATAACGTATAACGTTATATAGCATATCTGGATAACGTATAACGTTATATATCATATCAGGATAACGTATAACGTTATATAACATATCAGGATAACGTATAACGTTATATAGCATATCAGGATAACGTATAACGTTATATAGTATTACGTTATAACGTATACCGTTATATAGCATGTCAGTATATCGTATAACGTTATATAGGATATCAGTATAACGTATAACGTTATATAGTATATCAGGAAAACGCATAACGTTTATAGCATATCAGGATAACTTATAACGTCATATAGCATATCAGTATAACATATAACGTTATATAGCATATCAGGATAACGTATAACGTCATATAGCATACCAGTGTAACGTATAACGTTATATAGGATATCAGTATAACGTATAACGTTATATGGTATTATGTTATAGCCTATTACGTTATACAGCATATGGGTATAACATCTAACGTTATATACCATATCCGGATAACGTATAACGTTATATAGCATATCAGGATAGCGTATAACGTTATGTAGCATATCAGGATAACGTATAACGTCATATAGCATACCAGTATAACGTATAACGTTATATAGGATATCAGTATAACGTATAACGTTATATAGCATATCAGGATAACGTATTACGTTATATAGTATGTCAGTATATCGTATGACGTTATAAGGTATTACGTTATAGCGTATTACGTTATATAGCATATCAGTCTAACGTATAACGTTATATACTATATCAGGATAACGTATAACGTTGTATAGCATAGCAGGATAACGTGTAACGTTGTATAACATATCAGGATAACGTATAACGTTATATAGCATACCAGTATAACGTATAACGTTATATAGCATGACGTTATAACGATTAACGTTATATAGCCTGTCAGTATAAATTATAACGTTATGTTGGATATCAGTATAACGTATAACGTTATAAGGTATTGCGTTATAGCGTATTACGTTAATAGCATATCAGTATAGCGTATGACGTTATAAGGTATTACGTTATAGCGTATTACGTTATATAGCATATCAGTCTAACGTATAACGTTATATAGTATATCAGGATAACGTATAACGTTGTATAGCATATCAGTATAAGGTATAACGTTATATAGCATATCAGTATAGCGTATAACGTTATATAGTATATCAGTATAACGTATAACGTTATATAGAATATCAGTATAACTTAAAACGTTATATAGCACATCAGTATAACGTAAAACGCTATATAGCATGTCAGTATAACGTATAACGTTATATAGTATTACGTTATAGCGTATTACGTTATATAGCATATGAGAATAACATATAACGTCATATAGCATATCAGGATAACGTATAAAGTTATATAGCATATCAGGATAACGTATATCGATATATAGCATACCAATATAACGTATAACGTTATATAGCATACCAGTATAACGTATAACGTTATATAGCATACCAGTATGACGTATAACGTTATATAGTATTACGTTATAGCGTATTACGTTATATAGCATATGAGAATAACATATAACGTCATATAGCATATCAGGATAACGTATAACGTTATATAGCATATCAGGATAACGTGTAAAGTTATATAACATATCAGTATAACGTATAAAGTAATATACCATATCAGTACAACGTATAACGTTATATAGTATTACGTTATAACGTATAACGGTATATAGCATACCAGTATAACGTATAACGTTATATAGTATTACGTTATAGCGTATAACGTTATATAGCATACCAGTATAACGTATAACGTTATATTGCATACCAGTATAACGTATAACGTTATATAGCATATCAGGATAACGTATAACGTTATATAGCATACCAGTATAACGTATAACGTTATATAGCATACCAGTATAACGTATAACGTTATATAGTATTACGTTATAGCGTATAACGTTATATAGCATATCAGTCTAACGTATAACGTTATATACTATATCAGGATAACGTGTAACGTTGTATAGCATATCAGGATAACGTATAACGTTATATAGCATATCAGTATAACGTATAACGTTATATAGCATATCAGGACAGCGTATATTGCTATTTAGCTAATCAGTATGACGTATAACGATATATAGCATACCAGTATAACGTATAACGTTATATAGTATTACGTTATAGCGTATAACGTTATATAGCATACCAGTATAACGTATAACGTTATATTGCATACCAGTATAACATATAACGTTACATAGCATATCAGGATAACGTATAACGTTATATAGCATATCAGGATAACGTATAACGTTATATAACATATCTGGATAACGTATAACGTTATATAGCATATCAGGATAACGTATAACGTTATATAACATATCAGGATAACGTATAACGTTATATAGCATATCAGGATAACGTATAACGTTATATAGTATTACGTTATAACGTATAACGTTATATAGCATGTCAGTATATCGTATAACGTTATATAGGATATCAGTATAACGTATAACGTTATATAGTATATCAGGAAAACGCATAACGTTTATAGCATATCAGGATAACTTATAACGTCATATAGCATATCAGTATAACGTATAACGTTATATAGCATATCAGGATAACGTACAACGTCTTATAGCATACCAGTGTAACGTAAAACGCTATATAGCATATCAGTATAACGTATAACGTTATATAGTATTACGTTATAGCGTATTACGTTATATAGCATATGAGAATAACATATAACGTCATATAGCATATCAGGATAACGTATAAAGTTATATAGCATATCAGGATAACGTATATCGATATATAGCATATCAGGATAACGTATAACGTTATATAGCATATCAGGATAACGTATATTGCTATTTAGCTAATCAGTATGACGTATAACGATATATAGCATTACGTTATAACGTATAACGTTATGTAGCATACCAATATAACGTATAACGTTATATAGCATACCAGTATAACGTATAACGTTATATAGCATACCAGTATAACGTATAACGGTATATAGTGTTACTTTATAGCGTATAACGTTATAGTGAATATGAGTATAACATATAACGTTATATAGCATATCAGGATAACGTATAACGTTATATAGCATATCAGGATAACGTGTAAAGTTATATAACATATCAGTATAACGTATAAAGTAATATACCATATCAGTACAACGTATAACGTTATATAGTATTACGTTATAACGTATAACGATATATAGCATGACGTTATAACGATTAACGTTATAGAGCATGTCAGTATAACGTATAACGTTATATAGGATATCAGTATAACGTATGACGTTATAAGGTATTACGTTACAGCGTATTACATTATATAGCATATCAGTCTAACGTATAACGTCATATAGCATGTCAGTATAACGTATAACGTCATATAGCATATCAGGATATCGTATAAAGTAATATACCATATCAGTACAACGTATAACGTTATATAGTATTACGTTATAACGTATAACGATATATAGCATGACGTTATAACGATTAACGTTATAGAGCATGTCAGTATAACGTATAACGTTATATAGGATATCAGTATAACGTATGACGTTATAAGGTATTACGTTACAGCGTATTACATTATATAGCATATCAGTCTAACGTATAACGTCATATAGCATGTCAGTATAACGTATAACGTCATATAGCATATCAGGATATCGTATAACGTTATATAGCATACCAGTATAACGTATAACGTTATATAGCATATCAGGATAGCGTATATTGCTATTTAGCTAATCAGTATGACGTATAACGATATATAGCATTACGTTATAACATATAACGTTATGTAGCATACCAATATAACCTATAACGTTATATAGCATACCAGTATAACGTATAACGTTATATAGCATTACGTTATAGCGTATAACGTTAAAGAGAATATGAGTATAACATATAATGTTATATAGCATATCAGGATAACGTATAACGTTATATAGCATATCAGGATAACGTATAACGTTATATAGCATATCAGGTTAACGTATAACGTTATATAGCATATCAGGATAACGTATAACGTTATATAGTATTACGTTATAACGTATAACGATATATAGCATGACGTTATAACGATTAACGTTATATAGCCTGTCAGTATAACGTATAACGTTATGTAGCATACCAATATAACGTATAACGTTATATAGCATACCAGTATAACGTATAACGTTATATAGCATACCAGTATAACGTATAACGTTATATAGCATATCAGGATAACGTATAACGTTATATAGCATACCAGTATAACGTATATCGTTATATAGCATATCAGGATAACGTATAACGTTATATAGCATATCGGGATAACGTATAACGTTATATAGCATATCAGGATAACGTATAACGTTATATAGTATTACGTTATAACGTATAACGATATATAGCATGACGTTATAACGTATAACGTTATATAGCATACCAGTATAACGTATAACGTTATATAGCATACCAGTATAACGTATAACGTTATATAGTATTACGTTATAGCGTATAACGTTTTAGAGAATATGAGTATAACATATAACGTTATATAGCATATCAGGATGACGTATAACGTTGTATAGCATATCAGGATAACGTATAACGTTATATAGCATATCAGGTTAACGTATAACGTTATATAGCATATCAGGATAACGTATAACGTTATATAGTATTACGTTATAACGTATAACGATATATAGCATGACGTTATAACGATTAACGTTATATAGCCTGTCAGTATAACTTATAACGTTATGTAGCATACCAATATAACGTATAACGTTATATAGCATACCAGTATAACGTATAACGTTATATAGCACACCAGTATAACGTATAACGTTATATAGCATATCAGGATAACGTATAACGTTATATAGCATACCAGTATAACGTATATCGTTATATAGCATACCAGTATAACGTATAACGTTATATAGTATTACGTTATAGCGTATAACGTTATAGAGAATATGAGTATAACATATAACGTTATATAGCATATCAGGATAACGTATAACGTTATATAGCATATCGGGATAACGTATAACGTTATATAGCATATCAGGATAACGTATAACGTTATATAGTATTACGTTATAACGTATAACGATATATAGCATGACGTTATAACGTATAACGTTATATAGCATACCAGTATAACGTATAACGTTATATAGTATTACGTTATAGCGTATAACGTTATAGAGAATATGAGTATAACATAGAACGTTATATAGCATACCAGTATAACGTATAACGTTATATAGCATACCAGTATAAACGTATAACGTTATATAGTATTACGTTATAACGTATAACGTTATAGAGAATATGAGTATAACATGTAACGTTATATAGCATATCAGGATAACGTATAACGTTATATAGCATACCAGTATAGCGTATCACGTTATATAGTATTACGTTATAGCGGATAACGTTATAGAGAATATGAGTATAACATATAACGTTATATAGCATATCAGGATAACGTATAACGTTATATAGCATATCAGTATAACGTATAACGTTATATAGCATATCAGGATAACGTGTAAAGTTATATAACATATCACTATAACGTATGAAGTAAAATAGCATATCAGTACAACGTATAACGTTATATAGTATTACGTTATAACGTATAACGATATATAGCATGACGTTATAACGATTAACGTTATATAGCCTGTCAGTATAACGTATAACGTTATGTAGCATACCAATATAACGTATAACGTTATATAGCATACCAGTATAACGTATAACGTTATATAGCATATCAGGATAACGTATAACGTTATATAGTATTACGTTATAACGTATAACGATATATAGCATGACGTTATAACGTATAACGTTATATAGCATACCAGTATAACGTATAACGTTATATAGCATACCAGTATAACGTATAACGTTATATAGCATATCAGGATAACGTATAACGTTATATAGCATATCAGGATAACGTATAACGTTATATAGCATATCAGGATAACGTATAACGCTATATAGTATTTCGTTATAAGGTATAACGGTATATAAAGCATGACGTTGTAACGTATAACGTTATATAGCATACCAGTATAACGTATAACGTTATATAGGATATCAGGATAACGTATAACGTTATATAGCATATCAGGATAACGTATAACGTTATATAGCATATCAGGATAACGTATAACGTTATATAGCATATCAGGATAACGTATAACGTTATATAGTATTACGTTATAACGTATAACGATATATAGCGTGACGTTATAGCGTATAACGTTATATAGCATACCAGTATGACGTATAACGTTATATAGCATATCAGGATAACGTATAACGTTATATAGCATATCAGGATAACGTATAACGTTATATAGCATATCAGGATAACGTATAACGTTATATAGCATATCAGGATAACGTATAACGTTATATAGCATACCAGTATAACGTATAACGTTATATAGTATTACGTTATAGCGTATAACGTTATACAGTATTACGATATAGCGTATAACGTTATAGAGAATATGAGTATAACATATAACGTTATATAGCATATCAGGATAACGTATAACGTTATATAGCATATCAGGATAACGTATAACGTTATATAGCATATCAGGATAACGTATAACTTTATATAGCATATCAGGATAACGTATAACGTTATATAGTATTACGTTATAACGTATAACGTTATATAGCATGTCATTATATCGTATAACGTTATATAGGATATCAGTATAACGTATAACGTTATATAGTATATCAGGAAAACGCATAACGTTTATAGCATATCAGGATAACTTATAACGTCATATAGCATATCAGTATAACGTATAACGTTATATAGCATATCAGGATAACGTGTAAAGTTATATAACATATCAGTATAACGTATAAAGTAATATAGTATATCAGTACAACGTATAACGTTATATAGTATTACGTTATAACGTATAACGATATATAGCATGACGTTATAACGATTAACGTTATATAGCATGTCAGGATAACGTATAACGTTATATAGCATATCAGTATAACGTATAACGTTATATAGTATTACGTTATAGCGTATTACGTTATATAGCATATGAGTATAACATATAACGTCATATAGCATATCAGGATAACGTATAACGTTATATAGCATACCAGTATAACGTATAACGTTATATAGCATACCAGTATAACGTATAACGTTATATAGTATTACGTTATAGCGCATTACGTTATATAGCATATGAGTATTACATATAACGTCATATAGCATATCAGGATAACGTATAACGTTATATAGCATATCAGGATAACGTATAACGTTATATAGCATACCAGTATAACGTATAAAGTTATATAGTATTACGTTATAGCGTATAACGTTATAGAGAATATGAGTATAACATATAACGTTATATAGCATATCAGGATAACGTATAACGTTATATAGCATACCAGTATAACGTATAACGTTATATAGTATTACGTTATAGCGTATAACGTTATAGAGAATATGAGTATAACATATAACGTTATATAGCATATCAGGATAACGTATAACGCTATATAGCATATCAGGATAACGTATAACGTTATATAGCATGTCAGTATATCGTATAACTTTATATAGCATATCAGGATAACGTATAACGTTATATAGCATGTCAGTATATCGTATAACGTTATATAGTATATCAGGATAACGTATAACGTTATATAGCATATCAGGATAACGTATAACGTTATATAGCATATCAGTCTAACGTATAACGTTATAGAGCATATGAGGATAACGTATAACGTTATATAGTATATCACTATAACGTATAACGTTGTATAGCATATCAGGATAACGTATAACGTTATATAGCATATCAGGATAACGTATAACGTTATATAGTATTACGTAATAACGTATAACGATATATAGCATGACGTTATAACGATTAACGTTATATAGCCTGTCAGTATAACGTATAACGTTATATAGGATATCAGTATAACGTATAACGTTATAAGGTATTACGTTATAGCGTATTACGTTATATAGCATATCAGTATAACGTATAACGTTATTTAGCATATCAGTATAACGTAAAATGTTATATAGCATATCAAGGTAACGTATAACGTTTTGTAGCAAATCAGGATAACGTATAACATTATATAGTATATCAGGATAACGTATAACGTTATATAGCATATCAGGATAACGTATATCGTTATATATGATATCAGGATAACGGAGAACGTTGTATAGCACTTCAGGATAACGTATATTGCTATTTAGCTAATCAGTATGACGTATAACGATATATAGTATTACGTTATAACGTATAACGATATATAGCACGACGTCATAACGATTAACGTTATATAGCCTGTCAGTATAACGTATTACGTTATATAGCATGTCAGTACATCGTATAACGTTATATAGGATATCAGTATAACTTATAACGTTATAAGTTATTACGTTATAGCGTATTACGTTATATAGCGTATCAGTATTACGTATAACGTTATATAGTATATCAGGATTACGCATAACGTTGTCTAGCATATCAGGATAACGTGTAAAGTTATATGGCACACCAGTATAAGGTATAACGTTATATAGCATATCAGTATAGCGTATAACGTTATATTAAATATCAGGATAACGTATAACGTTATATAGCATATCAGTATAACGTAAAACGCTATATAGCATATCAGTATAACGTATAACGTTATATAGTATTACGTTATAGCGTATTACGTTATATAGCATATGAGTATAACATATAACGTCATATAGCATATCAGGATAGCGTATTACGTTGTAGAGCATATGAGTATAACATATAACGTCATATAGCATATCAGTATAGCGTATAACGTTATATTGCATATCAGGATAACGTATAACGTTATACAGCATACCCCTATAACGTATAACGTTATATAGAATATCAGTATAACTTAAAACGTTATATAGCATATCAGTATAACGTAAAACGCTATATTGCATATCAGTATAACGTATAACGTTATATAGTATTACGTTATAACGTATAACGGTATATAGCATGACGTTATAACGTATAACGTTATATAGCATACCAGTATAACGTATAACGTTATATAGCATACCAGTATAACGTATACCGTTATATAGCATATCGGGATAACGTATAACGTTATATAGCATATCAGGATAACGTATAACGTTATATAGCATATCAGGATAACGTATAACGTTATATAGTATTACGTTATAACGTATAACGATATATAGCATGACGTTATAACGATTAACGTTATATAGCCTGTCAGTATAACGTATAACGTTATGTAGCATACCAATATAACGTATAACGTTATATAGCATACCAGTATAACGTATACCGTTATATAGCATACCAGTATAACGTATAACGTTATATAGCATATCAGGATAACGTATAACGTTATATAGCATACCAGTATAACGTATAACGTTATATAGCATACCAGTATAACGTATAACGTTATATAGTATTACGTTATAGCGTATAACGTTATAGAGAATATGAGTATAACATATAACGTTATATAGCATATCAGGATAACGTATAACGTTATATAGCATATCAGGAAAACGTATAACGTTATATAGCATATCAGGATAACGTATAACGTTATATAGTATTACGTTATAGCGTATAACGTTATAGAGAATATGAGTATAACATATAACGTTATATAGCATACCAGTATAACGTATAACGTTATATAGCATACCAGTATAAACGTATAACGTTATATAGTATTACGTTATAGCGTATAACGTTATAGAGAATATGAGTATAACATATAACGTTATATAGCATATCAGGATAACGTATAACGTTATATAGCATACCAGTATAACGTATACCGTTATATAGCATACCAGTATAACGTATAACGTTATATAGTATATCAGGATAACGCATAACGTTGTCTAGCATATCAGGATAACGTGTAAAGTTATATAGCACACCAGTATAAGGTATAACATTATATAGCATATCAGTATAGCGTATAACGTTATATTGCATATCAGGATAACGTATAACGTTATACAGCATATGGCTATAACGTATAACGTTATATAGAATATCAGTATAACTTAAAACGTTATATAGCATATCAGTATAACGTAAAACGCTATATTGCATATCAGTATAACGTATAACGTTATATAGTATTACGTTATAACGTATAACGGTATATAGCATGACGTTATAACGTATAACGTTATATAGCATACCAGTATAACGTATAACGTTATATAGCATACCAGTATAACGTATACCGTTATATAGCATATCAGGATAACGTATAACGTTATATAGCATATCAGGATAACGTATAACGTTATATAGCATATCAGGATAACGTATAACGTTATATAGTATTACGTTATAACGTATAACGATATATAGCATGACGTTATAACGTATAACGTTATATAGCATACCAGTATAACGTATAACTTTATATAGTATTACGTTATAGCGTATAACGTTATAGAGAATATGAGTATAACATATAACGTTATATATCATATCAGGCTAACGTATAACGTTATATAGCATACCAGTATAACGTATAACGTTATTTAGTATTACGTTATAGCGTATAACGTTATAGAGAATAAGAGTATAACATATAACGTTACATAGCATATCAGGATAACGTATAACTTTATATAGCATATCAGTATAACGTATCACGTTATATAGCATATCAGGATAACGTGTAAAGTTATATAACATATCAGTATAACGTATAACGTTATATAGTATTACGTTATAGCGTATAACGTTTTAGAGAATATGAGTATAACATATAACGTTATATAGCATATCAGGATGACGTATAACGTTGTATAGCATATCAGGATAACGTATAACGTTATATAGCATATCAGGTTAACGTATAACGTTATATAGCATATCAGGATAACGTATAACGTTATATAGTATTACGTTATAACGTATAACGATATATAGCATGACGTTATAACGATTAACGTTATATAGCCTGTCAGTATAACTTATAACGTTATGTAGCATACCAATATAACGTATAACGTTATATAGCATACCAGTATAACGTATAACGTTATATAGCACACCAGTATAACGTATAACGTTATATAGCATATCAGGATAACGTATAACGTTATATAGCATACCAGTATAACGTATATCGTTATATAGCATACCAGTATAACGTATAACGTTATATAGTATTACGTTATAGCGTATAACGTTATAGAGAATATGAGTATAACATATAACGTTATATAGCATATCAGGATAACGTATAACGTTATATAGCATATCGGGATAACGTATAACGTTATATAGCATATCAGGATAACGTATAACGTTATATAGTATTACGTTATAACGTATAACGATATATAGCATGACGTTATAACGTATAACGTTATATAGCATACCAGTATAACGTATAACGTTATATAGTATTACGTTATAGCGTATAACGTTATAGAGAATATGAGTATAACATAGAACGTTATATAGCATACCAGTATAACGTATAACGTTATATAGCATACCAGTATAAACGTATAACGTTATATAGTATTACGTTATAACGTATAACGTTATAGAGAATATGAGTATAACATGTAACGTTATATAGCATATCAGGATAACGTATAACGTTATATAGCATACCAGTATAGCGTATCACGTTATATAGTATTACGTTATAGCGGATAACGTTATAGAGAATATGAGTATAACATATAACGTTATATAGCATATCAGGATAACGTATAACGTTATATAGCATATCAGTATAACGTATAACGTTATATAGCATATCAGGATAACGTGTAAAGTTATATAACATATCACTATAACGTATGAAGTAAAATAGCATATCAGTACAACGTATAACGTTATATAGTATTACGTTATAACGTATAACGATATATAGCATGACGTTATAACGATTAACGTTATATAGCCTGTCAGTATAACGTATAACGTTATGTAGCATACCAATATAACGTATAACGTTATATAGCATACCAGTATAACGTATAACGTTATATAGCATATCAGGATAACGTATAACGTTATATAGTATTACGTTATAACGTATAACGATATATAGCATGACGTTATAACGTATAACGTTATATAGCATACCAGTATAACGTATAACGTTATATAGCATACCAGTATAACGTATAACGTTATATAGCATATCAGGATAACGTATAACGTTATATAGCATATCAGGATAACGTATAACGTTATATAGCATATCAGGATAACGTATAACGCTATATAGTATTTCGTTATAAGGTATAACGGTATATAAAGCATGACGTTGTAACGTATAACGTTATATAGCATACCAGTATAACGTATAACGTTATATAGGATATCAGGATAACGTATAACGTTATATAGCATATCAGGATAACGTATAACGTTATATAGCATATCAGGATAACGTATAACGTTATATAGCATATCAGGATAACGTATAACGTTATATAGTATTACGTTATAACGTATAACGATATATAGCGTGACGTTATAGCGTATAACGTTATATAGCATACCAGTATGACGTATAACGTTATATAGCATATCAGGATAACGTATAACGTTATATAGCATATCAGGATAACGTATAACGTTATATAGCATATCAGGATAACGTATAACGTTATATAGCATATCAGGATAACGTATAACGTTATATAGCATACCAGTATAACGTATAACGTTATATAGTATTACGTTATAGCGTATAACGTTATACAGTATTACGATATAGCGTATAACGTTATAGAGAATATGAGTATAACATATAACGTTATATAGCATATCAGGATAACGTATAACGTTATATAGCATATCAGGATAACGTATAACGTTATATAGCATATCAGGATAACGTATAACTTTATATAGCATATCAGGATAACGTATAACGTTATATAGTATTACGTTATAACGTATAACGTTATATAGCATGTCATTATATCGTATAACGTTATATAGGATATCAGTATAACGTATAACGTTATATAGTATATCAGGAAAACGCATAACGTTTATAGCATATCAGGATAACTTATAACGTCATATAGCATATCAGTATAACGTATAACGTTATATAGCATATCAGGATAACGTGTAAAGTTATATAACATATCAGTATAACGTATAAAGTAATATAGTATATCAGTACAACGTATAACGTTATATAGTATTACGTTATAACGTATAACGATATATAGCATGACGTTATAACGATTAACGTTATATAGCATGTCAGGATAACGTATAACGTTATATAGCATATCAGTATAACGTATAACGTTATATAGTATTACGTTATAGCGTATTACGTTATATAGCATATGAGTATAACATATAACGTCATATAGCATATCAGGATAACGTATAACGTTATATAGCATACCAGTATAACGTATAACGTTATATAGCATACCAGTAT